>CM024702.1:2677029-3322091 GCA_014182845.1 Corymbia calophylla
GTTTATTGAATGATCGCTCGTGGGTAAAACCAGTCGAGCCTAGAGCTCTCATACGTTTCAGATGCGTGTTCGCATGACCTTTTTGATGACCGGCCACAAACACCACAAAAGGGCTGAGACAAGTAGAAGAAGGAGATAATATGATGCAACTTGTTCCAAATCCGAGAAGAACATGACAAACTGGCTTAGCTGTGCACTTTCATGGCCATTGTCAGATGTTGCAATGCTGTCCCCACCCGCCCATTATTTGTTCTCACATCGAAATTAGAAATAGCACTGGAGAGAAAGATAACGCCATCAATTTCGAAAGTTACATGTCATGTCTTAGTTTTTTAATCATTGGATTACATTTGACAATTAATTTTCTAAAGCGGTTAGAAAATCGGGTTCGAGGACAACGCTAAATATATATTCAAACAAGCATCACATGCTCAGATAATCCTTTAAACCTTTTCATGCTAATAATGAAGTATCTAAACTTCTTGGATCACCTCATCATCCCTAATTAAACTTGCCAATCTCTTTCAACTGATAATGATCATGCAGATGCACAAATTCACTCTCGAGATTATCCTCATAACATGAGCATTCCCAAATAGGTAAGCTCAATATAATTTGATATTTGGATAAACGAGATTCTTGTATAAATATGTTGGCCAGTCTAATTAACAAATAACTTCTGATGCTTAGAACAACACGTACGAGCACATGTTACTTGAAACAAAAAGTTCTTTTTTAACATCATCATCATTTGCAATTCTTTTCAAAATTATATACTCGAATTAAAAAAAATCCAAGAACTAAAATGAGACCCAATCATTTTGGAGCCTCTATTTTTTTGGTTTTGGGCTGACATTGCAGGGGTGGACCACCCCCAACTCTCCCTAGAAAGCCCCTTTCTCTCAATCCTCTGCTCTTCAAATAATGCCAAAAATGGTTCCATATCACAGTCAATTCCACTCTATTCCCGTACTAATTGTACATTTAGAGTTTAATTGATTGAAGTTCTCAAACTATTAACTTTTTTCCCTTCAAGTAAAAGTAATACATTATTCGAATTTTTATAAACATTATAATCTCCACTTATCACCATGAGAGCATTAAAATGGAAATAAATGGTATCAAAGACTCAGAGGCAGTACCATGCCAAATGGTATATCGAAAATCATTAATATTTATCTTTTGGCAGTGCTCTTATCTTTGGAAGAAGCTTTCTAATGCATGGCAAATGGAGGTTATACTTGTGAAATCAGTGCATATTTAAGATTGGAGAAAAAATAAGTATAACATATATGTCGCGAAAAATGAAAAAATACAAAAGATTGAAATTAAACGTTTGCACGTGTAGAGAGGCACTGAGCCTTTCTAAACCTGCACATTGCACGTTTGGGAATTCACCTTTTTCTATTATTGCTTTCGCACCTCCTTAAAACCTCAACTTAGAAAGTTACTCGCTGTATTTCTAGGGAAAAGAGGATAAGCAAGGGCGATTTGGATAATAACGAGGGAGTCACTCCATCTGTCACGAGATGTTTGGCCCTGACATGTACGACTAGATAGATCTCTATGTTTTGCTCTGAGCAGAGAGACTCAAAAAAAAAAAGAAAAAAAAGGAGAAAAATGCAGCGAAGATAATGGCGGGCAAAATGTGAAAGAAGAAGAGGAGAACGGAAATGGAGAGTTGCAGACTTACCCGGTTGAAGACCATGAAGCCGAGGTCCACGTCCACGCCGTCGAAGGAGACAGTCCTGGCATGGCCGCCCAAGTAGTCCTCCTTCTCGTACACCACCACCCTCGCTCCTCCCCTCGCCGCCTCGTACGCCGCCACGAGCCCGCTCACGCCGCCCCCAATCACCCCCACTCTCATCTTCTTCCCAGTCTTTGCTCAGTGGAGAATATCCTAATCTTGATTCCCAGAAAAAAGGAGGAAAAAAAGAGACTGCTAAATGAATGCCAATGCAAATCTCTCGTTTAGGATAAGTCAGAAAATTTTCTGCAGTGATTAGGGGTACTCGTGAAAATGCAGGGAACATGAGGCAACAACACAAGAAAATGGATGATTTTTTGGAAAGCAAAATGGCAATGCATAGGGAGAGCGTGGAGAGAAAATCCTGCTAAGGAAATTGACGATTTTCTTTCTTTCCAGGGATATGATTTCAAGAATTTTCAGTAGGGAAGAAGAATGGCAGAACGCTAAGTACCCAGAATTCTGGACAGTTTTCTAAGCACATTCCCAGAAAACTTTATCCCCACAGAGAGACAGAGAGAGAGAGAGAGAGAAAAGAAGAAGAAGAAGAAGAAAACTTTACCTTTAAAGGTGTTGCGAGAGAATAGACTAGAGAGAGACTAGAGAGAGAGAGAGAGAGAGACCTAAAATCACTCGGACTGATATTTGCATTCCCTCAAATATCTCTAACTACTGGTTCTATGGCAGCTCTCGCTCTTATACTCTCCCTCCATCCCTCCCCTCCCTCCCTCCCTCTCTCTCGTATGCACGCTCTATCGGTTGCAAAGAGAGGGCGATGAGCAATTTGAGAGAGAGAGAGAGAGAGGAAGATTCTTGGTCTTACCAATTCACACGCCCATGTAAGATGCGTGAACAATTGTCACGTAGAAATTATTAGTGCATCAGAAATCTTCTTGAACTTTATATGTATAAAAAGGCGTGTAATAATTTATTCCCGTTCGCAACTCTACATACGCAATGGTCTGTCCACAATTCAATTTCAGGAAAAATAGAGTATACACTGTCCATGTAAAGACGATTTATAAAAAATGACCCTTTTCTATCATATTGTGATGTTACATACGGAATGTGTAGTTATAGATTACAATCCTCAAATCAAGTATTGATTAACGCATTAAGAAATTCTTTTTTATGCAATATACGTCAGAAAACTTCTTTCAATAGGTTCATGTACTGTATTCATAGAACAAATTTTCAGTGATATCATCATGAAGGTTAAAATTTCGATTAATAGCTTGGACTTGCATAAGTACAAAAAGGATGGGACCCGTAAGAGTTAATAAAAAAAAATCAAGACTAATGTACAACATTTTTTTTTTGGCTTTTGTTAGCCAAGAACATAACTGATCCCACAATCTGCAACTTGCTATACGCTATAATTTGAATCGGAGAAGGTAGTTGACGTTGATTTAAAAGGGACCATTTAAAGAGACTTGAGGGTCCCTTTTAAATCTATGAAAGATAACTGCGACAAAGCTAGTTGCCAAATGATTTGAAACAAAGAAATAGATGTGATCTTTATTGTGAAAACAACGCAGAAAGCAAACGGTTGCAATTCGAGTATAATTCAAGAAGAAAAAAATTACCAGAGAAATGGATGAAGAAAAGGATACCGTGGTTTGATCCAAGTGTCGGTGCCTACTCCACAAGGGAGTCTCTCGCCAAGAAATTCGCTATACAAAAATTTCGAATGGTTTGAATTGATCAAGTATTTCTCAGCCTAGATTACACCCAAAGCAAATGCTATTTCACAGAAAAGAAGAACTCAGTCAAAAAACTCATAGAGAAAAACCTAATTCTTATCCTTTTGCTGTGGAATCCTTATATACATAATATTTGTATGCAAAATAGGAAAACCTTTTTAGGGAATATACTAAAACTAGGAAAAAAAATTAAATAGGAAATTTACTTGGAGGCTTCCATTATTGACACAAACTCAAGAAATGTTTTTAATAACTTGTTTCAAATTTAGATTGGTTATTTCTCTCTTTGCACTACAACCTCTTGGTAGACGTGAGCCTTATCTTGTGTGACAACACTACAGAGCGAGTAGCTCTTCTAGACGGGCAACTATGTGACAACACTATAGAGAAAGCGGCACTTTCATGTAACATGCTATGGTCTCAATGCCCTTACGAGGTAGTGATGAGTTTCATGCGCTCTAAGCCTAGCCCGCGCGCGATTAGGAAGATTGGCCGCAATCTGAGCAGTACCACCTACCCTACCCTACCCTACCACTATACCTGTCAAAATGGGTCAAGCTTTCTTTTAGTATAACTCATTTATGATTCATTTAAAGAAAGCCTGACCCATTTATGACCCATTTAATATTTAAATGGGTTATACACCCATTTTGACAAGTGTATCTATAATGGGTTTAAAAATTAAAAAGACTAAAATACATGAGTTGTTAATGAACTTGAATAAGTTTAAAATCTTTAAAAAAGATTATAAGAATAAGTTTTTCTAAGTTTAGTTAGATAGATAAATGTTTTAACAATATGGGTCGGGTTGGGTATGGGTTGGGTTGGGTATAGGTCAAAATTTTTATACTATGCTTAAATGGGTCATAAACGGGTTAATGGGTCAATTTGGGTCGGACCATTTATGATCCGACCCAAATCCGACCCAACCCACCTGTTTAACAGGTCTACCTACCACCTATAGGCGGCCGTCCGTCCTACAGCCACTCGAAAAGGAACTGCATAGATCTTGAATAGGAATCCTACAACGATAAATAGAATCCCCATAACATGACAAAAAATAAGAAGAAAATGAAAAGCAAGATGTTCTCCCACATCTTTCCAAGTTCAAGATCTCCCAAGGTGTAATGAGAAGGTTTTAGACCCTCTCAATACCAAGGGAAATTTTAAGGCAAAACAATATATAAGAGCACCTCTTTTTCATGACCCTTCTACGAAGAATAATAATATATACATTATTTTTATACTTAATTACGACAACACATCATAACGTTGCCTGATAAGTTCAATCTGTGGTGGAAGTGGCCCGATATTAGGGAAAAAACAAAAAAAAACTCAGAAAATGTAATGCATATGTCATGAGCGTTCATTTGCCCCTTTGCATCTTTTAGTTTTCTGCACTAATTAAAGACATTGTCATTTTTGGAAATCTCAACGTCCGTATAGTCATCTTGGGAAATTTCAACCTTTTCCATTTTTCATGTGATCAAAATCTTTTTGGATACCCTTCAATGTAAAGATTCTCCAAAATTTATCCCAAAAAATATATATATATATATATATTAATTACTTCCCGAAATTTATATTCAAAAACATTTCTTCTCTGTCCCCGACATATGATGGCCCGTTGTTTTCAATTAGCCAATTGCAGAAAAAGTATAGTCACAGTGGCCCACTAATCTTCTTCTCCCATTTCGATAAAAGCATGGTCAGAAGGAAGATATGCCAAGCAGGGAGCCTTTCTCAATTGACGCCGTGTAACGATGATCGCCCGTAATGAAGCCACGCTATCTGATCCCTCACGACGCATTTGCGGCCGCACGTTTTTGGTCGGTCAGGGAGAGTCGTGACGTGCTCAGTTTGAGAGCAAGTGATCGCTCCCAGACGTCAATCAATGTGTGAAAATTTTATTTCACATGGTACGCAGGGTTCCTCAGTCCAAAAATAGTAAAAGAAAAGGAGAGATCATAATAATTATAAAAAACTCAAAAAATTATTAAAATTTTTATAAAAATGTCAACTTCATCACTCCTTGTCATAAAAGATGATCGGTGTTCAGCAATTTCTGATATATATATTGACCAGGTGAACTTTATTGATAAAATGTGAAAAATACTTGAGATTAATAAATTTAGAACTTTTTTTTATACTTTTCTCTCGGAATTTTAATGGACATAATTGGAAATGTCCTTGTGACATTGTAGAATCCCTTTTGTTATAGTTAGACAGTGATAAATAACTTAGTCGAATGTCTTAGCCTCTTTAGCTTCATTCGATAATGATCGGAAGAAAAATTTCGTGATATTGATGAGCATGACTCATCACGATTGAAATTCTGAAGAGTTAGGTTATTTTACTTTTTAGGTAGAGAAATTCACATGTTTATCTTACATCACATGTCACTAAAAAGTAAATTCTTAAAACAGTTTGATTAGACTTTCGAATTTGAAATTAATAATCGAAAGGGATGTGATGTCAATTCAACATAATGAGACCTCGATCTCACGCAAAATCGATGTCATTTTGGACCTCCTTGAAATGAGAAACTAATGAACTTTAAAGAACATATCCTTGTTATTAAAACGGAAGTTGTGCAAAGAAACATCATATTTGTTAGAATATATAAATGTTAGATTAAGTTTTTATCTAACAGCTCTAAACTTTTAGAATAATTGGCAGTAGTTCTATAAAATCACATCAGAGTAAGGATGCCCTAAACTCAAATCTTTCCAGGTCCCCATTTGCCTCCCAATGAAATATTTTTTTCACCTAGTACTAAGCAAAAGATAATATTAAAGCATGTCTAACAACTTAATTTTTTAGAATAATTAACAATAGTCTCATTTAGTGATAATAGATAAAAAGACCAGTCTCATTTATCAGCCATGGTCACTTGACGGAGAGAGGTGTGGAATTGGCGCACAATGCTGAGCTCAGTCGCAGCCCACGAGTTTCATGCTGACTTGAGCTGCCTACTTCAAGTGAGACATGCCAAGAAAAGAGAAAAAAATCGAGTGCCACAAGTCAACAATTCATACAGGCCGCAGTAGATGATTTGGGCACCTCTAATTTAGAAGTAAAATTCGTATTTCCAATTTGAAGTTTGAAACATTTGTCCGATACTCAATGAAATATTGAGAAAGCTCTGAGAGAAATGCTTTCTCCGAACTCCTTCGATGGAAATACTCGAACCATTGACAAAAGATTAACAAGATTTCCTCAATCTATAAGATAGAAGCTTGGGCAAATACCACGAAAAATTTAAATTGATATGTCTATGGCAAATTTACCCCACGTACTAGTACACTTATCACAAATTTACTCTCCCTTAGTTTCTATTAAATTTGCCGTTAAATTGCTAAGTTGGATGACTCCTAGCAGTTAACGGACATATCAATTTGGAGTTTCACCATTCATTTGTCACAGATGTATTAGTTTGTGAGTTTTTGCAGTATTAATTTAATTTAATAGAAACTAACGTCAAGTAAATTTGTCACAATTTTATGGTAAAAACATTAGTTTGAAGTAATTTTATTACAAATGTACCGGTTTGATATTACACTTCTTCGGGAGTCCAATGTTCAACAACAGTCGATAGAAATCTATTCACTAGGTAGCTTACCGTACTAAGCACATCAGCTAAGATTCTTCTAGCAACACCATCACTAGAGATCATTTTCGTCTACTACAAATTTCTGTGGACATGCGAAAAATGATAATAGATCTCATCATTTTCTCAAGAGAAAGGCCAAGATAAATTGCTCGGCCAAAACCTAGGCCGTTGTACTCATGACTCATCGACTTTCAATTTTGAGTGATGGTAGCTTCAAATAGGTATATTGAGGAATTTAACAATGCTATCGAGATGAACCCCAAAGAGTTTGATGGAGTAGTGTTGATAATCCTCTTGCGAGATAGGGCTTGCACTTCACACAAACTCTCTCAATTCTGACCAATTGCAACTTCGTTTTTCCTTTATTTTAAGTTATCCTAAATTTGCCACTAATCTATTGGTCAGGAGCTAACGCACGGTAACTCTCTTTACATTCTACAAACTAGAGACTTGAGATTCAGAAAATTTGTTATGCCTGAAATTTTAATGTCCGTTAATCGGTATGTTTTCCTCTTTATGAAACTATTTTTCAAGCGCTTCTTTTTATTTGTGTTCTATTGTAATACTAGCATGCATCAACGTGTCCGCGCATTCAGTAATGTGCAGGATATGGTCGAGTAGTATCAAGCCGCATATCCTCATGCTGCTGGAGACTCGAATAGTGGGAGATCGCGCGGAGTGGCTTATCTCTGAAACTATTGGATTTGCTGGAGGAACTTGGGTTCTCTAGGATGACCTTGGAGTTGCAGGATCAACTGTCGGGTAGGATTGAAGAGGTGCATCTTGCGATTGAGGTCAGGAATGATCATTCCTATTCCAGTGAAAATTGGCTGCTGTCTTGTATCTATGCCAGCGATGAATTAGAGGATCGTGTCATTTTTTATTGAATATTAGGTAAACATCGCTAATTCTTCTGCTATGCCTTGGATCGCTACAGGTGAATTTAACGAAATGACTTGCACTAATGAGAAACCAGGTGGTAGAAGAGCTAATAGGAACAGAAGTAACAATTCTTGATTGGTATTGGTTGTTGCGCATTAATGGATATTGTTTTGCTGGACCTTGTTTTACCTGGACGAGCTGGCACGATCAGGATGCCCTTATCCCAGAGAGACCAGACAAGACCTGCTACATTCATAGTTAAAGAACTAGGTTTCCTCAAGCTTGTCTTTCTTAACTCCGTAGGTTGCCTTCTGATTATGTCCTGTCATGTTAGACCATAATCCCCATAAGGGAACTAGAAAGCATCGAATTCGTATAAACAATGCCTTATGGAACTTCATACCCTTTAAGGTTACCCACGAGCTTCTTCCAAATCAGTAGAACATAAATCGGCAAATCTCCTTGCGACCTCATCGAATTCGTATTTCAATCTGGGCGTGTACCATCTGAGCTTACTGACAAACCGCTTGTGTTCATCCTTAAATGCCAAAATCCTGAGAATCTGAATCAATTTCAGCCTGTAAGTTGATGTAATTCGGTTTACAAAGTTATCACGAAGAACCTTGTTAGTAGGCTTAGAGCCTTCCCAGATGATTGGATTAGTCTTTGTTTTCGACTAGTTTCATACTTGGGAGAAGACCGCTGGACAAGGCCGTCGTTGTGAAGGAACTTCCTTACAGGATGAGTGGTACAGGAGGAAAGAAGGGTCCATGGCGGTGAAAATTGATTTGGAAACCGCGTACGATGGGATCGAGGATTTCATCCAAGAGGTCTGGATCTCTTGCAACTTTCCTCCCAGATCATCTAGCCCTTGGATACATTTCAACTTTTCATCAATAGGGTCGAGGCAGGCCGAGCTCTTTCTTCTTTCGGGTTTCAGCAGCTGGGGTTGAGATGCGAACGACATCGAAAGGATCTTACAAGAACTTCTTAAATGACAAGGGGCGACTGAGCAAAACAAAAGCAAAGGGCGGTGATGTCTTTGGGGGAGCAACCGGATCGGGAAGATCCAGCAGGAGGTTCCAGTGGTGGACCTTTTGCTTTTGCAGAAGAGCCAAGATGACTTCTGACGTTGTTAGCTGGGTCATTGACAGTCTGTTCCAGGGCGCTACCCCTCCGGCTCAACTCCTTGGGCCATTCTTGTTCTTGAACTGTTTCGAATGGGACTTCTGAGTAGATAATTTGTAACTGTGCGGAACTTCTGCCAGAAGATTTTAGAGAATGTTTGATACGGCGTGAATGCGGTCTCGAGCGGTGATAAGAAATTGGGCCAAATTCCCCTGGCATCAGCGCTCGTAAATTTTTGAAACCAGTCATTGTTTGGAAATGTTGCTCTTTGAGATTTTGAGACAAGCTTGGGGTCTATTTGTTTTGTGAAAAATTCCAGGGAAATATTGTTCAATATTTGATTCGCTTAGGAAAATGAGTGAACAAAAAAATATTTTCCTAACCAAAACTTAAATTCAAGAAAATGATTTCTCTTTTGAAAGAAAATTTTTCCAAAATGTTTTCCTAGTCTTAAAGTCATTGGTTGATAAAATTTTTATTCTTATAAAATAATTAAAAAATAAAATAAAGTCATGAGATTAAAATCATTTTTCAATGAGATTTATACATCAAAAAACATTTTTGATAATATATCACCAAACAAAGGAAAGCTAAATGTATTTTTGGAAAATCATTTTCTAGAAAGTATTTTCCTTTATCATTGAGTTTTTCTAAAAAAATATACTCGTGAATTTTGAAATGTGGGTTTGATCTAGAAAAATGGTTGGTTGAAGTTGACACCTAATTCGCTTGAAGTATCAATCAAACCTTGGACCGAGGTTCAAGTAAATGCTCTTGATCAATGGGGAAGTTTTCCAGAAAACCCTTAATCCATTATACAACGATCAATTTAGTCTTATATATTTCAATTGTATTAATTTAGTTTTAAATATTTTAATGATTTGTTACTATTAATTGGAAATCGCTTACGTGAATGACAACCATCTTACATGGTGCAATTGAACTGACGTGAAAATCTTTCGCATTCTTTAAAGAATATTTCCAAAATTTTCCCTTTTTTCTTTTTTCTTTTTACTTTCACCAATGGCTAAGTACTTAGCTGTGTCCCACAACTGGCAAAGGGAAAAAGAAGAAAAGAAAAAGGAAAAATAATGAATGCAAAAATTGTCCACATTAAGGCTAGGCCATGTCACTAGAATAGTCAGAATGAACTAATTCGTCATATTAATAATTTCCAATCAAAATTGGCCGAAATTACTAAATTGGCAAATGACAAAATGTTGTCGTACAATAGTTTTAAAATTTTTTAAACAATTTTCCCCTCGATTAATTTTGAAGACAAACTTAACTATGGTTTGACAAAATTTGGGGGTCTTGAATTATTGGGGAAAAGTGAGCGTGACAAGAGATGGCATGGCACACCGTGGTGTTGTGAATAATGAGAGGAGAAGCTTTCTAATGTTAGGTGCTAACCTAAGGGATTCGGGGATTCCCTAACTCGTCATCCTCGCCAAGAATTGGATCGTCGAATGGGCAGAACTGGGCGGGAGGCTTTCTCGGTCGATATGAACGCCGCAAGTCACAAGGGTCTACGCAAGCACCAGTTCTCCAATCCATCTAAGAATTTGCAATGGGCTGTAATTGTAACATGCGTATGCAAACATGTAAAGAGATGATAGCATCGAGGATTAGCAAATAAAGTAAGGATGCGTTCGTTTCACGAAAAACTCAATAGTAAAGAAAAATGTTTTCCAAAAAATATTTTCTACGAAAACGATTAGTTTTCATTTGTTTGATTATGTATGATCGAAAATGTTTTCTGATATTTGGACCTCACTAGAAAAATGATATCAATTTTCACGACTTTATCTCAGTACAAGAATTTTCGATTTTTTATATTTTATTTTTTACTACGATTTTATAATTATTGTTATTTTTAAATTGCTTTTATTTTTTCCTTCTTCTCCTCCATTGCTCCTCTGCTTCCTCTATCCCTATCTGCTTCCTCTAGCGGTTCTTCCCTAGCCAACTCGCTGGGCTAGGGAAGAACCGATTTGGTGAGGTTCGTTGCCAGAGGTCGTGAGCACGAGCCTCGTTGTCAAAGGCCGCAAGCTTGCCCGATTTGACGAGGCCAAAGCTCGCCGATTGTCACCACGGCCGAAGACGGGCTGAGAAGTAGCAAAAGAAAAAAAAGAAAAAGAATTGTTAACCAAGCACCCGAATCTAAACTTTGGTAGAATGGGAAAACATTTTTCGGTTCTTCTAAAGGGAAAATAATTTTCCTAAATTTAAGTTTTGATAGGAAAACATTTTTCGTTAACTTGTTTTCCTAAATGAAGCAAACGCCAGAAAATGAGGAAACTTTTTTCTGGAAAATATTTTCCTTTTTTGTGAAACAAATGCACCGCCTTAAGAGTTAGTTCATATAATCAAACCCGTGCAAAATGGATGCAACAACGCGAACCCAAGAAAATGCATGACAAGACGCGGGCTTAATCGAAAATTTCATAAAACGTAGTTTGAACCCTCCAGCCAGTTATTTCTAACATAATCACTAGGGGAATTGCCACCATAACGCCTCGATTCCTAGGACCTTTCCCTATCCTAGGTTTGAGTTGGTTACCACACTAGGTATCTAAATTGAAAAATAGAGAGAAGTCGCCACCAATTTATTTATTTTACTTAGATCGATTGGACACCTATAATGTCTTAGCAGTTATAAGAAAAATGAACTACTTAACTGGTATGTGGAAAATGACTGGTCTAGTTGCCTAACCAAAGGCTAAAGTCCGGGGGTTCGGTTACGTGAGTGACGGATTCACATCCTATAAAGCCCTCCCGATACCGCAACTTCTCGATTGAGCCATAATTCGCATTTTTGTGCATTTTCCTTGAAAGGGTCTAAACATTGAGTTTTGGCCAATATGCAATTAGGTGGAAAGATCGCATTTTGTGCGTTGCGTGACCCATTGTGCATGAATTGTATGTTTTGAAAATATACTATGCATTGCGTCTAATATAAAAATATACATTGAGTGAGACATGGTTAAATGATTTAGACGTCGAAATCAAAGTCGCTAATGAATTTTTTTTTTTTTTTTTTTTTAAATATGTGGGGAGTCATGTTTCGGAATGAATACTTGAATGATGTTTTCAATGCAACTTTGGGCGATTTTTAGCATTGTCAACATCCTAACAGCTGAATTCAAATATGAGATATAAATCATTATGGCGGCCTAAATAATAATTTCCAAAAGTATAATGATATAATTGAGACTAGAGACTTCATTTTGACAATCCAGTGGCCTAAGAACATATAGATAGGATAGCGACGAATTTTGCTTATGATTCTAAAATGAATATTAAGATGTTGTATTTTGCATTTCTATCCCAAATTGAAAAATTAATGGTGTTGAAACTTATTGACCAAATTAAGGCCCAACTTGGTTCAACTTTCGTAAGATACTTTGGCTCAAAGCCCATTGGGAAAGTATAAAGTGTTTGGTAAGCGTTTTTGGGACTCCATTGGCCAAATGCCATTGCGAAAGCTGAGAAGTCCAATGTAGGTTCTCACCTACTTTGGGCTTTTAGCATTTTAGGAATGCAAGTCCATGTCACTGTTCATCTTCACGTTTACTATTCATCTTCCTCAATTTGCACCAAGGAGTTGTTGGAAGCCAACAATCATCGCTTGAGAGGTCACGCACCCCAGTGATGGTTGCCTAGGGTTGCATGTCCCCACGACCATTGCTTGAGATCGTGTGACACTAGGTGGCGTCACTTGAGGTCATGTGAGCTCAAGTGATGCCCCTAAGGTTGCCCTATCTCAAGCGTCGTTTGGGTTGTGCAACTCAAGTGTTTTAAAGTTACAATTTGCTAAACATTATAAGATTTTGGAAAATTCCTTTAGCCTAAAGATATTTATATTTTCTTTAATTCATTTCTCTAAAAGTGAACCAAAGGGGGTCTAAGAGAAATTCTAAAGAGAGTCGCAGAGAGTGGGACTCCCAATCCGCGCCCTACACACCTAGTTTTTCAACCCATATCGGGTCTAAGGCTCAGGTCCACAAATCAAACGCTTCAAGATGGATCATTTCCAAAATTACCATTTACCATGCATACGGGTCTACATAGTTTCATTCTATTCCGAGACCTTAAGTGCTTTTTTTTTCTTTGAAACATTTATTTCAAATATCAGAAGGTTTAAGCAAGATTTGATCCGCGATTACTTTCTCATCTAACATCCAATTGGCCCCATTTTTACTTTCATTTGAATGCTTGTGATCCCTAGTACTGGAATGTGCCATAAATTCCGGTCAAAAATTCCCTACCAGAATCGGGTGGTGATATTGATGTCAAAGCACTTATTTTTATGATTAGAACACACATTTGAGGTTTAAAATGTCTTTCGGATCACGTATTTTGCCGATCAACCTTGTTCAACTCTAGGTTTTTCTTTTTGGGTCTGATTGTTCAACTCTAGGTTATACGGTTACACTTCATGATTTTCTTTAAAGGGAAGCGAAATTTGAGTTGTCAACAAGCTATATTATTACCTTAGGTTTATGCGAAATGGCAATTAATCTATTTTCACCCCTTTTTTTTAATTTTGTTTCCATGTGAACCTTTCCAATGGCTATGGCAAAATTCTTGTCAGAACTTCGATCACGAGCTCCGATATAACCAATGGATGCCAACTATAGAGGCAAATTCGTCCAAGAATTTTGACAAAATGTTTGCCGCCTTAGCCTTTTCATGTCGTCGCAATGTGCAAATGAGCTTACAAAATTATTGCAATATACCTCCTAATCCTTTGAAATATTGATTCTGAGTTGAGAGGAAATTAATTATGGCATAGAAGTACGAAAAGAAACTTGACGAAAAGATGAGGCAGTCATGTGACAGTAATGTTTGTTGTCGCTAACACCATAAAAAAGGTCGGTGATGGTGGCTACACTCATGTTTTCCATAGGGGAAGAGAGTATGTGTGTGTGTGCGTGTGTGAATCTCAGGTTGTGAGGATGCCCGTCGGCCCTGTCACCATCATCGCGACTTCAATTCTTTCTTATGTATCTGAATCGACTTCAGTGATTCACCTTTCCAAGGTTGTGCCACCCCAACGAGGGTTGATCATCCATTTCCTAACAAAACAAAAGACGATCTCTCTCTCTCCCTGTTAGGATGTAGATTGAAATAAATTTCAAAATGTTTGGATGGACATTGTAAATATTAAAACATCAGAGGCCAAATTGCCAAAACCTAACGGGAATAATTCAATCGCCCTGAAAAGAAAGCTCTCCCTCTCTCTCCCTGTCTCCCTCCCTCTTCAAGCTTGAGCCGACGCCTCTTCTACAAACCTATTGCCACAGGCACCAACCTTGCTGCAAAACTCTTCCCATCACGGCGTCTCTTTCCTCCATAGCTAGTTCTCTCTAACCAATGTTTCCCGAGGTGCGGACCTCTGGAGTGCCAAAAGTTGGCACAAAGGGGCACTTAAGTGCCAAAAGTTACAAATGGTACACTTAAGTGCCAAAATCGGAGCAAAATGGATCGGCTTAAGTGCCGAACGGCGAAAATTCCGGCCAAATTGCCACGTGTCAATTTTCCGGCGACTTAATTTGCTGACGGAGCATTTTTTAAAAATAAAAAATTCATGTGGCATTTTTTTAAAAAATAAAAAATCCACGTGGCAATTTTTTTTTAAAAAAATATCCACGTCGATTTTTAAAAATTAAAATCGATTTTATTTAAAAAAAAAAAAAAAAGGGGGGAAGGGAAGGGGATCGGCGAGGGCTGTGCAGCCCTCGCCGATCCCCTCTCCCCCACTTTTTTTTTTTTTTTTTAATAAAATCGATTTTATAATAAAATATATTTTTTAATTATTTAATATTATTTAATTAATAATTTTTAAAATCCACGTCAGCCAAAATGATGTCGTTTTGGCTGATTTTTGGCCGATTCAGTTTCCGGCGAGCCACGTAGGCAAGAAAATTAATAAAAAATTGCCACGTAGGATTTCCGTGAGCTCCGACGACTTGGACTCAAGTGATCCATTTTTTTTGAAAAGTGGCACTTAAGTGTACCATTTGTAACTTTTGGCACTTAAGTGTCCCTTTGTGCCAAGTTTTGGCACTCCCGCTGTACTTATGCCAATGTTTCCCTATCCTTGACTTGAGTACGTCAATCGTAGACTATCCGGCCTTCAACTGGAGGTCGTCGGCCTAAGATAAGAGGTCCACACGTTCTAATTGTCATCAGCAGTTGAGTGCACAAATCTGAGGTCGTGAATCTTTGATCTTTTCAAAAGAGCACGGGGAGGACTAGATTGAACATGTACTAAATATTCATGGACCACATTAAACAATTTAAAAATTCATGGACAACATTGAGTATTGGACTAAAGTTCAGGAGCTGGATTAAACAAATTAAAACTTCAAAAATAATGTTGTATATTGAGTCAAAATTTAGAGATCATTTGTGTAATTATCCCACAATTTATTGGAGTTTTGGTTAATGCTTCTATAATCAAGGACATTTTGATGAAGTCAATTTTATTTTTGGTGGTGCGGCTAAATCTGTGTTCTAATTTCAATTGGGGATTAACTTGTTAATTTTCTTCTAATTTCAGGGCTGGTTTTAAGGTAAAAGAAACCAAAAACCTTAAATTATACCTATAATGATACATTTATTCTAAATATTTTCTATGACATCAAAAATCACAAACGTGTACTTGTATGACACAATCATCTTCTATCAAAGTTTTATCAATGAAAATTACTAAAAATCTACCTTTGTGGACACTAGAAAGCTAACGGTGTTGAATGGAGTTTATGTGATTTTACATGAAATAAAAACATCATTTTTAGGGGTGAGCGATTCTAGATTCTTTATAAATTTCACTTGAAATTTAGAATCTAACCGTTATTATAGGTTTCTCATTTTTTGGAACTTGAAATGTATCCATCAAAATGTAGAACCTACCCTGCCATAGGTTCAAGGTCTAACAGGTTCATATATATATTTTTAGTTAAGTAAAACGAAAGAAAATGTGACAACAAAATAAAAGTTTCTCATTTTTCAATAACAACAATCCATAAAAGATGAGCACATAAAATAAAATAAATTATAAAAGATTCAAAACATGTAACATAAAACTTAAATTATAAAACTTCAGTCCTCAATCATCCATAAAAAGATTGTTTCAAATTCTAACCACCGAAATGAAAAGAAACAACAATCATAGTTGATCACTTAATAATAGTTTTAAATTTACAATTACTATTAACTAAACTAAAATAATTATTAGAAAGCATCACCGCATATATTCATTCTACTTTAACTCTATTTACTAATAATAATCTCCTCATTAAAACAATCCATATATTAAAAAAAATTGAAAAGATTAAATAAAACATTCACTCATTAGTTATGTAAAAGAAATCACAATATATAAAAATATAAACATCACTTTAGGTTTCGGTTCGTGAGAAAAATTAAGGATTTTACTTTAGACTTTCTTGTTCGGTTCCTATAGGAATCGGCAACCGACAGTTCTTATAAAAGTGAAACCAAGACCGTACCACATCTCTTTAGAGCTTGGAACCTGACCGGCTCCTACCAATCCGATTTTCAGTTCTACCTTCTAACCATGCACGCCTCTAGTTATTTTGACTGAAAGATCATCTAATGAAACAATGACAAAGGGTGAATGTATTATATAAGTACAAATTTGGGCTTTTTTTATGTCATAAGAAAAAATTTAGAGTAAATATATCACAATATACATAATTTAGATTTTTTATGTCACAAAAAAAATTAAGATAAATATGTCACGGTAGATCTAATTTAAGATTTTTTGTGATTTTTTCCCTTAAATTTATACCGTTGAATGGTTGATAAGAGCCAACTTAAAATGAGTTGTCGATGGGTGTTTTTCTCAGTCCCTTTTATTTTTCATTTTCTCCTCTGTTTCGGTTTTTCTTTTCTTTCCCATTTTCCCCTCTCTTCTCCCTTCTTTTCGGAGCAATAAAGTTATGCCACTGCCGCCTCCCTCGTGAACTTTGCCGATGATGCGGCGCATTTACCTGGTCAATCCAATTACGAATTGACACGTGGCAAATGAGTTAAATTAAATAAAAACAAACTGAATTTCTGACCAGCTGCAGAAGGAATATTAATGCATTTTAGCTTTTGGCAAAATTTAAACGTCGGCCTTGCCGTCTCTCTCTTCAACCATCGTTTAGACTCTTTTTTTAGAGTAAGAGAAAAAGCTTCGTTTACTCAATCTCCCTCTTCAGCCAATCCTTCACGTAGCATAAGGTTCCATCCCCGTTACAAAAAGATTTTAAGTTTTAGAAACTACCGATTCCCATTTAATATTCAATTTTCAAATTGCTAAAGTTGGATTCATTTCACGCAATTGCTGATTACGTTATGGGACAATTTTAAATTTTCACTGCTTTTACAAAGTTAATATCATGGAGTATTACCCCTAGATTATGGTATTCTATAATGGGGTAGCCTTTTTTTATTTCTTTAACAAAAGCTTTGTTTATTTTCAATATAAATGAATGATTTAGAAAATATTATACGAAAATAATTAAAAAATATATGCAATGGTTTCTAAAATGTGAAAGCTTTTCTCCAACGGAGATGAAGCCTTCTCGAACCTAAAAGATTAGTTGAAGAGAGATGGGTTGGGCAATTAAACAGAGAGACGTGTGTAAACAAAGCTTATCTCCGAAACTAAACTACGGTTAAAGAGAGATGGTTGGGCATGTATTTAAACTTCCCCGAAAGCTATTGCTGTCAAAAATTAATATGCTTTTCCTTAAATTTATTTCATTTGTCACATATCAATTTGTAAATGGATCCGACTGGATAAATGCGCACCACATCTGCAGATAATGTGGCGCTTTGATATCAGAGACTTTTCTTCGAAAAAGTTCTTCTTTTTTGCCCTTGCATAGATATGCATAAAATGTAAAGGCATTTCGGTCAATGCGATTAAACTATAGAGCAATCCATCCTACCAGAAGTTCCTATTTCCTTAAATTAGAGACTAACATAGAAACAAACAAACGGAATCAAAACGATGTTCGTGTCTCGTTTTCTTCGCACAAAGGAAGTTGACAAATACAATGCCTCTCTCTCTCTCTCTCTCTCTTTCTTTCTCTCTCCTCTTAGTGCGAAAGTGGTGTCGCACAACTAACAGGAGGGAAACAGCTCATTCCTTACCTCATTTCCACCTCTCTTCTCGTCAAACATTCTGCCCACAACAATCTCTCCTCGATCGACCATCCTTCTCCGAGCCCCTTTCCTCGCCCGCCACCTGAACGCCGACCGCAGCCCGCCCATGGCCACTGACCTCGAGTGGCCCTTCGGCGAGCTACCCGGCCTTGAGGCTGACGATGTCCGCGAGACAGCGTACGAGATATTCTTCATGTTGTGCCGATCGTCGCCCGGCTTTGGGGGCCGGAGCGTGCTGAAGTTCCACCCCTCGATGTGGAATGAGCCGGAGCCGGAATCCACGTCGTCCCGGGCCAACGGGGTGGGGATGGCCCCGAGCAGCCGGGTCAAGAGAGCCCTCGGGTTGAAGATGATGAACCGGACGCCCTCCAAAAGATGGCCTTGGGCTCCGGGAGCCCGCCAAGCCCCGGGGGCGGCGACTAGGCCGAAGCGGCCACTCACATCAGCTGAGCTGATGAGACAACAAATGAGGGTGACGGAGCACAGTGATAACCGGCTCAGGAAAACGCTCACGAGAACCCATGTAGGCCATGTACGTAAGTCTCAGAATGCTTCGTAGTTCATCTCCCTCTGGTGTGGTATTCATACAATTTTGCAAAGCAATTTGTTTTCAGTTGTCCTTGTTTTGTACATTAGGAGTGGTAAAATTGAATGTGAGAACAAGTGATTGCATGATGAATTAGACTTGATTCTATAATACAACAAATGGAAATTATGAAAGAAGTTTTTCTTGGAGTGTCATGTACTTTAATCAGTAGATACAAATCTTTCAAGCGTGGATCTTGCATATATTCTTGGCTCATTCCTGCCTCTTTCAATCTCGATAGATTGGTAAGCGGGCAGAGACGATAATCCTTCCGCTCGAGCTTCTCCGCCACCTAAAACCGTCTGAATTCAGCAACTCGAATGAATATCATGCCTGGCACAGGAGACAGCTCAAGATCCTAGAAGCAGGGTTGCTCCTTCACCCGTTGATCCCGTTGGAGAAATCGAATGCACTCGCAGCCCGTCTCGGAGAAATTATCCAAGCCAGCGAGACGAAGATCATAGTCGTCGGGGAGAACTCAGACACCATGCGGAGCCTCAGCAATTCCGTGGTGTCATTATCATGGCGAAGCGTCAACGGGACTCCTACTGATGTTTGCCACTGGGCCGATGGATTCCCTCTGAACATTCACCTGTATGTGAGTCTGCTGAAGTCGATATTTGACATCAGGGACGAGACTTTAGTCCTCGACGAGGTCGACGAGCTTTTGAGCTCATGAGGAAGACATGGTCGATACTTGGAATCAATTGGCCGATGCACAATGTCTGCCTCACATGGGTGTTTTTCCAACAATTTGTCAGCACGATGCAGTTGGAACCGGACCTTCTTTTCGCTTCGCATGCCTTGTTGGTAGAAGTAGCAAATGACGCCAAAAAGCAGGACCGAGATGCTTTATTCATTAAGGTTCTACCATTAGTTCTGACCTCGATACGAGGGTGGTCGGAGAAGAGATTGAACGACTATCATGACTACTTCGAGGATGGGAGGATGAACCTGATGGAGAATTTGCTGTTGTTGGCAGTGAGGGTGGCAAACATCTTGGGAGATGATGTAATGCTTTCCAGGGTAACAGAACTAGCGAATGGTAATGCAGTGACGGACCCGACTGTAGATCACGTGGATGGTTACATACGATCATCTGTGAAGAACGCCTTCTCGAAGGTGTGTAAGTGGTACATTTCTCCCTTCATTTTCTGGTACCATGATGAAGAAATTGAATGCTTTTCCTTGTTATTGCTTGTATTAGATAGCTGAAAGTGGATGTGATGAACACCAAGGGGACACGAGACGAGGTGAGAGTGAACGACTCATTTGGTTGGCGAAAGAGACCGAAGATTTGGCTTTAAAAGAAAGAGGAACCTTCAGTCCGGTTCTTAGGAAGTGCCATCCCATCGCAACTGCAGTCGCTGCCGTCACATTGCACAGTTGTTATGGACTAATTCTGAAACGACATTTGACTTTAGCTTTGGAAATTGACAGTGAAATCGCGAAAGTACTGGAGAGTGCAGGAAAGCTAGAAAAAGTTTTGGCACAAATGGTGGTCGAGGACACCGTAGAATGCGAAGATGGAGGCAAAATGATTGTGAGCGAAATGATTCCATATGAGGTCGGGTCGACCATATCAAGGCTTCAGAAACAATGGATCGACAGGAGGCTCAGGAAAGGTGAAGATTGTATCCAGAGAGCGACAGAATCAGAAGTGAGTTCATTTGATAGTACATTCTCCTGCGTAAATTTTACTGCTGATTATAACAATTACTCAAAAACAAAAGATAATGACAAGTGTGGCTCGTGACAGACATGGGATCTGAAATCGAAGGCAAAGCCATACGCGGAATCAGCTGAAGACCTGATCAAGTTCGCTAAAGAAACCATGGACCACTTCTTCGCCATTCAAATGGAAACTACTGAGGATTTGGTTAATGATCTGTTGAACAGTTTAGGGAGTCTCTTTCAGGACTATGCTGCATTTGTTGCATCATGTGGTAAGTGTCACCTGTCATATTACTTGTCCTCGCTTATCACTCAGTACCTATTGCATTCTAATTGTTCATCTAAGTCGATGGTCGACTTGATGTGTGTTCATGCTTTAGTTTTCTGATTACATAAGGACTACCATATTCTTCCTTTATTGCAAAAACATTGGATGTCTATTGACCAATGATACCTTAGAAATGAAGAGGAAGCGTGGCATGTATATCTAAAAAGTCATGAAACGTTCGTTAGTTTCATAAAAATAAACTTTGGAATACTTGATTTCATCATTCTTAAAATTTTCCATCGCAGGATCAAAGCAAAATTATATACCTCCTCTTCCCCCTTTAACGAGGTGTCATCGAGATTCCAAATTTGCCAAGCTTTGTAGAAAGGTGACACCTTGCAAGGTTGGCATAGAAGACCCACGAAGATGCCGGGAAGCTGAGCATCCTTACCCATCGACGAGCCGCGGGACGCAACGCCTTTACTTCCGCCTCAACACTTTGCACTATCTCCTTGCACGTCTCCACTCCTTGGATGAGATGCTGCCGCTCTCTGGTAATGGCTCTCTTGATCACAAATATTTCGGCAACAGGAAGCACCATGATGGCTGTGCTTCCTACTTTCAAAACACCTGCTCGGCCATACGTGAGGCCTGCCAACATGTCTCAGAAGTTGCTGCCCATCGCTTGATCTTTGTCGACTCTAGCCATGTCTTCTACAATAGCCTCTATGTTGGTGAAGTCGCCAGTGCACGCATAAGCCCTACTTTGCGGACATTGAAGCAGAATTTGACTCTGCTTTGCATGATTCTCATCGATCAAGCACAACCATTAGCGATGAAAGAAGTCATGAAGGCCTCTTTCGATGCCTACCTTATGGTTTTGCTTGCAGGAGGGAACTCTAGGATTTTCTCCAGGTCGGATCACCGAATGATTGAGGAGGACTTCAAGTGCTTGAAGCGAGCATTTTGTGTATCTGGGGAAGGATTGATGAGCGAGGACATAGTCGAGAAGGAGGCGGAGACTGTGGAAACGGTGATTGGTCTGATGGGTCAACCGACGGACAAGCTAATCCAAGACATTAGTGTTATGATCCGTAAAATGGACAAGAACGGAGCCGAGGATACGGGGAATAAGCAATCTGTGCATCCGACAACAGGACGATGGAGTACATCAGATCCAAACATGATACTACGAGTCTTGTGCCACAGGAACGATCAAGTAGCGAGTCGGTTCTTGAAACGGAACTTCCAAAAAGAAAAAGACGATAAAAGAGAAGGATTACCGATCGTAGGTTATGATTGCAGAACAGTCAATTAGTGGTGCATTATCATTTGGGATATCCGAGAGAAAATTGTGTCTTGTTGTCGGTGATTGCTCTGGGAGGAACTTCCCCATTGAGGTGTTGAGATGCATGCGTGAGTTGTTTTAAGAAAAGTCCTACATCGGAGAATTGATATGGTGTGAAGTAGTCATTTGCATCATAAGCTCAAGCTTTTCGGTGGATGTGGATCCAGTTGCTTATATTGACGAGCTTGAACTTTGGCTCCTTATCCACGGTCTCCCAACTGAATCGATCGAGCTTCTGCTATGTCAGCCCACAACTTGGTATGATTGGTCAGCCTTCTGCTGTTTGGCGAATATCATATGAAAGGAGTCTCACGACCAACGCGATCCTGATGACAACCTTCATTGTCCAGTCGGGTGAAAGAATTCAGGGATGAAGGTGGGCGTCGTTCGTTGTGGTCTTCACACACAACAAAATGGATATTCAAGTCGAGACATCTTAATGTGGTAAAGAGTCTTAACATCTTGAAGATGTCGAGCTTCTGCTGAATCAATCCTATACAAGGATGTCATTGTCTTTGCAGCTGATTTTGGCATTTTAGTATCCATCATATTATCATATGCAATTTCGTTTGTTGTTTTATCATAATAGTTGAGTGAAGACGGATCAATCATTTTTTCTTTAATTGACATTTACAACGATTGTAATATCTTGTACATTGAATTGCCAGAGTTTCGACCATCTAATTCTAAAAGCAATCGCAAACCTGGAAAGGTCATTTAAATGTCGCCTTTGAACTCAACGGCGTGCAAACTAGCAGAGAAAAAGCTGTACCGGCAAATAGACTGTATAGAGATTGTATCTTCATGTTCTTCCAACAAGTATTAATATCAGCAGCAACATCATCTGTGTATAAATGTAAAGCCACGCATCGTAGTGATGATGCCAAGAGCCGTACAAGTGCTGGAAATTCTACACCAGGTAGAGCTGAGGCTATAAGAATCGTTTCACAATCTGTCTTTAGCCGCAACGTTTTACCTATCGCAGAGCTATGTCACCCGCACTTCCTCGTTGTGCACCTTCTCCAGCCCTTTCAGTTCCTCCTTGA
The DNA here is from genome assembly GCA_014182845.1 of Corymbia calophylla. Lineage (NCBI taxonomy): Eukaryota > Viridiplantae > Streptophyta > Magnoliopsida > Myrtales > Myrtaceae > Corymbia > Corymbia calophylla. The sequence continues at coordinate 2,700,214 of CM024702.1, forward strand.
GCACCATCATCGAATCCGAGACCTCGGCACGATACACATAGAGTTTCGCCACGAACAGGAAGAAGGCAAGATTCAGGACGTTGAGCCCCACAAAGAAGGCGTAGTGATAGTTGAGGTGCGATGCATTCAGGTTGTTTAGTATCCACCCGCGGTGCTCGTGCCTTTTGGTGATATCTGAGACTGTGGATAGTAGGAAGCTGCTAAGGAAGTTTCCGACCCCCACAGTGATCATTGAATAAGACGTGCCCAGGCTCTTCATGCTCTCCGGCGCTTGGTCATAAAAGAACTCAATCTTCGCAACTTCCAGGAACGTGTCGGCTGTAACATCCTGGGTTCGCCACTGTACACATATTGTCCGCTTTGGGCCGAGGCCCGCACGGCTTTAAAACGCGTATGTACAAGTAGAGAACCCATATGCTTATAAGCTAGTCCAGGACTCCCTCCCTAGGCGATGTGGGACAAGAAACGTATCCCCTCCTCCCTTGCGCACGTCCGAGGACCGAGGCGCAGACGCACCGCCATCCCTCCTCTCCGCGCACCGTCGCTTGGGCCATCACACATTCTCCCCCCCTTCGGGCACAGCGTCCTCGCTGTGGCCCCACACGCGGTCGGGAGTCGGCTCTGATACCACCTGTAACATCTTGGGTTCGCCACTGTACACATATTGTCCGCTTTGGGCCAAGGCCCGCACGGTTTTAAAACGCGTATGTACAAGTAGAGAACCCATATGCTTATAAGCTAGTCCAGGACTCCCTCCCTAGGCGATGTGGGACAAGAAACATATCCCCTCCTCCCTTGTGCACGTTCGAGGACCGAGGCGCGGACGCACCGCCATCCCTCCTCCCCGCGCACCGTCGCTTGGGCCATCACACATTAATATTACTCAGCGAGCCCCATGTTTCCACTGTGCTGAGAACAAAGCCTTGAGGGAAAAGACTGTGGCTGGGATGGCGATGCGTTCGCGCTAGGGCGGGTGACCAAAGCGGACAATATGTGTACAGTGGCGAACCCAGGATGTTACAGGTAGTATCAGAGCTGACTCCTGACTGCGTGTGGGGCCACAGCGAGGACGCTGTGCCCGAAGGGGGGGAGAATGTGTGATGGCCCAAGCGACGGTGCGCGGGGAGGAGGGATGGCGGTGCGTCCGCGCCTCAGTTCTCGGACGTGCGCAAGGGAGGAGGGGATATGTTTCTTGTCCCACATCGCCTAGGGAGGGAGTCCTGGACTAGCTTATAAGCATATGGGTTCTCTACTTGTACATACGCGTTTTAAAACCGTGCGGGCCTCGGTTCAAAGCGGACAATATGTGTACAGTGGCGAACCCAGGATGTTACATCGGCCATCCCCATGAGCACGAATTGAGGAAGCAGAATGAAGATAGGCAATGGGATTTGTCCTCCTGATTCGACCACATTGTGTTCCCTCGCTACTCGGAGCCTCCATCTCTCGGTGAAGGACGCCACAGTCATGATCACGATGTGGAGGGCCAGGCCGATCCCCATCAGGCAAAGAAGACTGATGCCTCTCGGGTTCTTGGTCCATCTCTGCATGATCTTGATGAAGAAGCGGTCGTACAGCACGACTGAGATGAGCATCGATTGTTGTCATTGCTGCATGCTAAAGAGATGTTATGTCAGGTAATCCTGACTTTACTTTTATAATGTCAAGGGGGCTTAAGGTGTTAAGAATATGTGTCACGGGTTCAAAATTTGCTGAAAATCTAATACACTAAAATGATTGAGGAAGTTTCAAATAGAATAGTATTCCGATTGCTGGAAAATCTATTTCAAAAAACTTAAGTCGATAGATGAAAATAGGCAACTTGAATATAAAAAGCATTTAAGACCCACTATAAAGTGATGTGGCATAATAATTTAATACCCTCTCTTACATGCAAATGTCGTGCAAATCATGTGCAAATATCCTGCAAGTCAAGTGCAAATGCCATACAAGTCACGTGCTAGTTCCCACTTCAGCATCACCTCTCACATGCAACTTACGTACTGATTGAATTAAAATCTTCTTATCTGCCACTATCAATTTGTGGTATGACATGATCTCTGTATCCCATAACAAAGCAATGAGAAAGAACTCATGGACAGTGCATATTGGCTAACCAAATTTGCCAAGTACAAACCTCTGGAGTCCACATGTTTTGGAATGAAGATAGTCGGTCAGCGAAAGCTCCAGTGAGGTTTAATGGTGATTAGCATGGATTTATTAATGCCACGGCATTCGAGAAAGAATTTGAAGCTGAGAATCATGAAAAAAAGGGTTGGATTGCGCAGAAGACAGAGCCCGGATCAAGTACATATGGGTGGTGCGCGCGGTCAAATGACTATGATGCGGATGGGCCAGTGGGAGATTACCTTCGCAAGACAAGGAAGTTGCGAACAATCTCCAACATTAATCAAGAAGCAGATAAAAGTAGACATAGAATTGTTGCGCATCTAACTAACAAGATTGATTTGACGAGTGAAACTTTGGAGGAATTATAATACAAGTATAATGAGAAGACTTTGTCATTGAGTAGGATGCTTGAAGAAAAACACAAGTATCACTCTGCTTTTGTGGAAGGTTCCCTCTCTCTCATAAGCTTGTGCGTCCGTCCATTTATGTGGACATTCTCATCTTTATTAAATTGTACATAATGACATCTATGTAGTAGAGGTGTCAAGAACCGAATCGAAAATCGAACCGAACCGAACCGAAACTTTGTGCATTTTTGGTTCAGTTCAGTTAACCAAAAAATAACCGTTACCTTTTTGGTTTGGTTAGGTTTTCGGTTCGGTTCGGTTAACCGAATCAAACTGGAATTCTTAATTAAAAATGAACAATCTCTTTTCATCATCATCTCTTTCCTCATTTAGATCCCAATAAATAAGGCAAAAATAGAAAAACTGAAAAACCGTCCCAAACTGAACCGAACCAAACCGCATTTTCGGTTCGGTTCGGTATTATCTTTTATAAGTTCGGTTTTTCAAAAAAACCGAACCATTTACACCTCTACTTATATGGTAGAGGACATTTGCTCAAAAGCATATTACATGTAAGGAGTGTTAGAGCAAAAACAGATCCATTAGCTTAGGGTGGCCTAAGTACTCTCCTCCAGATCCAAAAACTTTTTCGCCTGCGCATATCGAACAAGAACTCACCTCTTTTTAGAATAATTATAAAGATTTGGACCACAAGTCCTTGCCTATGTCAAGAGGATTCATTGCCTCTTATATGTAGGGGTGTTAAGAACCGAACTGAAATCGAAAATCGAACCGAACCGAGCTGAAACCTTGTGCGTTTTTTGTTCGATTCGGTTAACCGAACCAAACCGGAATTCTTAATTAAAAGTGAATAATCTCTCTTCATCATCATCTCTTTCTTCATTTTAGGTCCTAATAAGTAAAGCAAAAATAGAAAAATCGAAAAATCGTCCCAAACCGAACCGCATTTTCGGTTCGGTTCGTATTCGGTTTAGGACGGTTTCGGTTGGGTTCGGTTCGATTTTTCAAAAAAACCGAACCGAACCGAACCATTTACACCCCTACTATGTAGGTCATAGTTGCTTTCGTGCATGTTTTAGCTGCATTTCATCAATTATCAAAATTTATGTGGTCATTACTGCATGCTAAAGAGATGTTATGTCAGGTAATCCTGACTTTACTTCTATTATGTCAAGGGGGGCTTAAGGTGTTAAGAATATGTGTCACGGGTTCAAGATTTGCTGAAAATCTAATACACTAAAATGATTGAGGAAGTTTCAAATGGAATAGTATTTCGATTGCCGGAAAATCTACTTTAAAAAGCTTAAGTCGATAGATGAAAATAGGCAACATGAATATAAAAAGCATTTAAGACCCACTATCAAGTGATGTGGCATAATAATTTAATACCCTCTCTCACATGCAAATGTCGTGCAAGTCATATGCAAATATCCTACAAGTCAAGTGCAAATGCCGTGCATGTCACGTGTTAGTTCCCACTTCAGCATTTCCTCTCATATGCAACTTACATACTAGTTGAATGAAAATCTTCTTATTTGCCACTATTAATTTGTGGTATGACATTATCTCTGTCTCAGGACTATCTGCATATATAATGGAGTTAGTCATCTCTCCCATAACAAAGCAATGAGAAAGAACTCGTAGACAGTGCATATTGGCTGACTAAGTTTGCCAACTACAAACCTCTGAAAGTCCACATGTTTTGGAACGAAGATAGTCAATCAGCAAAAGCTGTAGTGAGGTTTCATGGTGATTGGCATGGATTTATTAATGCCACGGCATTTGAGAAAGAATTTGAAGCTGAGAATCATGGAAAAAAGGGCTGGATTGCATCAAGACGAGCCCGGATCAAGTACATATGGGTGGTGTGTGCGGTCAGATGACTATGATGCGGATGGGCCAGTGGGAGATTACCTTCGCAAGACAAGGAAGTTGCGGACAATCTCTGACATTAATCAAGAAGCATATCAAAGTAGACATAGATTTGTTGCGCATTTAACTAACAAGATTGATTTGACGAATGAAACTTTGGAGGAATTACAATACAATTATAATGAGAAGACTTTGTCATTGAGTAGGATGCTTGAAGAAAAACACAAGCATCACTCTGCTTTTGTGGAAGGTTCTCTCTCTCATAAGCTTGTGTCCGTCCATTTATGTGGACATTCTCATCTTTATTAAATTGTACATCATGACATCTATGTAGGTCAAAGTTGCTTTGGTGCAAGTTTTAGCTTCACTTCATCAATTATTGAAATTTATGTGGTCATTGCTGCATGCTAAAGAGATGTTATGTTAGGTAATCCTGACTTTACTTTTATTATGTCAAGGGGGGCTTAAGGTGTTAAGAATATGTATCACGAGTTATTTGCTAAAAATCTAATACACTAAATTGATTGAGAAAGTTTCAAATGGAATAGTATTTCGATTGTTAGAAAAGCTACTTCAAAAAGCTTAAGTCGATAAATGAAAATAGGCAACATGAATATAAAAAGCATTTAAGACCCACTATCAAATGATATGGCATAATAATTTAATACGCTCTCTCACATGCAAATGTCGTGCAAGTCATGTGCAAATTTCCTGCAAGTCAGGTGCAAAGTACAAACTTCTGGAAGTCCACATGTTTTGGAACAAAGATAGTCGGTCAACGAAAGCTGTAGTGAGGTTTAATGGTGATTGGCATGGATTTATTAATGCCACGGCATTCGAGAAAGAATTTGAAGTTAAGAATCATGGAAAAAAGGGCTGGATTGTTCAAAAGACAGCCTGGATCAAGTACATATAGGTGGTGTGTACGGTCGGATGACTATGATGCGGATGGGCCAGTAAGAGATTACCTTCGCAAGACAAGGAAGTTACGGACAACCTCCGACATTAATCGAGAAGCAGATCGAAGTAGACATAGAATTGTTGCGCATCTAACTAACAAGATTGATTTGACGAATGAAACTTTGGAGGAATTATAATCCAAGTATAATGAGAAGACTTTGTCATTGAGTAGGATGCTTGAAGAAAAACACAAGCTTCACTTTGTTTTTGTGGAAGGTTCTCTCTCATATGCTTGTTTGTCCGTCCATTTGTGTGGATATTCTCATTTTTATTAAATTGGACATCATGACATCTATGTAGGTCATAGTTGCTTTGGTGCAAGTTTTAGCTGCATTTCATCAATTATCGAAATTTATGTGGTCATTGCTATATGCTAAAGAGATGTTATGTTAGGTGATCCTGACTTTACTTTTATTAATATCGTGATGGGGCGGCAATGACAGGTTTGGTCAAAATGAGCAATAATTGTGGTATAAACCGAACATTCCTTTATATGTATAAATTTCTTATGATAACATTCAAGGAGATCGCCAATGTCCATTGCCCTTTTATATAAAAAAGAATTTGGTCCACTTATTTATCTAGTAGAGCTATCATATTTGCTCAGTGTAATTTAAATTTAAGTACATTTCAGCAATTAATCAATTGGAAGAATTCAAGACACTCCTCCAAGGGGGGCTTCTCAAAAGGCTTGGGCCCGGATCTTTACCCAACTTGGTCGAGATCCACGGAACCCTAATTTCGTAAACGGAAAGATAAAAACCCAATTCCCCTCTCGCTCATGCGCTACCTGTTGCAGGCCATTGCCCACCGCCACTCGCCACCGCTAGTCGTTGTTGGCTAGTCGCCGGCGCAGCCAACGCCGCCATCGCTACTACTTGGGAAAGGGAAATTTTACAATATTGTTAAACAAATTTTTATTCCGAAAACAGAAATTTTAAATGCATATTTTGCCTCGAAATTCGTCTGGGGAATAAAAATGTTGCCATGTGTGCCCTAATTGTTGGAGAGTCCCTCGTATTCCTTGGTGCTAGGAAGAAAAATATATGGTTACCAATTTGGAGACCTTACGGTGGGGAAAGTAGATTCTACATCAAGATCGTTGTTTGCCGATCCCTCTCCAAATTGTTCCTCCAAACCCTCACTTTGCCTTCCTTCCTTGGCCTCATCTCCCCCTCTTCCCCCTCCGCCTCCTTGCTCCCCGCCCTCCCCACCACCACTACCACCTGTGATGTCCTTAATTTCGACCCACTTCGCAATATATGAAATGGTTATTTTATCAATGCACTAATAGTTACACTTACTCTGAGTTAGCCCCTCATGAGTTAACTTACTATTTGGAAAGAGAATTAAGAATCGGTACACATACGACCAGTGAATTTAATCAAGGATAGGTCGCTCGACTATAAGGATCAAAGAGAGATGATACCACACTGTTGCAAGCTAATTAGTGAACCGAAATAAATCAATTTGGCAAAAATACGAGGTCGGATTGCGGGTGATTCCGTACGACTTCGATATTAACTGTAAACGACGTTAAACCGATTTCTTTTTTGGCCTTGTATTCAGCGTGAGCAATTAATTTCTTATGATTATATGATAATCGAGAATCGCCCTGATTTGAAAATGCACGATCGTGGATTGAAAAGCTATTGACCATAGGTCAAACGCGCGAGAACCCCTAAACACCGCCCGATAGTTAGGCCGTACTAAAGTCACGATCGATTGATTTTAACCATGAATTTCAATTTGGTTTCGGGTATTGAACTTTCAATGATGTTGAAACTAAAATATTGGACAAAGCGTCATTTATTTTATTGAATTTATTGGTAAGCCCGAAAATTGCCAAAAATGGATTAATGGGTTGAGAATTGAAGCTAGATATTTTAGAATTTGTGTTTCAAAAGTAAAAGGACCAAAATGCCCTTTTTTGGAAGCTTGTATAGGAAGTTGTTAATTTATTTTATTTTTCGTTCTCCCCACATTTCTTTCTCTCTCCTCCTCCCCTCAAATTTCAGCAGCCCCTTCCCGTTTTCTCCTCCCCATGTTGACTTTTCTCCCCTCCCTCTCCCTTTTGGACGTGCGCCACCCCCCGCTTCCTCTTCCTCTTCCTCTTCCTCTTCCTCTTCGTCTTCTCTCATTTTTCTTCTCCTTGTCCCTCCTTTTGTTGGCTTTCATTTCCCCTCCGTTCAGCCCCAAACCGCACAGACCAGCCACCCCACTTTTTCCCTTTGGTCTTCTTCTTCTCCCTCCTTTTGTTGGCTTTCATTTCCCCTCCGTTCAGCCCCAAACCGCACAGACCAGCCACCCCACTTTTTCCCTTTGGTCTCTCTCCTTTCCCTCTAGAGTTTCTTTCTGTTTTTCCTCCCAGCTGCTGTTTTGCCCCAGACCAGCCACCCTTGTTGCCTGCCGAAGCCGCCATACGCCGCCGGATGGTCCAAGATGCGTCCTGCCATCGCCCATCCGTGAGCTGTGCCCATCGCCGTTCTTTCTCACCGAATCGGAACCACCCCATCTCGCCGAGACCCATTTTCGTCGCCACTTGTCTCGCCGTTTCGGACGTAGTCGAGCATTGCCCACACCGCCGTTGTCGTGCTCGTGTCACCGGAATTGTAAACTAGTGAGTTAATTTCCTAATCCTTGATTAGTGTGCTACACTTCATTAGGGGTGATTAGGTTAATATTAAGCTTGGTTTATGCTTTTGAATGATGGATGATTAGTATTTTAATATTGTTGATTAATATTGCTTAGGGTTAACCATGGTTAGGATAAAGTAACTACGGTTAGATTAAAGTAACTGTAGTTGGTTAAAGTAATCGCGGTTAGATTAAAGTAACTGATGTTACATTAAAGTAACCTCGGTTAGGTTAGCTAATCGTGGTTGGGTTAATTAACCGTAGTTGGGTTAAAATAGTAACCATAGTTAGTATTAATAAATATTATTATTATTTTTGGAATAAAATAATAATAATTTATTATTTTCGGAATTAATTATTGTTTTCGAAATTATTTATTATTATTTTTGGAGTATTAATTAATTAATTAATTAGTTGTGGATGATTAATTATTTTTGGATATTGATTATATATTATTGGGTATTTATTAATTGAATATTTGTGGAATAAAGTATTATTTTTGGGAAGTACAATATTAATTAATTGTGTTAGTATCAATTAATTTTGGTGGATTATTTGTTTATACTTTCCTCATGTGGATTACATATCGACTACATATATGCTTGCTATCTTTGTGATCTTGTTTAAAGTCTACTTGATTGAGTAAATTTGTGGACTGCAATTGTGAATTAGGGTTAATGCATTCAGCATATTTGTATGACTATGTGTGAAATGCATTTGTATTCGTGTAACCACGTGTGAAATACTATCGCATTACATGTAGAAATTACAGTGAATTAACATGTACAAGCACAAATCATGGCTGCATTAGCTGTCCTGAAAGATAATAAAATGAGCATGATTAATTAATGTGCTTACGTGGTCACATAAGAGCCCATCACCCGGTGGAGGATTTGTTATTAACGAAGTCCGTATTATCGAGATGCCCGGCGGGGGGTCCGGATGCGGGTTGCGGTAGAGGCCGAACCTATGCTCTTTCGAGAATGCTGCTTGGGTGCCAGATGTAGCCGTGCTCAATGGGGTGGGAAGATGCCCGGTTATGTTGGTAAACTACCAACTTGTGTGTTGGAAGTAAATTCCCCCAAAGGTTATTAATAATCGGAACACGAGTGAGTGCATGGTGCATGAGACAACTTGAAAGATGTTTTAATTGTTTGATATATTTGCTGCATTGAGGTGTGCATATAATAAACTGTATTATGCAGGTTGCATGTGTGCCAAAAGCGAGGTAATGATGCATGTGATTGTAATTGTTAACTGTTAATAATTGCATATGAGTCTTGGCCTAATCGTACGTCTAATAATGGTTGAATGGATATTTTTCTGTTATTGAATTATTGGCAATAGAAAGATTGCACGTTTAGGGTGCACCCAATCCGAGTAGGTCTCCTAATCGAGAATTAGGCTATTAACTTACTGAAATTTATCTCATTGGTTTTTGCATAACCATTTTCAAGTCCGTAGGATAGAGAATCGATAGATGGTGCAGTTCATTGCAATGTTTTGAAAGGAGTAGATTAACCCTGATTCTGTTGTTCCCTTTTGTTGGCGTATAGAGAGTTGCTCACTATAAGGGCCTATACTTGTAAACTTCCTAGGACTAATCAGTAGATAAATAAAACGATACTTTTGAATGTGTTCTTGTTGGGTTTTCCTGCTATCCCTACTTTTGTAATTAACTGGAGGATTGTGATTCGCTTTCGCATGCGTTTAATTAAAAGATAAACGGTTGGCGACGAATCCTAGGGAGTCGCAAATCAAATGACCGCAAGTGCAATAGAGGTTGTCGCGGACTCGAGGGTCGCACCGTGACACCACCTCCCCAGCCTCTCCTCGCCCTCCCTCCTCCATGCCTTCGACCCCCACGACAACCTATGGCTCCGCTTCTCCCTCTCCTTCCTCCCCTTTTGCTCCCTCCACCCCGTTGCCTCCTCCCTTGGCCTCATCTGTAACATCCTGAAATTCGAGCCTTTTAAGGGGTGAATGAACATTAATTTCGCCAATGCATTGTTGGTTGATCTCACTCGGAATTGATCACTCCTGAGATACTGACATTGAGGGGAAAGGCTAATGAGGACAGAACTCGTGCGACTAAAGAACTTGACCTGGGAAAACGACTCGACCGTGAGACTTGCGTAAGGACGATCCTCAGTAGTTATGCGAGCCGATTTCGAGGATGACTAGAAGTCAATTCGCGGACGAAATAATGGGACGACGGGTGATTCCGTCTACTATTATCGAACTCGCGAATGGCCCTATGTCGATCTTTGGTAATCGTGTACTTTGAAATAAGAATCGATCCTTCGCAATTTCATGCAGTCAAGGACGTCCATGTGTCGAGAAGTCTTGAACATGAATTGGCACGAGTCGGTTACGCGTGAATCCTCAAAACCGCCTGTCAGTCTGAGTAGTACCAAAATGGCATTCGGGCGAAATTGACATGGCATGAGAATCCTGTATTGGACTTTGAATTTTCGGGAACGTTTGAGAAGGACTTTTGGACGATGCTTCTTAGACAGTCGTCAGTGCTAGTTGAGCCGAGTATTTGGAAAAGGGATTTTCGGACCGAGAACACGAGCCTACGAGGACATGGGCCGGGCAAGATCAGTGTGGGCCTCACGCCCAAGGTGGGACAGCCGCCATGGAAGGCCCGAGGCAAGCAAGTGAGCCCGTTGGGCCAAACCGACAATTTACCCTCCTGAGCCCATTGTCTAACCTTGAGCCGTTTCGAGCCCAATAAATTCCCGAGCCCGCTCCTATTCATTTTTCGGCCTTTTTCCTAGGCCCGCCCTTCATTTTCAGTCCAAGGGCACATTGGGAAGTGTGCAAGGTGGAAATGACCAAAATGCCCTTGGATATTTTGAAGAAAAGTCAAAAAAAAGAGAGAGAATATGAGGTCAATTGTTTGGCAAGTGGGGCAAGCATTGATGGCCTTGATAAGGCTTATCCTTCAGCCTTCACTTCACTCTCTCTCTCCTCTTCATCTTCTCCAAAACCGCACCACTTCTCTCCCTAGTTTTCCTTCCTTCCTTCAGTTTTTCAGTTCTGACCTCTCACCGAAAACTGAGTTGTTCATGCCCTTCCTGTTAGAATCTCGGCCCGTGCCACCCGCCGTTACGTTCAGAAGACGAAAAACGTTCAGATGGCATCGGCCGTTCGTCGAACGGAGTCGCCAGTCGTCCTGTACGGCCGCCGGAAGTCGCTGCTCGCCGGACCGTCACTATAGCGGCAGCTCTGTCCAGTTTCGCCTTTTTGGCCATTTTCCTCCCTTTCCGACTAAATCTCCGCCCATACCAGCCACAAGTGGTTCCCGCTCGACCCCAGTGCCGCTGGTTGCTGGCCCGCCGCTCGCCGGAGCTCCGGGCAGCCCGTTCAACTCCGATCGCTTCTTCCTCCTCCGGCGGTGCGGTTTCTCGAGTTGCGGTGGGGATTCCGAGTTTGTAGCTGCTGTGTTCAGCCCGGGACAGCCTTGGATCATCGTGGTGGAGGTCCTCGGGTGTCGGGTTCGTCGCCGCCGCCGTGTTCGTGTCGCCGGCCCGCTTAACGGGTGAGTTTAGCTCCTAATCCCTATTTAGTGCCTAAACTTGTTTAGGGTTGGGTTAATTAGTGGTAAGATTGGTTTAGGAATTTTAATTAAGTTTATTAGCCCTAAGATAGGTGGTTAGATAGATGGTTAGGATTAGATTAGCTTAATTTTGCTAATTTTGCTTAATTATTGCTTAAATGAGGGTTATGTGATTTTTGTGATTAATTAAGCATGATTTGCTTAAATTGATTGATTAATTGTTTTAATTAATATTTTGTTTAATTTCTGGATTAAATGTTTTAATTAATTAAATTTCGGAAAAATCACTTTCATAATTATCAAGCATTTTTCACGAGCACGTTCACGACATCGCTCACGGACTGTTCATCCAGAAGCTAAATTTTGTCTGAATTCGATGTGCTATTGATTGTTATGATTAATTGAAGTGCCGATTGTTAATTATACTCGTGAATATTGATGAAATGCGTAATCGAGTGTTGGTTGGATTTTGGATTTTGGAATTGTCGAGTGAAATCGCATGACATATTACGTGGGTTATCTGAAATGACATGTCGCATGAGCATGAGTAATGTTGCATTCACGACAGAGCAAAGATATAAATGGATTGCTTGATGATGTGTTGCATGACCACATTAAATGAGAGAACCCGGCGTTGCCGGAAGACCGCAAATCCCTATGGGGTTGTGCCGTGGCCAGTGGGTCGCCCGACTTCGGTCGGATGCCCGACGGGGAGGGGTTCTATGTGGGATCGCGGTATGGGGGCGGGTCCCGGGCCTCTGTCGCAGCGGGGGACTGCGGTAGTGGGCGAGTCTTGTGCTCCTTCGGGAATGCCGTCTTGGGAGTGAGCCCTTGACGTCGCCGTGCCTCGAGGTAAAGAGGACGAAGCTGGTTTAGCCGAACCGCCAACCATAAGGTTGTGCCGTGGCCCCGGGAGGAGGGGTCGTAATAATCGGAGCATGTGTGAGTGTGAGACATGAGAAAGCTGTGTGGGATGCTCGATTATTCGCATGCTTTTAATGTCGTGATGATTGCATTAATTATGGTACGCACGCATGAGTTGACAAATCGTGCGGGGTGTGGCAATGGCCGGGTGAGATCGCTTGTGGTGCGACTCGCATGTAATTGATGAATCAGTATCATCCGACGGCCATGTGCCTTGCTTGCATTGTATGAGATTTGACGTGCGGGGTATGGCATACGGGTAAGGTTGCATGCGAACCGACCGTATGATTGTTGGTTGCCTTGTCTTTGTTGGCCGTTGTTTGGTTTTGGCTGTCATTGTTGGATTGAGTGAGGGGTGGTTACGGAGAGATACCCCCCGGGTTGAGTTGGCGTACTAACCGGGCTTAGGGGAGAACTCGCCGAGATTTTATCTCAACCCGTCGTGATTAACCATTTTCAGCCCCTAGAATGGCGTACCCGCAATGGAGGATCTGCCCCGCTCCTCCGGTGATCGACTCAACGGAGATCGAGTCCGATGGGTCCGAGTGACCGTGGTGTTGAACCCGAGGGTTCTTTGTGTACTGTTGGATTAGCCTAGTCTTTTTGGTTTGGCTTAGAGGATGGATCGGCCCTTTTTGTCGGGCTTGTAATTTGGAAAACGATCATCCATTGGTTAATCCAATAAATTGAATAATTGAGTAGTTGTTGTTGTTCTTGCTATTCATCCCTCTATCCCTCGTTTGATTGATTGATTGTCGGGATGGTTCGTCTTCGCTTTGCGCTAACGAAAGATAAAATGAATGGTCGTCGACGGGTCCTGGGACGTCGCTTTCAATCGACCAAGGTAATGGGGTTGCCGCGAGCTCGAGAGTCGGGGCATGACATCATCTACCTTTGGGGCGACTCGGCCGACTCCCTCGATCCCGCCAAGTCCCTAGTTGCCTGTAACCCCCTGACCCGCCGCTACTTCGTCCTGCCCCAGCTGGGCTCCGCCTGGTCCCGCCACGGCTCGGTCCTTGTTGACTCTGCCAACCGGGTCATGGTCCTCACCAAGCTCGTATCCTGGAATCTATAGGGATTGAAGCTTTTCTACCAATAAAAAAGACATTCAAGCTTTTCTGCACCAGTATCGTCATTAAGAAACAAGGTAATGAAACAATCAGATAGCAAATGATGCAGCTGCTTGCTGAGCCAACTGGTCTAACTTTCCTCGATCAACTCACAATAGCCTGTGGACAACTTTTCTCAAATCAAGCAGAAGTTACATGATGCCGGCAACTAGGCTCATCAACCAGAGTAAATATAGCAGCAAGTGTCCACAACATGACAAATAAGCAATACTAGAAAGCATAAAAGGAAATGAGATATAAAAAAGAACGATTACAGAATAGAAATCATAGTTACACAACCTATCAACATACCCAGCTAAGACATACTTGAACCCTACAACAAGGACTTCGACTTTTGAAAAAGACCATGCATGAAATACTGAGAATGATTTGCTCATCTTTAGAATCAGAAAATTAAGAATGGTTTTCCTCTTAAAACTAGAGGGGGAATAGAACTCAGTAACCACTAAGATAAAATGGGGGTAAAACTCAGACACCACTAAGATAACTATCTCATTTAACCATCTCAAGAATTGTTGTGCTTGCTTGAGAGATAATTGCTCTCCAATTTGCACAGAAATATCATGTCAAGAATTTCATTCACCTGTGCCCCAACGGCACTCATTAGGATGTCATACACTATAGCTTTTGAAATGAAAAGAAAAAAAGTCATGTGTGAAATTCAGTAATTATAACCGGTGACACTGGGATTCCTTTGCAGAGAGAGAGAGAGAGAGAGAGAGAGAGGGATCTTCCACAACAAAATTAAAGAGATTCTGAACGACCCAGGAAATATAGACCAGGCATCAATAGGCGCCAACTATCCGCTGTTTTCGGTTTCTTCCACTAGTCACTGTGTAAACCGTCTCAACTCCTTTTGCTCTCATGTCATTTCTCTTGATCTCTCAAAGTAGGGCGAGAGAAAGCCAACATGATATTTGCATCGGTGTTGCTCATCTGAGTGCACCCGCTCTATTTTCCCAGGATAAAGTAACTGCAACTACCTCCGCCGTAACAAGTACAAAGTTAAAAAAACTCTCCCCCCCTCGCTTTAATTTGAAATTAACTAAGAGGGGGAGAGAGGCGTACGGACAGCTGCCCAACTTGATTTGACAAGACTATTGCTGACTTGAGAGGGGGAAGTAAATTACTTGAAACCGCCCTTCTAATCAGAAAACCATCCACGAACAGTGACATAAGAGTGGAATATCAGCGTGGGCCCGGGTGACATGTGTCGCTTGGGGAGTGGGTCGGATTTTGACACGTTGGAATCCGAGCAGTACCCAATATTTTCTCCATAGATTTGGGATGTGGGATCAAACAAGAGTTTGACGGTCTCCTCCTTATCCTCTTCTCAACCAATTATATCGTCCTTGCGCACGAAAGAGTGAGTTTTCCTCAGCCTCCCGATAGCGGCTGTTTCCTCGTATAATAAAATAGCGTTAATTAATCATTAACTAATTATTTAGCATTAAACATAATTAAACTATAATTAATTCATACTAATCAATATTAATTAATCTAATTATCCTTAAACCAAGGTTAGTAAAATAGTTTAATATTAAGCAAGATTAGTAAAATAGTTTAATACTAATCGGGATTAACTATAATTAATCCACCACTAATCATAGTTAATTATAGTAAACAATCACAAATCACAATTAGCACAAAGTATATTTAATTAGTGCTAAACTAATCTTAACCAATATTAACCCTAAATTAATCCACCTCTAATTGAGGAGATTAGGAAATTAATTCACCTAGCGATGACACGGGCGCGGCTATGGCAGCTTGGAGAATGTACAGGTGTCTCTGGCGTGTCAAGACGGTTCATCGTAAAAACGGATCTCGGCGCACTAGCAAGACAGCTGAGGCTGGTTGGCGGTGGTGGTGGCAGCGGCCACCGGTAGGGTCAGAACAGAGGCAAAGCAGTAGCGGCTGGCGTCGGCTAAAGGAGATGCAGAAGAAGAAGAATTGAAGGAAGAAGAGGAAGAAAGAAGAAGAGGGTGGACACGCAGGTGAGGAGAGAGGAGAAAGAAAGGACAGGGCAGCTGGGGTGCAGAGGGGCAAACGTGCGGGAAAAGAAAAGAAAAAGAAAAAGAGGGAGGGAGGGGAGAATAGAGAAAAAGTCAAAGAGAGGGAGATGTAGAGGAGAGGAGAACGGCTACAGGTGTCGGTGAGCTCACTTCTCTTTTAAATTTCCAAAAATCCCAAGTCTCCTTAATCCTTTTCTCATGAAGATGAGGGCATTTTGATCTTTTCATCCAAATTTGGACCAAACTTTCTTGAAATGACCTTGGTGTCTCTCGCAATTACATGACAACCGAAGTCGTTCTCGAATCGAGAAGACTCAAATATGGATTAATATTATTTTAATCACAAATCAAATGCACATGATTTTTATGAGTTGCCCGTTAGTCTAGGACGTACTAAAGTTGCGATTGATTGAGTTGGCCACGAATTTAATCTAAAACGCGGTTATCGGACTTTCCGAAATGTCGAGATTAAATTATTGGATTTTAACTTTAGTAATTTCCAAAATTTTGACTTGCTCGGGAACATCGAAAAAAATGATCAACAATCAAATATCCAAATCGAGATGTCCTCATTTCTTAAATTTCTCATGAGTAATCGCTTTAAAGTGAGACTTAACTAACAACGCATTGACGAAATATTCATTCATAAAATCCAAAATAGCTCAGAAAATTCAGAATGGCATACCTCATCCAGCATATCTAAATGAAACTTCCTACCACTTGCAATCATTCCTACTTTCTCCTCAAGTTCTTCAATCTTATTGCCCACTTTAAGGCTCTACATGAGCTGATTTCAAGTTATCGAGTGTAGTGCTTCAATCAAACAATAGATGAATATAAACAGAGAGATGGAAAACTCTGCACACAAAGATTTATAGTAGTTTGGCTTAGTGTAAGATTACATTCACTCTCCCATGTTAATAGTCTAGATTTCACCAATCAATGAAAAGTTACAGTATAAAATGTTGTTTGAACTCAAGCACTTCTCCTCGACGTAGATGTTGCTTATACATAAGCTAATAGGACTCACTATCTTACACCCAAACACAAACTATCACCTTGTCAACACTTCTCAAAAGATTACAAGTGAAGCTCTCTTAAACTTTGGAATTTTGTCTCTCTTGATCTATCTTTCTCTTCAATGCCTTGGTCATTTTTTATACTCCTCAGCATCCAGATCTTCCTGTTTGGAAAATTTTCAAGGGGATCAATCTCCATGCTAGTCATTGGACAATTATTGAGGAGATTAGGGTAGTTGTTGAGGTTGAACAATTAGAAATTTCATTGCTTTGATCACTCATACAAACAAATATTGGTTTCCATAAGTAGATTGCTTTTGCTAATGAAAGAATCTTGCTTTTGGGATGATTGCCAATCAATCAAAATATCTTGCATGATTAAAAATGTCACGATGATAATCTTTAACATTGAAAGTCAATGGTTGGAAACCATGCCAGATCATAGGCTGTAAAGTTATGATATAAAATATCTTAGAATAAAATCTTGAAGTTTGTAGGAAGAGTTTCATTATAGATAAAATAGGTGCTCCACTAATATTCAACCATCGCAATGCTTCAATGATATTTAGATCCTTGCCATTCACCCAATAGCCATGATGATATTCATATAATTGTTGTCTTGTTGATATTCATATAATTGGAAAAAGTGTCAAAAAAGTCTTAAACCTATTACATTTGTACCAATTTAGTTCTAAACCTTTTAATGGTGTCAATTAAATCATAAACATTTTGACTTGTGCCAATTCAGTCCTAGACCTTCTAATGATGCTAATTCAATCCTAAACATTTCAAACTAGTGCCAAATTAATGCTAAAACTTTTGACTTGGTGCAAATCCAATCCTTCTAACTAATTTTGGCTAAATACTGAATTAACACAAAGTTAAAATGTTTATGATTAAATTGGCATTAATTGCAAATGTTTAAGACTAAATCAACACTATTACAAGGTTTAGAACTGAATTGACATCAAGTCAAAAGGTTTAGGACTGAATTGGCATCAAGTCAAAAGATTTAAAACTAAATTGGCACTATTAAAAGGTTTATGACTAAATTAACACCAATGCAATAGGTTTATGACTTTTCGACACTTTTCCCCTCATATAATTTGTTGTTTCTAACTTCTTGGATATGATCAATTGTTCTTGCCAAGGTATATAACAACAACAATGATATAGATACTTTAGACATAAAACCTTAATGCTTCCCAGTCAATATGAATTCTCCATTATTCTAGACTTGTTCTCATAGGCTTTTTAGTCATTAAGAATACTTCCGGCTTGAATATTACGTGAAACATAAACACTTTCTTGCATATCAAGATCACTATAAACATCGAGATAGTCTTGTAAACTTAAAATATATTATGAGGCTTTCTCAACACAAGTAACATCTAAAAGCACCGCTTGAACAACCTTGACAATGTCCAAAAGAGTATGGAGCTCATCACTTGTGTTGCATAACAGTTGCTCGCAGGAGGGAACTCCGGACTTTGAGCGCTTGAAGTGATCATTTTGCGTATATGGGAGGATTAATAAGTGAGGACATAGTAGAGATAGAGACAGAGATAGTGGAAATTGTGATTACTTGTTGACACTTGATATTTAGCCAACATGTTGTTAAAGATAAAATTTGGGATAAGGATTTCAGATTGCGATGAAACCCATTTCTCAATAAAAAAGAGTTTTTTCTTGCATAGGCTCTTCATTTTCACCTCATTTCCTTTTCATATTCATCATAATCTCAAAAAATCAAAGCATTGACTTTTGAGTAAAAAGTCAACCCCAATCAAAATTTGATTTTTGCGTAAAAAGTCCTAAAATAGTCTCAATTTCACTTTTACATTGAAAATTTTCAAAAAAAAAAAAATCAAATTTTGATTCCTTAATTGACATTTTAATCACTAAAATGTTGATTATTGTTTAAAAAATTTAAAAATTTAAAACCCTCAAAACATCTTCTTTTTACCTTAATTTGACTTTAGCATAAAAAAATTCCTCAAAAATCGATCAATACCTAATTTTCCCCAATTTGCAAATTTAGGTTCAAAATCGACCACAAATAAAATTTCTTTGTTTCTAGTTGTTTTTTAGTAGAATTTCCTTTATGACATTTGATCACGAGGTCATTCCACATTAATTTTTTGAGTTAATTTTGAGATCTTGCACTTGAGGTAACAATCTTCAATTCCAGCCCTAATTAGGGTTTCTAATCGATTTTTCATGGTTTATGCAATTACACTTCTAATGAGCTCACTTTCTTTGTGGCAATCTAAATCTAGCATCAACTTTGGCAAATTCCCCTGGGATCATCTCAATTTGTCAAATTTGACTTACCCCAGCATTGCAAAACCAAGCTGAGGTTGTTTAATTGGCCCAATTTGACTTTACCCATTCTAAACTAATATCCAATCTAATTAATTGAGCTTCAATTTGGTCAATTGAATTTCGGTTACAAACATTGGTCTAGCTTACAGTATCATTTTAATAGGAATTGATTGAATTAAGGCATTTTGTGCATAATTAATCAAACTAGGAAAATTCAATTGCATCAATTCGATCCAATTTGCATGGAAAACTTTTAATTTCATTCAAATTGGGTAAAATCTGAAAAATTATACCAAAATTAGGGCAATGAACAAACCAGTTCAACCCGGTCACAAATGTGTCAAAGCGGTCCAACCAAGTTAAGAAGCCTTTTAACATTTAATCCTCACATCCTATGCTTTCTAAAGACACCTGAACCGTTCAAATTGGTTGTCGTTTGATTAGTCAATTGTATTTAAATCTAATTGACCCGATTTCTGGAATTAAATGATTAAGTGACCGTCACTTGGCTCACCCACATTGATTAATTGTTTGAGAAACAAGGCTTTCAGCCTATGTACATGTCCAATTTCAAGTAGGGGTGTGCAACCGGATCGGACCACCCGAAAAATAGGGTCGGGAACCGATTCTCGATTAAATCGGTTCCAATTTTTGGGAACCGGTTGAAACCGGTCCTGGAACAGGGGTCCAAGCAAAGACTCACCCGAACCGGACTGGTTTTGGAACCGGTTTTTACCTTGTTAAAAAAAATAAAATCGTCTCTCTGTATAGTGCCTTTGAGTCTCTTTGTTTTCAAAAATTGTTAAAAAAAGAAAGCTTTTATCTTAATCAAGTTAAGGGAAAATTGTTTTCAAAGAATTATTAAAAAAAACCGTTCTCATGCATTGTTTTTCTTTTTTAATGGTCCCACCTTCAATGATTACTATAGTCACGGGATAAGTACTACTAATTATTGTAGCACTAATTAAAGTATTCTCAATACAACTCAAGAAAAATGTCATCTTAATAATTAAGTCGCATAAACATGAGCATCGTACGTATTAGATCATATCAGAAGTATTTGTGGGAATGAGACTAATATTAGATCCATATTTGTTGCTAATGTTTATGCATTGTTAGGATTATTGCTTTATCTTACAAAGTTAGGAGGATTACGTTATTGTTTTTTCATGAATTAATGTAAAATTTGAAGCCGTATAGGATATTAAACAGTTGCAAAACAGGTTCCAATGAAAACAAGGTTGACCCTGTTCCTGAACCGGAAAAATAAAGTCGGGTCCAAAACAGGGTATAATAAAAACAGAGTAGGGTACATGGTCCAAAAAATGGGAATCAGTTATAACAGAGTAGGGTACAGGGTCCAAGTCTGGACCCTACCCACCCTGGACCCGATCATCCCTAATTTCAAGTGCATGTGTTTGCTAGATCAATTTATAAGGACGATGCATGAACGTGAAGTAGACCTCAATGGAAATTTAGACTCTAATTAAGGGATTAATCGGTGTTGCCCGCCATATGTGAATACAGAGGATGCCCAAGTACTATTAATCATAATTCAATCAATTTAGTATTTTTAGGATGGTCATTATGTGGACAACATCAAAGGCCAACCCTGAGACACATTTGCTAAATCGATGATTTGTTTGCCCGTTAGTTGTAATTGCTTTGGTATGAGATGTGTATTTGTATACCATGATTTGTAACTCAAATGGCTCAATTGAGAAGACGACCTCATCAAGATGTCCCGAAGAGGAGGAAGTGGCCGAAGGTCCCTATGTTTGAGGCAATAGACCGATGTCCAATCCGGTCTTCTTTTGTTGTACTCATATGATCCCGATCATATCTCGGGCTTTTAATTCAAGTTTGTAACTAATACCCAATGAGTTGCAGATCTTTCTTTTCACGTACCTAGAATAGCTCATTTTATATTTCTTATGGCATTTGCTTCATTCAAACGCAAATTTTCATTAATTTTGTGCTTCATTTTGTAAAATGATTAGCATTAGTATAGTCTCTCAAAGAACCATCCATGTGATCATTTAATGAGACTTCGAACAAAGTTTGCATGAAAAAGGTAAAAGAACAAATGCATGGTCATTTAGATAACAACCCAACTAATTAGGTATCGAAAGGGTGCTAATAAAAACATTAGCATAATCCAAGTCTCGAACCCGATCCTCAATTGGGTAATCTAGCCGACCCCAAAAACAATTCTAGTGGTGACTCCTAATTGATACTTAGAGTATCTTAAGAAAAACTTTAAAATGAACTCTTGACGCACAATTTATGAGTTTGAGAGAACCCTAGTTCATGATTGATAATCCAATTCAAATTGTTCGGATGATCTCATAAGCGATGACCTCTAAACTCACCTCCCTTGAGAATCAAACCCCCGAGGCCGAGGTGGGTTGCGACACCACTTTGATGACTCAACCAACGGACAAGCTAATCCAAGACGTTAGTGTTATGATGCGCAAAGTGGATGAGAATAGAGCCGAGGATACGGGGAAAAAGCAATTTGTGCCTCTAACAACAGAGCAATGGAGTACTTGAAATCTGAACACTATACTATGAGTCTTGTGCCATAGGAACGATCAAGTAGTGAATCGGTTCTTGAAACGGAAATTCCAAATAGAAAGAGACGATTAAAAAGAGGGATCACCGATGTCATGTTAGTGATTGTAGAACCAGTCAATTAGTGATGCATTATAATTTGGGATATCCGAGAGAAAATTATGCCTTGTTTGCATTGGGAGGAATTTCCCATTGAGGTGTTATGATGCATATGTGAGTTGTGTAAAAAAAATCATATATTAAAGAATTGGTATGGTAAATCTCACTTGTATCATAACTCATTGACTTCATCTTTTAAGTGAAGGTAGATTCGATTGTTTATATTGATGGCTCAAACTTTGGTTCCTTCTTGATCATCTCCTAACTGAATACACCGAGCTTCTGTTACGTCGACTCAGTAAATGGTACGATTGGTCAGCCTCTAATCAGTTCCACTATCTGGTGAATATTTTAGGGAAGGAATCTCATGACCGACTCAACCCCAATGGCAACCTTCATTGTTTGGTCCAGTGAAAGAATTCAGGGATGAAGGTGGGCATTGTTTGTTGTGGTCTCCACGCGCAATTAAGTGGAGGCGTCTTAAATCTACTAAGAGTATAAAATTCGAGCTTCTCCTGAATCAACCCCATACAAGGATTTCATTGTCTTTGCAGCTGAGTTTGGCATTTTGGTACCCATCATATGTGGGGGTGAGCACATTGGACCGCCCGAACCGAGAACTGACCGGACAGGACCGGACTGGCGGGTTTGGTCCGGTTCTCAGGAGCATCAGTCCGGTTCCCGGTTCCATAAATAGGAATCGGTGATTTTCGGTCCGGTTCCTGGTTCCAAGGGGAACCGGACCGGACCGACAATTTTCTATTTAAAATAAATTTCTCAAATTTCTTTAAAAATGCAATAAACCCTAAAATAATAATATTTCTAGTATTTTTTTAATTTTTTTTTGCTAAGTGGTCGGTCCTATTGGACTGGACTTGACCATTGGTCCGGTCCAGTTCCCGGTCCTAGGACTATCCAGTCCGGTCCACGGTCCCAAAAAATGGGAACTGGACCGGACCGGGAACCGATCACCCCTAATCATATGCAGCTTCAATTGTTATTTTATCATAATAATTGAGTGAAGATGGATCAGTCATATTTCTTTCACTGACATTTACAACGATTGAAGTATCTTGTACAATGAATTTGCCAGAGTTACGACCTTCTGATACTGAAAGCAATTGCGAACCTGGAGTGGTCCTCCGTATGTCGCCTTTGAACTCGACCACATGCAAACTAGTAAAGAAAAAGCTGTACCTGCAAGTAAACCGTATAGAGATTGTATCTTCATCTTCTTCCAAGAAGTATTAATATCATCATCATCATCATCATCATCATCATCATCTTCTGTGAATAAATGTAAAGCCGCGCATCGTAGCAATGACTCTTACACCAGGTAGAGCTTAGGCTATAAGCATTGATTCACAATCATCTTTACCCGTGACATATTGCCTATCACAGAGCTATGTCACTGGCACTTCCTGGTTATGTACCTTCTCCAGCCCTTTCAATTCTTCCTTGAGCACCACCATTGAATCCGAGACCTCGGCACGATACACATAGAGTTTCGCCACGAACAGGAAGAAGGCGAGATTCAGGACGTTGAGCCCCACAAAGAAGGCGTAGTAATAGTCAAGGTGCGACGTGTTCAGGTTGTTTAGTATCCACCCACGGTGCCCGTGCCTTTTGGTGATATCTGAGACTGTGGATAGGAGGAAGCTGCTAAGGAAGTTCCCGACCCCCACAGTGAACATTGAATAAGACGTGCCCAGGCTCTTCATGCTCTCTGGCGCTTGGTCATAGAAGAACTCGATTTTCGCGACTTCCAAGAATGCGTCAGCTGTCCCCATGAGCACGAATTGAGGAAGCAGAATGAAGATCGTCAATGGGATTTGCCCTCCCGATTCGACCACATTGTGTTCCCTTGCCACTCGGAGCCTCCATCTGTCGGTGAAGGATGCCGCGGTCATGATCACGATGTGGAGGGCCAGGCCGATCCCCATCCGGCAAAGAAGACTGATGCCTCTCGGGTTCTTGGTCCATCTCTGCATGATCTTGACGAAGAAGCGGTCGTACAGTACGACGGAGATGAGCATCGATATGGTCACGAATCCAGACAGACTCGCCGGGGAATCTCGAAGTTGCCCATGCTTCTGTCTAAGGTAGTCCCTTGCTTGACGAAGAGGGTATTGACCTGAGCCACCATGCAGCTGGGGACGAAAGTCGCGATCAGGATCGGGATCATCCGCAGCATCTGCTTCGTCTCCTCGACTTGGGTGACCGAGCATAGCTTCCACGGCGAAGTCGTGCTGGTTTGGAGGCATGCTTTGTTCAAGAATCTGCATGGAGAGTGAGCCACACATTAAATCTTTCAGACCGGAACAAGGAAGGATAGAATTTGATGCAAATTAATACCTCAAGGTTGGTGTTGAGTCGATCCTGAATTTCCCCTTCTTGGCATACTCCTGCGGATCAAGCTCATAAAGCTCCTTTGGATCCCTCGGGATCCGCACCCTCCACTTCCTCACGGCGGCAACAATGACCTGAGCCATCCTCGTGAACGGGCTGCCGGCGGGCACCCGGTGCCGGTAATAAGGGGTCCCCGCAACAAAGATGGTGATCGAGATCGCAAGCCCGAGGGTGGGGAGCCCGTATCCAAGAGCCCAGCCCACATTATCCTGAATGTACACGAGGACGGTGTTGGCAAAGAGGGTCCCAAAGAAGATGCTGAACATCCACCAGTTGAAGAAGGAGAGCTTGTAGGCCTTCTCCTTGGGGTCGAAGTCGTCGAACTGGTCCGCGCCGAACGTCGAGATGTTGGGCTTGGTCCCGCCGGTCCCGACTGCAAGCGTGTACAGCGCACCGTAAAAGACAGCAAGCTGCAGCATGGAGGCCTTCTTGCAATTGTCGATGTTCGCCTCCAAGCATTGACGAGGCCTGAGGCCAGGAAGCGAGACGGCAAGGATCAACACCGACATGCCCTGCGTGAAGCAAAGCTAGACATGGTTAATAATCCCATCCGCGGTGAAAAATGAGTATCCTTTGCACGAGGAACAAATCAACCGCTTTTCAATTAAACAAACACATCACTCGTTTCCAATTATTGAGCAATCTTCTTATATTTAACGTCACTTTTACAATCACCAAACCTCGCACTAAATTTTTATTAGGTGTTTAAATTTAATCCATAGACTTTAGTATTTCTAGCCAGTGCATATTTTGTCGCATTAGTCAGTTACTAATTATGCAATTCAATTCCAAACTTCTCAACTTTTAAAATCGCCCATGATTTTTTACATCCTAAAATTGACAAAACTGTACTCCAACACGTAATCTCTTGGAAGTCCACGATGAGTTGACTATATGACTGAACCAGGTTGGTTCTTACTAGAGATAAGCAATGGACGACCGACGAACATGGCGACAACCTCCGATTTGAGAGAGTTCAGACCTTCAAAATGGCGGTCCAATTTGTCTTTTTTATTCATTACTTAATTATTAATTTATCTGGAACTATAGAATTTTCAAAGCCTTTTGAACCCTTCACGGAAAATTATTCTCTCTCTCTCTCTCGCTCTCTCTTTTTTCTTTTTCAACCTTGGACTTTTCGAATCACGCGGATTAATGACCCATGTGTGGCTAGAAATTAGAAAATTCTTGGTCGGCAAATGGAAACAAGATTGTCGTCGAATTTCCATATGGACCACGAGGAATTGGATCTTAGTGACAATGCCAAACTACTACAATTATAGTACATAGCTTATGGGGAATCAAAGGTAAATTTATAATTTGTATGATAAGTTGTTCATTACTATGGAATCTCTAAATAGTACTCGCGTATCTGTTGATAAATTAAATTAATCATTCTTTATTAGTGCGTCTTGAAGATAAATTCGATATACTTTTTCGACAAGGACAAACCATGGAGTATATGCTGGAATTTTTGTTGCACTATATTATCTATTTGCTTCCTAAATTTTTGGGATGGATTTTCGCCCCCCAGTGTATCTTCAAAAATAGCCGGGCTCCTCTTGAGCTACCCGAATTCAAGTAGTAGATTAGTCAGACTTGATTTGAGTCGATAATTCTCGAGTTTGATAAGTGGTTCAAGTACTTAACTGGGTCAAGTTCAAGTGCAAAAATACTCATAGCTCGAAAGCTTAATTCCTATACTTTTAACTACACATGCATGACATATGAACATTATGTATAGTTAATGATATAGTTTTCACTTGGTCATATTGCACTTTCAAAATTTGAATTCCAGCTCGAGCCAAGCTCGAGCCAAGCTCAAGCCAATCTCAAACTAGAGGAATCGAGCTCAAGTACTAATTTAATTGTGTCAATTGGACTCTAATTATATTGTTTGTTTTTCCAAAAGATGAATTTAAGGCTGAGTTAGCATGATTCTCACATGCCAATCTGACAACGACTCTCCAAATAAGAACACTAAAAAAATGTAGGCTATGACCGAGTCCAATAATGACTATAAAAGTTTCCCCACGCACTCCGACAACGAGTGGGGCGGCACGTACCGTAAGATAGATGGCGGACGCGACGATGAAGGTCCAATAGCGGCCAAGGTGGGCATCGGCAAGGTAGGCGCCGAGGATGGGGATAATCCAGACAGTGCCGACCCAGTTGGTGACGTTGTTGACCGACTTGACCGTGCCCTGGTGGAGCTTCTTGGTCATGTAGAGGACGAGGTTGGACGAGATTCCATGGTATGCCATCCGCTCGAAGACTTCGTACACTGCACCCAATTTAGTCAACAAGTCAAAGCAAAGACTAACAAAGCAAAACAAAAACACAAAATATGATAAAACTGTTGTAAAATATTGTGTTACCAGTATATAATAAAAAGAATAGAGATGGATTAAATAGAGAAAGCAGATAAACACCAAAGATAGTAAAGAAAAGTTAGAGTAAAAGTTTTTATTTCTCATTATTTGTTTTCTACCTTCACACGCATATGACCAAAGCTAAATTCCTATTTATAAGAAAACAAGGATGCACTTATCATTAATGTCAATGTATTGAATAATACATATATCGGACAGGGAGATGAAAATTCATTGGATAGGGAGATATACTTAGAATGTAGGATACAAATATACCATAACAGATACATGAATATAATGAATATTCATTTATGTATTTCATAGCACCCCCCTTGAATATTCATTGTATCCATTATATTACGAATATGCATTGTTGCCTCATTAAAAGCCTTAAGTTGGAAAAATCCAGTGGGTAAAAACCAGACAAAAGGGAAAAAGAGTAGAGAGTACAAATTTTATGATCTCTCCCTTTTATGGATGCATTAATTGTCTCGTTAAAAACTTTAAGCCAAAAAACCCTATGGAAAAAAATTGGGCAAAAAGAAAAAAGAGTGCAATGCATAGTTCATAATATCTCCCCCTCAATTGAACCATATAACCACTGCTGGGACTAATCAATCTTGCATCTTGTGAACTCACTACATACTAATGCCATATGCTAATTTCTCAAAAGAAAAAGATCTACAAGATTATTTATGGATTGAATCTATTTAATATCAATTTGTCGACTTTCTTAGAGTTCGTGAGTATAGAAGAATTTTGACGAGATATGCTTTGTCCTATCACCTTTGATATATCCTTTCCTAACTTGTGCAATACAAGCAGCATTATCTTCATAAATTATAGTGGGAGAATTTGTAACCGGTATTAAAGAACAAGAATTGTAAATATATGTTATAATGGATCTTAACCAAACACACTCTTTTCCAATTTTATATAAAGTAATAATCTCGGAATGGTTAAAAGATGTAGTTACTACCAATTGTCTTGTAAAACACCAAGAAATGGCGATGCCGTTATAACAAAATAAATAACCGATTTAAGAGTGAGCCTTATGCGGATCAGATCTATATCCAGCATCAGCATATCCAACTAAATTAAAGATAGTGGTATCTTTAGAATAATATAATCCCAAATCTACGGTGCTCGGAGATAAACGAAAAATATGTTTGACTCCATTCCAATCTCTCCGAGTTGGCTTAGAACTAAAATGAGCCAATAAATTTACCTCAAAAGCGATATCTAGTCTTGTACATTGTACCAAGTACATCAAAGCCCCAATTGCATTGAGATATGGTATTTTATGACCAAGTATCTCTTCATTAGATTCTCTACGACGAAACGGATCCTTTGGGAATCTAGAGACTTTACATCCATAGGGGTGCTTAATGGGTGAGCCTTGTTCATGTTGAAGCGTTTAAGTAATCTTTCAATGTATGCTGATTGATGGATGATTATTCCATTTACTTTATACTCAAGCTCTAGACCAAAACAAAGTTTTAGCTAACTTTATCTAAATTTTTAACTTCAAACTCAATTTTCAAATACTCAGAAGTTTTAGCTAACTCTTCTGGAGTTCCAATTACATTTATATTGTCGACACAAATCCGGTTTTTGATTTCTTAATAAACACACATGGATAGATTAGATCATTCTTGTGTCTTTCCTTAATTAGGTACTCATTAGGCATTGATACCACATGTGATTGAATTACTTTAACACGTACAAAGATCTTTGCAATTTTATTGAAAATAAGTTGCGGGGAGTACATGCATCAGGCATTCTGAATCTCTCTGGAATTTTCATATAAATATCATAGTTTAATGAGTCATATAGATATGCCGCCACAACATCCATAAGACGCATTTCCAATCTTTCAGATATTACCAAGCTAATGAGAAAACAAAATGTAATCATATCCATCACAGGTGAATATGTCTCATCATAATCAATCCCAAGCCTTTAGGATAATCATTGGGTAATGAGTCGGGCTTTATACCTGACAACCTCGTTTTTCTCATTTCGTTTCCGGACAAATACCAATTTATATCCAACGAACTTTACATAATTGAGAATTTGAGTTATGGGTCCAAAAGCCTCTCGTTTAGTTAGGGAAGCTAATTCAACCTTAATTACTTTTTTCCACTTAGACCAATCTTGTCTTTGACGGTATTCAATAATAGATTGTGGCTCACAATCATCATCCATAATTTTATGAGCAACTGAAAATGCAAAAGTATCATTAATGATGATTTTATTCCGATCCCAAATTTCATTACAATATGTAATGGAATTCTCAATATTCCGATGGTTAGTGATCTTTTCATGGGTTTGTGCCTTTTCAGGGGCAATAAGCTCTTTGGGAGCAAGCACAACACCAGGCTCTTCTAGAATGGATTCCTGATTCTTTCCCCTTCACTTTTTAGAAACAGTGTCTTTTGATCCTATTGATCTACCACGCTTCAAGTGTGAGGGATTTTGATCCATTTTAGCTTGTCCTTCGAGAACAACTATCCTAGCTGGAACATTTACAATTGGAATATGAGACTTCGTTACTTTAGTAGTATTATTAAATGCGTGGGGAAGTCTATTGACCATATCATGTAAATAGATTATGCACTACACCTCATTTTTACACTTAGGAGTTCTTGGGTCTAATTGAGATAACTTATTCCAGGAGAAAACCTTAACTGGTTTCTGTTTTGCAGCCATGGAAGTTGTAGGTGTCTTAATTGATGGAAACATAGTCTCATCGAAATGATAATCTGCGAATCTAGCAATAAAAAGATCACTAGTAGTTGGTTCCAGAATCTAATGATAGATGGTGAATTAAACCCAACATAAATGCCCAAACGGTGTTAGGGACCCATTTTCGTTCTTTTTGGTGGTGCTATAGGCACATGTATTGCACAACCAAAGGTGTGTAAATGTGAAATATTAGGTTCATAACTAAGAACCATTTGAAGGGGAGATTATAAGAGATTAGTAGTAGGATGCAATCTTATTAGTGCTGTTGCATGGAAAACTGCATGACCCCATGCTATATCACTGAGATTAGTTCTCAATAATAGAGTGCGGGCAATGATTTGGTTATGTTTAATCAAGGATTCTTCTAATCCATTTTGAGTATGAACATATGCGACTGGGTGCTCAACCTCGATTCTGATTGAAGCACAATACGTATCAAAACTCTTTGATGTAAATTCACCAACAATATCCATCGTAATGCTTTTAATTGGATAATCAAGAAATTATGCACGAAGTTTTATAATCTGCGTAAGTAAACGTGTAAAGGTAACATTACGCGTAGATAATAAGCAAACATTGGACCATCTACAGGATGCATCCACTAATACCATAAAATATCGAAACGGTCCACTTGGTGGTTGTATTGGTCCACAAATATCACTATGAATTCTTTTCAGGAATACAAGGGATTTAATATTAACCTTTGTTATAAAAGGTTTGGTAATGAGTTTTCCTTATGAACAAGCTTCACAATTATAATCTTTAGACAACAATACTTTTCTACCCTTTAAATGGTGCCCTTTTGTATTCTGAATTATTCTATACATCATTGAAGCACTAGGATGACCAAGGCAATCATGCCACAGTCCAAATTGATCAGGGTTTACTAATTTCCAAGATATAATGGCCTTAAGCATGACACAATACAAACCCATAGAAGAAGTTTTTAGTTTCTCATGGATGGTTTTTAGGCCCATCTTATAAGAGGTAATGTCAATATATTCATTATTTTGCTCATAAATAGTCTCAATATGATACCCATTACGGCATACATATTTGAAGTTGAGCAGATTCCTTTTTGATCTACTGCTTAGAAACGCATCCTCAATATGCAGGATGGTGCCATTTGGCAAAACAATTATGACATTTCCGAAACCATCAATAATCAAAACAAGACCTGATATTGTATGGACATGTGTCTTACACAATGTCATTCTCGAGAAAAAGTGTCTACTACGAAATATGGTATGTGTTGATGCATTATCAAGCAAACAAACATATTCTTTTTCTCGGTATTTTCCATTTGCATTTATGTTGACAACTTGCAAAAAATGAATCCTTAAATTAATTAAAAGGACTTCCAAATATCCACCGCCACTTTAGGAGCAAAAGGATACTTTTAGATTTGAAATTGGTTCAGGCTAAGAAAAAGAAATGAAGAATTGATAGGAGAAGATGAAGTATAAGTTGATTAATGAAAACAAAGAGAACACTTACCTTACAAAAATTATTTACTCAGTTAATAGATCTTCGTGCTAATAGTGTGTTGTAAATTATTGCATTACAAGTACATAATAGAGAGAATAGAGGAGATTAAGTAGAAAAAGCAGATAAACATCAAAGATAGCGGAGAAAAACTAGAGGAAATTTTTTGATTTCTCACTATTTGTTTTCTACCTTCACACGTATATGACCAAAGCTAAGCTCCTATTTATAAGAAAACAATGATGCTCTTATCATTAATGTCAATGCATTGAATAATACATATATTGGATAAGGAGATAAACATTCACTGGATAAGGAGATGTACTTAGTATGGGCCAAGTGAAGCATGACATATAATGAGAGGGCCTATGACTTAAAACTCTATAAATAGTGATCAAGTCTCTTCTTTAACCCTAACACTCAAATATCGTCCCATAAGGAGCAATTACAAAATGCTAAAAGTGAGAGGCAGTATCATTGAGTTAGTGATAAAGAGGGCAATAAAGGAGAAGGGCTTGAGGTCTAGATCATTGATGTTCCGCGTCAAGAACGATGAATTTCAAATCAAGGTGCATAAATCTCTTTTACTCGATTATATGTGTTCTTAATTCTAGTTATTGAGATTTGGTGCCATTTTCGCAGCTTACAAAAGAGATTGCTAGTACGAAGATGCATTATGAGAGGAATCTTGGAAGAAATGGCATCAAATAGATGCTTCGAATCTCTTCTTTATGGTTTGGAGTTAGTGTTGGGCAGCAAGCTCTTTCACTGTTTAGGATTAAGACTAAAAGCTGAAAATGACGGATTGAAAGGAAGTGACAAATGGGCAAATCTGTGGCTGATTATTCCATTGGGAGAAGGTATTATTGGCTCCCATTCAGTATCTTCTGCATATATCTCGGCTGGTTATGACCTCTCTAGGGCAGAATTTTCTCGCGAGGAAGTTAAACTTTTAGGTTCTGAGTTTTGTACTTACTTTAAGATAAAAATAGGATCCAAAGCAAATGGAAGCTTCTCATCATTCTTGACATTTAAGACAATGGGATGCTGATAACCTAGCCAATTTATGGGGGTATTATTCTGATTACCATTATCTTAATTGTACAAAGTAGCAAATTATGGACTTTGTAAATACCGAAGTACTTTCATAAGGTTGGAAAAACAGAATTGGAAATTGAATATGAAGATATGCTAGCCAACCAACTATATATGGGGTAGATTTTGTTTACTTTTTAGAGAATAATAATAGGCACTGGTACCCTATCAAAAAATTGGAAAAGTGTCTTTATTGTGTATTTTGCAGCTTAACCTACTTCTTCTGCAGGCTTAAAGCCATGTAGAAGAGACTTTGCATATATAGTTGCTTTCACTCAATCTTTTTCACCACTTTGGAAGGAGTGATATTCTCATCATTATCTGAATCAAAGTCAATTATATTCTCATGGGTCCACATCGAGGCCTGCCAAAAATGCCAATGGTCCACACCCGATATGCAATTTGCGACTGCGATTGAAGCTATTCATCGTATTAGCCATCATACATTTTTTCCTTTTCTTTGCGTGAACATTCATCTCTATGAATAGTTCTCTTCCATGAAACTAAGGTTAAATTTGAAATATAGATAGCCTAATCAAAGTATTCTACAACATGCCAGGGAGAGCACACCAGCAAAGGATGGAGAGAGAGAGAGAAATAAACAAGCAGGAGGCACAACCTTCCAAAGCAACAAATTGAAGAAAGACATTATTACATCAGCAGTTTATTACAAAAATGATTATATGACTATTCTTAACCTACTGTGATGATAAAAGCTTGTTTTCGATCACAAAAAATAAATAATAAATAATTAAAAATTATTGAGGGGTTTACGTTTTTAATAGTCCAACAATTATTATATTAAC
Source organism: Corymbia calophylla (assembly GCA_014182845.1). Lineage (NCBI taxonomy): Eukaryota > Viridiplantae > Streptophyta > Magnoliopsida > Myrtales > Myrtaceae > Corymbia > Corymbia calophylla. Next base: position 2,732,747 of record CM024702.1, read on the forward strand.
AAAGCCCCATTTATTATTACGATCGTTTCGCAATTCAACAATAATAACGGGGGTTGTTGGTTAGGTTTAACTTTCTAGTTGCGCTCAAAACCCAACACAAGGTGTTCACGCACTACAAGGTTTGCAACTCAATCATCAAGATAGTCTAGGACAAGAAAATCAAAAGGAAAAAAGCAGCTCCAAAGTACGTGGAATAGCATGGTGCATCCCATTCAAGTCTGGCCAACCCCCAAACCCCCCTTTCCCCCCCAAAAAAGGAAGAAGAAGCAAATCAGCAAGCGCAAGAAAACAAGTACTCTCTTCAACCCATGAACGCAAACTTCCCATCATTCACAGGTAATATGCGCAGAGAGAGAGAGAGAGTACTAATGATGAAGGAGCAGGCAGTCCATCCGCCGTGCTTGGATCGATGGACAGGATTCCCTCGGAGGTCTACAGTCCCATCTTGGGTGAAATCATCAACTCCTCTTTCCACCAGTGACATTTTCTATATGTACAAAAATATGAGTTTGTGTTTCTCGAGTGTTGCACAGTACAAGCTCTTGTACTAAAAGTTATCTTCTGCGAAGAGCTTCGCAACCCCAAAGCCACCCTTATATAGCCCCTCTACAGATTCGAGACTCTCTCTCGCTTCAGTTGAGTTGACTTCCCCACAATTATCGAAGGTGTCTCGTTAGGGAAATGACACAAACACCCTCCCCATGTCGAATTTCTATTTTTGTTTCTTCTTGCAATTTGCTTTCTCTTTCCTTTTCCTCCGTTCTTTAAGAGACCTCACCTTGTCCACAAATCTTAATAAATGATTATGGCTATTTATTATGGACGAGTTTAGAGGGTTCGACTGTAAGGTTGGGTGAAGCCTATAAACAAGTCACTAGCATGCAGTCAATAAGGAAAAAAGGAGGTGGAGGAAGATGGGATGTAATCCAAGACCTCTCGATTTGTCAAGAAAAGATTATCTTATGCCTAAAATTTCCAACAGAGTTGTTAACCTGTGGGCAATAAGGAAAATCTATCGAGTAGCCTTTTGATGTTTCAAAAGGTAATTTAGAATTGAGCATAACCTATTAATGCTATGTTGGATGAGCAATGTATTTGTGATGTTATTTATAAGTAAGAGTTCTCATGAATACTCTATGTTCATGGTTTTGGCTTATGTAAGATGTGCTGGCTCATTTCAAAATTGTACATATACTTTGAACACTTCTTTTTGGACTTTTCCCAAGGCAAAGACATTGCTGGCCCATTCATCACTTGGATAATGATATTATAGGGGTATGTTGTTAAGTCATTTGGACTTGACTTGTCGGAGTAAGATTGTATGACCTAACTTTTTGGCAACCTCAGTCACAAGTCCCTTCAAAATGAAAAGGTATTTTATCGTCGATCACACGACTGATATGGCATGACTAATCAATCATATTCTCAGTTGGATATATGTTTTGAACCATTTTTACGTTTGGGTTTTGAAATGATATTTTTTTATCTGCTGACTTCTCCACGTGTCATCTCTATGAGGAATGCCTATCATAAATGAATCTCCCTCCGGGCTTGCAACTTTTTATCCTAATAGTTTCCAGCTATTTGCTTTGACAAAAATGCATTGAGACACCAAGACAGTGAACAACCTATATAATTAAGGGCAAAAGTCACTAAAAACCCTAAACTATACCACTGAGACACATTTATCCTAAATTTTTTCTATAACACAAAAAATCCCAAAATTGTACCTATATAGCACATTTATCCTCCCTCAAATTATATCAATGAAGACTATTAAAATTCTATCTACATGAATGCTAGAAAACAAACAATGTTGACATAGAATCCATGTGGCTTATGTGAATTACAAACAACTTTGTTTTGATTGAAAAATCATCTAATCAAATCTTGACGGAAGGTAAACGTGTTACATAGACACTTGGGTTTTTTATGTCATAAGAAAAAGCTTATGGTAAATGTATAGATTTTGTGGTTATATATATAAAACTGGCATGTTATCCCACATACACAACCTTTCTCTCAGCCTTTAAAAGAACTACATTTAGCCTTTAGAGAACTATTAATTTGGGATAAGTGTATTGAAACTTCTAAAACTTGTTATGAAAGAGAAATTAAGTTCAAAAATTTTAAAAGGTTTAATTTATGGGGTGTTTGTTAACACTCCCGTTTCTTTATTTTTCTGTTCTTTTGTTCCTTGAAATAAAAAAGAACATAAATCCGTTTGGTAACGTCCACTAGTATATCTATTCTCCCGAATAGAAAGTTGTTCCAGGAATAGATTTGAAATAGAAATGAAAAATAGAAAAAAGTAACTTCTTATTCCTAAGAACAATTCCTAGAAAGTTATTTCTTAAGTCGTTATTACTTATAATCATTGCCAACCACCGCTTGCTACAGCAGCCGCTGGTCACCCACCAACCACCGCCGCTAGTCACCACCACCATTGACAAAAAAAGAAATAAAATTTTTGTATTGGTACTAAACGCATTCCTATTCTTTTTTAAATCTGAGAATTCGAAACTTTTGTAGTTATCAAACGCTTTATTTTACTCAAAAATTATTCCACGAAATAGAAATAGAAAAGAAAATCAAGTTCCAAAACTTGTCTTAAAAATATTATCAAACTTGCATTCCTATTCGAAATTATTTCCAATAATGGAAATATTATCAAACACACCCTTAGTCTTAAAACTTGTAAAAAATGACAATTAAATCCTAAAACTCTCAAAAAATATAATCAAGTTCCAAAACTTGTCAAATTGATCTAATCAAGTTATTTCATTGATTGCAACTTTTGAAGAATTTAATACTCAATTGCACATCTACGACAAGTTTTAGGATTCAATTGCATTTTTGAAAAAGTTTTTGATTGCACATTTGTGATAAGTTTTAGGATTGGACTACACTTTTTGATAATATTAAGACTCAATTATATTTTTATAACAAGTTTTAGGACTGCTAGTACACTTATCCCTAATTTATACTAAAACATTTTTAGGCCTTGAAAATTTTATAATTCACAAGATCCACGAAGTGGAAAGTGAAGAGCACACTTATAGACAACCTCTACAGCATTGTCATTGTCACCTATGGGAGAGCTTTGCTTTGTCCATCGAGCTCCCACTCCCCAAGCTTCCAAATTTGGATGTGGAGGCTTGGTGCTAACTTCACAATGATCAAGTCTCGAAGCTATTGAGAAAATCCCTATGTTGTTTTGAAAATGACAAATACAATCAAAGGCTACTGATGTGTGTATTGGTCAAGTAGTGCTAGGTGATATATGCACATCCCGAGATGCAAATGTCATCATAAACAACACCATAATATTCTAATATGAGGAGTGCTCTGCCACTGTCAAGATTACTCAATCAATATCTAAAGGGAATAAGATATTAGGTGATTGAAGATGTCTACGAGCTGGAAGGATCTTCAAATAAGGTGGACATCTAGAAGGACCTTGATCGAGGGTGAACAAGCCAAGAAGAACAGGGTAGTTCGTGATGGCTTGGAGATACAAAGATTAGGTAAATATTTAGATGGACTTAGTAATGGTGAACAAGCCTAGAATGAGAATATTCAGTAATGGTTAGAAAAATTATGAAGATGAACAACTTGACAAAGTCGAAATTGCCAATATGTTTGGAAGGAACAATAAGATCAGGATCACTATCGGGTGCAACTGATTATTATCAAGGTAGCAGATTGTTGGCAAAGAGTAGCTACATTATACAAATGAGGTGGAAGACTGTGACAATATCGGTAATTTTTGTGAGTTTAGTGAAGATGAGGAACTAGCATGTTTACGTGGTGTCCTAGGAGATCTTTGGAAGCTAACTTAGTCAAATCAGTAAAGATGGGCAATTAGCAGAAATGTTGATGTCCTTGGAGATCTTTGAAAATTGATGTAGTTAAATGGCAAAGATGAGGAATCAACGGGGATGCTGATGCCCTTGGAAGTATTTGTATGTTGAAGAAGCTAAGAGGATCAGTGAATGATTGATCGCAAGTCATTTCATGTGGTGTGTTAGTGGACAGTATCAATAGACTAGTAAAAATCTACACGTCTTGATTATGGGTAAGGGATCGTGAAGATATTTAGTCCTAATAGGTGCTGGTCACTTGACCACCTGCCTAGAACATTGAAAAGAAAAAAATAGCCATTACAAAAGCTTGGAATTCACATAAAAATCACCAGAGTTGATCAGCAGCACTTTGGCATTAATAAGAAAGTCTGACAAAAGTTCACTAACACTGTCTGGGAAATTGCTAACGTTAGGAAGATGTTGCCAATATCAAATAGCCATTTTGACAATCTTTAGCAATGGTCTGTTGCTGGTAACAGTAAAACCAATGGCTGCTTGATGGGCAACGGTCATCTAAGGATGGATGACTATATAATAAGTCCAAGAGAAGTAGTTGGGCTTGGTAGAAACGAACAACATGTGTCTTAGGCTTTAAGTCTTCTTCATTGCTTTATTTTTGTTGTTAGCTACTGTGTAGTCATGATATCAATGTTTATGTGATTTTAATATTTATAATAAGTGATAAGAGTAAGTGTACAAGAGTGATAACAATATGTGAGTCATGATAGTGTGATCTACTGGATGGGTGGTATTTGCCGATTGTAACTTATCTTGAAGATTACTAGTGGATTCTAGCCTTGTTGTGGTTGTTATTATAGGAAGTGGATGTGAGCTTGGAGATAAAGCCAAATCACTATATATCTGCTCGTAAATCTTCTATCTCTTCACCATTTGCATTACTTAGTCTTTATCATCATGATTTGTCAAACAACAACACGCGCGCCTAATTTCTACAATATGTTTTTGCCAATGTTTGAAATTAAACATGTTGTCTTCCGCAAATATTTTTCATAGTTCTCAAACAACCTATTCATCCCCTCTTGATTATATTGTTATCCCCAACAAAAGTAAGCACAATGTCGACCTCTATTGTAGTTGACAAGCTCGGTGCTAGCATGAGCTCCTCCATCGTTGAGTCAAGTAGAGAAGATGATGACAATTGGGCACACGCTCTCCTGCTCTTATGAGCTACGTTGTAGACAACAAGGGTAAAAAAGAGATAATGACAGCAACCAAAGACATGATACGTTATAAGTTGGTGGTTCACTAATGACGATGAAGACAGAGGTCAGTGGTGGCGCATTTGCATATGTGGTTAAGGGGCTCAAGTGAGAGAGGAAGATTGAGGGATGTGTGTTTGGTGATAAGGTTTTGCTTGGGTGTGCCATAGCTCAAATAGAAAAGGACACTTGTGCTGTGTCATAATCTTACGCGTGACTATCAGCATAGTTTTAACCTTTAATACCATGTCCACAAGTGTTGATGTGAAATTGCCATGCTAGACCATTCACAATGACTTTGGACAACATTTTAATGGGGTCAGATTTCGAACTTGAGTAAAAGTTGGTGATTTTTATGAGTCAAAAGAAAGGTCGATCAGGTTTAAGACTCAATCTAAAGTTTGCGTAATTTTATAAGAAATTAGACCCTTTAGCAACATCCCTTGTTGACTTCCACTTCAACAACAAATAAACTAAGTCATAAAATATCTTGAAAAGTGAAATTATGGGTTTTTTTCCCTCTTTTCTTTTTGAGATAAGTGTTTTAAAAATTCCAAAATCTTATCAAGAACGTACAATTGACTCCAAAACTTTCAAAATGTGCAATCAAATCCTAAAACTTATCAAGAAAATGTAATTAAATCCTAAAACTTTCAAAAAGTTGTCACATAATTAAAGGTTTTTTCCCCTCTTTTCTCTTTGGGATAAAATATATCAAAATCCCAAAAACCTATCACAAAAATGCAATTGAGTGCTAAAATTTTCAAAAGATATAAGCAAATCCTAAAACTTTAAAAAAGTACAATAAAATCATAAAACTTATCAAGTTTATGCAATCAAGTCATTCCATTAACTTTGTTCAACTTGACAAACGGAAAACGCTAATAAGTTTTAGGATTTAATTGAATCAATTTGACAAGTTTTTAAAATTTAATTGCACTTTTTAAAAGTTCTATAAGTCAATTGCGTTTTTGTAATAAGTTTTAAAATTTGCAATACACTTATCTCTTTTTTTTTGTGCATTTATAATAATCTCCCTTAAATCTAAATTAAAGCACCATACATCAGGTGCATTTGGGATTTTGCCAAAGGCCTTCGGGGTCCTAAAGACCTCTGGCTAAAAGAAAAGGTGTCCGTAAACACTTCTAAGAGAGTTTTAGGGGAGATGCATTGCATTTTGAAAATTCACCAAAGGCCTCTTCTCAGGGCCACTCCTCACCATCCTCGTACAACTACACGACAGTAACATTGAGTCAATGTCACCATCTCTCTTTTTGAGCACAAGTAAATTTTTGAATAGATGACAATTGACACGCAGCCCCATATTCAACCACACGTCGATCGATTCCTTGTTTGCACATGGTTGTTTAGAGCATCGATGTTGACCCTTTGGTTCTCCTAGTGTGATTCGAGAGAAATGGAAACTAAAACTCAATTTTATGCCACACCAAGTTGCAAGATAAACGACAATATGGAATTTTCTAAGTATATATATGTTCAACGTTTGTTTGTAAAACAAACAAAGTGTACTTTTACCTTATCCCACATAGGAAAGTTTCAAAGAGCCAAACCACTTTATAAGTGTGAGCTTTTTTAATTTGTTAAAAGACAAAGCTGAGATGTGGGCTACACCCCACTATCCACTATATCCACGTGCGAATGCACGACTAATTGTGTGATTATTAGGTGCACTTTGCACACTTGCACACCCATGTTTTAATTAGTGTTAATCCCCTACCTTTTAATTTTTATTCTGTATGGTTATTTTGTTAATCAAAAGGTTGCCTTTACTTTTTTAGCATTTCGGAAATTATGAAAAAATTTGGAATTTTATTTATTAAAAAATTAATGTTCTATTATTTTTTGTTATTCCGAATTTTTTATTTGTGTCTTTTCAAGACAACTTTTAAAAATTATACTTGTTCAATTTGTAACTTTTCCCGAATGGTTATATTGATTCGTTTTACAACTTCTTTTGAATGAATATCTTTGTTAATTTTGCAACATTTCACAAAAAGTTACCTATGTTCTTTTATGTGTAAGTTTTTTTGGAAAAACAATGAATGAAATCATTTTCCCGAGTCCTCTTCCCCTTCCCAAAATTGTAGCCAACTTTTCAATTGTTTCCTAGAAATACCTTGAAAAAATACAAGAATTGCCATCTAATTTTTCATTTGAGATTTTGTTATATCCTAAATGATATTTGCCAGTGACTTTTAGCAACTTCGTGGGACAAATAAATCTTTAATATCACACCTTAAAGTTTGATTTGATTGCTTTATTGATTCGAATCTATATTGACTCCACTGTTCTACCCAAGTACGAAGACGTTTTTGCCAACAATATATACATTGCTTTTGCATAATCAGCAAAATCTAGCTAAATAACGACTGTTTCTTGGATCATTTAACAAAACTAATCAGGTTGATACTTTCACGCCAAACTTTAGACTAATTGTCCTACATTCCATCCACATGTAGACTTCTAAAGGCTCACAGAATTACCGTGTCGCGAAATGAAAATACAAGAACCTGATATGACAAGTAACCCTAATCGAACAAAAGAGAGTAGGCTATCAGAGGAAAACTCAGTTCGCGCGAGATACGGAAGTGCACTAACCAAATATTGCGCGCTGCGTGGATATAATTGAGTCACCTTACTGAGGTCGTTAATGGTGGTTGCAACATAAAGCATCCAGGAGTTCTAGAGCACATTGGCACAGACCATGACGAAAACAATACATTCCTTTCTCTCTGGACAACATTAATAAAAGTAACTGATCTAAGTCAAGGGAATGTGGGCGTGCGTGTGTCATTACCTAATTGATTCACTTTCTTTGTTTAGTAAAGAGTAGCTTTCCATCATCCTGTACAAAAATAACCAACATGTACTTCACTCGTGTGCTTCTTCTAGGCTAGACGGATTATCATCCAACCTAGCTCTGACTTTTTCAAATACCTTTGATTATTTCCACAACTAGTGAACTTGGTACTCAAAAAACTCAAAAATTTAAGTCAAATCTTATCTCTACATATGCAGAGCCTAGGTGGCTTTTGACTATGGAAACTGACAAGCATGCAATCGGAATGGCAAGTTTCGTATCGCTTTAATTGAAAACTAGCTAAAAATCGACATATCACCTCATAGATGGTCATCAGAAGACCTCATATATATCGTCATCCCTTAATTTAATAAAAAAAATCATGTTAGAGTAAGCCCAGTCTATAGTATAAGCTATATGGGTAGGACTTGTTTGGTATTGGAACCAAGGATTTCAAAGTCAAACCTTAGCATACTATCCATCACTCATTCGGGGATTTCCTCTCATTAAGCGTATAATAAGTTTTCCTTATTCCTTTGATATCGATGTGCATGGGATTCACATGCTTAAGCAATCCATCATTACATCAACCCTTATGAGATGGGCATTGTTAAGATATAAAATCCTTTTAGTAGTGAATTTGTGGCCTGGAAGCCTCCAAGTAAGGAAAAGGAAATAGCTCAATGCGAAACGGAAGAGATTTGCTCGGAAGATATTCAGAGGTGTTTTGCTAAGAGTCCCCCTCATAGATTTGGAAGTGGGATCAAACAAGAGTTTGACGGCCTCCTCCTTATCCTCTTCTCAACCAATTATATCATCCTTGCGCACGAAAGAGTGAGTTTTCCTCATCCTCCCGATGGTGACTGTTTCCTCGTATAATAAAATAGTGCTAATTAACCATTAACTAATTAGTTAGCATTAAACATAATTAAACTATAATTAATTCATACTAATCAAGAATAATTAATCTAATTATCCTTAAACCAAGGTTAGTAAAATAGTTTAATATTAAGCAAGATTAGTCAAATAATTTAATACTAATCGGGATTAACTATAATTAATCCACCACTAATCATAGTTAATTATAGTAAATCAATCACAAATAACAATTAGCACAAAGTACATTTAATTAGTGCTAAATTAATTATAACCAAGATTAATCCTAAATTAATCCACCTCTGTGACGTCCTGAAATTCGAGCCCTTTTAGGGATGAGTGAACGTGAATTTCGCCAATGCATTGTTGGTTGATTCCGCTCGGACCCAATCATTTCCGAGATACTGACCTTGAGGGGAAAGGCTACTGAGGACAGAACTCGTGCGACTAAAGAACTTGACCTGGGAAAACGACTCGACCGTGAGACTTGCGTAAGGATGATCCTGTAGTCATGCAGGCCAATTTCAAGGACGAATAGAAGTTGATTCGCGGATGGAAATAATGGGACGGCGGGTGATTCCGTCTACTGTTATTAAACCCGCGAACGGCCCTATGTCGATCCTTGATAATCGTGTACTTTGAAATAAGAATCTATCCTTCGCAATTTCATGTCGTCAAGGACGTCCATGTGTCGAGAAGTCTTGAACGTGGTTTGGCACGAGTCGGTTACGCGTGAATCCTCGAAGCCGCCCGTCGTCGTCTGAATTATACCAAAATGACATTTGGGCAAAATTGACAAGGCATGAGAATCCAAGATTGGACTTCGAATTTTCGGAACGTCCGAGACGAACTTTTGGACGATGCTTCCTTGATAGTCGCGAGTGTCGGTTGAGCCGAGTTTTTGGGAAAGGGATTTTCGGACCGAGGAACCGAGCCTATGAGGACGTGGGCCGGGCAAGAACAGTGAGGGCCTCACGCCCAAGGTGGGATGGCCACCGTGGAAGACCGAGACAACGAGTGAGCCGTTGGGCCAAACCGATCGTTAACCCTCCCGAGCCCGTTGCCTAAACGTGAGCCAATTCGAGCCCAACAAATTCCCGAGCCCGTTCCTATTCATTTTCCGGCCCGTTTCCTAGGCCCGCCTTTCACTTTCAGCCCAAGGGCACATTGGGAAATGTGCAAGGTGGAAATGACCAAAATACCCTTGGATATTTTGAAGAAAGTCAAAGGAAGAGAGAGAAGATGATGTCATTTGTTTGGGGGTTGAAGCAAGCCATTTAATGGCATTGAAAGGGTCTTCTAGAAGCCCTCACTTCACTCTCTCTCTCCTCTCTTCAGCCCAGAAATCGCAGCCCTCTTCCCCTTGCTTCTCCTTGCATTTTCTGCAGTTTCTACTTTGGACCTCTCACCGAAATTGGAGTTGTTCATTGCCTTCCCGGTGGAATCTCGGGCCGATCCACCTATCAAAATGATCAGCACAGGAAATCCGTACCAGACATGTCGGCAGATCGCCGGAACAAGTCGTCGGCCGTCCCGTACGGCGGCCTGAAGTCGGCGGTCCTCCATCCGTCACTGTGCAGCGCCCCCTGTGCAACTTCGGTTTTTCTTCCGTTTCTCTCCATTTTTGGCCTACCCAATGCCCACACCAGCCACACACAACTCCCCCTCGACCCCTAGGTGCCGCCGGTTGCCGGCTCGTCGCTCGCCGGAGCTCCGGCCAAGCCGTTTTCCTCCGGTCAGCCCCCCTCCTCCTCCTGCAATGCTGTTTTCTGAAGTTCAGTGGGGAATCCGAGTTTGTTGCTGCCGTGCTGAGCCTGGGACTGCCTTGGAGTGTCGTGGGAGAAGTCCCCGGGTGTCGGGTTCGTCGCCCGCCGCCGCGCCGTGTCGCCGGCCCGCTTAACGAGTGAGTTTAGCTCCTAAACCCTATTTAGTGCCTAAACTTGCTTAGGGTTGGGTTAATTAGTGCTAAGGGCTGATTAAGATGTTTAATTAAGTGCATTAGCCCTAAGATAGGTGGTTAGATTAAGGGTTAAGATTAGATTAGCTTAATCTTGTTTAATTATGCTTAGTTATGTATTATGTGCTAATTAAGCATGATTTGCTTGATTAAATTGATTAATTGTATTAATTGATTGATTTATTTAATTTCTGCATTTATTGATTAAATTATGTGATTTATGAATTAAATGATTTAATTATTTAAATTCGGAAAATACTGTTCACGTGCACTGTTCACGGCACTATTCATCCGGAATTGAAATTGTGCATAATTTCATGTGCCTTGATCTTATGAAGTGAATTTGATGTGTCGTGGCATGAACATTCACATGAATCGTGTGATTTTCACAAAAGAAAGAAAATGGTTTGTCCGAGGGACACCGGAAATGGACCGCTTTTATGAGAAAGGTGGGAGAAATGGTTTGTCCGAGAGACACCGGAAATGGACCGCTTTTGTAAGAAACAATTTGAGGTTTCATATGCAAGCATGTGTGCATTGGCTAATGCTCAAAGATAATAAGTGGGTTGTGATGGTATGCTTGCATGATCATTAAGTTGAAACCGCTGTCTCGGGAGAGTATCCCTTGACGTTCCATGGGCATGCCGTCTCGGGAGAGTATCCCTTGACGTTCATTGGGCATGCGGTCTCGGGAGAGTATCCCTTGACGTTTGTTGGGCATGCGGTCTCGGGAGAGTATCCCTTGACGTTCTGTGGGCATGCCGTCTCGAGAGAGTATCCCTTGACGTTCATTGGGCATGCGGTCTCGGGAGAGTATCCCTTGACGTTTGTTGGGCATGCGATCTCGGGAGAGTATCCCTTGACGTTCTGTGGGCATGCCGTCTCGGGAGAGTATCCCTTGACGTTCGTTGGGCATGCGGTCTCGGGAGAGTATCCCTTGACGTTCGTTGGGCATGCGGTCTCGGGAGAGTATCCCTTGACGTCTTTTGGGAGAGTATCCCTTGACGTCTTTTGGGCACGGAAGGGCACGGTTGCGCCTCTGCGGAGGAAGGCGCCGTAGCGCCGTTGCGCCTTGGTTGTAGCCCCGTGGGGGGGCGTAATAATCGGAACACGTGTGGATGCGAGAGTGCATGAGAAAACATGGCATCATTGGTTCCGATTATGCATGAGATGATCACATCATTTATGGCACGCACGCATGAATTGATAACGTGCGGGGTGTGGCAATGGCCGTGAGATCGCTTGTGATGCGACTCGCATGTGATTGATGAACCGCATCATCTAACGGCCATGTGCATTGCGTGTATTGTGCTGACTTATAACGTGCAGGGTATGGCATACCGGGTAAGGTTGCATGCGAACCAACTATGTGATTGTTGGTTGCATTGCTTGCATTGAGTGAGGTTTATCGTGCAGGGTATGGCATACCGGGTAAGGTTGCATGCGAACCGACTAATTGTTTGTTGGTTGCCCCTATCTGTTGTTTGCTTGCGGGTTGCTGGTTGTTTGTTGTTGGGTTGAGTGAGGGGTGGTTCTGGAGAGATACCCCGGGTTGAGTTGGTGTACTAACCGGGGCTTAGGGAAGAACTTGCTGAGATTTTATCTCAACCCGTCGTGGTTAACATTTTTCAGGCCCCTAGAATGGCGCACCCGCAGTGGAGAATCTTGCCCCCGCTTCTCCAGTGATCGACCTGACAGAGTCGAGTTCGATGGGTCTGAGTGACCGTGGTGCTGAACCCGAGGGTTCATTGTGTACAGCTAGATTAGCCTAGCCTAGTTCTTTTTTTTTGTTTGACTTAGAGGATGGATCGGCCCTTTTTGTCGAGCGTGTATTGAGAAACGATCCTCCGTTGGTTAATCTAGTAAATTGTATAAATGAGTAGTGATGGTTGTTCTTGTGGTTCATCCCTCTATCCCTGATTGATTGATTGATTGTTTGTTGGACCGGGATGGTTCGTCTTCGCTTGCGCATAACGAAAGATTAAAATGAATGGTCGTCGACGAGTCCCGGGACGTCGCTTTCAATCGACCAAGAGAAGGGGTTGTCGCGTGCTCGGGGTTCGGGGCGTGACATCCCCGTCGGTTTTGGTATCAGAGCGAGGTCGAGACTTGGAGTGATAAGGTGCGTGGGATTTTTGGGATAGTGAGATAGGGATGACTTTTATATTATGTGCTTGTGATTGCTTTTGTGGCCTTGTGTGGCTTTGTGTGGTGGCGGGTTGCTCATAGTCCAGAGTGATGAGCAATCCTGAGCAGAGAGAGCCCTTAGGCGTCGGCGTGCTCGGTCGGACCGTGCTTGAGAGGTAGCGTGCAAGCGAGATCCTAGGTTAGACGGGATCCCGCCGGCGCTAGAGACCTTGTTAGAACAGCAAGCCGAGTGCTTCTCCTGTGGTCCTTGTGGTTCCCCTAGTGAGAGGAGAGGTCTGTGAGAGACCGATACCTAGGCTGGTAGAGCAGTTCCCGAGACTGAAACCACCGAGGTTAGTGGCGTGGGCGACCTTGAAGCTGCGACCCTTTGGATAAGGGATAGCGAGAGGACTGATACAGTGTTAAGGTGTTCAGAGAAGACAGAGTGCTTTTGGCAGTTTATCAGCTTCAAGATAATGTCATTAATTGGTGGAAAGTCACTCAAGGAAGAGTGTTTCCCAAAGGCACGGCTCAAGCTTGGGGTGCCTTCCGTGAAGCTTTCAATAGGAAGTGCTTCTTAGACAGTGCGAGAGAGTCAAAGATGGCAGAGTTCCTACAGTTTTGTCAGAATCAGATGTTAGTGGATCAGTATGAGGCGAAGTTCGCTGAGTTGGCCAAGTAATAGCCGAGGCTGGTAGAGAACCCTGTGGATAGGGCGAGACGTTTTAGAGATGGCTTGAAGCCAGAATTGAAAGCCCAGCTGGTGCCCTTGAACTTAAAGAGCTTTGATGAGATGTACGAGAGGGCACGGATGATAGGAAAGAACATGATCGAGAGGGCGACCGCATTTAGCTCGCGGTTCGTACCTAATAGAGACAATCGTCGGTTTGGAAAGGGACCGATGATGGGGAGAAGGGATCCCATCCCACCTAACAGAAAGAATTACGTGGGAAAGCCGACTGCCCGAAACTAGGTCGCGAGGAAGGCATTGCATATGGTAGATTGTCATGGAAAGATAATTCGCCTTTAACCCAAGAGTGGGTGGTCATTTTGAGTTCGTGGGAAATTGAGGAGAACCCTCTGTTCTTCTGATTTCGTCACTTGAGGTGACTTGGTTGTTGGAATCTGGGTGTCAAGAGTATTTGGCATTGGTGGCAAATACGCTGGTAGAAGGATCAAAGGTGGAGGATATTGCTGTGGTACAAGAGTACATGGATATGTTTCTCGAGGAATTGCTGGGATTGCCCTAGAAGAGGAAATTGAGTTTGTGATTGAGTTGGCCCCTGGGATTGAATTGATTTTCAAGGCACCTTATAGGATGGCCTTGTTAGAATTGAAAGAACTGAAGGTTCAAATGCACTGGGACGAGCGTCTCCTTGGGGAGTACCGGTACTATTTGTAAGGAAAAAGGACGGTTTGTTAAGATTGTGCATTGATTACCGACAACTTAATCAAATGACGATTAAGAACAAGTATCCGTTGCCAAGGATTGATGATTGTGTTCATTGACGATATCCTGGTATACTCGAGGAGTCTAGAGGATCATGAGAGACACTTGAGATTAGTACTGCAAACCTTGAGGAAGCATGAACTTTATGCTAAGTTAGCAAGTGCGAGTTTTGGCTATCTCGCGTGGCATTTTTAGGGCATGTAATTTCAAGTGAAGGGATCGTCGTTGACCCGACTAAGATCGAGGCGGTCATGAATTGGCCGAGACCTATGACGGAATCGATATTCGAAGTTTCTTGGCATTGGCGGGATATTACAGATGTTTCATGGAGAAGTTTCTTTGCGATAGCCATGCCATCGACGAGGTTGTTAAAGAAAGAGGAAAGGTTTGATTGGACGGACAAGTGCGAGCGTAGTTTCTAAGAGCTCAAAAGTAAACCTGTCTTGACATTACTGTCTGGTCCTGGTGGGCACGAAATCTACAGTGACGCGTCGTATAAAGGATTAGGCTGCGTGTTAATGAAAAATGGCAAGGTGCAGTGATCATCTTTGCCTCATGTTCAACGACGATGGATGGAACTTCTTAAGGACTATGATTGTGAAATTTTATATCATCCTGGGAAAGCGAATAAAGTGGCAGATGCGCTCAGTCGAAAGTCGACAATTGCACAGATGAGGGTACGAGAATGGATTCTCTTGAAGGGAGTCGAGGACTCAGATTTTAAAATTGAGGTCGGCCATCTGGCTAGTCTAATGGCCACTCTCAGGGTGGAACCCGAGATGCAAAGTAGGATTAAGAGTGCCAAGCGACAGATCCTGAAATTCTTAAGATCCTGCAGATGGATCAGGCAAAGAGGAAAGCAGACTTTCAAATGTCCGAGAATGGGACATTGAGGTTTCGAGGGCGATTGTGCATTTTGAAAGATGCAGAACTTAAGGAGTGGTACGGTATGAAGTTGGACATTGTAAAGCACGTGGATAAGTGTTTGACGTGCCAGCAAGTAAAGGCTCAACATTGTAAGCCTAGTGGACTGCTGCAACCTCCTGAGATTCTCAAGTGGAAGTGGGAACACATTACGATGGATTTTGTGATGGGATTGCCGAGGAGTCGGCGAGTCAATGACTCGATTTGGGTAGTGGTTGACAGGTTAACGAAGTCAACTCACTTCATTGCGGTACGAAAAGGTTTCACATTGGATAGGTATGCAGAGTTGTATGTATATCAGATTGTGCGCATACATGGAGTTTCAGTGACGATCACATCTGACCGTGATCCTAAGTTTGTGACAACTTTCTGGAAAAGTTTGCAGTCGGCCTTGGGGACGAAACTGCAGTATAGTACGGCGTATCATCCACAGACGGACGATCAATTAGAAAGGATTTGAAGAAGTACTTGAAAACCTTTAGTGCGATAAATGACATTTGGTTTGCACTAATTTTCAAGTGATTGAGGCGAATTCTTGGTTTGGTTATTAAATGGACGTGAAAGGAATGTTGAGAGAAAAATCGATAGTTTGTGGAATTCGAACAGCGATTCGATGGAAGTTCAGTGAATCAGATTTCAAGTGTCGATAAGTGATCCCGTGGAAACAAGCTCATGGGTTGACGAGTTGGAGAAAGTTTTGCACTTTGAGGTGCTCAGACGAGGTTAAAACCGTAAGGCTTGGTATGGGACAGGCCAAAGCGGATAATACCTCTATGAGATGGTGCATGTCAAAAAGGGACTTTTGCTAGTAGTGGTGCAGTTCGAAGATGCTCGTAATGATTGATCCGATGAGGGCGGGGAGTGGTCGCCGGGGCCAGAGTGCCTGAGCAAGGAGCGACTCCCGGCAGGCTTCTAGGATGTCGAAAGGGGCAGAAATGAATTGAACTACGCACTGTGCAAAAAGAGAGTGCTTGTGGGATAAGATCTTATCGGAGTGGTATAGCAGAAATATGGTTAAGTTTGTGGAACTCCTGTCTATGGAACGAAGTCAGAGAACTGGGAATCGCTGGTTCAAAATTCGGTTTCGCAGTTATTGAATGCAATTCAGATTATCTGAGTCAGACTAAAGACCGCGCAGAGTCGTAAGAAGAGTTGTGCAGATAAGTGTCGTAGACCGTTGGAGTTTAAGGTGGGCGATTATGTATTTCTGAAAGTATCGCCGATGAGGGGTACTTCCAGATTTTGCAAGAAAGGAAAGTTAAGTACGAGGTACATGTTTTAGCGTACATCTTGCGTTGCCACCGAAACTTGCTCAAGTACATGGTGTTTTCCACGTGTCCATGTTGAGAAAGTATGAATAGGACCCGACTCATGTATTGAATTTTGAGGAAATGGACGTAGGCGACAAGGTGTCATACGTGGAAAAGTGGATAAGGATAGAAGACCATAAAGAGCAAGTGCTTCAAAACAAAACTATCACCTTGGTTAAGGTGATCCGGCAAAGATCACGAAACAAGGGAGCAACATGGGAAAGTGAGGAAGTGATGAAGCGTCGCACCCCCATCTTTTGAGGATTTGTCGGTGGTTGCAAATTTCGAGGACGAAATTTTTGTAAGGGGGGAAGAATTGTGACGTCCTGAAATTCGAGCCCTTTTAGGGATGAGTGAACGTGAATTTCGCCAATGCATTGTTGGTTGATTCCGCTCAAACCCAATCATTTCCGACATACTGACCTTGAGGGGAAAGGCTACTGAGGACAGAACTCGTGCGACTAAAGAACTTGACCTGGGAAAACGACTCGACCGTGAGACTTGCGTAAGGATGATCCTGTAGTCATGCAGGCCGATTTCAAGGACGAATAGAAGTCGATTCGCGGACAGAAATAATGGGACGGCGGGTGATTTCATCTACTGTTATTAAACCCGCGAACGGCCCTATGTCGATCCTTGATAATCGTGTACTTTGAAATAAGAATCTATCCTTCGCAATTTCATGTCGTCAAGGACGTCCATGTGTCGAGAAGTCTTGAACGTGGTTTGGCACGAGTCGGTTACGCGTGAATCCTCGAAGCCGCCTGTCAGTCTGAATTATACCAAAATGACATTTGGGCAAAATTGACAAGGCATGAGAATCCAAGATTGGACTTCGAATTTTCGGGAACGTCCGAGATGAACTTTTGGACGATGCTTCCTTGATAGTCGACAGTGTCGGTTGAGCCGAGTTTTTGGGAAAGGGATTTTCGGACCGAGGAACCGAGCCTATGAGGACGTGGGCCGAGCAAGAACAGTGAGGGCCTCACGCCCAAGGTGGGATGGCCACCGTGGAAGACCGAGACAACGAGTGAGCCGTTGGGCCAAACCGATCGTTAACCCTCCCGAGCCCGTTGCCCAAACGTGAGCCAATTCGAGCCCAACAAATTCCCGAGCCAGTTCCTATTCATTTTTCCAGCCTATTTCCTAGGCCCGCCTTTCACTTTCAGCCCAAGGGCACATTGGGAAATGTGCAAGGTGGAAATGACCAAAATACCCTTGGATATTTTGAAGAAAGTCAAAGGAAGAGAGAGAAGATGATGTCATTTGTTTGGGGGTTGAAGCAAGCCATTTAATGGCATTGAAAGGGTCTTCTAGAAGCCCTCACTTCACTCTCTCTCTCCTCTCTTCAGCCCAGAAATCGCAGCCCTCTTCCCTTGCTTCTCCTTGCATTTTCTGCAGTTTCTGCTTTGGACCTCTCACCGAAATTGGAGTTGTTCATTGCCTTCCCGGTGGAATCTCGGGCCGATCCACCTATCAAAATGATCAGCACAGGAAATCCGTACCAGACATGTCGGCCGATCGCCGGAACAAGTCGTCGGCCCTCCCGTACGGCGGCCTGAAGTCGGCGGTCCTCCGTCCGTCACTGTGCAGCGCCCCCTGTGCAACTTCGGTTTTTCTTCCGTTTCTCTCCATTTTTGGCCTACCCAATGCCCACACCAGCCACACACAACTCCCCCTTGACCCCTAGGTGCCGCCGGTTTCCGGCTCGTCGCTCGCCGGAGCTCCGGCCAAGCCGTTTTCCTCCGGTCAGCCCCTGTCCTCCTCCTGCAGTGCTGTTTTCTGAAGTTCAGTGGGGAATCCGAGTTTGTTGCTGCCGTGCTGAGCCTGGGACTGCCTTGGAGTGTCGTGGGAGAAGTCCCCGGGTGTCGGGTTCGTCGCCGCCGCCGCGGCCGTGTCGCCGGCCCGCTTAACGAGTGAGTTTAGCTCCTAAACCCTATTTAGTGCCTAAACTTGCTTAGGGTTGGGTTAATTAGTGCTAAGGGCTGATTAAGATGTTTAATTAAGTGCATTAGCCCTAAGATAGGTGGTTAGATTAAGGGTTAAGATTAGATTAGCTTAATCTTGTTTAATTATGCTTAGTTATGTATTATGTGCTAATTAAGCATGATTTGCTTGATTAAATTGATTAATTGTATTAATTGATTGATTTATTTAATTTCTGCATTTATTGATTAAATTATGTGATTTATGAATTAAATGATTTAATTATTTAAATTCGGAAATTACTGTTCACGTGCACTGTTCACGATTACTGTTCACGGCACTGTTCATCCGGAATTGAAATTGTGCATAATTTCATGTGCCTTGATCTTATGAAGTGAATTTGATGTGTCGTGGCATGAACATTCACATGAATCGTGTGATTTTCACAAAAGAAAGAAAATGGTTTGTCCGAGGGACACCGGAAATGGACCGCTTTTATGAGAAAGGTGGGAGAAATGGTTTGTCCGAGAGACACCGGAAATGGACCGCTTTTGTAAGAAACAATTTGAGGTTTCATATGCAAGCATGTGTGCATTGGCTAATGCTCAAAGATAATAAGTGGGTTGTGATGGTATGCTTGCATGATCACTAAGTTGAAACCGCCGTCTCGGGAGAGTATCCCTTGACGTTCTGTGGGCATGCGGTCTCGGGAGAGTATCCCTTGACGTTCATTGGGCATGCGGTCTCGGGAGAGTATCCCTTGACGTTTGTTGGGCATGCGGTCTCGGGAGAGTATCCCTTGACGTTTGTTGGGCATGCCGTCTCGGAGAGTATCCCTTGATATTCATTGGGCATGCGGTCTCGGGAGAGTATCCCTTGACGTTTGTTGGCATGCGATCTCGGGAGAGTATCCCTTGACGTTCTGTGGGCATGCCGTCTCGGGAGAGTATCCCTTGACGTTCATTGGGCATGCGGTCTCGGGAGAGTATCCCTTGACGTTCGTTGGGCATGCGATCTCGGGAGAGTATCCCTTGACGTTCGTTGGGCATGCGGTCTCGGGAGAGTATCCCTTGACGTTCGTTGGGCATGCGGTCTTGGGAGAGTATCCCTTGACGTCTTTTGGGCACGGAAGGGCACGGTTGCGCCTCTGCGGAGGAAGGGCGCCGTAGCGCCGTTGCGCCTTGGTTGTAGCCCTGTGGGGCAGTAATAATCGGAACACGTGTGGATGCGAGAGTGCATGAGAAAACATGGCATCATTGGTTCCGATTATACATGAGATGATCACATCATTTATGGCACGCACGCATGAATTGATAACGTGCGGGGTGTGGCAATGGCCGTGAGATCGCTTGTGATGCGACTCGCATGTGATTGATGAACTGCATCATCTAACGGCCATGTGCATTGCGTGTATTGTGCTGACTTATAACGTGCAGGGTATGGCATACCGGGTAAGGTTGCATGCGAACCAACTATGTGATTGTTGGTTGCATTGCTTGCATTGAGTGAGGTTTATCGTGCAGGGTATGGCATACCGGGTGGTTGCATGCGAACCGACTAATTGTTTGTTGGTTGCCCCCATCATTTGTTTGCTTGCGGGTTGCTGGTTGTTTGTTGTTGGGTTGAGTGAGGGGTGGTTCTGGAGAGATACCCCGGGTTGAGTTGGTGTACTAACCGGGGCTTAGGGAAGAACTTGCTGAGATTTTATCTCAACCCGTCGTGGTTAACATTTTTCAGGCCCCTAGAATGGCGCACCCGCGGGAGAATCTTGCCCCCGCTTCTCCAGTGATCGACCTGACAGAGTCGAGTTCGATGGGTCCGAGTGACCGTGGTGCTGAACCCGAGGGTTCATTGTGTACAGCTAGATTAGCCTAGCCTAGTTCTTTTTTTTGGTTTGACTTAGAGGATGGATCGGCCCTTTTTGTCGAGCGTGTATTGAGAAACGATCCTCCGTTGGTTAATCTAGTAAATTGTATAAATGAGTAGTGATGGTTGTTCTTGTGGTTCATCCCTCTATCCCGATTGATTGATTGATTGTTTGTTGGGTGGGGATGGTTCGTCTTCCGCTTGCGCATAACGAAAGATTAAAATGAATGGTCGTCGACGAGTCCTGGGACGTCGCTTTCAATCGACCAAGAGAAGGGGTTGTCGCGTGCTCGGGGTTCGGGGCGTGACAACCTCTAATTAAGAGATTAGGAAATTAATTCACGCGATGACACAGGTGCGGCTGTGGCAGCTAGGGGAATGCGCAGGCATCTCCGGCGTGTCAAGATGGTTCATTGTAAAAACGGATCTCGGCCAAGAAGGTTTGGCCAAGCTGAACCGATAGGGAGGGAGCCGCTGTGGTGGCTCTGGCATGGCTGAGGCGGCTCGCGCTTGGCCGGCGGACGATCCGGCGGCTCTGGACGAGCGGCCAACAGCTCCAGCAGCCAGGCGCCTGGTGGTGCGGCGGTCGGCGACTAGCCGGCGTTCCGGCGGCGCGCGCTAGCGAGACGGTTGAGGTTGGTCAGTGGTGGTGGTGGCGGCCACCGCCGCCTGTAGGGTCAGAACAGAGGCAAAGCAGCAGCGGTTGGCGTCGGCTAAAGGAGATGCAGAAGAAGAAGAATTGAAGGAAGAAGAGGAAGGAAGAAGGAGAAGGCGGACGCGCAGGTGAGGAGAGAGAGAGAGGAGAGAGAGGACAGGGCAGGTAGGGTGCAGAGGGGCAAACGTGCAGGAAAAGAAAAAAAAAAAAGAGGAAAAAGAGAGAGAGAGGAGAGAAAAAGTCAAAGAGAGGGAGATGTAGAGGAGGGGAGAACGGCTACAGGTAAGTCGGTGAGCTCACTTCTCACTTTTCTCACGAAGATGAGGGCATTTTGATCTTCTTCTTTTTTTTCCAAAAACTTTCTTGAAATGACCTTGGTCCAAAATTTAAGAAGTGAGGATGTCTCGATTTGGATATTCGATCGTTGATCATTTTTTTCGATGTTCCTGATCAAGTCAAAATTTTGGAAATTAATAAGATTAAAATCCAATAATTTAATCTTGACGTTTTGAAAAGTCCAATAACCGCATTTTAGATTAAATTCATGGCCAACTCGATCAATCGCAACTTTAGTACGTCCTAGACTAATGGGCAACTCATAAAAATCATGCGCATTGGACTTGTGATTAAAATAATATTAATCCACATTGAGTCTCCATGATTCGGGAACGACCTCGGTTGTCATGTAATTGCGAGAGACCGATTGCTCGACCATCCATGATTGAGTTTTCTAATCACACATGCACTTAGTTCCTTAGTAGTTTTTTCCCTTCGATTAGTATCTCATGAGTAATCAGTTCAGAGTGAGATTTAACTAACAATGCATTGATGAAATATTCATTCATAAAATACAAAATAGCTCAAAAAATTTCAAAACGTCATACCTCATCCATTGTATCTAAATGAAACTTCCTATCACTCACAATCATTTCTACTTTCTCCTCAAGTTCTTCAATCTTATTGCGCACTTTAAGGCTTTGCATGAGCTGATTTCAAGTTATCGAGTGTAGTGCTTCAATCAAGCAATAGATGAATATAAATAGAGAGATAGAAAAGTTTGCACACAAAGATTTATAGTAGTTTGGCTTAGTGTAAGACTACATTCACTCTCCCATGTTAATAGTCTACTAGTTGGATTTCACCAATCAATGAAAAGTTACCGTATAAAATGTTGTTTCAACTCAAGCACTTCTCCTCGATGTAGATGTTGCTTACACAAGCTAATAGGACTCACTATCTTACACCCAAACACAAACTATCACCTTGTCACACTTCTCAAAAGATTACAAGTGAAGCTCTCTTAAACTTTGGAATTTTGTCTTTCTTGATCTATCTTTCTCTTCAACGCCTTGGTCATTTTTTATACTCCTCGACATCTAGATCTTCCTATTTGGAAAATTTTCAAGGGGATCAATCTCCAAGCTAGTCGTTGGACAATTATTGAGGAGATTAGGGTAGTTGTTGAGGTTGAACAATTAGAAATTTCATTGCTTTGATTGCTCATACAAACAAATATTGGTTTCCATAAGTAGATTGCTTTTCCTAATGAAAGAATCTTGTTTTTGAGATGATTGCCAATCAATCAAAATATCTTGCGTGATTAAAAATGTCACGATGATAATCTTTAAAATTGAAAGTCAATGGTTGGAAACCATGCCAGAACATAGGCTATAAAGTTATGATATAAAATATCTTAGAATAAAATCTTGAAGTTTGTAGGAAGAGTTTCATTACAGATAAAATAAGTGCTCCACCAATATTCAGCCATTGCAATACTTCAATGATATTTAAATCCTTGCTGATAATATCCAATTGATATTCACCCAATAGCCACGATGATCTTCACACAGTTGTCTTCTTGATATTCATATAATTCGAAAAAATGTCAAAAAAGTCTTAAATCTATTACATTTGTGCCAATTCAGTCATAAATATTTTAATGGTGCTAATTCAATCTTAAACCTTTTGAATTAGTGCCAAATTAATGCTAAAACTTTTGACTTGGTGCCATTTCAGTTTTTCTAGCTAATTTTGGCTGAGTATTAAATTAACACAAAATCAAAATGTTTATAATTAAATTGGCATTAGTTGAAAAAGTTTAAGACAAATCAGCACCATTACAAGGTTTAGAACTAAATTGCATCAAGTCAAAAGGTTTATAACTGAATTGGCATCAAGTTAAAAGGTTTGAGACTAAATTGGCACCATTAAAAGGTTTATGACTAAATTTGTACCAATGCAATAGGTTTATGACTTTTCCGACACTTTTCCCTCATATAATTTGTTGTGTTTGACTTCTTGGATATGATCAATTGTTCTTGCCAAGGTATTTAACAACAACAATGATACAGATACTTTAGACATAAAACCTTAATGCTTCCCAGTCAATATGAATTCTCCATTATTCTGGACCTGTTCACATAGGCTTTTTAGTCACTAAGAATACTTCCGGCTTGAATATTACCTGAAACATAAACACTTTCTTGCATATCAAGATCACTATAAACATTGGATAGTTTTGTCAACTTAAAATATATTATGAGGCTTTCTCAACACAAATAACATCTAAAAGCACCGCTTGAACAACCTTGACAATGTCCAAAGGAGTCTGGAGCTCATCACTTGTGTTGTATAACAGTTGCTTGCAGGAGAGAACTCCAGGACTTTGAGCATTTGAAGCAAGCATTTTGCGTATATGGGAGGATTAATAAGTGAGGACATAGTAGAGACAAAGGCAGAGATGATGGAAAAGGTGATCACTTGTTGACACTTGATTTTTAGCCAACGTGTTGTTGAAGGTAAAATTTGGGATAAGGATTTATGATTGCGATGGAACCCATTTCTCACTAAAAAAGAGTTTTTTCTTGCATTTTCTTGCATAGGCCCTTCATTTTCACCTCATTTCCTTTTCATATTTCATAATCTCAAAAAATCAAAGCATTGACTTTTGGGTAAAAAGTCAACCCCAATCAAAATTTGATTTTTTGCGTAAAAAGTCCCAAAATAGTCTCAATTTCACTTTTACTTTGAAAAATCTCAAAAAAAAAATCAAATTTTGATTCCTTAATTGACATTTTAATCACTAAAATGTTGATTATTGTTAAAAAAATTTAAAAATTTAAAACCCTCAAAACATCTTCTTTTTACCTTAATTTGACTTTAACATAAAAAATTCTTCAAAAATCGATCAAAACCTAATGTTCCCCAATTTGCAAATTTAGGTTCGAAATCAACCAAAAAATAAAATTACTTTGTTTCTAGTTGTTTTTTTAGTAGAATTTCCTTTATGACATTTGATCACGAGGTCATTCCACATTAAATTTTCGAGTTAATTTTGAGATCTTGCACTTGAGGTAAAAATCTTCAATTCCAGCCCTAATTAGGATTTCTGATCGATTCTTCATGGTTTATGCAATTACACTTCTAATGAGCTCACTTTCTTAGTCGCAATCTAAATCTAGCATCAACTTTGGCAAATTCCCCTGGGATCATCTCAATTTGTCAAATTTGACTTACCCCAGCATTGCAAAACCAAGCTGAGGTTGTTTAATTGGCCCAATTTGACTTGACCCATTCTAAACTAATATCCAATCTAAATAATTGAGCTTCAATTTGGTCAATTGAATTTCGATTACAAACATCGGTCTAGCTTACGGTATCATTTTAATAGGAATTGATTGAATTAAGGCATTTTGTGCATAATTAATCAAACAAGGACAATTCAATTGCATCCAATTCGATCCAATTCACATGGAAAACTTTTAATTTCATTCAAATTGGGTAAAATCTGAAAAGTTATACCAAAATTAGGGCAATGAACAAACCAGTTCAACCCGGTCACAAATGGGTCAAAGCGGTCCAACCAAGTTAAGAAGCCTTTTAACATTTAATCCTCACATCCTAAGCTTTCTAAAGACACCTGAACCGTTCAAATTGGTTGTCGTTTGATTAGTCAATCGTATTTAAATCTAATCGACCCGATTTCTGGAATTAAATGATTAAATGACCGTCACTTGGCGCACCCACATTGATTAATTATTTGAGAAACAAGGCTTTCAGCCTATGTACATGTCCAATTTCAAGTGCATGTATTTGCTAGATGAATTTATAAGGACGATGCATGAACGTGAAGTAGACCTCAATGGAAATTTAGACTTTAATTAAGGGATTAATAAGTGTTGTTCGCCATATGTGAATACTGAGGATGCCCAAGTACTATTAATAATAATTCAATCAATTTAGTATTTTTAGGATGGTCGTTATGTGGACAACATCAAAGGCCAACCCTGAGACACATTTGCTAAATCGATGATTTGTTTGCCCGTTAGTTGTAATTGCTTTGGTAGGAGATGTGTGTTTGTATACCATGATTTGTAACTCAAATGGCTCAATTGGAAAAGACGACCTCATCAAGATGTCCCAAAGAGGAGGAAGTGGCCGAAGGTCCCTATGTTTGAGGCAATAGATCGATGTTTAATCCTGTCTTCTTTTGTTGTGCTCATATGATCCCGATGATATCTCGGGCTTTTAATTCAAGTTTGTAACAAATACCCAATGAGTTGCAGATCTTTCTTTTCACGTACCTAGAATAGCTCATTTTATATTTCTTATGGGTGTTTGCTTCACTCAAACGCAAATTTTCATTAATTTTGTGTTTCACTTTGTAATAGGGAGAATTGCCAAAAAAGTCCTAAACCTATTGGGGTTGTCTTGGGTTCGATCCCTAAACCTTTTTTTTTGACCGATTCAGTCCTAAACCTTTTGCGATGTGCCAATTGAGTCCATCCGGCCAAATTTGGCCGGCCGGGCCGACGTGGGCCCGGCCGGCGCCGGCGACAATATTTTAATAATTTTTATTTTTTTTCCGAATTTTTTTATTTTTTCCGAATTTTTTATTGTTTTTTTTAATTTTTTTTTTTTTATTTTCTTTTTTTCTCCCCCTCCCCTCCCCCACCGGCGGCGGTGGCCGGCCCCTCCTCCGACGAGGCCGCCGGCCACCGCACGAGGGCCGCGGCCCTCGCCGGCGGCCGAGGGTCGCGGCCCCGTCGGACCGGCCACCCTCGCCGGCGGCCTCGCCCAAACCGGGCGAGGCCCGGGGCCGTGGCGAGGCGGCCTCGCCATGGCCTGGCCGCGGGCGAAGCGGCCTCGCCCGCGGCCGCCTTCGCCGCGCCGAGCCATGGCGCGGCCGGCGCCGCCCGGATCCGGGCGAAGCCGCCTCGCCGCGGCCGGCCTCGCCCGAATCCGGCGAAGCCAAGGCCGTGACCCTCGCCGGCGAGGGCTTCGCGGCCGGCCTCGCCCGGATCCGGGCGAAGCCGAGGCCGCGACCCTCGCCGGCGAGGGCTTCGCGGCCGGCCTCGCCCGAGCTTCGCCGCGACCCTCGCCGGCGAGGGCCCGCGGCGGCCTCGCTCGGATCCGGGCGAGCCGAGGCCGCGACCCTCGCCGGCGAGGGCTTCGCGGCCGGCCTCGCCCGGATCCGGGCGAGCCGGGCCGCGACCCTCGCCGACGAGGGCTTCGCGACCCTCGCCGACGAGGGCCGCGCCCTCGCGCGATGGCCGGCGGCCTCATCGGCGGCCGGCCGCCACCGCGCCGGCGGGGAGGGGAGGGGAGAAAGAAAAAAAAAACAGAAAAATTAAAAAAACAATAAAAAATTCGGAAAATAATAAAAAAAAAAATCAAAAATAATTAAAAATTATTGCCGGCGCCGGCCGGCCCACGTCCGGCCGGCCAAATTTGGCCGGATGGACTCAATTGGCACAATCACAAAAGGTTTAGGACTGAATCGGCCAAAAAAAAAAAGTTTAGGACCCAATCGACAACCCCAATAGGTTTAGGACTTTTTTGGCAATTCTCCCCTTTGTAATATGATTAGCATTAGTATAGTCTCTCAAAGAACCATCCATGTGATCATTTAATGAGACTTTGAACAAAGTTTGCATGAAAAGGGTAAAGAACAAATGCATGGTCATTTAGGTAACAACCCAATTGATTAGGTATCAAAAAGGCGCTAATAAAAACATTAGCATAATCCAAGTCTCAAAACCCGATCCTTGATTGGGTAATCTAGCCGACCCCAAAAACAATTCTAGTGGTGACTTCTGATTGATATTTAGAGTATCTAAAGAAAAAACTTTAAAATGAACTCTTGTCATGCAGGATATGGGTTTGAGAGAATCCATGTTCATGATTGATAATCTGATTCGAATTGTTCGGATTATCTCACAAGCGATGACCTCTAAACTCACCTCCCTTGAGAATCAAACCCCTGAGGCTGAGGTGGGTCGCGACACCGCTTTGATGACTCAACCAACGGACAAGCTAATCCAAGACGTTGGTGTTATGATGCGCAAAATGGATGAGAATAGAGCTGAGGATACGGGGAAAAAGCAATTTGTGCCTCTGACAACGGAGCGATGGAGTACATGAAATTTGAACACTATACTATGAGTCTTGTGCCATAGGAACGATCGAGTAGCGAATCGGTTCTTGAAACGGAAATTCCAAATAGAAAGAGACGATGAAAAAGAGGGACCATCGATGTCATGTTAGTGATTGTAGTACCAATTAATTAGTGGTGCATTCCAGTGATGAACTAGTGTAGACGGGCACCAAGTGTGGAAATTTCTCAGTAAAGAATGGATATAATACCATCAGAAAGGAATCAGCAAACAAGGCACAAGAAGTTCAACCATCAACATCTTACCAAACCCCAACAGCCCTCTGGAATGCATTATGAAACTTGCAAACATGTGTCACGGAGAAGAGGTTTCCTTGGTCAATGGAGCGTTCATGATCAAGGAGGAACGACCACAACGCCCCTTGAAGGATCCAAGCACTTCCGGAAGATTCTCAGGGACGGGCGATCATGTAATTGCGCCGTGGTCTAGAGTCTTCTCGTCATAAATGTCGGTAGTTGTCGTCATAAGTGTCGGTAGGTGGTAGGTGGGGCGGTACGATCTTGTCCGCTAGATTGAAACTCGATCAATGGTGGTAATCTGAGGGCCTCAAGTATAAGAAGGGGTGCCCTCCTCTCACTTGTAATCATCCAACCATTAGCAATCTAAGTTCTCTTTCTTTCGTTCAGAGCTTCTCTCTAGTTTCTCTCTCTACGATCCGGGTGAGTGGGTGATCAGTCGATTCGAAGAAGGCTTGGCTATCCGAAATAGCCTAAGTCGCCGCATGGTCGCGATCCCAAACGATCGGCCCGTGACACATGCACAAAAGTAAAGATATTTCTATGGAGTTTATGTCAAAATGTCATTCCATCCAAGGAAAATTTGTGGAAGATAAATATTTTACTTGATCCCATATGTGACTTGTGTGGAAGTGAAGTGGAAACGGTTGAACACGTATTCTTACTTTGCCCTTGGACTGAGCTTGTATGGTCCGATCCTACTCTCAAAATACAAAATTTCACACAATGGGCTACTCGGATTGACAGGTGATTGATGAAATTTATAAGCAATTCAACTAACTTACCTGAATTTGAGATGGTTGCGACTGTTCTTTGGCAAATTTAGAAGGCCCGAAACAACCGGATATTTAGGGGAAGCACACCAAATGCAAGAGAAACTGTGGAATCGGCGAGGATTATGCAGCAAAATGAAAAAAAAAAATTGGGGCTTTAGTGCTAAAAAGGCAGGAAAAAGAGGAAGCCTTACCTCTGCACAAGTTTGGACAGTGCCCAAGGAGGGCAACATGAAAATTAACGTTGATGGGTCGCTCAGCGAAGGGTCGACAGAGGGTGCAATTTCCTGCATTTGTCGCGACCATTTTGGCTGCCTTATCGATGGATTTACCCAGTCCGTCCGAGCTTCCTCTCCGGCGCAAATTGAAGCCCTAGCCCTATATGCTGCCCTCAAGTACATCGAACATAACAAATTAAGTGGAGTGGTGGTAGAGTCAGATTGTGTGGATTTGATAAATATGCTGTAGAACAATGAGCAGTTTAACTGGGAAGCAAAAGCGCTTGTCGATGAATGCTCTTCCCTGCTATCAAGATCATTAGAAGTGGGCCTGAGTTTTTATCCAAAAACTGCAAATTCAGTGGTTGATTGGGCCGCGCGAGCTCATAGGTTAAAATGCATTCCACAAAACTGGCTTTCTTCCCCCTCGGGCCTTTTGGGCTTTGCTTTGTAACGACGCTCCCATTTTGGGTTCAGCTGGCTAAGTCCAGTTTATGATATAAATAAAAATCATTTTATGACCAAAAAAAAAAAATAGTGGTGCATTATAATTTGGGATATCCGAGAGAAAATTATGCCTTATTGGAGATTGCATTGGGAGCAATTTTTTCATTGTGGTGTTATGATGCATGTGAGTTATGAAAAAAAAAATCATACATTAAAAAATTGGTATTGTGTAAAATCATTAATAATCTCGTCTGCATCATAACTCATTGGCTTCAACTTTTAAGTAAAAGTAGATCCGATTGTTTATAATGATGGCTCAAACTTTGGTTCCTTCTTGATGATCTCCTAACTGAATACATCGAGCTTCCATTACGTCGACCCAACAAATGGTATGATTGGTCAGCCTCTAATCAGTTTCACTATCTGGTTAATATCTTATGGAAGGAATCTCATGACCGACTCAACCCCAATGGGAACCTTCATTGTTTGGTCCGGCAAAAGAATTCAGGGATGAAGGTGGGCATTGTTTGTTGTGGTCTCCACATGCAACAAAGTGGAGATTCAAGTTGAGGCATCTTAAATGTGCGAAGAGTGTAAAATTCGAGCTTCTCCTGAATCAACCCCATACAAGGATTTCATTGTCTCTGCAGTTGAGCTTGGCATTACGGTATCCATCATATGCAGCTTCGATTGTTATTTTATCATAATAATTGAGTGAAGATGGATCAGTCATATTTCTTTCGCTGACATTTGCAACGATTGAAGTATCTTGTACAATGAATTTGCCAGAGTTACGACCTTCTGATACTGAAAGCAATTGCGAACCTAGAGTGGTCCTCCGAATGTCACCTCTGAACTCGACCACATGCAAACTAGTAAAGAAAAAACTGTACCTGCGAGTAAACCGTTTAGAGATTGTATCTTCATCTTCTTCGAAGAAGTATTAATATCATCATCATCTGTGAATAAATGTAAAGCCACGCATCGTAGCAATGACTTCTACACCAGGTAGAGCTTAGGCTATAAGCATTGATTCACAATCATCTTTACCCGTGACATATTGCCTATCACAGAGCTATGTCACTGGCACTTCCTGGTTATGTACCTTCTCCAGCCCTTTCAATTCTTCCTTGAGCACCACCATCGAATCCGAGACCTCGGCACGATACACATAGAGTTTCGTCACGAACAGGAAGAAGGCGAGATTCAGGACGTTGAGCCCCACAAAGAAGGCGTAGTAATAGTCGAGGTGCGACGCGTTCAGGTTGTTTAGTATCCACCCGTGGTGCCCGTGCCTTTTGGTGATATCTGACACAGTGGATAGGAGGAAGCTGCTAAGGAAGTTCCCGACCCCCAGAGTGATCATTGAATAAGACGTGCCCAGGCTCTTCATGCTCTCTGGCGCTTGGTCATAGAAGAACTCGATTTTCGCGACTTCCAGGAATGCGTCAGCCGTCCCCATGAGCACGAATTGAGGAAGCAGAATGAAGATCGTCAATGGGATTTGCCCTCCTGATTCAACCACATTGTGTTCCCTCGCCACTCGGAGCCTCCATCTCTCGGTGAAGGACGCCACGGTCATGATCACGATGTGGAGGGCAAGGCCGATCCCCATCCGGCAAAGAAGACTGATGCCTCTCGGGTTCTTGGTCCATCTCTGCATGATCTTGACGAAGAAGCGGTCGTACAGTACGACGGAGATGAGCATCGATAAGGTCACGAATCCAGACAGACTCGCCGGGGGGATCTTGAAGCTGCCCACGCTTCTGTCTAAGGTAGTCCCTTGCTTGACGAAGAGGGTATTGACCTGAGCCACCATGCAGCTGGGGACGAAAGTCGCGATCAGGATCGGGATCATCCGCAGCATCTGCTTCGTCTCCTCGACTTGGGTGACCGAGCATAGCTTCCACGGCGAAGTCATGCCGGTTTGGACGCATGCTTTGTTCAAGAATCTGCACGGAGAGTGAGCCACACATTAAATCTTTTAGACTGGAACACGGAAGAATAGAATTTGGTGCAAATTACTACCTCAAGGTTGGTGTTGAGTCGATCCTGTATTTCCCCTTCTTGGCATACTCATGCGGATCAAGCTCATAAAGCTCCTTCGGATCGCTCGGGATCCGCACCCTCCACTTCCTCACAGCGGCCACGATGACCCGGCCCATCCTCGTGAACGGGCTGCCGGCAGGCACCCGGTGCCGGTAATAAGGGGTCCCCACGACAAAGATCACGATCGAGATCGCGAGCCCGAGGGTAGGGAGCCCGTACCCGAGAGCCCAGCCCACATTGTCCTGAATGTAGACAAGGACGGTGTTGGCAAAGAGGGTCCCAAAGAAGATGCTGAACATCCACCAGTTGAAGAAGGAGAGCTTGTGGGCCTTCTCTTTTGGCTCGAAGTCGTCGAACTGGTCCGCGCCGATCGTCGAGATGTTGGGCTTGGTCCCGCCGGTCCCGACCGCCAGTGTGTATAGCGCGCCGTAGAAAACGGCAAGCTGCAGCGTGGAGGCCTTCTTGCAATTTTCGACATTCGCCTCCGAGCAGTGAGGCGGCCTGAGGCCGGGAAGCGAGACGGCGAGGGTCAACACCGACATGCCCTGCGTGAAGCAAAGCTAGACATGCTTAATAATCCCGTCCACGGCGAAAAATGAGTATTTTGCACGAGGAACAAATCAATTGCTTCCTATTATCGAGCAATCTTCTTATATTTAGCATCGCTTTTACAATTACTAAACCCTGCACTAAATTTTTAATGGGTGTTTAAATTTAATCCATAGACTTTAGTATTTTTAGTTAGTGCATATTTTGTTGCATTAGTCAATTACTAACCATGTGATTCAGTTCCAAACTTCTCAATTTTTAAAATTTTCCAAAATTTTTCGCATCCTAAAAGACAAAACTGTATTCCAAACACCGTAATCTCTTGGAAGTCCACGATGGAATAGTTGACTAGATGACTGAACCAGGTTGGCTCTTACTGGGGATAAGCATGGACGACCGATGAACATGGCGACAACCGATGATTTGAGAAGGGTGCAGACCTTCAAAACGGCGGTCCAATTTGTCTTTATTATTCATTACTTAATTATTAACTTCATCTAGAACTATAGAATTTTCAAAGCCTTTTGAGCACGTCACGGAAAATTATTCTCTCTCTTTATCTTTTTTCAACCTTGGACTTTTCAAATCACGTGGATTAATGACCCGTGTGTGGCTAGAAATTAGAAAATTCTTGGTCGGCAAATGAAAACAAAAATGTCCTCGAGTTACCATATGGACCACGAGGAGCTGGATCTTAGTGACAACCCCAAACTACTACAATTATAGTATATATCTTATGGGGAATCAGAAGGTAAATATTATTTTGTATGACAAGTTGTTCACTAGCATGGAATCTCTAAAGAGTACTCGTAAATCTGTTGATAAATTAAATTAATCATTCTTTATTAGCACGTCTTGACGATAAATTTGATATACTTTTTTGACAAGGACAAACCGAGAAGCATATGCTAGAATTTTTTTTACACTATATCATCTATGTGCTTCCTCTAAATATTTGGGATGAATTTTCGCCTACTAGCACATCTTGAAAAATACCCAGGCTTCTCTCGAGTTACCCAAATTTAAATAGTAGATTAGTCAGCCTTGCTTCGGATCGATAATTCTCGAGTTTGATAAGTGGTTCAAGTACTTAACTGGATCAAGATTAAGTTAAAAAATACTCATAGCTCGAAAGCTTAATTCCTATACTTTTAACTACACATGCATGACATATGAACATTATAGCTAATGATATAGTTTTCACATGATCATATTGCACTTTCAAAATTCGAATTCTAGCTCAAGACAATCTCGAACTAGAGGAATCAAGCTCAAGTATTAATTAAATTTTGTCAACTCGACTCTGATTATATCCTTTGTTTTACGAATTTAAGGCCGGCTTAGCATGATTTTCACATGTCAATCTGACAATGACTCTCTATATGAAAACGCTAAAGAAGAAGGTTATGACAGAGTCCGATAATGACAATAAAGTTTCCCCCCACACGCTCCAATGGCGATGAGGGGCGGCACGTACCATGAGATAGATGGCGGACGCGACGATGAAGGTCCAGTAGCGGCCGAGGTGGGCGTCGGCGAAGTACGCGCCGAGGACGGGGGTGATCCAGACGGTGCCGACCCAGTTGGTGACGTTGTTGGCCGACTTGACCGTGCCCTGATGGAGCTTCTTGGTCATGTAGAGGACCAGGTTGGACGAGATTCCGTAGTAAGCCATCCGCTCGAAGACTTCGTATACTGCAGGCAATTTAGTCAACAAGTCAAAGCAAAGAATAACGAAGCCAAAAAACAAAAAACAAAAAGAAAAACATAATAAAACAAGCCGATTTGAATAATTGCGGATAGGCTTTATCTGATCTGCAGCACAGCTCAATGAAAATATACATATGAATTTTTGATTTTTCGCTGAAAAAGGGTTTATTCAGACAAATTTGAAAGATGGGCAAGACAGAAAAACTGATTATCATGAACACGACATGACACCAGCTCACATAATTGAATGGATTTGACTGAAACCGACTTACTTAATATGTTTAAGTGTAATAAATGAGCTATAAAATCATGGAAAAATGAAGGGCAAATGGGCTTGCGTGATTCAATGGACAAGATGACAAAAGGAGATGCATTATGAAAGGACTCTTGGAAGGAATGGGGTCATATAGATGCTTGGGATCTCTTCTTTCCTAATTCGAAGTTAGTGTTAGGCAGCTAGCTTTTGCACTGTTTAGGATTAAGACTTAAAGATGAAAACTTAGGGACAGAAAAGATGTGACAAAAGGGCAGATCTACGGCTGATTATTCTATTGGGAGAAGGTATTACTGGCGTATTCTTCAGTATCTTCTGCATGTATCTTGACCGGTTGTGACCTCTCTAGGGTAGAATTTTCTCACGAGAAAGTCATAGTTTTAAGTTCCAGTTTTGTACTTCACTTTAAGAAAAAAAATATTTGTATCCAAAGTAAATGGAAGCTTCTCATCTTTCTTGACTTTTTAAGCAGTGGGGGGATGATATGCCCTAGCCAATTTATGGTAGGGGTATCATTCTGATTATCACTATCATGGGTTTTACAAGGTAGTAGCATATTCTAGATTCACACCATGAATTTTTAATGGGATTTCAAGGAAGACTTTGTAAATGCCAGAGTACTTTTCAGTAGGTTAGGGAAATTGAATCGGAGATTGAATATGAAGATATGCTAGCCAACCAACTCTTTATGGGGGCAGATCTTGTTTACTTTCTTGCAGAATAATAATGGCCACTGGAATCCTATCCCAAAAAAAACGGAGGTACCTACTTTATTGTGTATTTTGCAGATCAACCTACTTCTTCTGCAGACTCAAAGCCATGTAGAAGAGACTTTGCATGTATGATTGCTTTCACTCAATCTTTACGCCCACTTCGGAAGGAGCCCTGCTCACATAATCCTGCTTATTTGAATCGAACTCAGTCCTATTTTCACAGGTCCCACATCGAGGCCGGCGAAAAATGTGAATGGTCCACACTGGATACGATTTCTACAACTGTAATTTATTCCGTTTTCCTTTTCTTTGTGCAAACATTCGTCCCTATGCACAATTCTCTTCCATGAAACTAAGGCTGAACTTGAAATATATTGATACCCAAATGAACGATTGTACAACATGCCAGGGAGAGAGCGCCAGCAAAAGAATAGACAGATGGAGAGAGAGAAACGGACAAAGCAGGAGGCACAACCTCCAAAGCAACAAGTTGGAAAAAAAAGAAATGATTTCCTCAGCCGCTTATTATCATGTCTGTATTTCGCAATTCAATGATAATAATGGGAGGCTGTCGGTTAGGTTTTAACTTTCCAGCTACGCTCAAAACCCAACACGAGGCATTCAAGCATTGCCCAGTTCGCGACTCAATCACGAAGAAAGCCGAGGAAAAGAAAAATCAAAAGGTGAAAAAGCAGCTCCGAAGTCTGTGGAAGAGCACGATGGACGCATCCCATTCAAGTCCCGACCGATCAACGCCCCACCACCCCCACGAAAAGCACATGAGCAAGCGCAAGAAAACAAGAACTCCCTTCGACCCATGAACACAGACTTCCCATCATTCACATGTACTATGCAGAGAAAGAGAGAGAGGGAGTGTACCCACGACGAAGGAGCAGGCGGTCCATCCGCCGCGCTTCGACCGACGGACGGGATTCCCCCGGAGATCGACGGTCCCGTCTTGGGTGTAATCATCAGCTCCTTCTTCCACCAGTGACATTTTCTATACGTATGAAGATATGAGTTTTGTGTTTCTCCGGGTGTTGCACAGTACGAGCTCTTCCGTGCTCAAAGCTATCTCCTGCGAAGAGCTTCGCAACCCTTTTATAGCCCTCTGCACATTCGACTCTTTCTCTCTAATTCAGTTGACTTTCCCATCTCTCACTTCACACGGCTTGCAATTATCGGAGGGCATTCCGATCGGGAAATGACGCAAACGCCCTCCCCATGTCGACTCTCTACTTTTGTCGTCTTCTGACAATTTGCTTTTCTCTTTTCTTTTCGTCTGTTCTTCAAGCGCTCTCACCTCGTACGTACGTTTTTTAATATACGACTACGGGCCATTTTTATCGTGGACAATTCTGATGGATATTTTCGGAAGCTAGGTCAAAGGCGAACCTTGCTCTTATACCATGAAAGAAGGCGATATGTGTTTCTAGGAAAATATATTTATGTTCTATCCCTTGTACAAGTATATGCTAATATTTATAGTATAAAAGGAAATAAGGAAAAAATAAAGACGAATAAGGAAAAAATAAAGACGATTACATATGATTACATTTTCGTATTCTTTCTTCAATTATCCATGACTGAGGATCAATTAGAATCAGAATCAATGATGGAATCAATTCCTTCTCCGACAGAGTTCAGTGGATCTGGCTGTCACGTGGTTGACCGAAACCTATGAACTAGTCATTAGCGTGCGGTCAATAAGGAAAAAGGAGGTGGAGTAAGATAGGAATTATAATCAAAGACCTCTCTATAGAGTCAAGAAAATATCATCTTATGCCTGAAATTTATCAAGATGGTTGTTAGCCAGCCGTAAATAAGGAAAATCTATGGACTAGGCTTTTGATACTTGCTCGAGGTAATTTAGAATTGAGCATGACCCATCAATCCTGTCCCATGCCAAATGAGCAATGCATTTGTGACGTTATTCATAAGTAAAATTTGTCATACAAGTCCTCATGAATACTCATATTGATCATTTTTGGCTTATGTAAGATGCAATGGATAATTTCAAAATTGTACATATACTTTGAACACTCCTTTTTGGACTTTGCCCAAGTTGAATGCATCGATGGCCCGATCATCGTTTAGATAATAATTTTATAGGGGTATGTTGTTAAGTAATTTGGACTTGGCCTATCGGGGCAAGATTGCATGACCTAACTTTATGGCAAGCTCAATTGCAAGCCTCTTCAAATTGAAATGGTATTTTATCAGCGGTCACACAACTAATGTGGCATTACTAACCAATCACATTTTTGGTGTGATATGAATCCCAAATTAATTTTTACGTTTGAATTTTGAAAAGATAATCGTCTATCGGCCAACTTCTCCATGTGTCATCTCTATGAGGAATGCTTGTCATATATTAATTGCATTCTCCTTCCATGCTTTCCTTCTTCTTCTTTTTCTCTCTAGTAGTTTTTAGATGTGTGCTTCGAAAAAAAATTCAGTGAAACACAATTCCAGTGAACAACCTACCATCACCGTTCGTCTCACCATCTCTCTCTCTAATTATAAATATAAATATAAGACAAAAGTCACAAATTTTTTTACATTATGCCCATTATAACACATTTACTCTAATTTTTTTTATTACATAAAAAAATCCCAAATTTATACCTATGTAACCCATGATATGAGAACCATTAAAAGTTTGCCTACATGAATGCCGGGAAAAAAACAATGTTGATATGGTGCCCACGTGTTGTTTTAGTTGAAAAATCATCTAATCAAATATTAATTGAGGGTAAATGTGTTATATAGGTGCTAAAGTTTTTTATGTCACAAGAAAAAAATTTAAAATAAATATATCATAGTGAATATAATTTGCGGTTTTTTGTTACTTTTTCCCCAAATATACATAGCCTTTCTCTCGGCCTCTTAAGGGGACTACCCGTTAGTCTTTATAGAACTATTTACTTATATCGAAAGGCTTTCAGGCCTTGAAACTTTTCTAATTCACAAATTCATAAAGTGGCAAGTGAAGAGCACCCTTTTGGGTGAGCCCTATAGGGTTGGTGTCAAGCTTGTCCCCTATGGGAGAGCTTCGCTTGGTGCGTTGAGCTCCCCCTCCTGACCTGCCAAATCATAGATGTAGATGCTTGGTGCTGACTTCACGGTGGTCGAGCCTTGAAGTAGGCGTAGTGTCAACCTCTATTGTAGTTGACAAGCATGGTGCTGGCATGAGCTCCTCCATTGCCGAGTCAGGCAGAGAAGATGACGACGACCAAGCACA
The DNA here is from genome assembly GCA_014182845.1 of Corymbia calophylla. Taxonomy (NCBI): domain Eukaryota; kingdom Viridiplantae; phylum Streptophyta; class Magnoliopsida; order Myrtales; family Myrtaceae; genus Corymbia; species Corymbia calophylla. The sequence continues at coordinate 2,770,413 of CM024702.1, forward strand.
GGCTCTCCTGCTATTATGAGCTACTTTTGTAGACGACAAGGGTAACTGGGAGATGACGACGGCGAGCAGAGACACAATTCGGTATGGGTTGGTGGTTCACCAATGACGATGGTGATGGAGGACGGTGGTAGGTCATTTGCATTTGTGGCTAAGGGGCTCAAGTGAGAGAGGAAGATTGAGGGATGTGTCTTTGGTGGTAAAGTTTTGCTCGGTTTGATTGGGTATGATGCAGCTCAAATAAAAAACCGACATGTGTACCAATCTTATGCGTGACTATAGCTTTAACCTTTAATTTCGCATCAACAAATAATGTGGATTTATTATTAATGTGGAATTGCCACGTCAGACAAGGATCAAATTCGGGACTTTAGTGAAAGTTTGTGATTTTATGAGTCAAAAGAAAGTTTTGATCGGGATTGAGACTCAACCTAAAGCTTGTGTGCTTTTTTAAAGATTTTAGACCCTTTGGCAACATCTCTTGTTGACTTCCGCTTCAACAATGAATAAACTAAATTGTAAAATATCATGAAAAGCGAAATTAGATTTTTTTTTTTTTGCCTCTTTTCTTTTTAAGGTAAGTATATTAAAAGTTCTAAAACATGTTGCGAAAGTATAATTGAGTCCTAAAGCTTTTAAAAACTACAATCATATTATAAAATTTGTCACGAAAGTGCAATTAAATCACACAACTTTCAAAAAGTACAACCAAGTTCCAAAACTTATCATGAAAGTACAATTGAATCCCAAAATTTCAAAAGTACAATAAAGTCCTAAAACTTGTCCAGGCTGTGCAATCAAGTCATTCCGTTTTAATAAATTTTAGGATTTGATTACACTTTTTAAAACTTCTATAACTCAATTGCATTTCTCTGACAAGTTTTAGGACTTCCAATATACTTTATCCCTTTCTATTTTTGATGCTTTGGTAATATTCTCTTTGAAATCTAAATTAAAGCACCATGCATCGGGTGCGTTTGGTTGGATTTTGCCGAATGCCTTTGGGGCCTCACACTTTGAGAGAGTTTTGGGGGGGGGAGATGCATTGCATTTCCAAAGCACACCAAAGGCTTTTTGTCAGGACCACTCCCCACTCTCTTTTTGAGCATGAGTACACCTATTTGAGCAAAGGCCGACTGATATGTAGCCCCAATATTCAACCATGCGCGCCGACCAATTCCTCGTTCCCACATGGCTGTTCAGAGCGTTGATGTTGACCCTTTGGTCCTTCTAGTTTGGTCCGAGAGAAACGGGAATTGAAACTCAATTATATGCCACACCAATTTGCAATATAAATGACAACGTCTGTTTCATGGACCCATTTGACAAAAAACAGACGTTGAAAATAGCAAGTTGCCTTATTATTTTTTGAGAATACACATAATAACAGCGTAACTGACCAAATGCTTTTGCATAATCAGCAAAATCCAGCTAAACAACGTCTGTTTCATGGACCCATTTGACAAAAAACAAATCAAGTTCATACTTTGAGGTCAAACTTTAGACTAATTGTCCCCATTCCATCCACATACAGACTTCTAATGGCTCACATAATTACCGCGGCGCAAAATGGAAATACAAGAACCCGAGACAGCAAGATAACTCTAGCTGAGCAAAAGAGAGTAGTAGGCTATCGGACGAAAGCTCAAAAAGCACGAGATACAGAAGTGCACTAACCAAATATTGCGCGCTTCGTGGACATGGTTGAGTCACCTTACTGAGGTCGTCAATGGTGGTTGCAACATAAAGCATCCAGGAGTTTTAGAGCAAATTGGCGCAGACCATTACGAAAACAATACGTTCCTTTCTCTTATAACAACAAAGTTAACTAATCTAAGTTAATGGAATGTGGGCGTGTGTGTCATTACGTTATTAATTTACTTTCTTTGTTTAGTAACGGGCAGCTTTACATCATCCTGCACCAAAAAAAAAGAAGCTTTTGAACGAATCTGGTTTCCTTTCCTTCCATGTAAAGTTTTCACTCGCGTGCTTCTTCTAGGCTAGGTAGATTTTCATTGATGTGCGAACCTCTAGAGTGCCAAAACTTGGCTCGAGGGGACACTTAAATACCAAAAATTTGGAAAGATACACTTAAGTGTCAAGATCAGAGTAAAAATAATCAATTAAGTACCAACGGCGAAAAAATCCAGCCAAAATGCTAATATGACACTTTTTCGACTAGTTGAGATCAAAACGGCATGATTTTGGGCATTGACATGGCCAAATAAACCCAAAACGATATTGTTTTGAGTGCCGACGTGGCTAGATCAGCCTAAAACAACGCCGTTTTGACTTTAATTAGATTTTTATATAATTATTAATTAAATAATATTTAAATTTTTTTTAAAAAAGGTAGAGAACAGGGGCTCTCTCACCTATGCTGCAGTTTTTTTTTTTCGTTTTTAATATTATTTAATTATATTTATATTAAAAATCAAACTTTGGCCAAAATGGCGTCATTTTTTGTGAATGTGAGCTAATGTGGAATTCTGGCGAGCCATGTAGATGTTAGAAATTATTAAAATAAGCCACGTCGGATTTCTGACGGCCTTCGCCGGAATTGGCACTTAAGTGATCCAATTTTTTAAAAAAGTGGCATTTAAGTATACATTTCCTAACTTTTGGCACTTAAGTATTCTCTCGTACCAAGTTTTAGCACTTGGGTTGTTCTTTTCCTGATTTTCATCCAACCTAGCTCGACTCTTTCAAATACACTTGATTATTTCAACAAGTAGTGAACATGGTACTTAGAAAACTCAAGATTTAAAGTAAAATCTTATCTCTACATATGCAATGCCTAGATGGCTTTTGATTATTGAAATTGACGTCACTTTAATTGAAAACTGATTAAGAATCGACATCACCTCCTAGATGGTTGTCGGAAGACCTCATATATAATCATCCCTCCCTAGTTTAATAATGAAAAATCATGTTAGATCAAGCCTAGTCTATAGTTTAAGCTTTATGGGTCGGACTTGTTCGGTTTTGAAGACAAGAATATCAAAGTCGAACCTTAGCAGATCATCGCTCATTTGTAGGATTTCCTCTCGTTAAGCGCATAATAAGTTTTCCTTTTTCCTTTGATATCCATGGACGTGGGATTCACATGCTCGAGCTCTCCATCATTAAATCAACCTATATGTGAGAAGCAATGTTAAGATATAAAATCCTTTGAGTAGTAATTTTGTGGCCCGGAATCCTCAAATTAATGAAAGGAAATAGCTCAATGTGAAACGGAAGAGATTCGCTCAGAAGATATTTAGTGGTAGGAGTCACTCTCATAGATTCAGAAGTAGGATCGAACAAGAGTTTGACCGCCTCCTCCTTATCCTCTTCTCTACCAATTATTTCGTCCTTGCACACGAAAGAGCACGTTTTCCTCCTCCTCCCGATGGCGACTGTTTCCTCATTGACATGTGAATCTAAATGAAACTTCCTATCACCCGCAATCCTTTCTAATTTCTCCCTAACTCCTTCAATCTTATTACCCACTTTAAAGGCTCTGCATGAGCCGGTTTCATCATCGTGTTGTTATTAATTGTGACTCTTTGCCTCAGCTCTCGGAGAAGATTTGAGTGGCGGAGCCAAGATAAATTTCCTTAGGGGTTGATTGAATAAAGGCAGAACGTACATTCATGCACAAACAACTAGTCCAGTCATAATAAATTTTAGAAAATCAACCCCAAAAATGTGCAGAACTACCAAAGGTGAAATTAACAAGGAGGAATATACAATTACGTTAAAATATATATACTTCTGCAAATGAAATTTTTGAAACAAAAAAAAAGGTACAAGTTGAGGTAGGATAACAATATCACCTAGTGGGAGATGAATATGTGATTTTAAAAAAATTCCTGATTAATTATTGCAAAAATTAAGTGTCAAGATGAATATGATTAGGTGCAGGTAAAATAGAATATGAATATGATCATATTCAGGTAATATTGAAGTTATTGAGTGCAGTGTTTTAATCAAGCAACAAATGAATAGAAACAGAGAGCTAGAAAACTTTGCACATAGAACTTTATAGTGGTTTAGCTTAGTGCAAGTTTACATCCACTCTCTCATGCTAACAGTATACTAGCTAGATTCCACTAATCAATCAGAAGTTATAATTAGCAAGTGTTGCTTTAACTCAATCACTTCTCCTCGAATAAGGCGTTGCTTATACACAAGCTAATGGGACTCATTATTTCACCTAAACACAAACTGTCACTTTGCCAACACTTCTCAAAACATTACAATTGAATGCTCACAAAAGACGAATAAGAATATGTGAAGCTTTTTTAAACTATGGAATTTTGTCTCTCTTGATATATCTTTCTTTTTGGCACCTTGGTCTTCCTTTATATTCCTCAGCATCTAGAACTTCCCGTTTGGACAATCTTCAATAGGATCAATCTCTAAGCTAGCCGTTGGACAATTGTTGAGAAGATTAAGGAAGCTGTTAAGGTGGAACAATAAGAGATTTTGTTGATTTGATCTCCCATACAAACAAATTTTGGTTTCCATAAGTGGATTGCTTCAACTAAGGAAAGAATCTTGCCTTAGGGATGATTGCCAATCAATTAAGATATTTTGCATTATAATCTTTAAAATTGAAATTCAATTAATATCTTTTAAAGTTGGAATCCATGCCAGATCATAAGCTGTAGAGCTATGATATAAATTATCTAAGAATAATATACATTACAAGTAGAATAGGTACTATGCTAATATTCAGCCATTCACAGGACTTTGCTGACATTTAGATCATTGCTGATATTCAAGTGTAAATCTTGATAATATCAACTGATATTCACCTAGTATCCATGATGATATTCATGGAGTTGTCTTGTTGATAGTCATGTAGTTCATTGTTTCTTGCTTCTTGAATATGATCAACTGTTCTTGCCAAGGTATTTAACAACATTAATAATATGGATACTGTAGATATAAACCTTGATACTTCCAAGTCAATAAGAATTCCCCATCTTACTAAACTTGTTCACGTAAGCCTATCAGTCATTGAGAATATTTCCAGCTTAAATATTACCTCAAACGTAATCACTTTCTAGCATGTATCAAGATCGATACAAACACTAGATAATTTTATCAATTTCAAAATATATTAGGAGGTCTTCTCAACCCAATCTAAAAGCACCACTCAAACAGCCTTGACCATGTTCTCTGGAGCTTATCCCTTGTGCTGCATGGCAGTTGGATCTTTTGGTAGGTGATGGAACCAGTCAGCTATAGTGTTTCAATGGCGAGGCTAAAAAGCAACAGTTCTACCATTTTTACGGGAGGAAACTAAACGATGTGCTATAATGTGCATAAAACATCGTGTTTGTTAAAGTAGTTGAACAAATCGGTTTGACTGTAATAAAATCTAAAAATAAGGTTATCACGTGTCTAGATTAGTCCTATTACAACCCTATAAAATTTGCATCTAACAATATACCAATTTTAATTTTAATTCTTTTAAAAAAAAGTATCACAAACGACAATTGAATTTTATTATTATCTAGTGCAATTCAATGATGTGCTAAAAGAATATCATATTTGTTCATAAGAATATGAGATTATGTAATTATACCTGCAAAGTCCAAAAATGGGCATCTTACATATATATTTGAGTAACATTTGATGCAATGAGTGAAAAATTAATTATTTTTTACCTAAAGATGCGAATGTTATAAAATGATATTGTTTTCTTGTAACGTACCAATAGAGCTTTCTTGTGTGAAATGATTATAAATTGATTTGATAGTTAAGGTTTTTCATCTTCCCAAACAAAGGCAGAGACACAAGCAACTCTTGAGTTGGTACTATATGTGGGTCCCACAATATATTTTTGATTGAAAAGCATGGAACATGTGCAATCTTTTCCCCATCGGCACTTTTTGTTTGGCACCCCTCCGTCGGCGAGACACCGAACGATTTTCAATTTCGTCAAGAAGGTGAGGCGAGATATTCCAGCAGGCAAACATGTTAAACATGGCAGCCACTCTTGAAAGAGAAATTGCCAATCCATTCTGGCAAACTCATCAAATATATAGCGTTTGACCTCAAGAAATTGCATTGCCGCCACCAATTTTGGAAGTTTTCCAATTCCAAGACCATGAAGTTTCACGAGGGGCCATTGCTAGGTGCCATGCTTGTCACAGTAGCTTGAAAAATCGAGTATTTTACAAGCTCAAATCTCGCATTGGTGGAGTGACATTTTATTAATGTATGAGATATGAGCTTGTGATTCTATGAGCGTTGAACAATCCAAGTTCCGTACTAAAAGCTAACTTGTGTGAAGAGCTGCGTAACCCCCAAACCAACCTTCTGTGGTCATACACAAATTTGAGTCTCTCTTTTATTGGGAAACTTTAAAAAAAAGTTATAAACTTATTGCATTGATAATGATTAAGTCATAAATCTTTCAATTGAACTAATTTAATTATAAACATTTTTATATTAATATCAATTCAGTCCATCCGATCAATTTTGATTGGAAATTGGTAATATAGATGTTGGCCGTCTTATGTAACACGACCAATATTAATTTCGACAAATTTTACAAGTTTTTAAATTTTTTCTTGAATTTTTTATTATCTTTCTTCTTCTTTTTTCATTATGATCGGGGAGGGTCGCTGGGCGAGGGCTTAGGAGCCCTCACTTGATCCGGTGAGGGCGACCCTTGCTTGGCTGTGAGGATCAAGCCCTCACTAGAGGCTGTGATAGTGGCCCTCACCCAAGCCACGACGTTTGAGCCATTGCTAGATCTTGTGAAGGTAACCCTCACCTAGGCGAGGGCTTGGCGACCTTGCTCTCGGCCTACAATAGCCCAAGCGAGGGTCTTGACCCTCATTAGCGACCCTTGCCAACCACAATAAAAACAAGAAAATAAAAAAAAATTCATAAAAAAAGTATTAAAAATTAAAAATTTTATCTATATCAGCATCGGTTATACCACATAAAACGGTTAGCATTCATGTCAAGAATTTTCATCTAAAATTGGTCATATTAACTCAATTGTCACAAAGCAAAAGGCTTAAGTTGAATTGGTCCAATTAAAAAGTTAATAACTAAATTAATACCATTACAATTGGCTTTTGAATTTTTTTGTTACTTTTTTCCTCTCTTGCTTCAATTGAATTGACTTTCCCATCTCTCAACTCACAGCTTGCGATTGCATATTATAGCTATCAAAGCTATTCTAAATGGAAGTCACTTTACAATCTCTTCCCTCATATACGTGTGTGAACAATAGGACAAGGAATTGCCCAAATTCTCTTGCATTTTATATTTAGATAACGTTAAGGAGGAAAAGGTGGACGAAGATAGGATTTATATCCAAGATCTCTGAACATCGATAAGAGTAGATTAATCTCTTATGTTTAGAATTTCCAACTTAGCTGTTGGCACGCAGGGAAGTATCTTTCGCTGCTTCCCAAGGTAAACTTGAACCAAGCATAACATATCAGTTCCAAGATGGATGGGCAACACACTGTGACATTATTCATAATTTATATCATTAGAGGTCCCCACAAGTACTCATTTTTAAAATTTTGGCTTGTGTAAAACGCGTCAGATTATTACAATATCGTGTTGATACTTTGAACACTCTTTTCGAGACTTGTCCAAGTCAAACCCACTACAGATCGGTTCCCCACTTGAATAATACTTTTGGATTCGATGGAATAAGTCGGGCGTTATAATTGTTTTTTTAATTTTAGTTTTAGATTGCTATGCTGTTGAGTTGTTTGGACTTGACCTACCAAAGTATCATTGCACGGCCTAACTTTTTGACATGGTATAAGTAACCAATTACATCCTTGGTGGGATAGAAATCCCAATCAATGTTTGAATTTCAAATTTAAAAAGTTTTACTTTTGTTGGCCGGCTTCTCCATGTATCGTGTAACTATCATATACGGAATACTTTCTCTTTCCACCCTCGCCCCATCATTTTTCAGCTTTATGCTTTGACAAAAAATTCATTAGTATGAAACTATTTTTCTATATTGGGGCAAAACAAATTAATTGAAGGCTCACCGAACCCTTTTTGCCATTTTCTTTTTTATGCTTTTGTAATAATCTCTCCGAAATCATAATTAATGCACCGTATATCGTCTACGACATTATGAAAGCAACGTTAACATGTGTGACAATCTTTCTTTTCGAGCACGAGTAATCTTTTTGAGCAAAAAGATAAATTGAACTAATATTAGAATGCATTTGTTTCATAAAAATTAAATAATTCGAAAAATATTTTGTCAAAAAAATGTTTGCATCTCTTAAAAAAATAGATTAATAAAAAATGTTTTTATTATACACAAATATGTAGATATAAATTGTAATTGACAATGAAAACATTTTTCATTGATAAATAATTTCAAGCATCATTTTTCAACCCTGCGCCGTTGACCAGTCTTTTCTTGACGCATGGTTGTTCAGAGAGTTGTAAGATCTTTAGTGTTGAGGTTGACCCCTTCTCTTCTCCGCAGTTTGGTTTGAGAGAAATGGAGATTGGAACTCAATTAGATGCTAATAGCAAGTTGCAATATAAACGACAATATAGAAAATTCCAGGACTACACATCACGACTGCGTGATTGACCTTCTGCTTTTGCAGAATCAGCAAAATCCAGCTAAACAGCGACTGTTTCTTGGACTCATCTACCAAAAACCAATCAAGTGGATACTTTCAGATCAAACTTTAGACTAATTGTCCCGAATTCAGTCCACATATAGACTTCTAACAAGTTCACATAACTATCGCAGCACAGAATAGGAATGCAAGAACCCGGCACGACAAGACAACCCTAATTGATCAAAAGAAAGTTAGCTATCGGAAGAAAACTTGAATCCCACAAGGTACAGAAACACAGTAGCCAATTTGGCATCAATGTCGGTGGCAAAATAAAGCATCTAGGACTTGCAGAGTAAATTGGCGAACAATAATAACGATAATAATACATTCCTTTCTCTGAAAAGAACATTTATATAAGTAACAGATCTAAGTCAATGGAACAAAACGTGTAATTACTTAATTTAGCTTTCGCGTAAGGAAATACTCCACCTGTGCACCCACCTGACAAAGACTAGGAATTACATCATATAGACGGATTTTCTTCCGATCTAGCTTGACTCTTTCAAATACACTTGATTAATTCCAAGACTAGTGAACTTGGTACGAAGAAAACTCAAAGATTTTATCTCAAATTTTATCTCTATACATGTAAAACCTAGATGCCTTTTGACTATTGTAACTAACACGTATGCAATTGGGAAAAGCAAGTTTTGTGTCACTTTCATTGAGAACAGGTTAGAAATAGACGAATGCATTCTAAATGATCATTAGAAGACCTCACACACATCATCATCCCCTAGTTCAATAAAGATAAATCATGTTAAAGCCAATCCAATTTATAGCTTATGCTTTTGGGTCAAACTTGTTTGGTATAAGAACCAAGCTTCGCAAATTCGAATCTTCAACCCATCACTCATTCGCAGGATTTCCTCGCATTAAGCGCATAATTGGTTTTCGTTATTTCTTTCATACCCATACGCGTGCTTAAGCGCTCCATTATGAAATTAATTTTTTATGTAATGGGTAGTATTAAAGAAATAAACACATATACGTAGTGAAATTGTGGCCCAAAAGTCCCGAAGTAAGGAAAGGAAATAGCTCAATGTGTTTGCAAAGAGTCCCTTGCATAGATTTGGAGTTTGCATCAAATAAAGTTTGGCCGTCTCCTCTGTACCCTCTTTCTCTGCCAATTATTTCATTCTCTTGCACAAAAGAGTGAATTTTCCTCTTCCTACCAACGATGAGTGTTTCCTCACTCAAATGTGTATGTAAATGAAAATTCCTCTCATCCATCTTTATATTTAACCCAATATGAGAAAACTCATATACAAACTGAGATAAGAGCAAAAAAGGATCGACCAAAAAAGAATTTACTGTTCATCGTGCTCTCTCTTCTTCGAGCTTCCGTCTCCTGCAACTTAGGCCTGAGGTGGCCGGTCTGGCGGCCACTGCCTCCGACTCACCTCGCCCTCTCTGCGCTGTGAGGCTAGGTCTCTCTGCTGACTACGGGGACACCACATTCCCAGTGGAGAAGCTGAACTAAAGCGTTTCACCCGGTAAGATTTCCGTCTCGGTGACTCTACTCTGGGATGGAGAGGTTAGCAGGGATTAATTAGCTGGATTTCGATTCCTTGTTGATATGATGGATAGGAGTTCTGCTAGCGTGGAATTTCGCCCGGGAAGGGGTGATCGCCAGCGCAGCCGTAGTAGGGCTTCGGCCATGCGAAATACATTGGGTAATACGTTGTTTAGAGGGAAGAATGTGGGTCACTTTTCTGCTTCTGGGGAACTCGTCGGGGACTGTAGAACAGGTCGGCCCTCCTCTGATTTGAATGCTAGTGGGTCTGGAATATAGCAGAATCATTCTGCAGTAGCACAAACCTCAAACATGATGCCTCAAGTTGCTGGAATTTTGGCTCAAGCTACTCGATCATGGGTCAATGTAGCCAAGGCGGCTAGTAAAGGTTACTCGTTATCATTCGTAGAGCCTAGTGCTGACAAGGAAAACGAAGTATTTTGTACTGAGGAAGACCTTGATGCTGCTGATCCAATTTGGCATGAATGCCTAGTTGGATACTTTGTTGGGAAGAAACTCCCGTTCAAGCTTGTGGAGACGGCCCTTAAACATCTCTGGGGTCAACGTCTATTAGAGGTCAAGGCCAATGACCAAGGTTTCTTTTTCTTCCATATTTCGGACTCTAAATTTAGACGGAAGGTAATTGAAGGGGGTCCGATGACAGTTGCACGAGTGCCCTTAGTACTTCAACAATGGCACCCTATGCTAAAATTGAAAAAAGGAGATCACTCTTCTATACCAGTATGGATTAGACTAAAAAACCCCCCATATGGGCTGTGGTCTGCTACGGGGATTAGCAAAATGGCCAGTGCAGTGGGACGACCGCTCTATGTGGATCAAAGAACGGAACAATTGAAAATGATTTCCTTTGCTCGGGTTTGTGTTGAACTTACAGCCACCAAAACATGTTGTGATGCTATTACGGTTCACTTGAATGGGCAAACTCGAATCGTAGAAGTGGAATACGAATGGAAGCCTATTACGTGTCAAAGATGCGGTACCTTTGGACATATATGCCCTAATCCAGAGAATGAACAGGTAGGCACAGTAACTGTGCAACCTTCAGAGATACCTGCTGGAAGAAATGGCCAAGGCTCAAGCATCCAAGGTGCTCCTGCCATAGCAACATCGTCGAGACCACCTTCAGCTATGGAATGGACAAAAGTCAACAGCAAACTCAAATGCTCGGCTGGTAAAAACAAGCAGCCAACTTCTGGTTCCTTCGACTCAGCTGACGACCTGGATGATGAATTTGAGGCTGCTGATACTGCTGATGTGGCGACTGGTATGGCTGTTGTTGCTGCTATAAAGAAGGCAAATGGTGGTGCTAGTAGGGTAGGACAGATAGGTTCTTCTACGGCTGGTCCGACTGGTCCTGATGATACTAAAAATGCTGCTGCTGGTATGTCTGGTTCTGTGGTGACTGATCTTTGCAATAAACAAGATAAACTTGCTGCTGTTACGACTAGTCCTAGTGATACTGCTGGTGCTGCAAGTGAAGCTGCTGCTATTGCCGATGTTGGTTCTGTGGGTGCTGGTTGGGTAGGACAGCAGACTGGTGTTGCTGTTACAGCATATGGCAATATTGTTGATACGCCTTTTGTAAATGCTGATGATGATCCTGCTTTGCTGGGCAGTATTAGAACTTCCTCTGGTCCAGGCGTGCATGATACTAGGTTTCACCCTGCTATAGAAGGCTGCGGTCCCCTGATGGTGGCTGGAGCAGCGGCTGATGATTATGCTGGGAGCCCTGCAGGAGCTAATGTGGCTTTGGATGCAGGTAGAGAAGCTACAGATCCTGATGAAGTTGACATCCTTGCCTCCAGCAATTCAGAGCCTGCTGTCATAGCATGTCCAGATCAGAAGATGAGACAAACGTCTAGCCACTTGGAGACTAATACACCTGAACTTCAACTTACTGAGGTGAAGGTTGAGCAGACCAGCGGATTAAGGCTTCCACCTGCTACTTCTCGTGCCAAAGGAAAAAATTCTATGAAGGATAGAATATCGGGATCATCACCTGGGTCAGCTTCCGGTAAGGCAAAATCTATGTCTACCAAGAGACGCCCAAAAAGAAAATAGAAGTGGTGATTTTTTCCTTATAGTAGCTTATGTCTTTTGGCTTTTGGAATGTAAGGGGGTTGATGAACCCCATTAAGCAAGCTGAAATTAGACAGTTGGTGTGCCATAATCATATATGTTGTGTTGGCCTTTTGGAAACTAAAGTACCAGCTACAAATTTTCCTATTCTCTCTACTACTCTAATCCCGGACTGGATGTGGGTTTCTAATTATGAACACTCTCCTCGATGGCATATTTGGGTCGGTTGGAACCCGCTTTTGGTATGCTTTAATATTCGGACTAGTACTGATCAGATTATCCATGGAGAAGTGAATTTTTTGAGCTCGGGGCTACCTTATCTCTCTCGGTGGTATATGGGGAACACTCTTTCGGTGCCCGGAGACCCTTATGGAGTGAACTTATTAGCCTGAGCTCTCTCCTCAAGGATCGACCTTGGATGGTTGCCGGGGATTTTAATGCCATAAGGGATTCCTCTGACCGTATGGGAAGCCCGGATGTCTGGCTTCTTGCATTTGATGATTTCAAGTAATGCTTGGATCAAGCTGAACTTTTTGATCTTCGATATGTGGGTTTCCGGTTTACTTGGTCCACCTCCTCCGACACTCGAAGGAAACAACGCAAAATTGATCAGGTATTGGTCAACAATTGCTGGTCCTCTGCTTTCTCTTTCTCAGAAGCTTCTTTCCTAGCCCCAGGCCTATCAGACCATACCTCTATGGTTGTGAGAATACTTGCTCCAGGGTCCCAGCGCATTCCTTTCAAATTTTTTAATATGTGGATGAGCCACCCTGACTTTTCTGCTTTAGTTACCCAGTCTTGAGAGGCCCAAGTTTCAGGCTTCCCTATGTATAAACTTTATGCTAGACTCAAGTTGCTAAAGGGGCGGCTTAAAAGCTTAAATAGAGAAGCCTATTCAAACATCTCCATGAGGGTGGCTACAGCAAAAAGAGTCTTTCTATTGACCCAAGAGGCACTCCACCTAGACCTTGGGAATAGCTCATTAGCGGTAGTGGAACATACGCAGCTCAAGGACTATTATGAGCTCCGAGCTCGTGAGGAGGCTTTCTTCAAGCAAAAATCTAGAATACGTTGGCTGAAGGAAGGGGATCTCAACACCAAGTTCTTTCATCACTCGGTCAACCATCGACACCTATGTAATCGTATCATTTCTGTCCTGGACAGCTTAGGGCATATGATATCTGATGTGAAGGAGGTACCGAAGGTCTTTGTCACTTACTTCCAGGAACTTCTTACCCGGCTGGTAGGGTTGTAAGGCCCTCTAGTCAGGAGCTCAAGGAGTTTATTCACTCCCCCCTTAATGAGGATCAGATCAACCTTCTCGCCCAACCTTTTTTACCTGCGGAGATCAAGGAGGCCATGTTTTCTCTGGCCGGAAATAAAGCCCCCGGCCCTGATGGCTACAATGCTGATTTTTTTAAAAAGAATTGGGACAAAGTGGGCCATACAGTCACTGAAGCGGTGATGGACTTTCTTGAATCTAGGTGTCTACTAAAGGAAGTCAACAATACCATCATTGCTCTGGTGCCTAAAGTCCCCAATGTGACATCGGTGGCCGATTTTCGTCCTATTGCTTGTTGTAATACAATCTACAAGTGCATCACTAAGATCTTCTCATCTAGAATTGCTGCGGTTCTCCCGTATGTGATTAGTCCGGCTCAAACGGCCTTTGTCAAAGGAAGAAGAATCAGTGACAATATTCTGCTTGCTCAAGAACTTTTCAGTGGGTTTCACAACAAACCTAATATTCCAAAATGTGCCATTAAGGTAGACTTCAAGAAAGCTTACGACACCCTTGACTGGGATTTTCTAAAGACAACCCTTCAAGCGTTTGGTTTTCCCAACCATCTCACAAAGCTTATTATGGTGTGCATACGAACACCAAAATTTTCCTTATCTATAGATGGTGAGCTACATGGCTTCTTTGCAAGTGGAAGGGGTATAAGACAAGGTGACCCTATGTCTCCATACCTTTTCACTTTGATCATGCAGGTTTTCTCTGGAGTACTCAACGTTCACACTCAGCATCTGGATTTTCGATATCACTGGCGGTGCAAGGCTACGAGACTATCTCATTTATTCTTTGCGGATGACGTTCTTCTTTTTAGTCAAGCAAGCTTTGCATCAATCTCTTGCATCCAAAGCGGGCTCAACTTATTCTCTTCTTGGAGTGGGCTTATTCCTAATGCCAGTAAGAGTGAAGTCTTTATCTCGGGAGGCTCTGAGACTACTAAACACCAGATATTACAAGTACTTGGCTTCAATCTCGGGTCCCTTCCTGTGCGGTACTTGGGGGTGCCCATCATTACTTCGCGACTAAGTAAGGCGGACTACAACGCTCTAGTTAGCTGCCTCACGGCTAGAGTCCAATCTTGGACTCACCGTTTTCTTTCATTTGCAGGCCGACTACAACTTATTAAGTCGGTGTTACATGCCATCCAAGCTTATTGGACATCTATATTTTGGCTCCCTTCCTTGGTAGTAAAGAAGATTGAACAAACTTGTAAGCAATTCCTCTGGAAAGGCCCTTCCATGGGCCGGGGAAGTGTTAAGGTGGCTTAGGATGATGTATGCCTCCCCTTGTCAGAAGGAGGACTTGGTGTAAGAAAAATCAGGGAAAGCAACAAGGCAGCCATGGCTAAACACATCTGGTTGTTATTCACTGATAAAGAATCACTATGGTGCAAATGGATTCACGCCACATATCTCAAAAGGAAGAACTTTTGGATTGCCTCAACCCCTACCCATTGTTCTTGGGCTTGGCAGAAGATCATTGCCCTAAGGGATGAATTTAAACCCCATTTTAGATGGAAGATAGGAGATGGGGAAACAGTATCGCTGTGGTTTAATCCATGGCTTGATATTGGTTCTCTAGACTCAATTTATTGAAATAGTTACATTTATCAATCGGATCTTGTTAGATAGGCAAAGGCAAATGACCTATACTACCCTGATGGGGATCAAGTACGCCAAGAGTTGTTATTGTGGCAAATACCAATTCCCCTCCTTACAGTTGGTCAAGACACGTTTAATTGGGCTCGAGACTCGAATGGGAAATTTTCAATTGCTTCGGCCTAGGCCACAATCCGGCGAAAAGCTTCCCCGGTTCACTGGTCCTCTTTTATTTGGGATAAGGCATTGGCCCCTAGACATCAATTCCTTCTCTGGCTTATAACCAAGAACCGTCTCCCCACTCAGGCCTACCTCATGACATTTGGCAGGATCCCTAATTCTGTCTGTGCCTTATGCAAGTCTAGGCCTGACTCAATCAATCATCTTTTTTTTTAATGCCATGTCTCTAATGCTCTAGCTAAATTCTGGGCTGCTAAATATAATCTTCCATGGAGCAACTCCTCTTGGTCAGATAACCTCCTTTGGGCTATAAATTCCATGTCTGGTAAGGGATTCTACCGTGAGATAGCTCGCTTTGCTTTTGGAGCGCTATGCTATATCATTTGGAAGACCAGAAATGATATTCTCTTCCGGGGTTACAATCTATATGTTCCTTCTATGAAATTGTACCTTTTTAAGGTGGTGAAAGATAAAGGCCTTACCTTCAAGTCGATTGAAGACAACCCCAAAAATAGAAGGGTGCAGCGTAGCTGGAGGATAGATTCCCGAATTTTTGGTGAAGATCTGAATATGGTTTAGCTTAGGATGATATAGGTTGTCTATAATCCAATCTTCTTGTTTTTTATTATAATGGCTATTGTACATTTCTTTGGTCGATTCTAATACAACTTACCTTACCAAAAAAAAAAATAGTAAGTTGTGAACCAATTTAATACCCATATTATTTTAGGCTTTATCATTTTAAACCCATTGATAATCTATTTACTAAATATAGATAAACCATACTACAACTCAACCCATTAACATAGGTTAAATAATAGGTCTATGATCTATTTTGACAAATCTATTGAAGACAATGCAAATTGGAACCCATGCTAGCTAGAGTAAACAAAAAAACTTATTCCATCAAGTTCCAATATTTCTTCAGGTAAAATTGCTTGCAGATCCTGAGCATAATAATCTTAATGCATAGATTGTTTTTTACTACATTATGCAGCAATTGATCATCTATTGTGCTTCGAGTTAAGCCACCTGAAATTTCAATATGCATAGCTTAGCATGCTACATTTAAAAGATTTGTGTAATTGAATGATCTACCAAACTATTTAGTCAGAAATTGTGATACATTGGGAAAAAAATGAATTTGGCTAGTTGTAATATTAAGCATTGAATGAGTTATTCAATTAAATCAGCCAATTCCCAGGTGTAACCGAAAATCGAATAAAAATCGAGAGTCACAAGGCCAATTTTCAATTCTAGATTGAGAAGTGGCCCACCTAGAATTGATCACCCTCAGATCCCCTTCGATCTCTCTCTATACTTTTTTCCTTTGAACTTGAAGTCTTCCTTAGCATTTTCCAACCTTTTTTTGATGTGATGCTACATAGGATAAAAGTCATAATTTCTCTAATTAGAATTTTCACTAGAGACAATTAAGTAATCGTGTTTTCTTCGATTTGACACTTAAGTAAACCATCAAAAACTTTTGGCACTAAATCAAATCCCTAGAATCATTACATCTCTAGTTCCTTGAAGTACAATCTTCTCCTACACATTACTTGATTTTCTAATTGACTCACTGAAAACTGATTAGTGATGACTTTGAAATAAATTAATCTTACATGTTAAGAACTTGAATCTAAGTTATGAATTGATATGAGTTTGAAGAGTTCGAGCTAAAATCCTAAATACAGCACAAGTCCCCATGAATACTCATTCGATAATTTTGACCCGCAAAACGTGTTGGATCATTATAAAATTGTGTTGATATTTTGAACACTTTTATTTAGGACTTTGCCAAAATCAAACACATTGTAGGCCCTTTCATCACTTGGATGACAATTTTGGACTTGGTGGGATAGACCGGACGCTATAAATGGTTTTTTTTCGTTTTAGATGGGTAAGCTGTTAAGTTATTCGGACTTAGCCTGCCAAGGCACAATTGCACTACCTGACCTTCCCCACCAGACTGAAAAAGTATCATATCGTTGGTCACGCTATTAATGTGGCATAATTCATCAATATACATCCCATTCAAGTTTTAGGCTTGAATTTTGAAAAGATGGCCTTTTATCGGCCAGCTTGTCCGTGTGTCATCATATGTGATATGACTGTCATATACTAAATGCTATTTCTCTAGTTTTCAGCAGCATGCTATGATAAATATTCATTGAAACGAAACTATTTTTCTTCCATATTATTCGTTTTTAATCTTCTTGTTCCGTGAGGAAAAAAAAAACACTTAAAAGATCAGTCTACCCATTTTTGTTATTTTCTTTTCGAAATCTCTTGGAAATTTGAATGGAAACACAGTAAATCCTCTATGACTTCATGAGCGTAACGTTGAGTAAGCGTGATGATCTCTCTTTTAGAGCTCGAGTATAACCTTTTGAGCAACGGACGAATAAAACTAAAATATGTGGTCCCATATCTAACCATGCGTCGTTGACCAAATTTTACTTGTTCACACACGGCTGTTCTGAGAGTTGAAGATGTCCAGTTGATGTTGACCCTTTTCTTCTCCGTAGTTTGGTTTAAGAAAAGTTCGGACTGGAACTCAATTATATGCAAATAGCAAGTTGCCTTATAGATGACAATTTTGAAAATTCTAGTAATATATCATGACAGCGTGATTGACCCTTTGCTTTTACCTAATCAGAAAAATCCAGCTAAACAGCGACTGCTTCTTGGACTCATTTGACAAGAAGCCTAGATGGGTTTTTGATTATTTTAACTAAAATGTATCGCAAGCTTTGTGTCGCTTTAATTGAAAATAGGATAGAAATCGACATCTCACTTTCTAGATGGTTATCAAAAGACCTCATATATATCATCACCTATTGGACTGAAAAGGAAAAATTATATCAGAGCCAAGTCCAGCCTACATTTTAAGCTTTTTGGGTCATACTTGTTTGGTATCCAAACCAAGGGTCTCAAAGTCGTATTCCGCAGACTATCACTCTTTTCTGAGATTTCCTCTTATTAAAGAGCATAATCTTAAAGAGCATAATCTTTTTTCCTTACTTCTTTGTATCCATTTGCATCAGATTCACATCCTTAATCGTCCCATCATTAAATCAACCTTTATGTGTGGCTTAGTGCTAAGATATAAAATCTATAATTTTTGGTAGTGAATTTCAGGCCTGTAATCCTCGAAGTAAACAAAGGAAATAGCTCAATGTGAAATGGAAGAGATTCGGTCAAACAGTTCGCTCACATGGTATTTGCAAAGAGTCCCCTCTCAGATTTGGAGGGAAATCAAACAAGAGTATGGCAGTCTCCTCCTTATCCTCTTCTTTACCAATTATTTAATTGTCGCACACGAAAGAGTAAGTTTTCCTCCTCCCGACGGCAATTGTTTCCTCATTTAGATGTGCATCTCGATGAAACTTCCTTATGGCCTGCAATCCTTTCATTTTTCTCCCTAAATCCCTCATTCTTATTACCTACTTTAACGCTATGCACGAGCAGGTTTCATCGCTGTGTTATCACCGGTGGTGTCTCTTTGCCTCAGCTCTCGAATGGAGATTTAAGTGGCGAAGCCAGGACAAACTTTTCTTAGGATCGATGAACTAAAGGCACAACGTACATTCATACACAAACAATTCGAATCAAAGTGTATATATCAAAGCCAATTCCAAAAATGGGCACAACTACGGCAGGTGAAATTTATGAGCTGGAATGTACGGTTGCACTAAGACACGTACTTCTGCAAATAAAAGTTTCGAAATGTCATGAAAATCCCAAATCAATATATTTGTAACGAAATTATCCTAAATTAATTTTTGGGTCTCTAAAAATCTCAAATTAGCACTCTTAACATATTTATCCTCCATTAGCTTTTATCAAATTTTATCATGAAACTACTGAGCAATTTTTTACCAAATGACACCACTTTCTGTTGGCACCTCTCTTTGAGAGCAGAACACAGAATGATTCTCAATTTATTTAAAGAGGTGAGGGGCACATTCCAATAGAAAAACACGTTAGACCTGAGCAGCCAATAATTTAAAACTCTTGGATCGAAGAGAAATTATCAATTTATTTCGGCCAATTGGTCAAATTCTCACAACGTGCAACCTTGACGAATTGCAGAGCGATGACACGTTGAATCCCTTCGAGTAACGTAATCAATTTTGAAAATTTTCCGATTCTAAGATCACAGAATTTCGTGAGGGATCTCCACTGGATGCCATGCTCGCCATCATGGCTTGACAAGTCGAGTTCTTTTCAAGTCCATATATTGAGGTGCAAGAGCGAAGCTAGACATTGCATGTCACAAGAGGGGCTCCTTAGTTAGCCATGATAATCGAGGCGCATGGACTTGAGATTACTAAGGAATAGAAGTAGCGTCTCAAGCATCAAGTGCTTCAGATCCACCCCACCAAAGAAACATAGATTCTTTAATTTCGAGAGAGGGACGAACATGGAAACTAGTATTGCTTCTAATAGACAATTTGGCCATCACTTGTGGTTCAAATAACTTTGCGCTAACTCCTATTTTGAGGAACAATAGCATGGAATTCAAGTGGTGACAACCCCGTATTTGGATGGACAGAAGTTTTGAAAATGCTGATTGTGTATCCATCGTCGATTATCGTGATATGCTATCCCCAGTTGCCTTCCTCCCCACCATACATTACAATCGTTGAGGAGTTACTTACATCAAATATGATCATTAAACCCATCACAACATGTCTAATTATATTGTTTTGAAACAAATGACACATTAACATATCAACTTAAATGTGTAAATTTGTGTTTAAACGGATTAAACGGGTCAACTCTCGTAAGTCAAAATTTTAATATCGTCGTACTTGTTTATGATGCGAAATCATTTTTTCCGGATCTAAATTTGTTTAATTGCGTATCATGTGATGTTGCGTAAAATAATCTTATTGAGAGAGACACTTTGTTTGAGTAAGTGAGTTTGAGATAGATAGCTATAAAGCTTCTCTTCCTAGGTTCACCATTACGATAATGACGTACATTTTCTTTAAAGGTACATGTCACGGTCTCACGCCTGCACATGGCAAAATACAAGAGAAAGCCTGAACACCACATAAAGTGGCACCCCCACTAGCTAGGTTATTTAGAATTACTAATGCCACCGCGTTTTCAATACATCTTCACGCAAACTTGCTTGCACATCCTGAGCATAATAATCCCAATGCATAGATTGTTTGTGTTCTATACTGTACAGCAATTGCACTAGGAGTTATGCCACCCGAATTTTCATCATGCATTGGTTAGCATACCACGCTTAAGAGAATCATGAATGATCTATTAAATTATCTGGCCAAAAATAGTGATTCATTTGATAAAACTACGCATCAAAACATATTTAGCCTGTTCTAATAAATATTTGAACATTTCTAGGAGATAAATGGATTTTCAATCAAATTAGCATGGAACTGAAAACCAAACCGAAACTTAGGGTCATAAGACCAGTTCTCTATTCTAAATCGAGAACCAACCCATCTAGAATCGATCACCTCCAACGTCGCCACCCCTCCAATCTCTCTATCTACCTTTTTCTTTCCTTTGAACTTTAAGTCCGTCTTTACTAAAAAAGAAGTTCAGCCCTTTTTTCGATGTGATGCTACAAACGATGGAAACATTAGTAAAAGTGTTTGCACGTAAACAATGACTCTTTATGGCACCTCGTACATAATTTTAGTATATGATTATGGCCATTATTATCATGGCCGAGTTTGGCGGATCTAATTGTCACGTGGTTGGCCAGAACATAAACATATAAACTGGTCCCGACCTAACATGTGAAGGCATGTGAACATTAGGATACGGAATTCCCCCAATTTCTTATCTTTATCTTTTCTCGTGCCTTCATACATGTAACCTATCAAGCCCAAGTTGCATGGGCAACGCACTGTGATGTTGTTTATAAGTAAGATCTATCATTATAGGTGTCCATGAATACTGACAGTTTTGACTCGCGTAAAATGCGTCGGATCAATTATAAAATTATGAGAATATTTTTAACACTTTGTTTAGGACTTTGGCCAAATTGAACACACCATAGGCCCGCTCATCACTTGGATGATGATTTTGAATTGAGGAGTATAGGCCGGTCGTTATAATTGGTTTTTATTTTCCTTTTAGATGGGTATGTTGTTAAGTTATACGGCCTGCCAAGGCACAATTACACGACGTAATTTTTTGACAAGTCTAATCACAATTCCTCCAAACTGAAAAGATATTTTATTTTTGTCACATGACTAATGTGGCCAACTACTCAATGTGTCATCATATGTGATACGACTGTCATGTATGAAATGTTTTTCCTATCATTTTCAACTATATGCTTTATATTGACAAAAAAAAACTCTATACTTCGACGAAAATTTGACTCAAATGAAGCTCTTTTTCTTTTTGTTCTGTGAGCAAAAAAACATAACTAAAAGATAAATCTACCCTTTCTTCCTATTTTCTTTTTGACGCATTTGCAATAATCTCTCCGAAATCTGAATGACAATACCAGACATCCTCCACAACTTCGTGACCGCAACGTTGTGTAAGCATGACGATCTTCTTTTCGAGCACGAGTAGAACTTTCAGGTCAAAGGGCGAATAAAACTAAAATATGTAGTCCCATTCCAACCATGCGTCGCTGACAAACTTTTCTCGTCTACACGTCATTGTTCAGAGAGCTGCGAAATATTTAGTTGATGCTTGATGTTGACTCCTTTTCTTCTACGTAGTTGGGTTTGGGAGAAATGGGAACTGGAACTCAACCATATGCAAATTGCAAGTTGCCATATAATATAGAAAATTCTAGGAATAACAGCGTGATTGACCCTCTGCTTTTGCATGATCGGGAAAATCCAGCTAAACGGCGACTGTTTCTTGGACTCATTTGACAGGAACCAATCAAGTTGATACTTTCAGATCTAACTTTAGACTAATTGTCCTGAATTCGGTCCCCATCGAGAGCTTTTACTAGTTCACATAACTATAGCGGCACAGAATGGAAATGCAAGAACACGAAATGACAAATAACCCTAGTCGAACGAAAGAAAGTTAGCAATCAGAAGAAAACTCGAATCAGACGAGGTACACAAATGCAATAGCCACTTTTGCGAGCTTTGTAGAATTAGACTGAGTCAACTTTCTAACGTCGTCAATGACGGTTGCAACATAAAGCATCTAAGACTTTTAGAGCAAATTGGCGAAAAGCAATAACGATAAATTTTGATTTCATGTAAGGATATATTCCACTTGTCCACCCACCCGACAAAGAGTGAGAATTACATAGGCTATATATCTACTTTCTGTGTTTAGTAACGAGCAGCTTTGCATAATCTGTACAAAAATAAGGGCTTTGGACAAATCTGGTTTCCTTTACCCGCATATATAATTTTCCCTCTGTTTACCCGCATATATAATTTTCCCTCTGTGCTTCTTCTAGGCTAAGATGGATTTTCTTGCAACCTAGCTTGACTCTTTCAAATACACCTGATCAATTCCACAACTAGTGTGCCTGGTACCAAGAAAAGTCAATCGGATTTTATATTTATTTATGCAAAGGCCAGATGTAACATGTATGCAATCGGAATAGCGCAAGTTTCGTCTCACTTTAATAAAAAATAGATTAATAATGAATATTTCAGTCTAGGTGGTCATCAGAAGACCTCATCTATATCGTCATTTCTTAGTTTGACAATGGCAAATGATGTTAGAGCCAAGAGTCTTCCATTAAAGAACCCAGCCTACAGCTTGTGCTTCATGGGTCGGACTCGTTTGGTATCAAAACCAATGGTCTCAAAGTCGCATATTGTGGTCCATCACTCATTTATGATTTCCTCTCTTTAGGCACAATCAATTTTCCCTGGTTCTTTCATATCTAGACACATCGGATTCCCATGCCACGGTAGTGTTAAGATATAAAATATATAGAAGTCTCGAAGTAAGGAAAGGAAATAGCTCGATGTCAAATGGAAGAGATTCGCTTAAACAATTCACTTAGAAGGTATTTAGGGCGTTTTGCAAAGAGTCCCTCACATTGATTTGGAGGTGGGATCAAACAAGAGTTTGATGGGTAAGACAAATACAATCATATACCCAAAAATCAAGTTAGATGGACAATACACTCTGATGTTATTCATAAGCAAAAATGACCATTACAAGTCCTCATGAATACTTAGTTTCGGCCCACGTGAAATGCGGCGGATTATTACAAAATTGCGTGGATACGTTGTACACTAATTTTGGGACTTGGACCGGTCGAACTCATTGTAGGCCCACTCATCATTTAGATAATAATTTTAAATGGGCATGCTATTAAGTTATTGGAACTTGGCCTGTCAAGACACGATTAGCACGACCTCACTTTATGGCAAGCCCACGTGCAATCCATCCAAACCGAGAGGCATTTTATTGTTGGTCGCACAACTGATGCAACATAACTAACCAATTACATTACCGGCGTAATATACATACCCATCAATTTTTAGGTTTGAATTTTCAAAAGCTCGCCTTTTATTAGCTGGCTTTCCATGTGTCATCACCATGTAATTAAATGGCAGATTAGAGTAATAGAGAACAGGTTTTCAAAGAAGAACGTGATAAATTTAATACTAATGTCCAAATTAATTAGTCTCCTGCCACAAATTTCCACTCCGATGTGCGTCCCATCTAAACCTATTAAATGGGTGGGTTAGATTGGGATAAGTTTGGGTCAGGTCATTAATGGGTCAAGTGAAATTGACCCATTTAACCTATTTATGACTCATTTATTGTAATACAAATTTTTTAACCCATACCCGATCTGACCCATTTAACCAAATTTAGGAAAGTTTGTTTCTTGTGATTTTTATAAATAAAAAAATTGTATTGCTAAAACACTTTCACACAATACAAATCTAGTGGACAATTTTTATAATTTTTAAAGGAATATTGAGGCTCTATTTTTTTATTGAAAATTTTTTTTAGGGAGTCATTTTCTAAGAAAATAATAATAATTTTTATGTAGCCCAGGCGGAGGTGATGGGTAAAGGAGATTAGGCACCATTTTAGCCCTCTTCCCAATTTATTTAGTGCATGATTTTTGGGTAATGTAAATTTTTATCATGCATGCTAAAACTTGTAAGCTCTCCCATCTAAGTGAAAGCTACGGATAATTAGTGAAATGAAGTTTGCTATTGGCGCCTATTCTCGTGTTCTTGTATGTCCGTAATTATGTTAGAAGGCTAAGATGGTGATCGTGTTTAAGTAAGTTTACATTGTTTAACATGTTCATGTTATAAATACTAACTTTCAAGGGCAAGACAAGAGCGAACAGGTGAAATCACCTATAAAGGTCTCATTTATGATATTCACACTAATCTTCCACATGCACGTAGTTAGTGACGTGCCTGGAGCGTCACATCAATGGCTTATGAAACTAAACAACAAGATGAAGGTGATGAGATAGGAAAAGGGTAAAAGTTACAAAAATCTAAAACTAAAATCATTGATAAATTTTTCCTAAATTATTTTTTGTGACACCAAAAACCCAAACCTATGCATACTATGACATATTTAACCTTAACTTTTTTTTTGTGACATAAAAAATCCCAAATTTGTATCTATTCATCAAAGTTCCATTAGATGATTTTTTAGCCAAAATAATGTCATTTCAATTTCATTTAAGCTACATGGGTGTCATGTCAATATTGTTTGCTTTCTAGGACCCATGTAGGTAGAGTTTTTATAGTTCTCATTGATAGATTTTGATTAAGGGTATAGTGCCACACAAGTACATGTTTGGGATGTGTGACAGTGGACATAATTTAGGATTTTTTGTGGTTTTTTCCTAAAGACAAAAAGTGTCAAATAACCTCCAATGATATTTTGAAGTTTACAAAGCAATCCATGAATACCCTACGAGCTTGATAAATGCCAATGTTGTCTATATTTCAGGTAATATCCACATATAAGGAACTTAAATAGGTATAGCAAAAAAGATTCATGAAGACCAAAAGGATCCATATTCAAGCATGAAAAGTCTAAAGGAATGAAAATTTCATAGAACTTGGAGGTATGAAGGTGAACAAGACCATAGGATCTATATCACTATTGAACTCGAAGTTGCCAAATGAAGAGCGGTAAAATATCACCGGGAATTTGGATATAATCAAGAACTATTGATGCAAGCAGAGCATTTCTATTACCTGTGCACAATAGCTTATCATATGCTTTGGATAAAAATATCCCATGTCGATATACAATATCTTAACAATTATAATAGGATTATCTGCCTTAGATTCCTAAACGAAGATATTCATTGATTATCAATCTTGTGGACATATCTAAATTTATTATGCAGAGGATCTTATTGCGCATAAGATCTTGATTGATTGTCAATCATCCAAAAAGTAGAATTATTTCCAAATTTCAAGCTACTTTGTTTATGAAAACTAGACGATTTTTTTTTTTGGTCGAAAATACGTAAATTTCATTGATAAGAAGTCAAGTGGTTTACATCTGAACATAAAACATCCAAAAGGCTTGATGGGGGATATTGGACCCAGTTGTCCAGTAATCTGTTGTTGCGTTGGGCCTTCACTACCCAGTCCGCAGCTCTATTTGCTTCTCTCCTGCAATGGGTGATTTTCATGGGTTGAAGTTTTGCTAACAAGGCTTGGGCTTCATGGAGAAGGGGACGCACTTCCCATCTCAACTAATCTGCAAAAGACCTCTCCCAGCTCAGTTGATCTGCAGGTCTACTTATCACACTTGCCAGGTCAATTTGATCGGTTTCTAACTCCCAGTTCATGTCTTCTCTTTCTATAGGGTTTCTGTCAACTATCCGACTTAGGGTTTCAAAGATGGCCATTACTTCAGCTTGGATGGCCGATTCCGCCTGTACAGAGCGAGCGAACCCAGCAATCAGCGTCCCTGCATGGTCCTTACACACCCCCGCGACGGCTACCTCCCCAGTTTTGCTAATGAAGGAACCATTGACGTTCAGTTTGAGGGATCTGCGAGCTGGGGGATTCCACTGGTCTGGTGAGTTTATCCTTTGAACATCTCCTGTGTTCTTTCGTGAGACCCATTTGCTGATGCTTTGGTGTTTGACCAAGGCTAATTCGAGGAGGAGTGTCGGGTTGGGTTGCTGATTTCGGAAGACGCAGTCATTCCGACCTCGCCAAATCTGCTATAGAATCTGGGTAAGTAGCTCAAAGGAAACCATCGTGTGCTTGAACTGGTCAATCCACTCCTCTATGCATGTGATTTGGCGTTGATTAATGTAGATCTAAATCTCGGGGTGTTCCCAAACATATTTTGTCTAGGGACAGATGAGGAATAAGTGCTCACTTGTTTTAGGGTGGCTCTAGCACATTTCACACTGAGCATCAGGTATGATATTTCTTCGCCAGAGGTTAACTCTTGTAGGTAATGCATTGTGACATAACTGCCATAGGAAGTGCTTGAATTTCGGTTGTGTTTTGGCCTACCATATTCGATGCCAAAGTGTTTTAGGTATTTGGAAAGAAGAAAAGGCCTCTCCTTGTTTAGTGCAATGCTGTGTGGATTGTTTGCAGTGATATGCACTCTTAATTGTATATATGCCTGTTTTTGTCGATGTCCATATGATGTGATCCTCTTGCCTTGTTCTATTTAAGGGAATTGATAGAATTTCTTCCACTGTTTCCTAATCAAACAGGCCTCTAATGTTGTGTTCCTTCCATGTCATTTGTTCCTCATCCATCAATTCCGACACCATTTTAGGATCATTCCTATTTGTTGGACCTCCAAGCACTCTTTTAAGTAGCCACTGGTCTTCACGAATTTTAACTTTCTTACCGTTGCCAATAATCCATTGGAGAGATGGCATAAGAGTGTTCCTCCCTATTATTAAGCTTTGCCATCCCCAAAAGGGGTTACGGCCTCTTGCTGCTTGTAATAGATGCCCATGTGGATAGTAGAGACCTTTGAAGACCTTACTCCATAGGGTTTCAGGCTACTAGATTAATCACCAGGCTTACTTGCCCAGCATAGCTTCGTTGAAGATGATTAAGTCCTTGAATCCTAGCCCACCCATTTCTTTCCATTCCTTTAGCATTTCCCATCTTCTCCAGTGAACTCCTCTATGCTGGTCATTAGTCTTCCACTAAAAGTCGACAATCTTTCGTTCAATGGTCAACAAATGGGTAGTGGAATTTTGAACACAAACATGACATATTGCAGAATTGCTTGCACTACTGCTTTTATCAGCACTTCTTTTCCTGCCTTAGACATAAGTTTTTCTTTCCAGCCCTCTAATTTAGCATTTACTCTAACCAATATCTAGGCAAACATCTCCTTCTTGGTTCTACCCCAATCCGAGGGAATACTCAAATACTTCCCTATTTTTTCTATTTCCAACACTCTCATCTCGTACGCCAAACTCCACTTCAAGGCTAGTGGGCAATCTTTGCTGAAGAATATACCTAATTTATTTAGATTAATAGCTTGTCCAGACGCAAAGCAATACTGATTTAAAACAGTGGCAATATTCTGGCATTCTGTAATTTTTCCATCCATGAATAGGATAAAGTCATCCGCAAACATTAGGTGGGTAAGGGTAGGACACTCCCTATTTAGTTGGATCCCTTTTATACTACCATCTTCAACTACTTTATGCAGCATTTGGGATAGAGCATTTGCAACTATTATGAAGAGATAAGGGAATAGTGGGTCACCTTGTCGGATTCCTCGAAATGGTTTGAAATATGGTAGAGGTTGACCATTAAATTTGACACTATAGGAGATTGTTGATACACACTGCATCACCCAAGAAACCTAGATATTGCTAAAACCCATTTTAAGCATGCTCGCCTTGAGAAAGTCCCACTCTACTCGATCATAGGCCTTTTTCATGTCTAGTTTTAGGATTGCCTGAAATTTCCTTTGTTGTCTCCGTGTTCTCAACTGATGAAGTACCTCTTGCACAAGAAAAACATTGTCCTGTATCAGTCTTCCTTGGACAAAGGCACTTTGTTCCATAGTAATCAGTTGGGGTAGGTATCTCTTCAATCTATTAGCCAGCACTTTCGATATGATTTTGTAGGAAAAATTACACAAACTGATCGGTCTGAATTGATCCAATTTTTCTGGGTTTTGGACCTTTGGGACAAGGGTAATAATAGTTTTGTCCAGTTCTGGGTTGAGACGACCAGACTCAAAAAACTGTTTCATTTCTTTGTAAACGTCTGGGCTGATTTCTTTTCAATGGTGTTGGAAGAATTGTCCATTCAATCCGTCTGGTCCAGGGGCTTTTAACGCTCCCAGTTGGAAGGTAGCGTGTTTGATTTCCTCTAGTGTGACATCTCCTATTAATGCTTGATTTATCTCCTCTGTCACCAAACATGGTAGCTGGTCTAGGACTGGTTGAAAGTTGCGTTCCCCCACTAAAGTATAGAGTTCTTTAAAAAACTCTATGGACATCTGTCTAAGCTGGCCCGAGTCGTGTATCCATTCTTCATTTGGGTTTTGCAGCATAGTGATTCTATTTCTCTGTCTTCGTTGCACCGTTGTTACATGAAAGAACTTAGTATTTTTGTCCCCCCATTTTAACCATTGAATGCAAGATCGCATCCCCCAATAGAGTTCCTCTTGTCGCCATAATATTTCAATCTCACCATTTAGCCATTGAACTCTATTCTTGTCATAATTTAGCATTGGACAGTTGATCAACTGTTGCATCTCCCCCTTTAGAGATTGGATTGCATTGCGAGCATTATAGAACTTTTTCTTACTCCATGTGTGGAGCTTCATAGTGAGCTATTTGAGTTTACTGCTCAGTCCTTCCGTCTTGTCTGCTGGCTTCGTCCATGAATCCAACATGGCTTGCTCATATTCCTCATCTTCAATCCAGTATGCTTCAAATTTAAACTCCTTCTTTCATCTCTCTAGTTGAGGAAATAAATCCAATAATAAAGGGCTATGATCTGAACCTACAATAGGCAGGGCAAATACCTCCGCCGACGGGAACTCCACCCTCTATTTTACATTGCAAAGTGCCATATCCAGTCTTTCCTTTATAAACTCATCCCCCTCTCTGTTATTTGCCCAAGCGAAAGCACAACCCTTGCTATCTATGTTCATTAGTCCACGTGTCTAGAAAATCTTGAAAAGCTTTCATTCTGTAATTTTCAGCTTGTTGTTTCCCCACTTTCTCCCACACATATAGAGCACTTCGTTAAAGTCTCCAAGACATACCCAGGGATCATGATTGATAGTTCAGATAGATGCTATGTCAGCCCATAATCTCACCATGTCCTGGAAGTCAGTAGGTGCATGGACAAAAGACACACTCACAGTGTGGTTCATTTCCACATTAGTGTAGCTTATATGTATGCAATGCATGGAACTCGAGTTGATAGTGATTGATACTTGGTCATTCCAAAAAACTGCCAAACCCCTAGCAATACCTCTTGGGTTGACTATAAAGCTTTGCTGAAATTGTAATCTACATTGTACTCTCTTACACACCTCCTCATTGTTTTTCGTTCCATTGGAAATAAAACAGCGGGCCTCTCTTGAGCCACCAGGGCTCGAATGGCCTAGAATGTCAAGGGTGTGCCCAACCCCTGACAATTCCGGCTTAATATATTCATTTGTGACTCAGTGGCTTATTAGGGCTAGCCACTAGAGTCCAACTTCGCGTTTCTTCCTCCGTAAGGACAGGGGTATCTAGTCGGGTCGTTTCATCAAATACTGGCTTACTCATCCCCTGTGGTTCATAGAGGGAGTATCTTTTCAGCTTTTTCAGAGTTGCATGTTTCGGTCCCTTGGCTTTTCTTTCGGCAACATTACCTGCCATGATGCTTGTGCTATTATTGTGTGGCTTCATTTGCTGGTCAACATCTAGGATTACAAGTACTGTGCCTGTCTGGTTCCATTGCATTTCTTCTTGGACAGCTTCCTTACACTTCCACTTTCCGTAGGAATTGCTTGGGCTAGTTTAACATCCTTCTGTTTTGCATAGATAATCATCTCTCCCTGATTAATTGGAAGTTCAGGGGTATGTATTTCCTCCATCAGTTTCTCCATTGATTTCCCATAATATAAGTCCCAAAATGGGCTGTATTCATTCACTTCTACCTTCATCCAAGGGTCAAACAGCATATCCTTTTTATTTAAAAACTGATCTTCCTAGTATGGGGTGTCATCGCAATTATGTGCTTAGTGTCCCAACCTTCCACACAAGTAGCAATAGTGTGGTAGTCGTTCGTATCTAAAGTCTAGCCAGATCTTTTTTCCTTTGTTGCTAAAAATTGCTCCCGATTTCAGCGGCAGTAGTATGTCAATAGCAACTCTAGCTTTCCCTATCATATATGGCATATATCCTTTTGCCTCTATCTTCACCTCTATCACTTCCCCAATATCTCCTACAATGTGTTCTACCACTTCTTCTAAGATCCATTCTGCTAGTAGCCCATGAATATGGACCCAAAAACTACAGGTATCAAACTTATAACATGATGGGGGGGGTGTTCGATACCCAGGGTTTTAGGAGTAAAAGATGGTTTGCAAAGGACCAAGGTTCCATTGACACTACTCGCTCTTTGTCCATTTCCAGGTAAAACAAAATGCAAAAATTCCAGGGGCTAACAGATTAATTTCTACCGTTTCGACCTTCCACACTCTACGCATTATATTTTGGAATGCTTGGAAGTTGATTTATGGATTTTGATATAGCTGCCCAATTAGGGTTTGCTGACATTCTCTTATCTTGCTAGCTGAGATAACATCATCTACTGTGGTTATAGCTTGATGTGACCATAGCTTTCCTAACCTTTTGTAGAGCATTGCCAGACGGACTTCCTCCTCGTCAATGGACTCCATGATTGCTGGAATCAGTGGAAACTGCTCCACTAAGTAGGATTGGTGAGGGAAGGTTTGGGGGTGGAGTGTGGCAACTTAGAGGGGATGATGCTGGGGGTGGGTTTTACAATTTGGGGCTAAGGGGGAAAGGGGCTGTGCGTGATGGGGGTGATGGATCTGTCCATGTTCGATCACTGTGAAGAAGAAAGAAGAAGAAACAGCTAGGGTTTGGATGTGAGGGAGCTACCACAAGAGGTAGAGAGAACTCTCACCTTAGAGAGAAAACTAGAAGATTTGATTGTATGTGAAAGCAATATCAAAATAGTAACTTCTTCAGAAAGTGCCTACCTGTATAAAAGGAAAAGGCTCGATATAAAAAGGGTTAAAAGTAGTAATAATCAAGGGGGGTCACACCTTAAGACTCTAGAGCTCATTGCTCGTAGTAATTGGATCTTCTGAGAGGTGATGGAACCGGCTAGTTTCAATATCTCAACGGTGAGCTTGAAAAACATTGATTCTGCCATTTTCATGAGGTAGAAAGTAAATTGTGTGCTCTAGGACGAGTATAAATCATCCTTTTTGTTAAAGTACTTGAAAAATCAGTGCTCTTATGATAAACTTTAGATGTTATCATGAGCTTGTATCATAAATCAGTAAAATTTGCATATAAAAATAGGGCAGCTTTATTTTCGCTCCATTTTAGTTAAGACACTCTTTTTTTTCAGTTAAGTTAGTGAAATACCCTTCTTCCCTCTCTTCGATGTATTAATTTTTTTTATATCAGACTAATCAACAAAAATGGCTTTATTTCTACTCCCTCATCGCGTCTCACAATATAGGTGCCCCATTTTGCCCAACAAGATGTCAGTTTATCCCACATCCTGTTATTAATTTGCCTGGAGAAAATTGTTAGTTTTAGTTTATGGTGCCATAATTTTAATCACAAATGTTATAGATTTTGAAATTTTGACGTTTATGAATATATAATGGATTGCTTATTTTCTATCTAGATAGTTTGAGTGAATCTATATTTGATTGATGCGTGTTGTCAGCAATTCGATTAAAAACTTCAGCAAAATTGGCTATTTAAAGTGCTGAAATCACAGCATTGCCCTTCCTTTCTTCATACCCTGCTTCAATTTTTCGCTGGTATTAAATGATGAATCTATTGGTTCAGTCAAAGTAGAAACACCAATATCAATGGATATGATTTCATCTGAAAAAAGAAAAGAAAAGGAGCTAGCTTTAATTTTTTATTGTAATGATGTGAAGGTAACAATTTAAAGAAGTCAGTTAAAAACTATTAAATTGATATATTTATTATAGTGATGATAATTTGTTTACCATACTTGTAAAATTTCACAAAAGTTGATAATATACTAATTTATTTGGAAGTTAAAAAATTCTCAATATGTTACCTGATAATCAACTTACTTGTTATACTTTTTTCACCAACACTATTTGAAATTTTCTTATGGTTATAGCAATCTACCAACTACGAGAAATTTTTCAAATTTTCCCTTCACTGGACCCTGAACTTATCCCTGCTAACAAGAAAAATGGGGCGAAAAATAGAGAAGCCATGCCTATCATCGACTTCTTAGGCAGCGAGTAGAGAGGGGGTCTCTCGCCACGGATCGGGTGTTGATAGGTTCAAAGGACATACCCATAATTATCTCAGCCGGACACGACAATAAACATCAAATAATACCTTGAAAGAGGTGCACTTACAGCATGTGACAAGCCATAACCAAAGTACGGCGGCGTGGCTACTCTTGAATAGTCATAAATGGTTAACCACCATGAGAATGACGTTTCACCTCATATCTTCCGACACTACACATTCTTGTTCAATCAATTGTCCAGCCAAGCACATCAGCTCGACCCAAGCTCAGTAGTCGCAGCCGCCCTTGCATTGCAGGAGAATTTTCTAAGATGGAACTTAAGAAACTCAAGCAAGAAAGAAAAACCGGAGGCACCAATCTCAATAGTGGATCCCGCCCGCAAGACGTTCCCTCGAATCAATATAGACGGCTCCCTTTCTGAAGGATCGCGGGAGGGAACGATTGCAGGAGTGCGTCAAAACTCGGACAGATTTCTTGTTGAAGGATTCGCAAATTTGAGTGGAGCTTCTTCGGTGATTGAGATAGAATCCCTAGCCCTTTTGGAGACGCTGCTGTGCTGGGAAGACCACTTTGACTTGAAGACACGAACCGATCTGTTGGTAGAGATTGAAAATGATAGCAACCTCGCTAAGCTATGTGACGGTTGCAGATCAAAGCCCATGGAATTTGTGGGTATGGATCGACGATCGCATGCCAAGACTGGCCCAATAGAAGTCTGTCCACATAGCCCGGTGCCCTCGTGAGGCCAACCTTCTGGTGGACTGAGTTGCTAACGCGCAGCGGAAGAAAACTCTCCCTCTAATTGGCTGTCTGAGCCCCCCCACAAGTCTATTTAGATATCCTATGTTCAGATGATTGTTTGGAGAAAAACTTTTTCCTCGTTTTAGGTTAATGGGTCAATGGAAAATCTGAAAATCTATACTTAAATTCAGAAAAAATAATTTCCTTTTCAAAAAACTCTACGATTTAGCACAGAAACCCCCAACACTAATTCCCGAGCCTCCAGCATTCAAGACCAAGTCTCCACACATGAGCCCGGGTTCATTGAGACCAAGCCTAGGACCCTAGTATTACACCTAAGTCTATCAAAGCCAAGCATGAAGCCCTAGTGCCTGTGCACCCGAGCCTAGGTCCATAAATGCCATGCTCAAGTCCGATGCTTGAGCTATGGTCCCAGCACTCAAGCCTCAGTTCACAAGGGCCATGCGTGGGTCCTCACATATTCAGGTTTAGGTCCTTAATTAATGAAACATTCATTCCTTATGAACAAAATTTATTAAAAAAATCAAAATTTTAATTATTTTTTATTCTTTGTTTTCCTTTTTTTTTACTTGACTAGTGGCTAGAAAGGGCTCACAACTAGCCACAAGGCGAGGGACAAGCTCACCAAAGTCTAGTGAAGCTCGAGCTCACTAGATTCCGCCAAGCCAAGCTTGAGGTCAACGAGTTGCAACAAGCTTGAGGAGTCAAAAGACGTCGGCGAGTAACGGCGATCTTGAGACCTCACGAGTTGGCAACAAGCTTGAAACTCACCGATCTAGCGAGGCTCAAGTTTGCTGGCCTCAAGCGCGCTTGACCTCACCAAATTTGATGAGGTGGAGCCTCGCCCGAGGTTGGCAAGGCTCAGCTCACCTGAATTTGGGGAGCTTGAGCCTCATCGACCTTGGGGGAGCTTGTCCCTTGCTTGTGACTGGCTAGCAATCGACCGTGGAAGAAGGAAAAAGAAAAATAAAAAGTAAAAAAGAAAAAATAATTAAAATTTTGAATTTTTTAAATTTTTCTCATGAAAATCAATTCATATTTTCTTATACTAAACGATAGAAAATATTTTTCAATTCAATTTTAGGTTTTAACCAAACATTGAAAAATATTGTCATTTTCTTGGAAACAATAACTTCATGGAAAACATTTTTTAAAATTGTCACATTTTTTTCACGAAACAAACGGAACTGTAATTTTATGAAGTGTTTTTTTTACCACCCGCATTTTACTCCCTAAATTCACTTTCATGTATGTAGAATTATGAAATGAAGGAATCTACTTATGATTTTATCCAAGAATTTGATGTGAAAATACATAACGTGATAGTGATCCGATGATTGCAATTGCTTTTGGAAAAAAACTATCTCAAGTGACGATAAATAGAGTAAAAACGGATAACTAAACCGTAGCATACCCCCAAAAATTAATCTGATATCTAGCACACGATCGCCCATCCCGTTGAAATATTTTAGATTGGAACCCAGAAGAAGTGAAAGTTCATGCAAATTACTTCCTCAAGGTTGGTGTTGAGTCGATCCTGAATTTCCCCTTCCTTGCATACTCTTGCGGGTTAAGCTCAAAAGCGCTTTCGGATCGCTCAGGACCCGCACCCTTCACTTCCTCACGGCGGCGGCCACGATGATCTGGGCCATCCTCGTGAGCAGGCTGCCTGCAGGCACCCGGTACCTGTAGAAAGGGGAAACTGCGAGGAAGATTGCGACCAAGATCGCAAGCCCAAGGCCGCATAAGGACGGTGATGGCAAAGAGGGTCCCCATGAAGATGCTGAACATCAACCACTTGAAGGAGTGCCTGTGAACCTTCTCCCTCAGGCCGACGTTGGCGAACTGGTCCATGCCAATCGTCGAGATGTTGGGCTTGGTCCTGCCGTCCCGACCACCAGCATGTACAGCACGCCGCAGAAGACGGGCGAGTTGCAATGTGGAGGGCTTCTTATAATTGTCGATGTCGGCTTCCGAGCATTGAGGTTGCTTGAGGACGGGAAGCGAGATGGCCAGGGTCAACACATTCATGCCCTTTGGGAAGTAAGCTAGATATCCTTAATTGTCTCGTCCAGACGAAGAAAAGTGTATTTTGCATAGGTAGTAAATAAGATGTTAGATAAAGCAATATCGCTTTTCAATTAAGTAGTATATAAGATGTTAGTCAATCGCTTTTCAATTAAGTAGTATATAAGATGTTAGTCAATCGCTTTTCAATTAAGTAGTAAATAAGATGTTAGTATATAAGATGTTAGTCAATCGCTTTTCAATTAAGTAGTATATAAGATGTTAGATAAAGCAATATCGCTATCCTGATTGGTCATAGTTAGAATACTGATTATATAAGACGAAATCTTCACATTTCACATGTGTAGAGCGTGTTTCTTTGTAATTTACCACGTATTAATTAGAAAGATGATAATAAAAAAACATTGATTTGATGGCGGTTTTTATTGATCTGGTAGTTAGTAATCGTTTACAAATTATCAAAGTAATATCGATGAGCCTTGATTGAGCTACGTTTATTTACCACAAGCAATTTTTCAGGTGTTGGATACTAACACACGGCTTGTTTATCAAGTGTTTAAACTTAAGGTTTATTTGTTTCGCGGAAAACATTTTCCTTATTTTTCGGTGTTTGGTTTATTCATAAAACAAGTCAATGAAAAGTATTTTCTTCCCAAAACTTAAATTTTGGAAATTGATTTTCTTTTTAAAAGAGCCCGAAAACGTTTTCCAAAATATTACTCGATAATGACGCTAGAAGTTAAAACTCTATAATTGGGCACGAAAACCCGAACATTGGTTCGTAAATCCTAGCGTTCAGGATCAACTCTCTAGCGAACAAGGCCGAGATTCTAATACTGGGGGCCTAGACCTCGATGCCCACGCTCGGGTCCATCGAGGCCAAGCCCAAATCCATGGTGCATGTACTTGATGCTCTAGCATCCAAGCTCAAGTCCATAATGGCTATGCTTGGGTTCTTGACACTCAAGCTCTGGTCTTGACCCTCAAGCTTAGGTCCACAATGGCCATAGGCGAGATTTCAGTAGTCGGGCTTAGGTCTTTAATTAATGAAATGTTGTTTTTACAAAAATATTTTTTTTAAATTCAAATTTTTATATATTTTTATTTTAAAATTTTTGAATTTTGAATTATTTTTTATTTTTATATATTCTTTTCTTTTTGCTTCTTCCTTGACTGGTTGGCCGACAAGATTGAGCTTGCCTATGGCCAGCGACCAATCATTGTTGTAGCCAATGACCAGCCAAGGAAAAGGGAAAAAAAAGGGAAAAAAGAATATATAAAAATAATAAATAATAAAAATACGAATTTTTTTATTGTTTTCCCAATTAGATTTTCTATACCAAATGACGGAAAATACTTTCCAGATTTTTTAGGTTTCAACCAAATACCGAAAATGAAATCATTTTACTTCTCAAAAAATATTTTCCACAAATTGTACATTTTCTACAAAACAAACAAACCCTTAATTCTTAAGACTTCACCACCTCTAGATAGTCATATTTTGTTGTATTTATTAGTTACTGATTTCATAAGTCGGTTCCAAATCACGCATGTGATTTTCACATCTTAAAATAGACAAAACATATGATGGAATAGTTGACTAGATGACTGAACCAGGTTGATTCCTTACTAGGATAAGCGGGGAAGACCGAGGAAAATGGAGACAATCCTCCAAGTTGAGAGGGTTCCGGACCTCCAAAACGGCGGTCCAATTAGCCTTATTCCTTAATTACTCATTGCTAGAATTTTGGAAGCATATTGAGTTCTTCCCGGGAAACAAATTTTCTTCTCTTTCACCTTTGGACTTTCCGGTCGCGTGGAATATAATCCGTGTGTGGATAGAATCCAGAATATTTTTGGCCGACAAACAAACAAAAAAAATAAGTTTTAACTTGTATAAAACAAATTCTTCATGTTATTAGAAGTTGTCGAATAGTATGGAATCAATAAGTACTCATAAATCTGCTGGTAAATTAAATTAATCATATTTCATTAACACGTCTTGACGATGAATTTAATATACGTTTTTTTCTACAAAGGCAAATGACAAAATACATTTTAGACTTTTCATAAATGTGTTCATAAACTAAATCAATCATATTTCATTGATGCGTCTCGAAAATAAATGTGATGTATTTTTTTCTGATAAGAATATAGTTACAAATTACATTTGAGGCTCTTCTGCATTCTATCATGCATGTGTTTCCTTGAAACTTTTGAAATGGATTTTCGCCACTAATCGATCTTGGGAAATAGTCAAGCTTTTCTTGAGCAACCCCGAATTCAACTACTAAATTATTCAAACTTGGTTCAATTCGATTAATTTTTTGAATTCAAACAGCTCGATTAATAACCCGGATCAAACTTATATCTTTTTTAACTAAAAAAATTCTATTGTATTTTAAAAAACTCGAGTTTGAACTCAGGCCGATCTCGAAGTTGACAAAATCAAGCTCCGATCGTGTATCCAGTTGGGCGAAATTGAGTGCATTCGAGCTCTGTACTAGAAAAACTCTGTCGACTCAATTCAGATTATATCCTCTACTCTTTTTTAAAAGGACTTATGAGGCTGAATTTTCTGCCCGGCTTAGCATGACTTTCACATGTGAATCTGATAGTGACTCTATGTGGGATACATCACAAGGTCATTGCTATAGGTTTTCACGTTGACACACCGTGAGATGGATGGCAGATGCGACGACGAAGGTCCAGCAATTGCTGAGATGGGCGTCTGCGAAGTGCACGCCGAGGATGGGCGTGATCCAAACGGTGCTGATCCAATTGGTGACATTGTTGGCCGCCTTGACCGTGCCTTGGTGAAGCTTCTTGGTCAACTAGAGGACAAGGTTGGACAAGATTCCATGGTACGCCAACCTAGACACGTTTGGAAGAGCAGTTAGGGAAATGTAGGATCTGTTTATTTGATTAAAAAAACTGTTTTTAAAAAATTATTTTCCAATCTTTCGATATTTGGACGACGGAAAACTAATTAATATATAGAAAATGTTTTAAAAACAACATCTCCTAGACAAGAAGAAATCATTTTTTCTAAACCACTAAACAAATGAAAACTAACCAGTTTCTTTGAAAATAATTTGCATGAAAAATAATTTCCGTTATGATGAACATTTCAATAAAAAAAAAAGGGACCCAAAAAGCGTGTTTGTTTAAAAAAAATCTTCATGAAAAAAGAAAATGTCTTCTGAAAATTATTTTTCAGGAATATATTGTTCATGTTTCCTAACTTCAAGTATACATATTTTCTTTGACTATAAATGGTATACCGTTGACTGATCAATTTCAACAAACCAAACACATGAAAGTCCAAAAAACTAATTTGCAAAAAATTATTTCACAGAAACAAACACATCCTAAGTTAAAATTTTTATTTTATTTTGAAATTCAAATAGTGTTCAGGAAAATGCAATTAAATGTGCACTAGGAAGCAACTTGGATTTACATGTTTGAAAAAAAACTATACTTGTAAAAATCTTTAATTATATATATTTTTATAAATTCCGAAAGATGCTCAACAACCAGTGGCACTTAGCTGAAGGGCTTTGGTAACAACCGGATGTTGGCGAGCCAAACCTAACACTTGACAAAGAGACATTTGATAGATATTCACTCAATATGATTGGCTTTGTTAACAATTAACAAAGATCTATTTTATTGGTCAAAAACATTTGATAGATATTCACTCAATATGATTGGCTTTGTTAAACCGAGTAAGATACAGCTTTATCTATTTTATTGGTCAAATACATTTGAACATACTTCCTTTCAAATTTAACAGTGATCGGTGTTTGAGGCTGACAAATCACTAAACTAATGTTGATTGGTCAAAGCAAAAGAGCAAACATTCTGACACTTCTTGCTTTAATTCAGCCCAACGAAGGAACGAATTTCAGACTTCAGGGATGTATAATCGAAAGGAGGATGACGTTCTTGTGAGCAGTCACTTGTTCCAAAAAGTCATGCTATACGGGAGTGACGTGGTGTGGGGCAAAGATCGCACTTGCCGGGAAATTTGACTTCAGACGATGGGAAAGCAAATGAAAGCTTCCTCTCTGGTTTTAATTTCGACCACATAGCGATCAATCAATCAAGATGTTTTCCCTCTAGAGTTAAATTCGATTTTTAAATATATTTATTTTAAAAAAATTTTTCAAATACGCTCATTTTTAAAAAAAAATTGAATTTTGAATTATTTTGTTATCTTTTGTTTTTATATATTCTTTTCTGTTTGCTTCTTCCTTGGCTAATCGCTAGCCAACAAGCTCGAGCTTGCCTATGGCCTGTATATAAATAAAAAATAATTAAAAATAATGAATTTTATTATTATTTTCTTCACCAGATTTTTATACCAAATGACAGAAAATACTTTTCAAGTATTTTTTTTTTTTTTAGATTTCAATCAAATACCAAAAAATGAAATCATTTTACTTCTTGGATAATATTTTCCAGAAATAGTATATTTTCTACAAAACAAATGAACCCTTAATCCCTCATATAGTCATATTTTGTTGTAATTATTCATTGCTGATTTCGTAAGTAGTGGTTTTAGAATTCTTAATTTTCTGAATCAA
Organism: Corymbia calophylla; assembly: GCA_014182845.1. Lineage (NCBI taxonomy): Eukaryota > Viridiplantae > Streptophyta > Magnoliopsida > Myrtales > Myrtaceae > Corymbia > Corymbia calophylla. The sequence goes on from CM024702.1 coordinate 2,810,539, forward strand.
GCATGTGATTTTCACATCTTAAGATAAACAAAACATATGATGGAGTAGTTGACGAGATGACTGAACCAGGTTGATTCCTTTCCAGGATAAGCGTGGAAGACCGGAGGAACATGGAGACGACCCTCCAGGTCGAGAGGGTTCACACCTTCGAAACGGCGGTCTGATTTGCCTAAATTGCTTTTAGAATTTTGGAAGCATGTTGAGTCCTTCGCGGCAAATGATTTTTTTTTCTCTTTCACCTTTGGACTCTTCGGTCGCGTGGATTGTAATTGGTTGGTGGATAGAATTCAGAATATTCTTGGTCGGCAAACAAAAGCAAATATAAGTTTTACCTTGGACAAAACGAATCCCTCGTGTTATTAGAAGCTGTCGACTAGTGTGGAACCAGTAAGAAGTACTCATAAATCTGTTGTTAAATTAAATCAATGGTATTTCATTAGCGCATCTTGATAAATTTAATGTCCCTTTTTTCGACAAAGACAAATGACAAATGACATTTTAGACTTTTCATAAACATGTTCATAAACTAAATTAATCATATTTTATTAATGGATTACATTTTATGCTCTTATGCACTCTACCATGCATGTGCTTCATTTAAATTTTTGGAATGGATTTTCGCCACTAATCGATCTTGGGAAATAGTAAAGCTTTTTTTGAACTACCTCGAATTCAATTACTGAGTCAAACTTGGTTTGGTTCGATTAATTTTTGAATTCAAGTAGTTCGATTACCTAGCCGGGTCAAACTTATATCTTTTTAACTAACAAATTATATTGTATTTAAAAAAAAAAAAACTCGAATTCGAGCTCGGGCCGATCTCGAACTTGACAAAATCAAGCTCCAATCGTGCATCCAGGTGGGCGGAATTGAGTGGATTCCGGCTCAAGTATCAGAAAAACTCTGTCAACTCAATTCAGATTATATCCTCTACTTTTTTTAAAAGAACTTATAAGGCTGAATTTTCTGCCCAGCTTAGCATGATTTTCATTTGTCAATCTGATTGTGACTCTATTTGGGATACACTAAAAGGTTATGGCTATCAGTTTTCACGTTGACACACTTCGATGGCAAAATGTGGAGGACACGCACCGTGAGATGGATGGCGGATGCGACGACGAAGGTCTGGTAGTGGCTGAGATGGGTGTCTGTGAAGTGCACGCCAAGGATGGGCGTGATCCAAACGGTGCTGACCCAATTGGTGACATTGTTGGCCGCCTTGACCGTGCCTTGGTGAAGCTTCTTGGTCAACTAGAGGACAAGGTTGGACAAGATTCCATGGTACGCCATCCTCTTGAAGAGATGCATTTGGAAGAACAGTTAGGGAGACGTAAGGTCTGTTTCTTTGAAAGGAAATTATTTTCGAGAAACTGTTTTCCAACTATTTGATATTTGGATAATGAAAATTAATTTAAATATGAAAAACATTTTTCATTGACTAAAAATAACGAGTTTAGATTTAAAGAAAACCACTTTTCATTTTGACAAGAAGGAAATCACTTTCCCTAAACCACAAAATAAATAAAAACTAACAATTTTCCTTGAAAATGATTTTCATGCAAAATACCTTTTCGCATCTGAACTTTTAAGTGAAATAGACTAACCTTAAAGTGTGTTTGTTTTAGAAAAAAATTCTCAATAAAAGAAAATATATTTTAGGAAATCATTTTTGAGTAAAATATTTTCCAATTTTCAAGTTAAGATATTCATTTTCCTAACTTAAAGTATACATATTTTCTATGACCATAAATGCTATTTTTTTAATTAATCATTTTCAGCAAACCAAACACATGAAAGTCCAAAAACTAATTTGCAAAAAATTCTTTTAGCGCAACAAACACATCCTAAGGTAAAAGGGTTTTTTCGAATTTCAAATAGTGTTTAGTAAAATGTAATTGAAATGTGCATTTAGGAAGCGACTTGGATTTAAATGTCATTTGAAAAAAATTATAATTGTAAAATATTTTAGTTATGTTTTTAATCAATTTTTAAAAAAAGAAAACTGAAGCTCAGCAGCCTGCAACACTTAGGTGAAGGACTTAGGGTGGCCATATGCCAGTGACCCATATCTAGTACCGGTGAAGTCCATATTTGCAAGGTAAAATTACGTTGTTGGCGTGATACGCATAACAATTAATTTTTACGCTTGAATTTTGAAAAGCTCACCTTTTATCGACCGGCTTATCCATGTGTCATCACCATGCGGTATGACTGCCACATACGAAATGCTTTCTTTCTCCACCCTCAGCCCATTGTTTTTGCCCATTGACAAAAAAAATCACTGAAATAAAAAAAAAATTCCATATATTTCATATTTATCTTATTGTTCTGTGAGCAAAACAAAATAGTTAAAAGGTAAATTTACCCTTTTTGTTATTTTCTTTTCCTATAATCATCGTCCTAAGCCCGCGGCGCATCACTTAGCAACATCTCTTGTGGACGTCCACCTCCACAATAAACGAATTGAGTCATATTATCTCTTGAAAAGCGAAATTATGGGTTTTTCTCCTCCTTTCTTGTTGATGCTTTTGCAATAATCTCTCCGAAATCTGAATTAAAGCACCATAAATCCTCTACGACTTCATGGCAGCAACGACAGCAACGTGGACTCATGGGGTAAGTGTGACAATCTCTCTTGTTCAAACATGACACATGGCTGCTCAGAGAGTTGCAAGAATAGTTGATGTTGAAACTCAGTTATATTTAATTATATGCTAATAGCAAGTTGGCATATAATTGACAATATAGAAGTTTCTAAGAAAATATGTATTAAGAGCGTGATTGACTCTCTGCTTTTGCATAATAAGCAAAATTCAGCCAAACAACACTGTTTCTTGGACTCATTTGACAAAACCTAATCAAGCTGGTAATTTTTAGATCAACCTTAAAACCAATTGCCACAAATTTGGTTCATATATAGACTTTAATAGTTCACATAATTGTCTTGGTACACAATGTTAATGCAAAAACACAACACGATGAGATAACCCTAGTCAAACCCAAGAGAATAAGCTATCAGAGGAAAACTCGAATGACACAAGAAATGGATACATGCTAGTCATATTTCACGCTTTGTAGATCAAATCGAGTCACCTCGCTAATGTCATCAATGGTGGTTGCAACATAAAGCATCTATCACTTCTAGATCAAATTGGCGCAAACCATGATGATAATGATACATTCGTTTCTCCCAAAACAACATTAATGAAAGTATTAAATCTGAGTTCATGGAGCTTAAAATGTAATTAGTTAATTTTGGTTTCGCATAAAGAAATACTCCCTCTGCGCACCCACCCATCAAAGAGTCAGAATTACATCAGATAGATATTCACTCAATATGATTAGCTAGTTAAACCAAGCAAGAAATTTTTTGTGATATTTTCTAAGTTTGAGTTGGATTCCAAATTTGAGTAAGTTTTCTAGTTTGAGTGAGCTAATTGGGGTTTTCTAGTTTGAATCCAAATATTGTATATGCAAGAGGTACGCATTGTTTTTTGCCTATGAAAGAGTAGAGCAGCTTTTGGATTGTGCAGCGTGCTTGTGAACTACATCCTTAAAAAAAATTGCAAGTGTTTTGAAGCTAACAAATCTTATAATAAGATCTGTGAAATTTTTTTGTGAAATTGAAAGATTATTTCGCCGGATTCATGACGATATGTGGTCACCATGTGGTCGACTTAAAACCAGAGAGGAAGCTTTCATTTGCTTTCCCATCATCCAAAGTCAAATTTCACGGCAGTCATATGTTCCAAAAATCTACACTATTCAGGAAGGATGTAGTGTTGCCGAGCGAAGATCACACTTGTTTTCCCTCGAAAGTTAAACAAATTCACGGAAAATTGAGTTGAAGAATGCACAAATGAAAGAAAATGACAAGGAAAGTAAATGTTCCGAAACATTAGAAGGGAAAATTAAACTGCAGGACTGAGATTAAAACAAATTTCTGGAATTGAAATTGCAAGCAAATGAAAATTACAACGGACTTGAAATCTAGCTACACTAAAAGCACAACATTAGATTAATATGGACATGACACATTGATGGAGGAAAAGCTTTGGCTTTTAGATTTTAAACTGAATGCTATTGGAAATAATAAACTTCAGACAAATATTTAATAGGGTTTGGTGTTGGTCATTACTGAAACTTTTAGTAGTGTTTGACATAATTGGTCGTCTCTCCTTCCTCCTCTATTTTTGGCTTTCACATGATTTCTCTTATTAAACTAAGGGATGACGATATGTATGAGGTCTTTTTCATCATCTAGAAACTAAGCTGTCATTTTTTGACCTATTATCAATCAAGGCGACACGAAGCTTACTATTCCGATGGTGTTCATGTTGAAACAAGTGTAAAAAGTTAAAGACATCTAAGCTTTGTATACGTCAATGAAAGATTTAGCTAATAAGCTTGACCTTTCTTGATTCCAGGTTCACTAGTTGTGGAATTAACCGCTGTATTTAAAAGAGTCGAGCTAGGTTGGAGAGCTACCAGTAAACGTCACAGAACAGAGAAACTAAATATCTATTCGATGTATTTCTTACTCTTTGTTGGGTGGGTAGACAAGTGTAGTATTTCCTTACGTGAAATCAAAACCAAGTTTACATGCTATGTTCCATTGATTTAGATCTTTTATTTTATTAATGTTGTTTCGAGAGAAAGGAAGGAGCAAAGTCAAGAGTTAGCTCCTCTTCTAGTCCCCCCACACAACATCAAATCCAATCGATCGATTTCTGTGTTGTCTGCTAGTGCGGAGCAAGACAGGCGCATCCAGGAAAAACGGAACACCTAAACACGCACGCTGCCTGGAAGGTTAAGTTTTAATCCCCCTTTCGGGCGGGTTTTTAGGTCCTAGAAGTTCTAGATGCTTTATGTCGCAATCACCATTGAGCAACCTTAGCAAGGCGACTCAATCTTATCCATGTGTTTCGAGTATTATTCGTCTTTTGCATAAAAAGTTTGCTTGTGCTTGGAAAGAGACATTGTCACACACACCTAACGTTGCTGTCATCAAGTCGTGGAGGATTTGTGACGTTTTAATTCAGTGTTCAGAGAGATTATTGCAAAAGCAAAAAGAAAAAAAAAAGGAGAAGGAAAAAACCCTATAATTCAGATTTCAGATTCGTATCGACGACGGACTAACAAGTTAAATGGGTATGTCCTTGTTCCTCTTCATCCTCCATTAATTATGAAATTCTTGAAAAATTAATCTACCAAAAAGTAAAGGGAAATAATACTAAAAATGTCATGGAAAGAAATGCAAGTGGAAGAGTTTTAAAAAAATTTAAAAAGAAAAGATTCAATTGTTTGATAGAAAGTTGATTATTAGGAAAATAATATAACAAAAAGGGTAAATTTGTCTGCTAATTATTTCCTCTTTGCTGACGGAACAAGAAGATAAAAATGAAAAATATAGAAAAAAAAAAGTTTCGTTTCAATGAGATAATGACATAAGGAAGAGCCAACTAATAAAAGGCAAGCTTTTCAATAAAATAGTTTTTGGACCGATAGGTTATGCATGTTCTAGATTACCTTTGAGAAGCATCAAAAGATTGCTTGATTGATTTTCTACCCATTCGACCTAACAACAAAGTTGGAAATTCTAGATATAAGAGATTAATCAGACGGTAATCTATTCTCATCAATAGTCATAGGCCATTGATGTAATCATATCCTTATCCTAATGTTCACACACAAACAAATATTCGCTCGTGATAATTAGATCTGCTAAACTTATCCATATGATAATGGCCATAATCATATATTAAAACACATGTACGAGGCGACATCCCTTAAAGAAAAGAAATAAAGAAAACAAAGAGCAAATCGAGCGATGGGACAACGAAATGATGACAAAAGTAGCCAGTCGACAAGGCGATTGCATGGGAGTTGGTATGCCTTTGACAGCTGCCACATGCAATTGCTTGCAAAACCATGCGATGGGAGGATGGGGTCGTGAAGTCGAGTCAACTCCGCAAAATTCAACCTGGCATCTTTTGGACGACAAAAACAAGAAGACGGAAATAGCGGAGCACTATAAAAGGTTGATTTTGGAGATACAAAGCTCTTCGAACAAGTTAGCTTTTAGGGCAAACTCATACATATTCAAAATGTCACTAGTGGAAGGAGGAGTTGATGATTGCACTCGAGATGGAACTGTTAATCTTCGAGGTAATCCCACCTGTCGATCCAAGCACGGTGGATGGATTGCCTGCTCATTCATCCTTGGTACTCTCTCTCTCTCATTCATTATATGAAGTTTGTGCTCATGGGTTTGAAGAGAAGTGAAGTTCGTGTGCATGAGTTTGAACTCATGGTTTTCAAGAGAAGCTGCTCAAGGATTTGAAGAGAAGTGAAGTTTGTGTTCATGGGTTCGAACTCATGAGAAGCTAGAGAAGCTCTGTGCTCAAGGAAGTTTGTGCATAAGTTTGAACTCATGGTTTTCAAGAGAAGTGAAGCTTATGCTTGCGGGTTTGAGCTCATGCCTTTGAAGAGAAGTGAGTTTTGTTTTCATGGGTTTCAAGAGAATTTTGGTAAATTGCGCAAAACATCAAATTGAATGGTAGTATACCAAATCAAATGTACAAGGCATCATGCATTTTCTAACCTTTTTCCTTTCAACTTTCTTGATGATTTTGTTTTAAACTTGCCACGAATGAATAGTTCATGTAGGGTGTTGAATGAAATCTGGAAAGCCAACCTAACAGACAACCTCCCAGTATTGTCATAGATATGTGAAAAACAATCATTGAATAATTAGTAGCTGAAGTAATAATTTCTTTCTTGAACTTGTTACTTTTGGAGGTTCTGCTTGTGGTTGTTTACTTTATCTCGGTCCATCCTTGCTTGGGTGCTCTTATGGCACAGGGTTGAATACTTCCGTTGGTTAATTAATATTTCAATTTAAACTGAATTTCATGGAAGAAAACTATGGAGATGGATGGATGTCTAGGCAGAAAAGAAAGCCAAATTTGATTCCAGTGGCCGTTATTATTCGCAAAAAGAATAACAAAATTTGCCCCATAAAGAGTTTGTTGGTTAGCAAATCTTATCTTTAATCTTGCAAAATTATATTTCGACCTACTGAAAGTGCTTTGGCATCTATAAGTCTTCTTAAATCCCATTAGAACCATTTTGTAAATTAAGCATGTACCACACTGCACAAATGATGATGATGAGCTAAGTGACACCAACTACTAGTATTTTCGCACATGCCAATTGCAACGCTGATTTTATCCAATGCATTATAAGTCAAGAAAAATGAGAGAAAAGTATTTTGCTATGCGTTATATTTGTTTAAAGAAAGCATTAGACTTGCACCTAAACATGACTTTGTTGTAATAAAATTCTCCATTAGATAGGTTTTAATTAGTTGAGATATATATAAATAGTTGATAAAAAGAGAGCCAATATTATCTTCTTCCAGAAAATAATTAACCATATGATGTCATTTGTTACATCATTTTTTTCCCTCGTTGAGGCTTAAGTGTAATCCAAAGCTGTGAAGACCTAGCTACCTAACGTTATGACTACAAACAAGTTGGTGAGATTTTTATTTTTTCTATATTAATGCATCTTCAATCAGAAAAAGAAAACTTTGGAAGCACCAATTAGACCCATTTCTTCTATATCTTTAATAAGCATCTTCAATCAGAAAAAGAAAACTTAATCACGCAAACATGCATGCAAATGTAACTTTCATCCTGTCATTTTCATGATCCATGGTCACTATTTATTTTACTTTACGTTAGTTTCAGACGCAACATATTAACAAATCATAAATCTCCAACTATGCACTTAATATATTGAATAAGTCGGCTTCTTTTCACGGCATTTGCCAGTCGTGCCTTTTTTTCTGTCCATTAGCTCCATTTCTGAGATCTATTTAAAAAAGAAGAAGAAGAGCGGAAGACCATCGAGTCATGTCAGATTTTCTGATAATCATGATCATAATGACTTGTTGACTAATTTGCTGCAGCGTACGAGGTCTTCAGGAGCATGGCGCACACCGGTTTTCTATCCAATCTAGTCCTCCGTCTGACCGAGAATCTCCATCAAGGCACGGTCCAATCGGCCAACAACGTCACCAATTGGGTCGGCACCGTTTACATCACCGCCGTCCTTGGCGCGTACGTGGCAGACGCCCATCTCGGCCGTTACTGGACCATCGTCGTCGCATCGGCCGTCTCTCTCACGGTACGTGTCATCCTACTCCACGTCGCATTGGTCAAAATCAAAGCTGTTGAGAAAGCGACCTTTCGAGAAAGAATCCAATTTTTTCCGTCATGGGTTAAGCGCATATATATCTCCCTGCGCAGGGCATGTCGGTCTGGACCCTAGCCATCTCGCTTCCCGGCTTCAGGCCGCCTCACTGCTCGGCAGCCGACGGCGACAACTGCGATGAGGCCTCCACGCTGCACCTCGCCGTCTTCTACTGCGCTCTGTACACGCTGGCGGTCGGGAGCGGCGGGGCCGAGGCCAACGTCCCGACGATCGGCGCGGACCAGTTCGACGACTCCGACCCAAAGGAGAAGGCCGACAAGCTCGCCTACTCCAACTGGCGGACGGTCGGCGTCTTCTTTGGGACCCTCTTTGCCAACTTCGTCCTTGGCTATGTTCAGGACAACGGAGGCTTGGCCCTTGGGCACGGGCTCCCCATCCTCGGGCTCGTGATCTCTGTGGTGATCTTCCTCGCCGGGACCCCTTTCTACCGCCACCGGGTGCCTGCCGGCAGCCCGCTCACGAGGACGGCCTGGGTCATCGTGGCCGCCGTGAGGAAGTGGAGGGCGCCGGTCCCGAGCGATCCGAAGGAGCTTTATGAGCTGGACCCGCAAGAGGATGTCACGAAGGGGAAATTCAGGATCGACTCAACACCAACCCTAAGGTAGTAATTTGCATCGACTTCCACTTCTCGTGGGTTCAAAATCAGAAAGTTTTACTGTGTGGCTCACTTCCGTGCAGATTCTTGAACAAAGCATGCGTCCGAACCGGCACGACTTCTCCGTGGAGGCTATGCTCGGTCACCCAAGTCGAGGAGACGAAACAAATGCTGCTTATGATCCCAATGCTGATCGCGACTTTCATCCCGAGCTGCATGGCGGCTCAGATCAATACCCTCTTCGTCAAGCAAGGAACTACCTTAGACAGCAGCATCGGCAGCTTCAAGATCCCTGCGGCGAGTCTAGCCCGATTCGTGACCATATCGGAGCTTGTGTGTTTTGTGATGTATGACCGCTTCTTGGTCAAGCTCGTGCGAAGATGGACCAAGAACCCGAGAGGCATCAGTCTTCTCCAAAGGATGGGGATCAGCCTTGTCCTCCACATCGTGATCATGACCGTGGCGTCCTTCACCGAGAGAGGGAGGCTCCGAGTGGCTGGGGAGCACAATTTGGTCGAATCGGAAGGACAAATCCCATTGACGATCTTCATTCTGCTTCCTCAATTCGTGCTCATGGGAACAGCCAACGCGTTCCTGGAAGGAGCGAAAATCGAGTTCTTCTACGACCAAGCGCCAGAGAGCATGAAGAGCCTGGGCACGTCTTATTTAATGATGACAATGGGGGTCGGGAACTTCCTCAGCAGCTTCCTCCTATCCACGGTCTCGCACATCACCGAGAGGCACGGCCACCACGGTTGGATCCTAGACAACCTGAATGCTTCGCACCTCGACTATTACTACGCCTTCTTCGCAGTGCTCAACATCCTGAATTTCGCGTTCTTCCTGTCCATGGTGAAACTCTATTATGCGGATCGCGCTGAGGCATCAGGATTAGATGGTGGTCCTCCTGGAAGAGATGGAAGAGCCGGTTCTGCAGAAGGAGGAGGAAGTTCTGGTGACATTGCTCTGGTATAGGTAAAAATGCCACGGATCGGATTTGTGTTGAAAAGATGATTGTGAAAGCTATCTTATATCCTAAGCTCTACTTGTTAAATAATATTCAGCACTTGTACAGCTCTCGGCGTTACAGCTACATGCGTGCCTTTACATTTGTGTACAGATGGTTGTTGCAAAATAGATCATCACATGATTGGCTATTATATGGAGACTCCTTCACTCCATTTTTTTGCGTCCTTAGTTATCTTTGTAATAATGGGAAATGCTCCTTAGCTCTTGTACATCATCTTATAAATGATACTTACATTTCAAACCAAAAAAAAAAAAAATCATTACATGATTAATTTACTCTATGTTTAGAAACGAGTTCGCTTTACGTCATCATCCATCATCCAAAACAAAAAATTTGCCTTTGAATCTTCTTTCCTTTCCTCCCAGTACATCATCTTCACTCTGTGCGCTTCTTCTAGGCTAGGACGGATTTTCTTCCAACCTAGCTTGACTCTTTAAGATGAACCTGATTAATTCCAAAACTTGTGAACTTTGTCCCAAGAAAAAGTCGATCTTCTCAGTCAAATTTCATATGTAAAGCTCAGATGGCTTTAAATTTCTTGATCTTGTTTTAACATATATGTGAGGGGAATTGGAAATTTGATGAATCCTTTAGGCTTCATTCGTTTCACGAAAAATATAATTTTTTTAGAAAATATTTTCCAAAAGGTTATTTTCTAGAAAGATGACGGTATTTTTCAGTATTTGGACAAAACTTGAAGACATGTGAAATATATTTTTCATTTGGCTTTAAGAATCTATTTTTCCGGAGATATTTTTTACTTTTAAATTATTTTAATTTTTTATTCTTTTCTTTCTTTTTTCTCCTTTCTTCTTCTCCATCTCTCCGGCGCAACCACCCCCAACATGGAGCTAGACATGGAATCCATGGAGCTTGACGTGTCGGAGAAAAGGACAAGAGAAGAAGAGCACACGCAACAAAGGTGGGAACGGAAATCATTTTCTACAACTTTAGAAGGAGATTTTCCACCGATCGGAACACGTTTTCTTTGTCCACTTTTTTCCACGCCTTAAACACCGGAAAATAAGGAAAATTTTTCTCGAAAGATATTTTCCACAAGCAAAAGGAAAATAGGTCCAAAAATGACATCTCAGCTTCTAGATGGTCATTAGATACATGCACATCATCGTTTCTTAGTTTAATAAAGAATATCATGTCAGAGCCAAAACAAAGGAGGAAGAATATCCCATCAATTATGTCAAACCCTATTAAAAGTTCAAATAACGACGAACACCAAACCCTATTAAATATTCGTCTGAAGTTTATTATTTTCAAATCATTCAATTTAAAATCTAAAAGCCAAAGCTTTTCCTTCAGTCCCAGGTTGTGCTTTTAGCGTGGCTAGATTTCAAGTACATTGTAATTTTCATTTGCTTCCAGTTTCAATTCCAAAATTCTGTTTCAATTACAGTCCTGCGGTTTAATTTTCCCTCTAATGTTTTGAACATGTAGTTTCCTTGTCATTTTCTTTCATTTGAGCATTTTTCATCTCAGTTTTCCGTGAATTTTTTTGACTTTCAAGGGAAACAAGTGCGAACTTTACCCGGCAATATCACGTCATTACTGAATGGCATGAACTTTTGAAACAGATGACTGCCGTGAAATTTGACTTCAAACGATGGGAAAGCAAATGAAAGCTTCCTCTCTGGTTTTAATTCGACCACATAGTGATCACATATGTTCATGAATTAGGCAAAACAATCTTTCTATTTCACGAAAAAGATTCACAAATCTTATTATAAGATTTATTTAGCTTCAAAACATTTGCAATTTTTTTAAGGATGTAATTCACGAGCACGTCGTACAAGCCAAAAGCTACTCTACTCTTTAATAGGCAAAAACCAACATGCACCTCTTGCATATTCAATATTTGGAATTAAACTAGGAAATCCCAATTACCTTAATCAAATTAGAAAACTTACTTGAATTCAGAATCCAACTCGAACTTAGAAAATATTTCAATAATTTCTTTCTCAGTTTAACCAACCGATCATATCGAGTGAATATCTATCTGATGTGATTTTGACTCTTTGACCAGTGGGTGCACAAGTGTATTTCTTTATGTGAAACCAAAATTATGTAATGCATTTTAAGTTCCATTGACTCAAATTTGATACTTTCATTAATAACGTATCATTATCATCATGGTTTGTGCCATTGACGACATTAGGAAGGTGACTCTTTCCGATCTACAAAGCAGGAAATCTGGCTAGTGCTAATCCATATCTCGTGCTATTCGAGTTTTCGTTTGATAGCTTGCTCTCTTTGGCTCGACTAGGGTTATCTCGTCGTGTTGTGTTTTTGCATTAACATTTTGTACCAAGATAATTATATGAACCGAATTTGTGGCAATTGATTTTAAGGTTGATCTAAAAATTATCAACTTGATTAGGTTTTGTCAAATGAGTCCAAGACAGTTGTTGTTTGGCTGAATTTTTGCTTATTATGCAAAAGCAGAGGATCAATCACGCTGTTAATATATATTTTCTTAGAAACTCCTATATTGTCAATTATATGGCAAGTTGCTATTAGCATATAATTAAATATAACTGAGTTTCAACATCAACTATTCTTACAACTCTCTGAGCAACCATGTATGAACACGAGAAATTGTCACACTTACTCCACATTGCTGTCATGAAGTCGTAGAAAATATATGGTGCTTTAATTCAGATTTCGGAGAGATTATTGCAAAAGAATGAAAAGAAAAGAGGAAAAAAAAAACCTACAATTTTGCTTTTCAGGAAAAAATATGACTCGATTCGTTTATTGTGGAGGTGGAAGTCCATAAGAGATGTTGCTTAATTGATGCGCTGCGGGCTTAGGACGATGATTATTAGGAAAAAGAAAATAACTAAAAATGTAATTTTACCTTTTAAATATGTTGTTTTGCTCACAGACAATTAGATATCTGTGAAATAAACGATTTTTTTTTTTTTTTTATTTTTTATTTTTTTGTCAAGGCATACAGCTGAAAACTATTAGAGGAAAAAAAATGGGCTGAGGGTGGAGAGAGAGAGCATTTCATACGCAAGAGTCATACCACATGGTGACGAACATGGATAAACCGACCAATAAAAGATGAGCTTTTAAGATTCACATTCTTGTGAGATCTCTAGGAGATCCAAAAGACCGTGATGTAGCCGATGGACGATATACGCACCCAACGACCCATCTTCAACAGCCACAGGAAGCTTCACAAAATGACTCTCCGCTGCTCCTATTTCAAGAATCGCCTACAATGAGTGTTATTGCCTGGCGAAGATCGCACTTGCTGTGAAAATGGACTTCAGACGATGGGAAAGCAAAAGAAAGCTTCCTCTGGTTTTAATTCGACCGCATAGCGATCAATCTATCAAGATGTTTTCCTTTTTTTCTCTTTTTTTTTTTTCCGAGGAAGGAGGAAAAAAACGGAGAATGACATCGACGTGACACACTGATGGAGGAAAAGCTTTGGTTTTAGATTTTAAGCTGAATGATATTGAAAATACTAAATTTCAGACGAATATTTAGTAGGGTTTGGTGTTGGTCGTTACCTAGACTTCTAATAAGGTTTGACATAATTGGTCGGATCTTCTTCCTCCTTTGTTTTGGCTCTTACATGACATTCTTTATTAAACTAAGGGACAATGATGTGTATGTGGTCTTCTGATGACCATCTAGAAACCTATTTTCAATTAAAGCCATCTGGGTTTTGTGTATGAAAATTTGACTAAGAGAATCGACTTTTCTTGGGACAAAGTTCACAAGTTGTGGAATTAATTAGGTGCATTAGAAAGAGTCAAGCTAGGTTGGAAGAAAATCTGTGTTGCGTAGAACAAGCACACGAGTGAAGATGATGTAGTGGGGGGAATGGAAAGAAGATCTCTTCGAAGGCAAATTTTTTGTTTTGGGTAATGGATGATGATGTAAGGCTAACTCGTTTCCAAACATAGAGTAATTCAACAACTATCATCTGTACATAAATGTGAAGGCACGCAGGCAGCAGTGACGCCAAGAGCTGTACAAGTGCCAAATATGATTCGACGAGTAGGGTTTAGTGATGGGAGAACGATAACAATTCGAACAATATCGAATTAACGCAGCGGAATAAAATAATCTCCCCTCTTGTGTAAACCTAATAGGAACCGATATAGTAGAGCAAAATAAATACCAAGTACGCAAACACAAGACGTTTTTTACATGGAAAACCCCCTCAGTGTGAGGAGATCAAAAACCAAGGGACCGGAGTCCACCCGAAAATCTTCACTATCAACAAAATTGGGTGAACAATGTTCTTCTCTAGCAAATACTAGAGGTACATAGCAGCAAAGATCTCAAGAACATAATTCTTGGCAATACACATAAACTTCACAAGAGATCAAGGATAAATATGACCAAAAACGCAAGTTTTGATCAATCCACGAAAAACCTGATGTATGGAGCTTCAAATGAAAATCAAACCGTTCAGATTCGAGAAGATTGCGCCACGAACAAGCTGAAAAAATTTCAGCTCAATCGGACCTCGAATCAACCTCCGATGTCAGTTTGATGTAAATCAGACTTTGCCCCAAACCTCAGATTTTCTGCTTTCTCTTTTTCTCTTGTTACTACGTCTTTTGCGGCTACCACTTCTACGATAGTGAGAAACCCTATTTCTCCATATAACTTATTATATGGGCTCAAGCCCTTTTGGGCTTGCAATTCATTGGGCTTCCTTCACATAGGAGTGAACCTAACTAACAAATCTCCCCCTCACGACAATGTGGAGGGATTCTCCATCCCTGCTATCAACCGGCAATGTTCAAGCTTTTCTCTTGGTAGAGTCTTCGTCATCATATTAGAACCATTATGGTCCGTATGAATTTTCTCAAGTTCCAACAACTTTTCATCTAGAACATCCCTTATCCAATGATATCTAACATCAATATGTTTCGATCTAAAATGAAAAGATGAATTCTTACCAAGATGAATTATACTTTGATTATCACAAAATAGCATACAAAACTCTTTTGCTTGAACCCAAGTTCTTCCAAAAACTTCTTCATCCATAGCATCTCTTTACTAGCTTCAGTCGCTACAATAAATTCAGCTTCGGTTGTAGAAAGTGCAACACACTTCTGCAATCTTGACTTCCATGACACAGCTCCACCCGCAAAAGAAATCAAATAACCAGAAGTAGATCATCGAGTATCAATATCTCCTGCCAAGTCAGAATCTATGTATCCAACTAACTCAAGTTTCCTGGTCCCAAAACTGAGTTTCAAATTTGAAGTTCCCCGCAGATACCTCATAATCCACTTCACTGCATTCCAATGCTCTCTACCTGGATTTGACAAATAGCGACTAACAACACAAACTGCATGTGCCAAGTCTGGGCGTGTACATACCATCGCATACATTAAACTTCTCACAGCTGAGGCATATGGAACACTTTCCATATCTTTCTTCTCTTTATCAATCGTAGGACTTTGCTTCATATTTAACTTAAAGTGGGCAGCAAGTGGAGTACTAACCACTTTAGCCATGTCCATGTAAAATTTCTGAAGGATCTTCTCAATATATTTCTCTTGCGACAAAAATAACTTTTTAGCATCTCTATCTCGAGTAATTCTAATGTCAAGAATCTGCTTCGCCGAGCCCAAGTCTTTCATGACAAAAGACTTGCTCAATTGTTTCTTCAATAACTCAATTCTTGAAGCATTCCTGTCAACAATCAGCATATCATCAACATAAAGCAAAAGAATAATAAAGTCATCATCAGAAAATTTTTGGACAAACACACAGTTATTCGAGAAAGTCTTCTTATAGCCTTGTTCTGTCATAACTGACGCGAACTTTTTGTACCACTGCCTCAGTGTTTGCTTTAGGCCATAGAGAGTTTTCTTTAATTTGCACACATAATCCTCGACATAAGTACAGCGGGAGTGCCATAACTTGGCATGGAGGGACATTTAAGTGCCAAAACTTACAAACGGTACACTTAAGTACCAAAATCGGAGCAAAATAGATCACTTAAGTGCCAACGCCGAGAAAATTCGGCTAAAACGCTGACGTGGCTTTTTTCCGGCGATCTAAGGTCGAAACGACGCCGTTTTTGTTGCTGATGTGGCGAAGTAAACCCAAAACGGCATCGTTTGGGTGCTAATGTGGCCACTGCACCCAAAACGACGCCGTTTTGACTAATATTTATTTTTTAATAAATATTAATTAAATAATATTTTAAAAAATTTAAAAAAAAAAAAAAGAAAAAAAAAGTGGGGAGCAGCCTATTGCGCGCCCCCCATCGCCGGTGGGGCGGCGACGGACGGACGCGAGGGCCGCCGGCACCGGGCGGGCCGGCGACCCTCGCCAGATCGGGGAGGGGTCGCCGCCCTCTCCCGGCGTCTCGGGAGGGCCGCCGCGCGAGGCGGCGGCCCTCCCCGTCATCGCCACCACCCCACCGGCAATGGGGCGGCGGCGACGGGTTGCTCCCCACCTCTTTTTTTTTTTTTTTTAAATTTTGCTTTTTTAATATTATTCAATTAATATTTATTAAAAATAAACATTAGTCAAAACAGCGTCGTTTTGGGTGCGGTGGCCACATCGCACCCAAACTACGCCGTTTTGGGTTTACTTCGCCACATTAGCAACAAAAACGGCGTCATTTCGACCTTAGATCGTCGGAAAAATGCCACGTCAGCGTTTTAGCCGGATTTTCTCGCCGTTGGCACTTAAGTGATCCATTTTGCTCCGATTTTGGCACTTAAGTGTACCGTTTGTAAGTTTTGGCACTTAAGTGTCCCTCTGTGTCAAGTTATGGCACTCTCGAGGTCCGTATGTCCATAATCCTCTTTCCCTTTCACTTTAAAACCTTCAGGTTGTTCCATATATATCTCTTCCTCCAAGTCACCATGTAGGAATGCTATTTTGACATCCATTTGCTCAATCTCCAAATCTAGAGTAGCTATCAGACCTAGTACCACACGGATAGAAGACATTTTCACTATCGGAGAAAATATATCATCAAAATCAATACCCTTTCTTTGACCGAATCCCTTAACAACCAATCTAGCTTTGTACCGTGGTTGTGAAGTATGTTCACTTTGTTTTAACCTATATATCCACCTATTCTTCAAAGCTCTGTGTCAAGTTATTGCACTCCCGGGGTCCGTATGTCCATAATCCTCTTTCCCTTTCACTTTAAAACCTTCAGGTTGTTCCATGTATATCTCTTCCTCCAAGTCACCATGTAGGAATGTTGTTTTGACATCCATTTGCTCAATCTCCAAATCTAGGGTAGCTATCAGCCCTAGTACCACACGGATAGAAGACATTTTCACTACCGGAGAAAATATATCATCAAAATCAATACCCTTTCTTTGACCGAATCCCTTAACAACCAATCTAGCTTTGTACCGTGGTTGTGAAGTATGTTCATTTTGTTTTAACATGTATATCCACCTGTTCTTCAAAGCTCTTTTATCTTTAG
Source organism: Corymbia calophylla (assembly GCA_014182845.1). NCBI lineage: Eukaryota > Viridiplantae > Streptophyta > Magnoliopsida > Myrtales > Myrtaceae > Corymbia > Corymbia calophylla. The sequence continues at coordinate 2,827,894 of CM024702.1, forward strand.
GTAACTTCACCAACTCAAAAGTACGATTATTATAAAGTGACTGCATCTCATCTCGCATAGTATCAAACCAATTGTTTTTATACTCATATTCTATTACTTCTGCAAAGCACTCTAATTCACCTGCATCAGTCAATAATACATACTCATCTTCAAAATATCTGGTGGAAGATTGTCGGTCTCTAACGGATCTCCGAACTAGAACATCCAGTGGAACATCTAATTGAGCATCTGGTTCAGGAATAATATTATCCGTTTCAACATGTTCAGGAACATGTGCGTTATCCGGAACATTGATTTCCTGCTACTCTTCATCAACCTGGGTAGGAATATTTGTAAGAGGAACTGGATCCAAATCATCACTAACCTGTGGTGCAGAAATCGTCTCTGCTTTTTTAATATCCTCTATTGTTTGATCTTCCATAAACACAGCATCTCTGCTTCTTATAATTTTCTTTTCAACTGTATCATAAAATTTGTAGCCAAACATATCCTGTCCATAACCAATGAATATGCATTGTCGTGTTTTCACATCAAGTTTAGACCTCTCATCTTTGGGAATATGCACAAATGCTTTGCACCCAAAGACACACAAATAATTATAAGAAACATATTTGCATGTCCAAACTCTATTAGGAACATCAAACTCTAAAAGAACGCATGGAGTAAGATTCAATACATATGCAACTGTACTTAAAACCTCATCCCAAAAGGATTCAGGTAGCTTTGACTGTAAAAGTAAGCATCTTACCTTTTCAACCAGTGTTCTGTTCATTCTCTCAGCTAAGCCATTTAACTGAGGCGTCTTGAGAGGTGTCTTTTGATGTCGAATACCCTGTTGTCTACAATATTCATCAAAATGTCCAATATACTCTCCCCCATTATCAGTTCTGACGCATTTCAATTTCTTTCCAGTCTATCTCTCAACTGAAGCCTGAAACTACTTAAAAGCATCTAATACTTGATTTTTAGCTTTTAAGGTATAAATCCAAATTTTCCTTGAAAATTCATTTATGAAGGTAACAAAATAAAGAGAGCCACCAAGTGATTTTGTTTTCATAGGACTGCAAACATCAGAATGCACTAAATTCAATATACCTGACTTTCTTGAAGGAGGGGAGCTTTTAAATGCAACTCTATTATGTTTTCCTGCTAAATAATGAGCACACCTCTTTAGCGCCGAACTTTTCAATCCTGAAAGGAGCTTCTTCTTGGCCAATATTGACAAACCCTTCTCACTAATGTGACTGAGCCTCTTATGCCATAACTCAGCTGCATCTTCGCTGCCTACTGCATTAATTTTTTCTTTGGACAACTTTGCCTGCATAAGGTACAACGAAGAATATTTTTCACCTCTAGCCACAACAAAAGAACCTTTGGTAAGCTTCCATTGACCAGTACTAAAGATGCTGCAATACCCCTCATCATCCAACTTGCATGTAAAAATCAAATTCAAGCGGATATCAGGTATATGTTTAACATTATTCAATACTAATCTTGTGCCATTGCTGGTTTCTAGGCACACATCACCGATGCCTACAACTTGAGCCAGCCCATTGTTTCCCATCTTTACAGATCCGAAGTCGTATGACCTGTATGATATAAAGAAATCCCTACGAGATGTAGCATGAATAGATGCACCACTATCAATTACCAAACTGGTCTCATGAGATACAAAATTCACCGCATCACCATCAAAAATAATGAGAAAGTCTTCTTTAAGTGCAGCAACACGATTATCATCACTGTCACTATCACTTATCTTCTCTTTACCTTTCTCCTTTTGTTTCTCCCTTTTTAAGTGGCAACAAAATCTCTGAATATGTCCCTTCTAATGACAATAATGGCACTCAACATTACCAAATTTATTATACTTACCTCTGCTTTTATCTCTACTCTTGTCTCTGTTTCTCGGACCTCGAGACTCACTTCTTCCCCTTTTCTCAACAACCAAGGCATCAGAATGTGAAGAGGATGATCCTTGTGTCTTCCTTCTCATCTCTTTATTCAAAATACTACTCTTGGCCAAATCCATGGTAATCGTACCATCCGGGGCAGAATTAGACAAAGATATTCGAAACGTCTCCCATGAGTCAGGCAAAGTATCAAGCAACCATAGTGCTTGTATCTCATCATCAAACTTGATTCCCATCGCAGCCAATTGATTTATAATTCCTTGAAAAGAATTTAAATGATCAGTCAAACGAGTACCATCTTGATATCTCAGAGCCATCATATGTTTTATCATAAATAACTTATTATTCCAGTCTTTCGAGCATATAACTGTTAGAGCTTATTCCATAAACCGCATGCGTGTGTTTCCTTAATAATATGGTTCAAAACATTATCATCTACCCACTGCCTAATATAACCACACACTTGACGATGAAATATAGACCATTCGACATCAGTTTTATTCTCCAGTTTCTCCTCGGCAAATACGGGCAAATAAAAATCTTTCACATATAAAAGATCTTCCATCTTCCCTTTCCAAATATGATAATTCGAACCATTCAGTGTAACCATTCTACTCGTATTCGTTTCCAATGTTTAACACAAGGCAGAAAAATCAAGCAACAACCAGAAGCTCTGATATCACTCTGATGGGAGAACAATAACAATTCGAACAATATCGAATTAACGCAGTGGAATAAAATAATCTCCCATCTTGTGTAAACCTAATAGGAACCGATATAGTAGAGTAAAATAAATACCAAGTACGCAAACACAAGACGTTTTTTACGTGGAAAACCCCCTCAGTGTGAGGAGATCAAAAACCACGGGACCGGAGTCCACCCGAAAATTTTCACTATCAACAAAATTGGGTGAACAATGTTCTTCTCTAGCAAATACTAGATGTACATAGTAGCAAATATCTCAAGAACATAATTTTTGGCAATACACATAAACTTCACAAGATATCAATGATAAATCTGACCAAAAACGTAGGTTTTGATCAATCCACGAAAAACCTGATGTATAGAGCTTCAAACGAAAATCAAACCGTTCAGATTCGAGGAGATTGCGCCACGAACACGCTGACAAAATTTCAGCTCAATCAAACCTCGAATCGACCTCCGATATCAGCTTGATGTAAATCAGATTTTGCCTCAAACCCCAGATTTTCTGCTTTCTCTTTTTCTCTTGTTACTACGTCTTTTGCGACTACCACTTCTACGATAGTAAGAAACCCTATTTCTCCATATAACTTATTATATGGGCTCAAACTCTTTTGAGCTTGCAACTCATTAGGCTTTCTCCACATAGGAGTGAACCCAGCTGACATTTAGGACATAAGATAGCATCACAATCATCTAATCCCCACAAATCCGATCCGTGGCATTTTACCTATACCAGAGCTATGTCACCAGCACTTCCTCCTCCTGCGACACCGGCTCTTTCATCTCTTCCTTGAGCACCACAATCTAGTCCTGATGCCCTGGCGCAATGCGCATAGAGTTTTGCCATGGACAAGAAGAATGCGAAATTCAGGATGTTGAGCATTGTGAGGAAAGCATAGTAATAGTCGAGGTGTGAAGCATTCAGGTTGTCTAGGATCCACCCATGGTGGCCGTGCCTCTTGGTGATGTGCGAGATCGTGGATAGGAGGAAGCTGTTGAGGAAGCTCTGGACCCCCATTGTGATCATTAAATAAGAGGTGCCGAGGCTCTTCATGCTCTCCAGCGCTTGGTCGTAGAAGAACTCGATCTTTGCTACTTCCAGGAACGCGTTGGCTGTTCCCATGAGCACGAATTGAGGAAGCAGAATGAAGATTGTCAGTGGGATTTGTCCTTCTGATTCAACCAAATAGTGTTCCCCAGCCACTTGGAGCCTCCATCTCTCGGTGAAGGACGCCACAGTTGTGATCACGATATGGAGGACAAGGCCAATTCCCATCTTGCTAAGAAGACTGATGCCTCTTGGGTTCTTGGTCCATCTTTGCATGATCTTGATGAAGACGCAGTCATACACCACAACACACCCAAGCTTCAATATGGTCATGAATTTGGCTAGACTCGCCGGGGGGATCTTGAAACTGCCAATGCTTCTATCTAAGGTAATTCCTTGCTTGACAAAGAGGGTGTTGGTTTGAGCCACCATGCAGCTCGGGATGAAAATCACGATTAGGATCGGGATCATCCACAGCATTTGTTGTCTCCTTGACTTGGGTGACCGAGCATAGCTCCCACGGTGAAGTCGAGCTGGTTCGGACGCATGCTTTGTTCAAGAATCTGCATTTGAGAGTGATACACGCGGTGGGACAAAAGGTTAACCTAAGATAACAGCATGCCAAATCACGGGCTATTATGTGCCTTATGATGAACATTTTACTCACGAAACTATGTTCAAATCCTGCACATCCTCGTTCCATCAATCGTCCATGGAAAACTTCTTGTTGCCAGCATTTTACTCCCTGAATTCACTTTCATGTATGCACAATTATGAAATGAATGAATCAACTTGTGATTTTATCAATGACTTTGATGTGAAAATACAGGACATGTGATGGTGATTTGAAATTGCTTTTGGAAAACTAATATTTCAATCGACGATGAATGCAATAGAGTAAAAACATGTAAATCAATGCAGAATGAATGACATTAATTTGATATATAGCATACGATCGCCCATCTTACTGAACTATTGCGATGGTCAGCTGCTGTATAAATCTTTTGGATTGGAACACAGAATAAGAGGAATTTGATGCAAAATACGACCTCAAGGTTGGTGTTGAGTCGATCCTGAATTTCCCCTTCTCTGCATACTCTCACGGGTCAAGCTCATAAAGCTCATTCGGATCTCTCGGGACTGGCACCTTCCACTTCCTCCCGGCGGCCACTTGCCTAAAGGCACCAGGTGCCGGTAGAAAGGTGTGTCTGCGAGGAAGATCGCAAGAGAGACTGCGAACACGAGGGTCTGGAGCAAAAAACCCAGAGCCCAGCTCACATTTTCCTGAATATACACAAGGACGGTTCTGGCAAAGAGTGTCCCAACGAAGACGCTGAACATCCACCACTTGAAGGAGAGCTTGTGGGCTTTCTCCTTTGAGTCGGAGTCGTCGAACTGGTCCTCGCCGATTGTCGAGATGTTAGGCTTGGTCCCGCCGGTCCCGACGGCCAGCATGTGCAGCGCACTGTAGAAGACGGTGACCTGCAATGTGGAGGCCTTCTTGCCGTGGTCTACATTGGCTTTCGAGCAGAGAGAAGGGTTGAGGCCCAGAAGCGAGACGGCTAGGGTCAACACCAACATGCCCTATGTGAAGGAAGCTAGCTATACTTAATCGTCTCCTCTAAACGAAACAAAGTATATTTTGCATGCGAGGCATGTCAATCGCTTTTCAATTATATAATATGTTGATAAAACGATATTCCTATCGTGATCGGTGATTGATGTTATACTGACGCTATGAGAATTTCTCCACATTACATGTGTCTAGAGCGGGTTTCTTTGTAATTTACCATGGAATTATTAGGAGGATGATGATTAGATATATTGATTTCATGGTAGTCCCTGTTGATTTGATAGTTTAGTAATCTTTCACAATTTCCCAAAGAAGTATCAACGACCCTTTAATTGAACGGCGTTTAAGCAATTTGTTGAGTGTTTGATGATAATACATTGCTTATTTCCTATTATTGAGAAGTGTTCTTATATTTAAGGTCACTTTTAGACTTTCATAAACGTGTCAGTAAATTATATAAATCATATAACATTAATGCATCTCGACGATAAATTTAATGTACTTTTTCAACAAAGACAAACTACAAAATACATTTTAGACTTTTCTGCACTATATAATTCAAGTGCTTCCCCTTAACTTTTGGGATGGATTTTCGCCACTAGTCAATCTTGAGAAATAGTCAAGCTTTTCTTGAGCTACCCCGAATTCAACTACTAGGTTAGTCCAGCTAGGTTCGGTTCCATTGTTCTTGAGTTCAAATACCTAACCAGGTCAAACTTATAGACTTTTAACTACACATGCATGCACATATAATTTATATGTATAAATACTAAGAATAGATAAATGATATAGTTCAACAAATTCAAATTGTAATTTAAGAACTTGCATTCGAGCTCAGCCTGATCTCAAACTTGAGAAACAAAGCTTTAATCGTGTGTACTAGGCACTCAAGCTTGAGTAGTAATTAAATTATGTCAATCGAATTCACATACTTTACTTTCATGGGATAATTACACAATGATCATTAAACTTTAATCCAATATATAATGTCGTCCAAAACTTGTATTTTGTTCAATATAGCCCCTAAACTTTTGCTATATATTCTATTTAGTCCATGAACTATATGAAATGTTCAATGTTGTCCCTAAAATTGAATTAATAGAATAATAACATTAGATGATTTAAAATAGTTAAAGACGACGTTACAAATTGAGTCAGGGTTCATGGACCATTTGTGTTATTTTCCCTTGGGAGAACTTATTAGATTGAACTTTTAGGTCAACTTAGCATGATTTTTAAAAGATGCCAACAGGCATGTGGCCCCATTGGAAAAGGGATTGGGGGTAGGCTGGAGAGCACCAAGTTTGAGGTTTGATCCCCTTGAGCATGACACACACATATACATAACCATCAGTGCTTCCAAATTGACCAACTTGGATGGTAATGCAAGCGACACTTACCGTGAGATAGATGGTGGATGCAATGACGAAGGTCCAGTGATGGCCGAGATGGGCGTCAGCTAAGTATGTGCCGAGGAGGGCAGTGATTCGAACGGTGCCGACCCAGTTGGTCACATTGTTGGCCGACTAAACCGTACCTTCTTGAAGCTTCTTGGTCAAATAGAGGACAGGGTTGGACGTGATACCATAGTACGCCACCCTCTCGAAAACTTGAAACACTGCACTCCAACTCACCCTATGCTAAAGTTGAAAAAAGGAGATCACTCTTCTATACCAGTTTGGATTAGATTAAAGAACCTCCCTTATGAGTTGTGGTCTGCTACAGGTATCAGCAAAGTTGCCAGTGTGGTGGGAAGACTACTTTATGTAGACCAGAGAACGGAACATTTGAAAATGATTTCCTTTGCTCGGGTTTGTGTTAAACTTGCAGCCACGAAAACCTATTGTGAGGCTATTATGGTCCATTTAAATGGGCAAACTCGAATAGTAGAAGTGGAATATGAATGAAAGCCTGTTACATGTCATAGGTGCGGTACTTTTGGACATAGATGCCCTGATCAAGAGGCTGAACCGGTGTGCATAGCCATTGTGCAACCCTCTGAGATTCCTACTGGAAGAAATGGTCAAGGCTCAAGCCTCCATGGAGCTCCTGTCACAGCAACATCGTCAAGACCGCCTTCAGCTGTGGAATGGACACAAGTCAGCAGCAAACTCCAACGCTCGGCTGGAAAAAACAAGAAGCCAGCTACTACTTCCTTTGATTCAGCTGACGACCTGGATGACGATTCTGAGGCTGGTGATGATGCTGTTGTTGCTGCTATAAAGATGGTGAACGGTGATGCTGGCTAGGCAGGACAGAAGACTAGTCTTGCTGCTATCCCAACTGGTTCTGCTGTGACCGGTGTTGTTGAAGTTGTTGTTGCTGTAAATGATGCTGCTGCTACTGCGACTAGTTCTATTGCAACTGGTTCTTGCTGTGTTCAAGATAAGCTTGTTCTTTGTTGCGGCCGACTCTGTTGATCTTTGCTTGGTCTTTGCTAGGGATGCTAATCTTTGTTAACCGGTGATGCTTTGCGATGTTGGTGCTAGCTGGTCAAGACAGAAGACTAGCTCTTCTTCTGCTGTTCCAGCGCATGGCAGTGATGCAGCTGCTCCTCTTGTGACTGTTGGTGGTGATCCATTTTTGCAGGGCATTACTGCTAGATACTTTGGTCTAGGCATGAAGGCTGCTGGTTTTCACTTGGATGTTGATGGCTGTGGCCCCCTGCTGGCGTCTGGTGCAGCGGCTGCCGTTGCTGATGACTGCCCTCCAAGTGTTGATGTGGTGATGGATGCTGGACGCGATGACATAGGTCCTGTTGAAGCCGACCCATTTACTTCCAGCAATTCAAAACCTGTTTTCACAGCATATCCAGATCAGAAGATGAGACAACCGTCTAGTCATTTGAAGACTGACGCACCTGAACTTCAACTTACTGAGGTGAAGATTGAGCAGGCTAGCAGGTTAAGACTTCCACCTGCTACTTCTCGTGCTAAAGAAAAATTCCTACTCTGGATAGCATATCAAAGTCATCACCTGGGTCAGCTTCTGGTAAGGCAAAACCTAAGTCTATCAAGAGATGCCCAAAAAGAAAATAAATCTTCTGGTTTTTTCCTTATAGTAGCTTATGTCTTTTGGCTTTTGGAATATAAGGGACCTGATGAATCCCATTAAGCAAACTGAAGTCAGACAGTTGGTGCGCCATAATAATATATGCTGTGTTGGCCTTTTGGAAATTAAAGTACCAACTACAAATTTTCCTAATCTCTCTTCTGGCTTAATCCCTGGCTGGATGTGGGTTTCTAATTATGAGCACTCTCCTCGAGGGCGTACATGGGTCGGATGGAACCCGCTTTTGGTATGCTTTAATACTCGGACTAATATTGATCAGATTATTCATGGAGAGGTAAATTTTTTGAACTCGGGGTCTACCTTATCTCTCTCAATGGTGTATGGGGAACATTCTTTTGTCGCCCGGAGACCCCTATGGAGTGAACTTATTAGCCTGAGCTCTTTCCTCAAGGATCGACCTTAGATGGTTGCCGGTGATTTTAATGCCATCAGGGATTCCTCTGACTGTATGGGAAGCCCTGATGTTTGGCTTCCTGCATTTGATGATTTCAAGGAATGCTTGGATCAAGCTGAACTTTTTGATCTCCGATATGTGGGTTTCCGATTTACTTGGTCCACCTCCTCCGGCACTCTAAGGAAGCAACGCAAAATTGATCGGGTCTTGGTCAACAACTGCTGGTGCTCTGCTTTCTCTTTCTCGGAAGCATCTTTTCTAACCCCGGGCCTATCAAACGATACCCCTATGGTTGTGAGAATACTGGCTCCAGGGTCTCGGCGCATTCCTTTCAAATTTTTTAATATGTAGATGAGTCACCCTGACTTTTCCGCATTAGTTACCCAATTTTGGGATACCCGAGTTTCAGGCTCCCCTATGTACAAACTTTATGCTAGACTCAAGTTGCTAAAGGGGCGGCTTAAGTGTCTAAATAGAGATGCCTATTCAGACATTACCATGAGGGTGGCTACAACAAAAATGGTCATTCTATTGACCCAAGAGGCACTCCACCTTGACCCTGGGAGTAGCTCGTTGGCGGTAGAGGAGCATGTACAGCTCAAGGACTACTATGAGCTCTGAACTCTTGATGAGGCTTTCTTCAAGCAAGAATCTAGAATCCGCTGGCTTAAGGAAGGGGATCTCAACACCAAGTTCTTTCATCAGTCGGCCAACCATCGACATCTTCGTAATCGTATAATTTCTGTCATGAATAGCTCAGGACATATAATATCTGACTTGAAGGAGGTACCGAAGGTCTTTGTTGCATACTTTCAGGAACTTCTTACCCCAGCTGACAAAGTTGTAAGGCCCTCTATTCAGGAGCTCAGAGATATTATTCACTCCCCTCTTAACAAGGATCAGATCAACTTTCTCGTCCAACCTTTTTTACCTGCGGAGATCCGGGAAGCCATGTTCTCTTTGGCCGGAAATAAAGCTCCTTACCCTAATGTCTACAATGCTGATTTTTTTAAAAAGAATTGCGACAAGATGGGCCTTACAGTCACTAAAGCAATTGTGGATTTTCTTGAATTTGGGTGTCTGCTCAGGAAGTCAACAATACTATAATTGCTCTGGTGCCTAAGATCCCCAATGCGACATCGGTGTCCGATTTTTGTCCTATTGCTTACTATAATACAGTCTACAAGTGTATTACTAAGATCTTCTCATCTAGAATTGCTGCAGTACTCCCATATTTGATTAGTCCGGCTCAAACGGCTTTTATCAAAGGTAGGAGAATCAGTGACAATATCCTGCTTGCTCAGGAACTTTTCAGTAGGTTTCACAACAAACCAAATATTCCAAAGTGTGCCATTAAGGTGGACTTCAGGAAAGCGTATGACACCCTTGACTGGGACTTTATAGAGTCAACCCTTCAAGCGTTTGGCTTATTATGGTATGCATCCAAACCCCAAAATTTTATTTATCCATAAATTGTGAACTACATGGTTTCTTTGTAAGTGGAAGGGGTATAAGACAAGGTGACCCTATGTCTCCATACCTATTCACCTTGATCATGGAGGTTTTCTCAGGGGTCCTCAATTCTCACACTCGGCATCCGGATTTTAGATATCATTGTCAGTGCAAGGCTATGAGACTATCCCACTTATTTTTTGCGAATGTCGTTCTTCTCTTTAGTCAAGCAAACCTCGCATCAATCTCTTGCATCCAACGCGGGCTCACCTTATTCTCTTCTTAGAGTGGGCTTGTCCCTAATGCCAGCAAGAGTGAAGTCTTTGTTTCGAGAGGTTCTGAGACTACTAAACGCTAGATATTACAAGCGCTTGGCTTCAATCTTAGGTCCCTTCTTGTGCGTTACTTGGGCGTGCCCATCATCACTTCGCAACTAAGCAAAGTGGACTGCAACGCTCTAGTAAGCCGCCTCACGACTAGAGTCCAATCCTGGACTCACCGAGTTCTTTCCTTTGCAGGCCGACTACAACTTATTAAGTTGGTGCTATATGCCATCCAAGCTTATTGGACCTCTATTTTTTGGCTCCCCTCCTCGGTAGTGGATAAGATTGAACAAACTTGTAGACAATTCCTTTGGAAATGCCCTACTATGGGTCCGGGAGGTGCTAAGGTGGCGTGGGATGATGTATGCCTCCCCTTTTCAGAAGGAGGACTTGGTGTAAGAAGAATCAGGGATAGCAACAAGGCAGCCATGGCTAAGCACATCTGGTTGCTATTTATTGATAAAGAATCGTTATGGTGCAAATGGATTCATGCCACATATCTCAAAAGGAAGAATTTTTGGATTTCTTCAACCCCTACCCATTGTTCTTGGGCTTGGCGGAAGATCCTTGCCCTAAGGGGTGAATTTAAACCCCATTTCAGATGGAAGATAGGAGATGGGGAAACAATATCGCTTTAGTTTGATCCATGGCTTGATATTGGTTCTCTAGACTCAATATTCTCAGATAGCTATATTTACCAATCGGATCTTCTTAGACATGCAAAGGCAAAGGACCTATACTCCTTTGATGGGGATCAAGATTGCCAAGAGCTGTTATTGTGGCAAATACCAATTTCCCATCTTTCAGTTGGTCAAGACACGTTTACTTGGGCCCAGGATTCTGCCGGGAAATTTTCAAGTGCTTCGGCCTAGGACACAATTTGGCAAAAAGCCACTCCGGTTCAGTGGTCCTCTTTTGTTTGGGACAAGGCCTTGGCCCCTAGACATCAATTTCTTCTCTGGCTTATAACCAAGAATCGTCTCCCCACACAAGCATACCTCATGACATTTGGTAGGATTCCTAATTCTGTCTGTGCCTTGTGCAAGTCTAGACCTAACTCAGTCAACCATCTATTTTTTGAATGCCATGTCTCTAATGCTCTAGCTAAATTCTAGGCCGCTAAAAGTAACCTTCCATGGAACAACTCCTTTTGGTCAAATAACCTTCTTTGGGTTATCAACTCCATATCTGGAAAGGGATTTTACTGAAAGAAAGGTCAATTCCAAAAAAAACCCCAAACTTTAGGTCAAGTCCCAAATATACCCCAAACTTTTTATTGTCTCAAGAAAAACCCCAAACTTTAGGTTCAGTCCCAAATCTGCCCCGAACTTTTCTTTTGTCTCAAAAAAAACCATGAACTTTAATTTTAGTCCCAAATCTACCCCGAATTTTGTTTTGTCTAAAAAAATCTCAAATTGGTACACATATGACAAATTTACCTAAAATTATTTTTTTGACCACCAAAACAAATTACCATATATTATTTTCCGTTAAATTTTACTGTCAAATTACTAAATTAAATAACACACCGCAATTAACAGGTATACTAATTTGGGGTTTTACCCTCCGTTTGTACTAAAAAAATACCAATTTTTGATCTGTTCTCAAATATACCCCATGGTCTAGTCCCAACTTAACATGGCATTTTCACATAGATAATAAATACACATAAACAAGATGTCATAGAAAATTATTTTCAAAATAAAATCATTTTAGGACATAAAAAATTAGGGATTATTAATACGGCTTTTGGATAGAGGCTAACAAGGGCAAATTTAGGATTAGAGTAAAATTTGATGATTTTCTTTTTGACAAAAAAAATTAGGATAGATTTGGGAATAGATTAAGAGTTTGGGGTTTTTTCTAAGACAAAAGAAAAGTTTGGGGCAGATTTAGGACTAAACCTAAAGTTTGGGGTTTTTTACGAGACAAAGAAAAGTTCGAGGCAGATTTGGGACTGAACCTAAAGTTTGGGGTTTTTCTTGAGACAAAAAAAAGTTCGGGGTATATTTGGGACTGAACCTAAAGTTTGGGGTTTTTTTTGGAATTGACCCACCGAAAGATAGCTTGTTTCTCTTTTGGAACACTGTGTTATATCATTTGGAAGACCGGAAATGATATTATCTTTCGTGGACACAATCTATATGTTCTTTCCATGAAACTATACCTTTTTAAGGTGGTGAAAGACAAAGGCCTCGCCTACAAGTTGATTGAGGACAACCCCAGAAATAGAAGGGTGCAGCGCAGCTGGGGGATAGACCCCCGGATTTTTGGAGAAGAGCCGCCCATGGCTTAGCTTAGGATGATGTCGGTTTTCTATAACCTGATCTTCTTGTCTTTTATTCTACTTTTTGGTGACCGCATTACCCTTCTACTCCAGTGACATGTAGTCCAGTTGAGTATGTGTCGGTACCGTGTTCTCCCCCCCTACTGTATAGTTCTCTGGTCGATTCTAATACAACTTACCTTACAAAAAAAAAAAAAAAAAACTCATTTGAACTATTTCCAGGATCTGACGTGAGTTCTGATTAACAAGCAGTCTTGAAGAACCGCGGAGCATTCAAGTATCTGAGTTGCTTAATCTCCTTCCGGAAAACTCTATGAGAACCCCGAAGATGGAGGTCGGGTCTTCTTTATTTGGAAACCGAAAATTGATCTGGGCTTATTCCTTTTCAAAACCTTGTAAGAAATTCGAAGATGGATGCCGGATTTTTGTTCCGAACCTGAAGATGGATTCTGGATGTTCCCCTTTTCAAAACCTTTTCAAAAATCCGAAGATGGATTCGGCATTCTTGTTTAGAACCCCGACGGTGGATTCCAGGTTTTCCCTTTTTCAAAACCTTCTCGAAAATCTGAAGATGGATTCCATGTTTTCTTTCTGAGTCACGAAGATGAATTGCAGGTACTCCTTTTTTAAAAACCTCTCTTCAAAATCTGAAGATAAATTCCGGATTATGTATTCCAAGATCCTGCGATGAAAAATTCCAAATACCCCATTTAACTACCATCAATATCCTGTAATGGAAAACCCCAGGTGTCCAATATTTCATTGAAAGCCCTGTGGAGAGTAACCATGACTTGCGTTAAAGCCCCTTCTATGTTCTGTCCTCCGCTTTGCATCATATCATTCTCATTCATTTATCATTCATTTTATTAGAAAAATTAGGGATGGCATTCGACCCTTGAGCAAAAATTATTTAATTTGCATCTGCATGAACTTAAATGTCACTGCATCCGTACGAGAAAAATTAGGGATGATGCTCTTCTCTGCTTGCTGGGCTGATCTTCCACTTCCATCATTAGGAGTCAACCCACTACTTCATATCCTCCAAACCAAGAAACCCTATAAGATTAAGAAGGAATACAGTGAGTTTATATTGCACAGGAAACGGTTATACAACTTCTTCGAGTGTTTAAATGATGAACTTTTCTACGAGAAAAGGGCGGAACGACTGCAACTGAGGCAGTTGTTCCTTGTTCTTGGATTCAATACTTGATCCTAGGGACATAGCAATGGTTGTTGCCAGTGCCCCTTGGCTTACTTATATATAGGGACGATCAGTTTCAAAATAGGTACATTATAGATTTGGAACTTGGAAGTTATCTTGGTAGAATTGATTCCCAGTTTTTGAAATGTAGAATCTACCCTTTTGTTTAGTCATGTTCCAAAGTCTATCTGGGTTTATTTTTTTTATAAAAAAAAATAAGGCAATTAGCAATTATAGCAAAATAGTATAAGAAGCAGTACGCCTCAAGGAAAAACATCAATACACAACAAACGACTAAAGCAATGGGAAAGTCAAGCTCATTTAAGAATAATAAATCATCTTCTTCCAAATTTAAGAAACAAGTTTAACCAGTTCCTGAGTGGATGGGTGGGTAGGTAGGTTCAACGTTCAGAACCGAGAACCTACCTGCACAATATCAACCAAGAACTGGATCTATTTCCACTAGAAGCAGGAACCGGACTTGTTTCTATGAACAATCTAGTCGAGTTTTGTAGAAAAACCAGACCGGTTGCATAGCCCTAACAAATACGAAGATAAGGATATAACGGGGCGAAGGATGTTCGTAATGTTAGGTTGGATCTCTCTTTTTCTTGTTTCAAGCTCTTTCTTCTAAGCCAGAAATTTTCTCAAAGTTGAACATCGGGCTTTCGAATGCACAATGCTAGCTGCCAGAGTTCCTATGAACTGATGTATCTGTAGCCACCTGCAGGGGAGGTGGTGCCCCATTCGCAATTCCAGTGTTTTTAAGCTATTGAGTGATGTAGTTAATCATGATAGAAATCCCGTCCATAACAATAGCAAATAGAAGAAAGTTAGTAGTTTGGTTGCTTCGACGAAAGAGACTTTTCTCTCTTGCAAAAAAACTATTGTGAATGAGGAAATGATGAATATCCCTTCATTGAGATTTAAGATCATAAATCTTGCAATCGGCTCCAGCAACTTTCTAGGGGCAGATCGTGCACCTTGAAACTTATTGCCTCACCCCTTTCATGACTTTTTCTACTTTAAGGAACGCCCCAATGTGTCGGATACAAGAAGTAACTAACTATTACTGGTCTTTCCAAGGTTCGCGTCCTCACCTGATGGTCCTATAAAGCCTTCTGCCACTCCAAGCAGTATCATCATCAATTTGACATAATCTTTTGGAAACAATGCACGGTTTGCAAAGCGACACTTCAAGCAACATAGAAGATGGTCTTAGCTTAGGCGCAGAACTTGCATAATTGCCTCATCCACCTTATCTAATTGGAAGGTTCGTGCTCTCTAAAATAGCGTCACTGATTTTCTTCTTAACAGTCCTTATGGCAAAGAGAACTCCAGCACATTTCCTAACAATATCTCTTCCCATCATTACCAGTCTCTGGTTGAACGATTCTGTGCCATTCGCATCTCCAAAGGCCGTCTTCTTAAATTAATCCCATGACTTGTCTCCATAAGGGCCATTTAGAGCATAGATAGTAAATTTTGTATGTGCAATCTCAAGGATTGCATGATTGCACAGTGGTTATAATTATCTTGCTTCTCCATACACCGCCAGTCAGCAAATCTCTTAGCTCCAACTATCACTTTTACTCTCAGAGTCAATTAAACCAAGTAGATGTTCGTTCCCACCAATTTCGCTTGCGAATTTCATTCCTGCAGAGTCATCCAAACCAAGCAGATGTTTCTTCCCATTAATTATCTTGCAATCTGGGGATCAGTGACACTGATTTGCGCAAATTTCAGTCTCTTTGATGATCAAATTTACATCAATGACATCAGATACACAGATCCACGTTGTAAGCTTGCAATGGTCTCTCTCCTTCGCCATTGTTTTGACGATCTCCTCCTTATCTTCTTCTCTATCGATTATTTCATCCTTGGGGTGAGTTTCCCTCCTCCTGACGACAACTATTTCCTCACTCGGATGTGGATCGCCATGCAACTTCCTGTCACCCACAATCCTTACTAATTTCTCATTAACTCATGAAAACGTATTACCCCCTTAATTTCTCCTTGTGACTTCTCGCCTCCTCTGTTGGGTGGAGATATCAGTGATGGAGCCAAAACAATTCTCCGCTGGGACGGATAAAATACAGGAACAACGTAAACTCATACACAAACAAGAATTCCAGTCTCTATATTTTACAAACCAACTCCAAAAATGTGCAGACTACCAAAGATTAAATTCATGAGGAGGAATATGCGGCTGTACTAAAATATATACTTCTACAAATAAAAGTACAGAAAAAAGAAAAAATACAGAAGTATTGTCATGGGAGGTTCTTTTCTTCCAAAGGCACCATATCCTTATATTAGCTCTAATTCAAATGATAAGCATGCAACGTGCGCAACCTTTTTCCAATCTGCACTGCTTTCCGTTTGGCATCTCTCTGCCAGAATAGGACACCTAACAATTTTCAATTCCTTCAAGGAGGTGAGGTGGCGCATCCCATCAGGCAAATACATTAATCCTGGACAGTCAATAATTTGAAGCCTTTGGAGCGAAGAGAAATTGCCAATCCATTCCGGAAAACTTGTGAGATTCTCACAGCGTTCAACCCTAAGAGATTGTAGAGTGGTGATATGTTGAATCCCCTCAGGTAATGCCACCAGTTTTGGAAGCTGTGTGATTCTAAGAGCATGGAGTTTCGATAAGGATCGCCACTGGGTACCATGCTCATCATCATGGCTCAACAAATCGAGTTTTTCACAAGCACATATAGCAAGGCGCTGGAGTGAGGACATGTACTGCATACCACGGGAGAGGCTCATTAGTTCGATGCAATCGAAGAGGCGCATGCACTCGAGATTACTAAGGAATGGAAGCAGAGTCTCGAGCATCGAGTGCTCTAGATCCACCCCACCAAGAAGCTTTAGATTCTTCAATTTAGAGAGGGGGACGAATGTGGATACTGTTGTGGCTTCTAATGGACAATTTGGGATGGCCATCACTTGTTGTTCCAAAAACTTAGAGCAAACTCCAGATAAGCTCAAGTTTTCTATCGAGGGGAATAGTGGCACAGAGCTCAGGTGGGGACAGCGCGATATTTGCAAGGATGAAAGTTTTGGGAAAGATACTTGTAAATCATACCGTCGATGATCCTGATACTCTCCTACCAGTTGCCTTCTTCCCCACCATCCTTTTAGGTTGCAACAGTTGATAAGGTACAGTCTCTCTAAAGATGGGAAGAAGGGGCGTGCAGTATCAAAATGCCCCGAGTCTCCTACCTCTTGAACGAACTCTAACGCTACCAAACCCACGAGATTCAACTTGCTTAGAGAAGGGAGTTCAGTCAGTGGTGGTAGATACTTCCATCCTCTACATGCATAAAGTTCAAGCTCAACAAGATTCCGGGTGGATGAAAGCCAGCTTGGTGGGCTCCTACCCATATAATAGGATATGGTCAAATGGGCCAAATTTGGGTGGGGCATGAGGTTCTCCCACATGATCAATTCATCGCTGTCACTTCTGTCACCTTGCTTCGCCCACGACCAATCTAACTCCAAGGAACGAAGGCATTGCTTTTCCCTCAAGTGACCTTTGTTCGGTGCCGGTTGAAAGAACTCCAATTTTCGAAGGGTAATGGACCCAACTAATCTGTTTAACCCACCCAATTCATCTATCATCCCCACACCACTAGGTACTCTATGATCTATCTTTTGCACAATGAATTGGGATAAAGTCCGAAGCGAAGACAAGTAATTGAGCCCATGTGGCATGTGGCTTAATGAGTCACATCCATCGATTAAGAGGTGTCTAAGGTTGACCAATTTCCTCAAATCTCTTGGAAGAGATGTAAGCTTCTTGCAACCAGAGAGTTTAAGAGTCTGCAAATTCAGCATATCCGTGATTGAGTCCGGCAAAATCTTGACGGATTGGTTTCCGGAAATATCAAGAAATCTTAAATACTTCAACCAACTCCCGAAGGAATGAGGGATACAAAAATCTGAATAGCCCAACACCAACGTTCGACAATGCCTAAACCTGGAGAAAATCCCATGATATTGATTTGGGGACAAGTTTTTTACAAATGTTCTGCTCTTCTTCAAAGAGAGAAACGTCCGTAGATTGGTCGCTTTAAGAAGAGTGGTCACTTCTTGTAACGAGGACAATTGCGAAGCAAATGATGCATGTCGAATTCCTCCAACGATGTCGCCTTCATTGAGATTAACCACCTTGCACTCATCTCCTGCAACTTTCAATGCAAGATCGTGCATGAGATCGTGCATCTTGAACATTTTCACCTCACTTGTGTGATAATCAACCTCTTCAACTTCGAGGAACGACCTACATAGTAGGTCTGAGACATAACTATCTCCTGTCTCTTCTAGGTCCTCGTTCCCATCCAATGACTCAATAAAGCCTTGTGCCATCCAAAGCTGTATCATTGTTTGTTTATCAAAGACATAATCTTTTGGAAACAACGCACAATATGCAAAACAATGCTTTAACTGTGACGGAAGATGATCATAACTGAGCTTGAGGACTGCCATAATTCCATGGTCCAACTTATCTATTTTTGAAAGTTCATGCTTTTTGAAATAGAGCCACTCATTTTCCCTCTTGTTGGATAACAAGCTACCTATAGTTCTGATAGCAAGGGGAACACCAGCGCATTTTTTAACTATATCTCGACCGATCTCCTCCAGTCTCGAGTCTAATGATTCTTCCCCAACTCCGAGAGCCATTTTCTTGAATAAGTCCCATGACTTATCTTCATATAAGCCGTGTAGAACATGGAAAACTGATTTTGCATCTATAGCTTGCACGACCAATTGATTGCGTGTGGTTATGAGTATCTTACTTCCCCATGAGCCACCCATTAGCAAACACTGGAGCTCCAACCATCTCTGGCGATCTTCATTCCACAAGTCATCCAAAACAAGCAAATATCTTTTACCTCTTAGTACCATACGAAGGAGCCTCTGCAACTGGTCCTTAGATTTATTCTCAATGTCTAGCAAATTTCTGATCTCAAGATCCTCTTGACACTCATCTTGGGCAGATTTCAATATTTCTTTGATGATCACATCCTCATCAAAGACGTCAGAAACACACACCCACATCTTAAGCTCGAAATAGTCTTTCACCTTGTCATCATTGTATACTAGCTGAGCAAGTGCAGTTTTTCCAAGCCCTCCTATACCAACAATGGAAACAATGGAAACACTCTCTCTGGAGGAGGAATCAAAAAGATGCTCGATGATTTCCCTTTTATCCTCTTCTCTACCAATTATTTCTTCCTTGCACACAAAAGAGTGAGTTGTCCTCCTCCTCGCAATAGCGACAGTTGCCTCACTCAGATGCAGCTCTAAATGGAAGTCTTTATCATTTTTAATACGATCCAGTTTCTTCCTTAGTTCCTGAATCTTATTAGCCACTTTGAGGCGGTGTCTAAGCTGATTTGATTTGGAGAAGAAAATGCATACCTCTTTCAATATCTTGTTGCCAGAAGTGACCTTCTGCCTCAGATCTTCAGTTGCGACATCGTCGAGCAAGTCATGTACGTCGTACATCACATCTTTGAGCCTCTTCAGCCAGTGCTTGACCTGGTGTTGGTGCCATCGCTGCTTCTCGGCATCCAAAAGCACAGCTTGGATGGTCTCCACGGTATCCTTAAGGCTTTGGAGCTCATCTCTCGCACCACATACAAGTTGGATCTTCGAAGAGGTTATGGAACCGGCCAATTTCAGTATGTCGGCGGCGAGGTTGAAGAGCACTGCTTCTGCCATTTTGGATATAGCCCACCTTCTTTCTTGCTTGTGTGCTCAAAGTTAATGGTTTCCGATGGGGAAATCAGATTCTGGCCAGTGGGAATGGAATTGACCGACAAGAAGATAAGCATGGCCACATGTTAGGTGGCGCAAAAGACGTCGGGTCAGAAAAAAGGGACTCGAAGAAAGGAAGAGGAAAAGACCCCCAAAGGCCTCGAGGTCAAAAAAGGATGCGGCAAAAAGCAAAGCTGGTTGCTCTGTTTGTTCAAAGAAAAGTTTCCATTTTTCTATCTTCATTTTCATCTGAACATGAACATGAAAATGTACATGAAGAAGGGTTTGGCAACATGTTGAATCCAGCTTCCAAACGAAAACAGTTTCCAAAATTGTTCAAGTAATTGAAGAGTTAATGACTAGAAACGTTAGGAAAGATTGTCGATGAAATGTTCTCAAGTATTAATATGGGCAAGAGGTTACTGTCAAATATAAAGATTCCGTGTTGAAGTGAAGGATATTAGGTGGTGGGTTAATACCCCCTGTTTACGCAAATAGAAAATATACAGATTTTTACTAGTTACATCGCCACACTTATATCCCTTTTGTACAAACAGACTTGCTTTTATCTCTGCGGTCACTGGACCCCAATATTGATCTCCACCTCAAATCACTAGTCTTCGCGCTACATCCTATGCTAAATTGTTATTCTGCAACTTCCTCTCCTACTCTTTAGAGAACAGGGCTGCTTTCATCCCTTTCGAGCTAACCTGAGTACGCTTCTATAGCACTGAATCAGTAAAATGCTCCCTGACTCTGGTAGAGATACTAAAAACATCATGCCTTGTTCTTCATCGTTTAGAATCTAACCAACATTTTTTAAGTCCATCACGAGTTTATTAAACTTATCTGGGGGGGATCTGATAGACATTAAGTGTATCACAGATGTATAATGGGTGACTTATATAGGGATGGAAGATGTATAATGGAAGTTTATTTCATGTTTTTCTCACGCACCAAATACAATGGCGACAATCTGAACTATTCCTAATTAGTATTGGTCATGTTTTGTTCTTCTTTTCGTTTTTGTTGGTCAGTCGTTTTGTTTATGGTCAGTGGTCACGCGTTTTGTTCAACAGCTCAAATTCGAGACATAATTAAACAGGGGTTCTGCTATTTTCATGGGGCCAGGCAATTAAATGGCTAGCTTTAGCATTTCCACCAGTACTTGGACAAAACGGTTGATATTGATCTTGATATCGGTGGATTGGATGCTTTAATGGGGCCAGAGCAAAGGTATAAGCTGGGAGATCGAATATTTATCAAAGGTGTTGATACAATTTCCATGAATGTTTTGAGATAAACGCATTTCCTGGATGCTTTTGAGGAATCTAGCTTAGAATGTCCAATAAAGTATACATTTTTTTTTTTTGGAAAGAGCGGCTGTATCGGAATAGATGAGCACACCCGCGAGGGGCAAGCGCGCTCGTCGTCATGGGTCAGTGAAATAACTGGCTTTGCCAGTTGACCGGAGAGGCGGCAATGGCCGCTGGGACACCTGAGAGCCTCTCCGGGAGGCAGAGCCTCATTCTTAAACTAATGAATGATAATAAAGTACACACTTCAGTGGATGACTTTTTCACCTTATCACCAGGTGAAAAGAGTTCTCATATCAGGGGGAAAATTTATGTCTCACCATGGCAGAATGACATGTTCGATTTATGTCTCTCTTCTTTCAATTATCTTGTTAACTAGATTAGAGTGCCCCCTCTCTGCATAGTTGATTTTTCTGAAGAGCAACTTTTGAGTGGCTTCTTGATGTAGGAATCAGAAGCAAGATGAGCATGAAATCTCACTCATTTATCATGTTGTGATGATTCAATTCAATACCTTCTTTTCCATTTTCCTCTTTCCAGGGTTGCTTTTCTCTAAGTTAAGATTTGGCCGGAGAATGAGCATGCATGCCGTCAAAGAGAGTCCTGCCGTGGTGCAGCCAACAACATCATCCTTTAATTGCTCATCACTTGACTGAAACAGTAACCAGGTGAGGGAGCTGATTGAAGTGTCTTTGAGACACACGATTGTTTTATGTCTAAATAAGTAGTTGTTCTGTGGTAGCACGTGAATACATAAGAAGTTCTTTTTCCTACTTCGTTGACATTGCAGTTTTCTCTTTTGTCCTGCTAGTTGGGAGAAATTATCTCTTACTAGATTATAAGACAGTATGCTGGTACGCAGAAGCTTGAAACTGCTTGTTAAATTTTCAGATTTCCAGGATGCATAAAGAACTTGAGAATGAGAGTAGGATTCGTGAAGAGAACCTCACTGGTTCTGATGTGTTGCACTCTCTCGAGGATCTTCGACTGGCAGCTAGAGGTGCCCAGGATAAACTCAATCCCAGACGTTGTGTATAGCTTATTCTAAGCGACAAAACTCATGATATAGCTATAGAGCCGTACTTCTTGACGCACAAGAGCAATCCATAACCTTCTGGCACCACTAATTGTGCTGTGCCTAAGTTCTTCAATTTGCTTACCAAATTTGTGGCTACATAAAACCTTTCCCATTCCTATCTGCATGTGGTCCTGGCTGTACGAAATCCAAGTATACGCCTTTTTGAAACTTTAACATTGACAACATCATCGTTTGAGGCATAACTCCTACTCAACCAGTATTTGTTCTATTTCAACATATTTAAATATGGGGATATGTCATTTATGGAATGTGGGAATCTCATCAATGAGGGAATTACAATACTGCAGATCAAGAGGGAATTTGGGTCGTTTGACAAATATATATGGGGATTTTGTTGACTACAAGCCAATTTCTAGACGATACAAACGGGGCCACAAGATCGCAGTGAAACCGTCAAAATCAGAGAGCATGAGCAAAGGCATAGTAAGGAGGGGGGATTCAGATTCGTCAGTCCAACTGTAGTTCACCCTTCGTGCAAGCTGCCGGCCTCACCAATGGCCACTTGATCACTCGCCATTGCCACCTTCAGTGCACCCGGCATTAGCAGAACAGACCACCGCTCGATCCATCCTCCCACGGGAACTGCACGAAAGTGAACCCATTTTTTACCTACTTGTGATTTCCTTGTTTGCTTTATCAGGTGACTGGCTTTAATTTGATTGAGATTGGTGATGCGTATAGAATGCAGCTATAGTTAGAGAGAGGAGAAGATGAGCTGTTTCAGATATACATTATTGATAGTGATGGAACTAAAACGTGAGTGATTACGTGTAGAGATGGGAGATGGATAAGATCTGGACAGGATAGAAAGAATATGCGCATGTGCAAGTGGAGCTGCAATTTGGGAGGGGTGATCATCACACTCTGCATTATTTGGGTGTGTGAGGGCATGGAAATGCATATGGAAGAGTAGGGCCACAGGCCTCGCCAGTCACCATTCTCTTCATCTCTATCTCTCCGAGAATTTTTGCATTTGGAATGAGTTTGAGCAGTGGCCAAAAAAATCAAAAAAAGAAAAATCGAAAAGGTAAAATGACACAAATGATCATTGAATTTTAATTCGATATACAATGTAATCTATAAATTTTCAATTTGTTCAATGTGATCCCTAAATTTTTAATTTATTCGATATGATTTTTGAAATTTTAGTACATGTTCAAATTAAGTCATGGATTATATGAAAATGTTTAGTCTTGTTCTTCCATTAATTTAAGTTCATAGACAATATTGAATATTATGTAGTCTTAATTAGTTTGAATATGTATCAAAAATAAAGGAATTATATTTAATATTAAATTAAAATTTATAAATCATATTAAATAAATCGAACATATTAAATCAAAACTCATAACCATTTAGGTCATTATCCCAATAAAAAATCCCACCTGACACGACCTGAACTAGATTACAGGCGCACAGCCTAACGCTCCACTTATCCAAGAAAATCTTCGTTTGGTGACCGACGACTTCTGGGTTGTTTTCATCTAAGCCAAAGGCTTACACAAGCTTCTGGTTCTCCAGTCGTAGCCCGCTCTGCGCAGTTACCTGAGGGAGGGAGATGGAGGCGAGCGGTAGCAAAGCGACGGTGGTGGGCCGGCTGCAGGCGGCGAAGCACAAGTCCGGCAAGTCGTTCAATCAGTTAGCGCAGGAGACCGGCCTCACCAACGTCTTCGTCGCTCAGCTGCTGAAACGACAGGCCCAGCTGCAGCCCGACACTGCCCCGAAGCTCCAGGCGGCCCTGCCCGACCTGCCGGAGGACCTCCTCCGCGAGATGATGAAGCCCCCCATGAGGTCCTACGACCCAAGTTTGATTCAAGAACCTACAGTTTACAGGTACCCTTTCCATCATTAATAATAGTTCCTCTGCTTGAAATTTTTTTCCTCTAATTGTACAATATTTTTCTTTTTTGAATTATGTTGGTTAATCTATGTGGCTTTGTGCTTTGAGGGAAATGGGTCTTCGATTCTTTAAATTTCAGATGATGGGTCATTCGGTTGTGTCATGAACGAATTTACCCATGAGCTGGATTTTTTTTTTTTTTGGTAAGGTCCATGAGCTGGATTTTGTTCCTAGCATATGCTAGAATTTTTGGGACGGCATGTCCATCCCTTAAGATCTGCATGGATTGTTGTTTATCTGATGTAAGGTGTGGATGAATCAGTTTGAAGTGTAATGCTTATCGTGGTGTTGATTGATTTGGAGTGGAAGACAAAAGTGCAATAGCTATCAACTGAAGTGGTAGTTCCAGTTTATCTGGTGTCGTAAGTTAATTTAATTCATGACTTGCTCTTTCTTGGGAGACTGCTCTGTTTAAGCTTTGTCTGCGTGTGGTTGCTGAGTTGAGCTCGACAAAACTATCTTGATTCTTGAACTACAAGCAAACTAAGTGTCTTATTAAAGATGTTCTTTAATGATCCTTCATAATGAAAGACCACCTGCATAGGCTGTGGAATTTCATAGAGCACCAGATGAGGTTATCTCGACTTTTCTCTTGTCTGAAGCTGCAGTCCTGAAAACACACCAATCCAAAGCTTTCATTTTTTGCCTTTGGGACAAATCTAGTACTAGCTTGTAGGATTTTCTGTTATTGTTGTACTGATCGATTATGGTACTGATAGTCTGTGATGCTGATCAGAATCTTGGAAAAGGCTAGTGCTTTAATGTCTACTTCCTTGGCTATTGGATTCCCAGGTTGAATGAGGCGGTGATGCATTTTGGAGAAAGCATCAAGGAAATTATAAATGAAGAGTTTGGTGATGGCATGTGAGTCTACATTCCTAACTGCATCATTCTCTTTTTGGAAACCTGCATCTTTGTCCATGCACAAATCATTTGTGGTTATGAAAACAGGAAGTGGGTAGGTTGGAACGATGCACGTTCCAAGCAATGATAATGGTCATCAGCTTGAAATCTGTTCTATTATTGACCTGCCAATGTCGAATGATGGGTCCCCACTTCAGTGAAAATTGTGCAAATTAGATTTGAGAAATTGATATGAGATTCTGTGTAGAAAATTTGAATGATACAAAATTCCTTTGCTTGGTTTGCTTGGTTGAATCGACCAGTAAGAGGATCTGGGAAGTGGCCTGGCTGCTGGTCTCATGCGATGATTATTCCTCATCGATGGGATGAAGAATAGCATATTAGGAACTGGGATGTCTATCTATTTCAGCTTTGTTCAATTGTTAACTCATTGAATTTATCTCCATTAACTTTCTTTTGCAGAATGTCAGCCATAGATTTCTACTGCTCGGTTGACAAAGTCAAAGGTGTGGATGGGAAGGACCGTGCTGTCGTGACATTTGATGGGAAGTATCTGCCTTACACTGAGCAGGTCAGTTGGCATCAATTTTTAGGCTAATGATGAGATGGTGGAAGTTACCTGGGTTTAAATAACAATTGATCTTTCCACTAGCAATGGAACAATATGGGAGTCAAATAAATCATTATAGCACCTTCTCTTCCTTTCAAGCTCACAAAAATCACTATTCTCCAAAAGATGGAGTCAAATACATATTCACTACTTTATGACAATGCCTATGGAGATAATCTGTCTTCTGCTGAATACAAATTCAGCATTTAAGTACTTATTTAGTTTGCTGCAAACTGTTGACATACAACAATAGGAAATTCAAGAAGTCATTTTTTTCCTTCACCTTTTGGCTGACAAGGATAGAATTAGTGACTGCCTGGCCACCTAATTCCCAGTAGTTAGTTAACTTTGCCATGAGTATAGGCTGGTTGGGGAAGTTGGTAAACGTTGTTATTCTTCAGAAAGTTTTACTGATTAGAATGTTTTCGTAGGTGTGTCCTACTTTTTTCACTTTCTTATGAATTAGATAAGGTTTGCAGCAGGTTTGCTGCAATATGCACCTTTCTCAGCCTAAAGGTATCGTCTCTCTTAAAGAAGCAGACATGCTGGCATGTTTGATTTGGACAAAGAACCAGACATGGTTCTCCTACAGAAATATGCACATGCTCTTTCGGAGCAGGTTCAATAACCAAGGCAGTCCCTGTCACATTGTAACATGATTCATGAGGTATCCGATGAAGGGAGTGACTACTGGCTTTTAACTTCAGCACTTGAGGCATGATAAGTTAAGCAATGGCCATGTTCTGCTGCAAAGCTAATTGGATATCTTCTGGATTGGGATGATCTAAGCATGTTTGCTCTTGCATTTATACTATGATCAGGTCACATGTTGAAAGTTGTTTTTCTTGCAGAAATCGGAGCATATGGTTTCCAGACTACACTTGCATGAAGAAAAATGAATATGCAAGCACCAAATCTGGCTAACGCAAAGCTCTTTATGGGAAAATGAAGGTTCTCATGTCTACATGGTTGGGAATTGCCCTTTGGCTTTGTTGTGTACGAAATTACATATTCCCCTAACAATGTTGTGCTGTGCATTTTAAGCTGCAATAAAATTTAAACATTTTGATTGGATGACACCCTTTAGCTGATACATGTGCAATCAGTGGAATGATCCTTGAGGCGATATTTTCATGGCATTGCTCAGTATCTATGCTTGTGTTGAGTAGTCTGTTTATTCTGTTAGTAATTGCAGGTTGTTGTCGTAATAATTTGTTGAACTTACTATGAAAAGAATTGCGGAATTTCATGCCTTCAGGAAGAGTTACAATGATAATGCCAAAACAGCAGTTAACGACTTTACAATTCTTGAGTAGGTAAGATGAAGCTCTCTTAACATGGACTTTCGACAATCTATAAGCCAGTGTACGTTTTCCTTGTTCTTCACCTAAAAGTGTGATAGATTTTTCATTTTTCATGTTGAAAAAGTACAATATCGAATTGTTATTAACAGGGAAATGGAATTCATTCTTGCCATTTGATATACGGGGTGCGTGCAACATCTATATAAAAATACTTATGCATCTGTTATGCCCCAAATGCTATTTCCATAGAGGCTTATGATCTTTGAATCTTTTTCTTTTAAGCAAAAAGAACTTGCCTCCTATATTCTCTTATCAGCCAATACATTTTACCTATCTAATCGTACAAAACCTAATGAAGGGGAGGACTGGAAAATTAAGAGCACAAAGCCCCAAGAGCTCCAGCTCATGGGCTAAACCGGAGAGCCAACAGACGCAGAAAGAGTGAACTTAGTGCTTTTCCCGAGAAGGAGAATTGAAGAGGAAAGGAATGAATGAAGTTGGTTATACGCTACTAAAATGGAAAAGAGATAATTATACAAATTGTCCCTAATCTTTGGTCAATGTGTGATTGAGTCCCTAAATTTTTATTTTATTCAATGTAAACTATGACTTTCGATTCAATGTGTAATCTTGTCCCTAAACTTTAATTTGTTCAACGTGATCTTGCATATGGAGTTAAAGTTCAAGATCCCATTGAACAAATTTAAAGTTCAGAAGTCACATCGCAGATTGGTTCAAAGATCATTTGTGCCATTGTCCCAAAGGAAAAAAAATGCTTTCTAGTCTTCACATTAGAGGAATGCAGATCTATACTGTTTATTGAGTATAAGTTGTATGATAGACGTGATAAGATAAATAATTCCACAAATATGCTATTCACTTGTCACTACGTAGATTGAAAAGTTTTTGAGAACAAGAGCTTACAACATAAAATTACAGGCATCAGGAAACTAAAAGACAATCATTTTAGAAATTTGAAAAGAAGGGTTATACGTGGGATAACACGTCTCATATGTCCATTTCTTTTTACCATAACCCACTCATGCTCTCTTCTTATTCTCAAATGCCGGACACTCTCAAGGCAATTTTAATCCTTTTATGCAAATCACACGCGATTTCAGAAAGGGGGGGGACCGGAGCAAGATCTCATGACAAGGAAAGGGAGGCAACATCGGAGTTTCAGAGTAGGAGATCATCCGTCCATGTTTTGCTAGAAAATACTAAATTTGTTAGATGTATTTTTGTCGATGATTTCTGAACACCAAAGTTAACAATTTAAGTTTTTATTCTACTTTTGTTGCATTTTGTTATTACCAAACAAGTCAGCACATTATACTAGGGGGTGATCGATTCTCGGTCCAGTCCTGCTCTATTTAGGAACCGAGAACTAGATTAGAAGGACCAATTCCCTTTTCTAAGACTGAGGACTAGATCGGATGGTCCTAGGATCATGAACTAGACCAAATCGACCAATCCAGTCCAGTCTAATAGAACCAGCCACTTAACAAGAAAAAATTAAAAAATTAAAAAATACTAGAGTTACTACTATTTTAGGATTTATTACAATTTTTAAGAAATAAAAAAAAATCAAAAAGAGTAGGTCTAGTCCATTGATCCGGTCTGGTCTAGCTCCCCCTTAGAACTAAGAACTGGACCAAAAACCATTGATTCCATTTTTATGGAACTAGGAACCGAATTGACGCCCTTGGGAGCCGGACCAAACTAGCCGGTCAGGTCCAATTCGATTCGGGTGATTCCCAATTCAGGCGGTTCAATATACTTACCCCTACGTTATACATTACAATTATCAAAACTACATCTAGCAATGACCAAAATAAAATCACTCATATTTCAATTTTTTGATGATGATTTTAAAGAAAGAAAAAGAAAATAAAGATAAAGCCTCCTTTTGGTTTTTTGGCCCTAATATAAATGAGATTTTCTAAGCCCCAAAACAAAAGAGAAAATGATACAAATGATTTCTAAACTTTGGCTTGATGTGTAATGTAGTTACTAAACTTTTAATTCATTCTATGTAGTCTAGTATAATATGAAATGTCATCATTTGAACTTTTAATTTATTCACTGTGATCTCTAAATTTTTAGTTTGTTCAATTTAGTCTATGAACTATATATAAATTTTCAGTATTATTTCGAAACTTTTTTTTTCTCAAAATTGTTCTTGAACTTAAATTAATGGAAGAATGACATTGAATTCTTTTATATAGTTTAGAGATTATATTAAACATTTTCCAAAAGCTTAGGAATCATATTGCATATTGGGTTAAAGTTTGAAGATGATATTGTGTATTTAACCAAAATTCAAGGCTCATTTGTATAATTATCCAAAAAAAAATATAATAAAATCTCATATCTTCTTTTTTCCCAAAACCACTTTAGTTTTTATCTCTCCTTATCTTCCTCTTCATCCTCTCAAAATCTCGATCATTAGGAGAAGGACATTAAAAGTGTCAAAAGTTGTATACGACTCGCACTTAAGTGTCAAAAAAAAAATTTAGATCATTAAGTGCCACTTTTAAAAAACAATAACTTAAATGCCAATTTTGATCTAGGTCACTAAAAATCCAAAGTAGACATATTTTATTAATTTCTTAGTTTTATGTGACTTGCTAATTAGCATACAATGCCTAAATAACATCATGTAGATAAGTTGACAAGTAATTATTTGAGTGCCAAAAATTGTAAATATGTATCATTTAAATACCAATTATTGTTAAAAGTAATTATTTAAGTGCTAATTGTTATTAAAAAATAGGCAGCTCAACCCTCAGGCTCAAGAAGTATGGTCAAATTCATAGAACCGAGACTATCTCAGCTCATGTCAGCTGTTTTAAGCCAATTAATAGGCCAAGAGCGAACACTTTTCCTAAGCCTAAGATCCGTTCATAGCCACATTTCTTCTTTGATTTCTCATCGAAGTTACTTTCCCCGGGAAGGCAAAGAATGAATGGGAGAAGGAAGGGGGTCCCGCATTTCATAGAAATGGCTTCTTATTTTAGTGCCAGTTTTTGTTAAAAAAATAATTAATTTAGTGTCAATCTTAATTAAAAAGTTATCGTTTCCACGTGGACTAGACTTTTTAAAAAAATGTCAAGAGATATTAGAATTTTAATTATAAATGTCATGTAATTAATTTAGCAAGAATTTCTCGCCAAATAATCTTTTTCCTGATTTGACAGAGCCAGCAAAAACTTTTGACATCACTATTGTACACCACTTTTGGCATTGCTAGTCATACTACAATGGCAACCATGGCAAAAACCCTGGCGCATTCCATCTCCTTCGTCGCCACGCACCGCCGCGCCCTCTGCAGCCAACTCCTCCCGAAGGCCCTCTTCTCGACCGAAACCTCCTTCCCATCGCCTCTGCTGCCCGCCATCCTCTTCCGCTGCTCCTCTCCATCGCTCTCGTGCCTGCCTCCGCAGCCTCAACAGGAACATGGTTCGCCTTGGTCTGGTGCCGCTCGACCTCATCCCATGGCCCCGCTTCCTCGCTGGCAAGCTCCGGCTTGACCTCCCACGAGCAGGTTCCTCTGGAGATGGGTCGTCTCTTCCTGGGCTCATTTCCGGCATTGGCTCATCATGATGGATAACCCCGGTGGCGATGGAGCTACGAAGCAGCACATGATCGACTGTTACGTTGAAACCCTGGCTAAAGTTGTTGGCAGGTCGTGGGGTCCGCCCTTCTTTTCTTATTCTTCTGAGGTGGCTAGGGTTTGTAAAAGCAAGAGGAGTTTCTGAATCTCTGTATGGCGGATGCTTGTTTTGAATGTTTTTATGTGGGCTATATGAAGTTTTCGTTTTTTTTTTTTTATCATGTGGGTACTTTTTTTGTGCTAATCTTATGCGAATGAATGTTTTTGAAGCTTACTTTACAGCAGTTGCAAGCTTTTTTGTCTTAGTGGTTATCTATGATGATGGTGAAATTCTCGACAATTTCTTCCCTGTTTGGTTTTTGTTTGGAAGGATTTGCTGACTGTTTCCTCTGCTTGGTTTGAAAATATGGCTACAGTGAGAGGAAGCAAAGAAGAAGATGCACAGAGTCAGCTGCGAGGTGCCCTTTGGTTTTGCGTGTGAGATTGAAGAAGAGACGTCCAAAAAGCTCGAAGGTTGCTTCGTTTGTTCCTTGTCCATCTCTCTTAATGTCTTTTCTAATTTGGCCTACTTATTTTTTATCTCCTAAAAGCTATGAATAATTTCGACCAACAGATTTGCCGGGGGTGGTGATTGTGCTTCCAGGCGCGTATCTTGATCCTGAACACAAGGAATATCCAGGTAAGGCTCGT
Source organism: Corymbia calophylla (assembly GCA_014182845.1). Taxonomy (NCBI): domain Eukaryota; kingdom Viridiplantae; phylum Streptophyta; class Magnoliopsida; order Myrtales; family Myrtaceae; genus Corymbia; species Corymbia calophylla. The sequence continues at coordinate 2,859,033 of CM024702.1, forward strand.
AGCTTTTAGTGTTTGTTCTGCTTGTATGTGTGAGTTGAAGGTTCACTGATATCGGCACTTTGCTGGCTACCTTACGTCACCTTTTACCTGCATCTGCAATGCAAACACCAAACTTTGTTCAGCTTATGATCCCAGCTTAAACATTAATAGGTTTCAGTAGTTTTGGCAGGTACCTTTTTATCTTTAATGAATGACTTCAGGTGTGCAGCATAACACCCTCCTTTAAGGAATGTTCTATGGACCGTCCTTAATTGTCAAGAACTAGATAGCATGTCTTATTTTTCTGAACACGAGCATGGATACTGTTATGCCTATTGTTACGTTATTACTAAACGAATAATGTTATTGCATTCCTATTACAATGGATAAAGGTTTACGGCCCACAAGCATCTCGACTTACATATTAGTCCATCTTGGCAAAGCTAAATATTCTAATGGCAATATATAGCTCTGAATTCAATTAAATGTCTCTCTTAAGTGTTCTGTGCTTTCTTCTTCCACTGGAACTTTAGATTGGTGAAAGTGGAACTTATATGCTTCAACTGTTCTTAGGACCAGGTCAATTAACTAAATATGCTAACTGTTTGGCTAATCTACCGATCCTGTGAGAAGTTTCATTCTAAATGTGTATGAAATTTGTGATTCATATGCTATGTTAAATGACTGTCATTCTTGAGATGCAATGTAACAGTAGCTTTGGGGGCAGAAATATCTTTGGGTTTTACATAATTAGTATTGAAGTTCATGTCTCATCTTAAGAAAAATTATAACTTTATAAGCAGGAGTCTTAGATTTATTTTTAAATTTAAATTAGCTTATATAAAAGCTGATACTTACAAGTTGTACATCTTGTTGGCAAAGCTAAAGTATCTCTTCACATTGGATATGAGTTGAACTCCTTTATATTCCTTAGGTCCTTATTTGAGAAAATAGGCTCACCTTGGGTCCTTTTTTGAAATTTTCCCTAAATTATTTATATATCGTGAAATAAAGGGAAAATTTCAAAAAAGGACCCAAGTTGAGCCTATTTTCTCAAATAATGACCCAAAGTGACTATTGTCTCAAATTAGAACTCGAAGTGGCTAAACTAGTCTTAAATAAGGACCTCAAATCACCAGCCAGCCAAATGTTCACCGGCCAATGAGCATGTGGCATTTTCGGTAGCTGGAATAAGGGTAATTTTGTCAAAACAAAATATTGAGAGAAATTAACAAACCCTAAAAAAAAAACCCCCAAACTCTTCACGTTCTCACGTTTTCTTCTTATACTCTCCATCTTCTCCGTTCTTTGTCCTCTCTCGCTTGGAGCACCCAAATTTTTTGTTAATGGAGTACGAATTGAAGCACAACAAGAAACCTCTACCTTTGTTTTTTCACATTTTCTTCCTTTTTTTTATGTCTTCATTTATTTCCAACAAAGAAGATAAATCTTGAGTAAAGCCACATCTTCATTATTCAGACACTCATATGTAACACGATAGCTTCGATTCTTCATCACCTTTTCCCAATCGAGAGGTGGAGAACATCTCGATGTCGAGGACCCATATCTCGAGCATAATTTGAATCCACTTCTATGGGGGGAGAGAGAGAGAGAGCCGAGGGGGGTGCTGGCATGTCTGTTTGGAACTTAGGGAGTCAGGGATCTTGCTCCATTAACAAAGAATTTGGGTTCTCCGAGCAAAAGGGGACAAGGAACCTAGAAGATAAAGTGTAGATGAAGAAGAGCATGAAGAAGAGTTTGGGGGTTTTATTTTTAGGGTTTGTTAATTTCTATCAATATTTTTTTTGACAAAATTACCCTTATTCCAGCCACCGGAAATGCCACACACTCGCCGGTCGGTGAATATTTGGCTGGTTGGCGATTTGAAGTCCTTATTTGAGATTGGTTTAGCCACTTGGGGTCTTCATTTGAGACAACAGTCACTCGGGGTCCTTATTTGAGAAAATAAACTTACTTCGGGTCCTTTTTTAACATTTTCCCAATAATTTATAAATTTTATTTTTTCTTTAAATACGATGGATTACATCACTCAAAATAATTAGTAAATGAAAAATATTTTATTATCGATAATAATTTATATCTAATCATTTCCATAGATGATAAAAATATTTTTTGTTCGCTCATTTTTGTAAGTGATGGAAAATTTTCTTTTAAATTTTTTTTTTAAGTATTCATGTTTCACAAAACGAACATAATTTAAGTTAAATAGCATGCGACAATAGTCTCACCCGTAAAAGAAAATCAATTCAATTATCACGGACGAAATGTAGCACATAGAAACCATTCTCATTCATAATACTCTAGAAACACCTAACAAATCCATATATTATATATTAAGTGACTGATTGTTTACACTAAATCCACCCTCTTTTTACTAGGCAGAAAAAATCAGCCTTGATGATTTTATTTTTGCACGGTTTCCTTAAAAAAATCAAAATATGAATTTCCTTGATATTGAACTTATAACCGTTTAAACTATTAAAGCTCTGTTCATTTTATACAAAAATGTTATCTTTTTAGAAAATATTTTCCTAAAAGTCATTTTCTAGATGATATTTTTTGGTATTCGGTTAAAACCTAAAAATGAAGTGGAAAATATTTTCCACCATTAGATAAGAAAATATTTTCCTCCATGCATTCTTTTTCAATAATTTTTTTATTGTTTTGATTCTTAAAATTGATTTTTTAATTATTTTCCATTTTGTTTTCTTTTTCTTTTTCTTTTTTTCCTTATTCCTTAACCAACCATAGGCCACAAGCAAGTTGGAGTCTCGACACAAGTTGGTGAGGCCTAAGCTTGCCCCAAAGCCTTGCCAATCTCTAGTGACCTCGGGCAAAGCTTGAGCTCTGCCTAGCTCGTCGCTCTAGCAATGCCCCAACTTGCTCGACGTCTTTGAGCAAGCTTGGGCAAGGGGAGGCTTGAGCTCACTATAGCTGGTCACCAACCGTTGCCATGGCCGGCGACTAGCCAAAGAACAAGAAACAGAAAAATAAAATAAAAGGAAAAAAAATAAAAATTCAAATTAAAAAAAAAAGTAAAAAAAAAAAGGAAAAGGTGTTTGGTGAAGAGAAGTGTAAAAAAGAAGGTAAAAAATATTTTCTCCTATTTTAAAAGGCTTTTTTCCATTGATGAAAAATGTTTTTCCTAATCATTTTATTTTCAGTGAAATAAACATCAACAAATTCAAAAACGGTTTTCTCAAAGTTGTTTTCCATGAAATAAGTTGAGCTTAAAATCAACTTTTTTTCTACCTGTCTTTGTCACTTTTATCTTCGAGGCTCACTTTTGCAGTAAATATGTTATTTGTTGTTTGATTAGTCCAAAACTCAAAAAAAAAAAAAAATCAAGTATTTTCATTTTGGGAAAATTTCAAGAACGTATCCCTCATTGCATCCAATGACTTCGTACATATCCCTACTTTCCAAAATACCAAATGTATCCTCGACTTTTGCCTTTGAAGACCATTTTGCGTGTTCACATCGGTTATCATCGTGTTCTTATCATATCCTAACTTCTCACGCCTACCTTAGACACTCTAAACCGACTAAAAAGTGGACTATCAAAACCTAGACAAAGATATGTTAAAATGAGTTTGCAAAAAGGGGCAATTTGATCTTTTTAATGTGAGGTTTTGCTTAGAGTATGTGATTGTATTTGCGAAAATAGAATTTTTTTCATGAACATTCCATGGTTAATAGTAATTTTTGTCAATTCAAAAAAATTAAATTTATTTGCTCTTTAAAATTTTTCTCTTTTCATGCAAATTAATTTAGTTTCGTTTTTTGAATTTTTGTATTGGAAAATATAATTGTAATTTTATTTTGACAGATCTTTACAGATGTTTTTTCTTTCTTTCTTTTCATTGCATAAAGCATTACGTGTATGCTAAAGGACAAATGACAAGAAAATAGCTTAGTGGGGGAGATGCATAATAATGATAAGAAATTATAAAAAATATTTAACCGTGTTTAATATTTATGGTCAACTTTTTCTGGATCCTATTTAACAATTAATCAAAGATTTGCTCCACAACTTAGAAAAGAGTTAGGTTTGTCAAAAATTTCGTTGTTCAGCAAAGTTAATATGTATAAAAGTAAAACCTGAAAAAAGAAGAAGAAGAGGATAATATAGGGCCGTTTGGTTCGACTTCAGGGAAAAGGCCTTGGGAAAATGTAAATACCTTTGGGATAAAGGAATTTTCCGAAATGTTATAGCGTTTGATAAATTGTAACTTTAAATAGCATTAAGAAATGACTTTAGCTTAAATGCTATTTGGTAAAATCTATATTTACCAAGGGTTGTAGCTTTTTTTTAAGCTGAAAATTAATTCTGGTGTCGGACAATCGCTGGCAACGGCTAGATTTGGCCATCATACCATTGCTGGCAGCTAGATTAGGTTGTCGGAGCCTCGCTTGAGGTCACTCAACCTTAGGTGAGGTAGTCAGCAACCAAATCAGGCCATTGGACCACCGTTGGCGGCCAGATTAAGCAACGGAGCCATGCCTGAAGTCGCGCAACCTAAGCAACGCCGCCTAGGTTGTGTGACTCCAAGTGGCATCGCTTGAGGTTGCCCACAACCCAAGCAGCGTGGCCCGGGTTCGGTCATGCACTTAGGTAGTGTCACCTAAGTCACGAGTCACGCCACCCCAAGCAGTGGTCACCGGGGAGGCACGACCCTTAGGTGGCAATGATGATCGCCGGAGAAAACCCGCTCTTAGGTGGCAAATCGAGGAAGACATTGAATGGGGAAGAAGATGAATAGTGGACTTTGCATTTTCAAAATGTGAAAGCCCAAAGTAGGTCCCTACTTACATTGGGCTTTTAGCATTTGGCCCAAGTGTCAAAAATGTTTTTTAAATGCTTTGTATTTTTGTCGAAGGGTTTTCAAGTCTCAAAGCTCATTCTCAATACCGAATCAAATGGGGAACGCTTTAAATATAATACCCACTTGAAAAATATTAGAAAAAGAAAAACATGCGATTTATAATTATGACATTTTAACATAAAAAAAATAAAAAAGCAAAAGCAAAACAAAAGTACATATTTCGGGCTTCGCCACTTTAAACGTCATTTAAATGATTAAGGGTATTTTCGTGCTTTAGCAAAAGTTGGGGGTGGACTTAGTGATTCCAAGGATGCAAATAGTTCCATCCTTCACAAACGGATCGCCATTCAGACATCGCCTGGCCCTTTCACTAACGATAATTTAAGCTCGAAATCAGAATTTAAGTTTACACTCAAGATTTTAAAAAAATACAACATAATTAAAAATTACATGATATATACCCTTTTGTTCTAGATATAAATATATAATTAGTACGCGTGAAATTCTAATTTTGAGGTGCTTGAGCTGGAATATAGATTTGAGTAGAGTTTCAAAGTATTTTACTCTTCATGAAAGATTCCTATAGCTTCTTCATGTCTGAAGATTTTTTTCGAACAATATTTTCCGATAAAACGAAAATAAATAAATAAAAATAAACGCAGCGATAAATCTACCTCCTTCCTCTATCCCCTTGTAAAACCCTCGTTTCGTTCTCGCAGTTGCTCTCGAGCTCTATCTCTCTCCGTCCGCCATGGCCCAAACCCTAGCACGCGCCGTCGCCACTGCCACCGCCTCCGGCACAGCCGCGGCGAGCCGCCTCACCGTGTTCTCTCTCATCACCAGGCGCCTCCTCTCGACCACGACCTCCGTCACCTCCCCTCCCTCGCTCCCGTCCCTCCTCTTCCGCCGCCGAGCCCTCGGCCCCCTCTCCCACGCCGCCGGGTCGACCTCCTTCGGCGCCGGCGGGGCTCGGTTCGCTCCCATACGGTGCCGCGTGAACCGGTCCGGGGGCTCGGCGTACTCGCCGCTGAACTCCGGCTCGAACTTCAGTGACCGGCCGCCCACGGAGATGGCGCCGCTGTTCCCCGGGTGCGATTACCAGCACTGGCTCATCGTCATGGACAAGCCTGGCGGTGAGAACGCCACGAAGCAGCAGATGCTCGATTGTTACATCCAAACCCTAGCCAAAGTTGTCGGCAGGTAGTGGGTCTTTCTTGATTTTGTTTTCGTCGTGGTTTGGAAAATACAAGAAAGGATAAGTTGCATTGAAGTAATTTGTTAAAAAGGGCGTAAAGATGCCTACTTTTGGATATGTTCATGGGAAATGTTTTGGTAACACTCCTGTGACATGATGAATTACATAGGAAACCCTGTATTAAACCCAAGATGTGAGGAGTTTTGGCATACTTTTACTAGAGTTCAGATTGTTAGTAGAAATGTTGGCGCAGGAATGATGATGTTGGTTTTGTTAGGAACTGTGTTGATCACTAAGTCAAGAAGTAGAATTTGTTTCTTTTGCCTCATGTAGTGCTTACTCCACGTACTGATTGGAGGTCCTTCTTTATAGATTTTAAGGCCATGCCTTTAGGATTGATAATCCCTGTGTTTGATTGTGTTTGACATGTGAAAGTTCAGTTATCTTGATGAGTGAGTTTGCCTCAGTTATGCTGATGATTTAGATGATGAGATATTGGGGGCTTTTGGTTGATTTTACTGTCGCTTGTGTTTGCTATAATGTGCATCAGTGAGGAGGAAGCAAAGAAGAAGATATACAACGTGTCCTGTGAGAGATATTTTGGGTTCGGCTGTGAGATTGATGAGGAGACATCAAACAAGCTTGAAGGTTAGTTGTCTTTCTTTAATTATCTGGTTTGATTAAACTGGTTTGTTCCTCAGCTTAATTTGTATCTATGAACAGGTTTGCCTGGCGTGTTGTTTGTGCTTCCAGACTCCTATGTTGATCCTGAGTACAAAGACTATGGGGGTAAGGCTTGTGCCTTTTAGATTAATCATGATCTCTCCTCTATTAATCAATGTGGCATATAGTTTGGTAAGGACATATTGATGGCTAAGATGTGGATATATTATTTTTTTGTTGGATCTTGAGTATATTTCAAGGGTGAATAATGGTTTCAATATTTTTTCTTTAGTTTCTGAAAGCCTGGCTTACCTATAAAATTGGATATGATTGCTGAATGAGTTGGTTTGGCTGGTCAAGAATTTTGGTTTATTCTACGTTGCATGTCGTGGAGCCCTAGAGACATTGGTGTGAATGTTTAATGAAAGATTAGATGTGGAGAGCATGGCAAAACACGTTCACACATGTAGAGAAAAATGAGAGAATTTCGTAGGATATCTTGGTCAGACAAAGCTATGGCTTTTTCAATGTGCTCTAGCTTTTACTGGAGGCACTTCTAAATTTAGATTACTGACCTTGTTGCATTTAATGAACTGAAAGAAGAAATTGTTCACTTTTAAAAGCTGGTATGTCTCCACCATTTATGTTGAGTATGGAAATATTTGTAAGTTTGTTCAATCAGTTATAAAATTTGCATTTGTAGTTAACAATGACAGGTTCAAGGCTGCGTTTATTCGTTCTTATTGGTGGAATCACTCATGTGGAGTCTACATAGGATGTTTTTAGTTTAATGACTGGTTATGCATATATTTTGTTTCCTTAGATAGTATGAGTGTGTGTTGTGGGTCATGAATACCCAAAATATGTCTATAAAGACCATCCAAGTGCATGACAGTCTATCTTGGCAAAGCTGAAGAGTCTGTCGACAATGTTCAGCTTTGAATGCTAATGGACTGATATCAAACATCTCTCTTAACTATTCTCAGCTGTCTAGTTCCATGTAGCTGCAGTTCAGTGGAGATGAAACAGAAGAAGTTCATCGTTACACTAAATTGTGTTTTATCACGAGTTTAATTAGGTATCTTATTGCATGGGTGAGTGTTGTTAGTATAACTAAAATGTTTCGATTGAGAACATTTGTCTGTGTGAGAGTCCATCTTGGCAAAGCTGAGGAGTCTGTTGACAATGTTTAGCTTTGAATGCTAATGGACTTATATCAAATGTCTCTTTTGACTATTTTAAGCAATCTAAACTTCATGGATCTGCAGATCAGTGATGAAAGAGAAACACTTCATCATTACACTGTATTTTTAGTTTGTCATGAGTTTGATTATGGATCTTACAGCATCTAGTGTCTCACTAATTTTAGGCGGTCTTTAAAGGGTATACTTATGTTGCTGGCTGAAAACTGATTGACAAACCGAGACATGGACCTTAGCTTTTGTAAACAGGATAACTGATTTATATGCTTTTCAGAATGCTTTCGCAAGTCTCAGATAATAATGTTGACTTTATCGATGGAGTATATTTTTCTGGTCAGGATGATTGGATGCCGTTGTTAAATGTGAATGGAGTCTACTTTTATGAGTTTTGCATGGTAAAGAAACTTTAATTCTTGTAGACAATACCCAAAAAAATGACTTTTACATGGATAAGGAGGCTTGTGCATGAGATTCTGAAAAGTTGTATCCTTATTACTACATTTGTTGATGGACTTGGTTGACATTGTTGTTGTTAATGTGACTGCAGTACCCACTTCTTTGGATTCCACATGGGAAATACTTTGGCCTTGTTTTGGCAGTGCCTTTTGATACTGTGTAGAGCTCTCTGTCTTGAAAAATAATTAATATTATGGACTTTTGTGGCAATCTATATAAATTAGATGCTTTCTTCAGTGTTCTTGTTTTTGCTTCAAAATGATTTTTGGTTGTTTTTGCTTTCTCTGTTTGTTCAAAGAGACAAATGCAGAAAGTTGAATTTTTTTTTTTTCATTTCATTATCATGAATGTGGAAACTATCATCTAATAGATATTATATAATTTTTCTTCACTTAATAGCATTATGACAGACCTTGTTTTTGGTTCTGAAAAATCATTCACTAAAGAGAAATTTTCAATATCACCTTTTTGAAAAGCACTATCGTCTTAGTTTGTTGTAGGCTTATTGAGAAAATAAATCAAGTTAAAAGCATTCAGCTTAGAAGTCCTTTTGTGGAGTCTCGGCAAAAATGTGGTAGAGGGTGGGTTCTGGTAGATTGCTGGCCCAATTGATTATACTCTCTAGTGCATATGATAAAAAATGGTCATTTTACCCTTTTTTCTTAATTTCCATGTATAGAATGGTCCTTTTTTTTTTAATAGCACCACATGGGTATCCGCTGACTTTGATGCCCCCGGAATTGCAATGTAACTGGAAGTTTTTCATTGCTCAATGTATGACGAGTTGCGAAAACATTGGAAATGGGAATATTAAAGGCTCATCAGCATGGTTTGTCTTAATCCTAAGGCAGGGTACTAATCCGGGCTATTAAGATGTGGCATCATGTCATGTACATCTCTAAATATGGAGCACATAATTCATAAATCCAATTCACCTTTTTGTTTGAACTTACTAGTGGATCAGTTTCTAGCTTATCCTGATGTCTTAGAAGAGTGTTAACTTATACTATTGTCTTGCTATATGTTGTAGCTGAGTTGTTTGTAAATGGAGAGATTGTTCAAAGATCACCCGAGAGGCAAAGGAGAGTGGAGCCACAACCTCAGAGAGCTAAGGACAGGCCAAGATACAATGACAGAACGAGATATGTTCGCCGCAGAGAAAACATGGGTTGATGTGAGAAATTGGTGAACAATATGTATATTGATTCTGTTAGGAGTATGCCGTGAGAGGTTGCAAGTCTTTTATCCATGTTCCTGCAATGCTTGGATGACTTTGGACTGGGGTAAATGGGTTTGTTTTGTGCTGCACTTTCAGAGTCGTGTGAACTCCTTTTATTGATAAGATGAAGCATGTTAGCAGAAGAAAAATCATATAAAGCTGTTATTTACATATCGTCTGAAAATTGGTGGTGGTCTTGGTCCAGACAGTGAAGGAACTGAATTGCTGGCTTTGTCGAGTTTCAGAGATGCATTCCCATGGAATAATTGATATCGATGCTTTCTGAGTCTGCTCTTTCGACGTAAATTAAGGATGATGTTCCTTAGAAAATCATTGCCAAGGTGCTGGCTAATTTGTTTGGAAGGGGTTGTTGATTCTCTGGTGTCTGAACTCTTGATGGAATTGGTTCCAGGACGGTTAGCTCAGAAAATGTTGTGTTAGCTTGTGAGTTTATTCATTAGATTGTAGCGGTGATGGCAAGGAAGCGAGGAACCGTCCGCGTGGCGCAGTGCATCCTTAGCGTGTGCAATGTGTCGCCAACCATGTCCCGACTTGCCTTCGGTAGAGGGTGCACCTAGGTTGCGATGAAGTCTTTCATGTTTATAATTATGTCACCATATGAGAGGAAAAGACAGCATATATATAAGCTACGGAATCTGATCAGGAAAGGCAATCGCTAAGATAATCTGTATACCACTTTCGGAACGCTAAAATCAATCCGTCCAAACCAGAGTTCAACGGGTGCATTTACATTCAAATGATGAGATGGCATCTTAGGCGGGAAAGCAAATGGAAGTAAATCCTCAACGGGGGCATGAAGCAATGCTTGCAACAACACATAATTCGTAAAGCAGGTGTTCACCAAATTGTTATTCAATCCTCCTAAGACTTAATCAACTCCTACAAAAATCTACCGAAGAACTCGATCTATTGCTGTAATCAGTCATCACGGATTACAAAAGCTGTCCATTTAAAGAGAGACCCCGTTATGACTGAAGAACGAGAGCCTGTCGTAACCATAGAAGGGGGTCATGAACAAGTCGCCGATTGATGTGGACCATGAAGATTTCTCATCAGAGGAGTCAGACGAGGCCGAGAGCAGGAAATAAAGCAATTTAGGCCGTCGAAGACTGGATTCGGATCAGCAATGAACCGTGCTCGGCCTTCGCCGTGGTTGTAACGAGCTAAGGGCGCTCGACTGCCGGTTAATTGTGAGAGCCCTCTCTATTGTTGCTTGACGGAGCTCTTCCGACACGAAAAATGAAAGGAAAGATCTCTTTGAATGGAGATGGAGTTTTCTAGAAAGGACATGAATCTTCTCTAAAACTTGAAAAGAAGGAAGAGAAACAAATGCATCAACATTCCGAAAATGTTAAAACCTCAAAAACTCAACGATGATTGTAACGAAATTTGCCTATAAAGATCCGTCAATTGGGGTTCTCATTTCGTGGAATATGTTCACTTAAAACCTCGAGTAGCCTCTCTTCTTCTTTGCCTCTCGCCTCCACCCCGCCTTCACCACCACTTGGTGACGGCCTTGGACCTCGAAAAGGGCCGACCCATGTCGATTGGCCCAGCTCCGATCGGCCTTAATCCATGATCTCCCCGCTTCTCACCTATAAACTCAACGAAGATTGTAAAAGTTTGCCTATAAAGATTGGCCAATTAGGGTTCTCATTTCGTGGAATATGTTCACTTAAAACCTCGCGCAACCTCTCTTCTTCCCCGCCTCTTGCCTCCACCCTGCCTCTCGCCTCTGCCCCGCCTCTGCCGCCACCTGGTGACGGCCTTGGACCTCGAAAAGGGCCGACCCACGTCGATTGCCCTAGCCTTGATCGGCCTCAATCCGTGATCTCCGCCTCTCACCTATAAACTCAACGGAGATTGTAAAGAAGTTTGCCTATAAAGATCGGCCAATTGGGGTTCTCATTTCGTGGAATATGTTTACTTAAAACCTCGTGCAGCCTCTCTTCTTCCCCGCCTCTTGCCTCCGCCCTGCCTCTGCCGGCACCTGGTGACGGCCTTGGACCTCAAAAAGGGCCGACCCATGTCAATTGCCCCAGCCCCGATCGGCCTCAATCCGTGATCTCCTCGCCTCTCACCTATAAACTCAACGAATATTGTAAAGAAGTTTGCCTATAAAGATTGGCCAATCGGGGTTCTCATTCCGTGGAATATGTTCACTTAAAACCTTGAGCAGCCTCTCTTCTTCCCCGCCTCTCGCCTCCGCCCCGCCTCCACCGCCACCTGGTGACGGCCTTGGACCTCGAAAAGGGCCGACCCACGTCGATTGCCCCAGCCCCGGTCGGCCTCAATCTGTGATCTCCCGTTTCCATCGGCGAAAGATCTGGTCAACCCTCCTCTTGTTCTGTGCCTGAGTAAGCTTTATTTGACCTGGTAATCATTCTCGCGTGACTTTGACTGAACACTTTCGTTGTATAAGCCTTTGCTCGGCAAAACGATTGAAATGCATAGTTAAAAAACTGATCTTTCGCTGGATAAACGACAGCCCAAATGAAGAGACCATGTCCTGAAGCAGTGGCCGAATTTTTCCCGGAGGATGTCATCATCGAGATACTCCTGAGGGAACCTGTCAAGTCCCTGATGCGGTTCAAATGCGTCTGTAAAGGGTGGCGGTCTCTGATATCCGGCCCAGCTTTCGCCAAGTTGCATCTGCAGAGGCTGAAGGCAGGGGATATGATTCCTAGCCAGAGAATCTTCAAGACCAGCCCCCTGGAGACCATAGACTATGAAGCCCTTGACGGTGGCATTGGCGGTGACGGTGATCGCACGGTGGTACGGGCTCATGAGCTGAATTTGGACGATGCTTGTTGGGAGCCTTGCCTCGTGGGGTCCTGCGATGGGTTGGTGTGTTTATATATCCCTGGCAGGTTTATCCTGTATAACCCGGTTACCAGGGAGTGTAGGGATTTGCCCGCTCTCGATCTTTTTGAACCGGATGAGCTGTTCATCGGATTCGGATACGACTCTCGATCCGATGACTACAAAATAGTACAGGGCGACGATACTGAAAATGGGCAAGTGGTGATATTTTCGCTCAAGTCCGGTGTTTGGAGAATGACAAAGGCCCGACAAGTAAACCACCTCGCTGTTTCTGAACAAGGAGTTTATTGGAATGGGGCCTTACACTGGTGCGTCGTCGATGAGAGGAGAAATAAGAGAAAGACTGTGATTATGTCCTTCGACTTGTCGAAAGAGAAATTCCAACAGGTGCTTCGGGTCCCTAAAGTCAATGGTGACATAGTTTTCGAGGGACTTGGGGTTCATGGGTCCAATCTGTTCATATACCATGGCACCATCATAAACGACCGCTTCGAGGCCTGGGTAACAAGTGACTACAGGAGAAGAGGATCATGGACGAAATTGTTCAGTGTCTGGACTGATAGCATATCTGTCCACAAATATGTGAAGATTCCTGCGTACACAAGGCGTGGGAAAATCGTTTTTCAAATTGATACGGACCAGATTACACTCCTCAATCCAGAGGATGATACTAACAAGGAATATCCCATCCGAAGTGATGGCCATATCGAATCTGCTATCTATTTGGAAACTCTTGTTTCTCCCTATCTCGGCTGCGGGCCATCCAGAATCTAGAGCCTTTAAGAGTTGTTGCGGTGCATTTCATTTACCTTTTTTGTTTGAGTTTTACTTTCTTGGGGAGATCTGGCCATCTTGAGCTGTTGCAGATTTGAGGTTAGATCTCTGCTCGCGCTAGAATAATTACTTCACTAGCTAATGTTGTCCAATCTGATTTCATGCAATTTCTCCAACAATTTACTGGGTCTTGTTATGGAGTGAACATTCGACTATAACCAGATGAATGTTAAAGCAAGCACATGGTAATTCAGTTGCAGGGGAATGAGAGAGACATAGTTGTAACCAGAGAGCTGAAAAACTAGCCACAAAGCCTTAACAATAAGTTGACGAAAGTAGAAGCTTCACACAGCTAAATCTGCTTATTGACTGAGGAACAAAGCAGAATCCATTCAATAAATTTTAGAGAATCCGTTATTTTGTCCACTTCCTCTTGAAAGTTGGACACTCTGGTTAGACGCAAGCTTTGACGGTGAGGGACACATGGCAATTAGAAACTTGACACAAGCGACTTCTCTGCTTGTTATAAAGGCTGTAGCATAGGATTCGTGCGTGCATAGTGAGAGCCAGTATACAGGAGTAACCATCCATCAAGTTTGAGCCTTGTGACAGCATTGTGAGGGTAGATCTCCAGCAGCGGTATTAATCCAGGGCTATTAAGCCGTGGCATCAAGTCACGGGTACCATCTCTAGATATGGAACACATTTTTCATATATTCAATGCACCATTTCGTTTGGACTTACTAGTGTATTATTTCCTAGCTGATCTTAATGTCATAGAAGGATATGAATTGCATACTGTGAGTCTTGCTGTTGTAGCTAACTTGTTTGTGAATGCAGAGATTGTTCAACGGTCACCTGAGAGGCAGAGGAGAGTGGAGCCGCAACTTCAGAGAGCTAAGGACAGAACGAGACATGATCGCCGCAGAGAAAACATGGGTTGATGTGAGGGATTGCAAATTTTTATCCTTGTTCCTACAATGCTTAGTTGACTTTAGACCGGGGTAAATGGATTTGGTTTTTGCTGCTCTTTCGGACTTAAAGGAACCCGGTTTATTATTATTATTAGTACTTTTTTATGCCTGCGCTTGAATTTCCATTGCCAAAGGAAAATCATACAAAGCTGTTCCTACCCTGAAAATTTGGTGCTGTTCTTGGTCCCGACAGAGTGAATGAACCAAATTGCTGCCTCTGTTGAGCTTCGAAGATGCATTCCTATGAAAGAATGGACCATTGTCAAAATGCTGTCTAAATGTTTTGAAGGGGTTCTTGATTCTCCGGTGTCTCAAATCCCAGGGCATTGGTTCCCACTGATCTCAGCAAATATTGCGTTAGCTGTGAGTTTATTCACTAGATCTAACAGACAAAGGCAAGCAAGACTGTTCTGGATGTCCCTTGAACTTGATATGAACGACGGTCATGACAAGATTGACTGAAATTTTTTGCGCGAAGCACTGTGCATCCATATTTTACAGTGTGTCGCAACTTTGTCCCTACTTCAGCTAGGTAGAGGGTGCACCTTCGACTGCGACGAAGTCTTATCGTGGTCTGAGATGAGATCTGCTATTGCCATTTCTTCTCTCTTTTTAGTGCATAAGTTCTCTTGGCTTCCGTGTCGAACTAGCGAAGGCAACGTAGAATTAGGGGCATTCCATTGGGGGACGCATTCTTCGAAACTTTCCATCTTATCTTTGCGACGAACTCTAAGCCAGGCTGTTGGCCGTTAAGACAAAAATGGTGGTTTGATTTTATTGGTCAAGGACTAAGGTCGTAAATTAGAAAAATAATCTAAAATATTTTAAATTTATTATATTTTTGTCAATTCAATTCTAAATTTTTCAATTTTGCTAATTGAGTCCTAAATTTTTTTACATTTTGTCAATTGATTCAATTTGGCCAATTTTGATCGACATTACTGACACTGACAATTAATGTGACGTGAATATTTTTAATAATATTTTGAATTCTTTTATGGTTTTTAATTTTTAATTTTTGTTTTGTTTTTGGAGTTAGGGCCAGCAAGGGTTGGCAGTCGATCCTCACTAGTCCTTGTCGCGACCTAAAATTTCTAAAAATAATAGGTTTAGGGGTATTGTTAATTTCGGGCCGACGGTCCTTCATTAACTCGGGCTCTCCCAAGCCCATACCCTGCACGACGTTGAGATATTCACAAAAGTTTTCAAATAGGGAGTCGCCACTAGTCTATTGGGGTCGACTAGGAACCGAGCGAGACATGGGAGCGTGTCTCACTTTTTACGCAACCAGAGAATCTAGGGTCGGGGACTTAATTACGTTAATCACGCGACTAACGCCCTTTCGGTACCAAACTTAATTGTGTGTTTCAAAATGTCATGGCAACCTATTCGAGAAATCTAAGGCATGTTCTAACCGTTCTAAAGTAAGGAAATAATGTTTAAAAATTACGACAAAACAAGGCACGAGAACATAACATGAAATAAAAACTTATTGTAGAGCCCTAAAGGCTTATTCAATTTTGATCTTTTTTTTTTAAGGCTTTTGTGAACTTTTGCAATTTTTTTTGATTTTCTGAATTTTTCTGAATTTTTTATATTTTTTAATTTTTTTAATATTTGCAAATTTTCCGAAATTAAAGAAAACAATATTTCAAGATTTTTTTTTTTTTATATTTTTCTGACTTTTCTGAGAATTTAAGAAAAACATCTATTACTGTTTTTGGAATTTTCTAATCCTTTTTTAATTTTTTTTGGAATTTTTTTTTAAATATTCGAAAAAGAAGAAAAAGAAAATTAAAACAAACTTTTAAAAACTTTCTGAAATTAAAACAAAACATTTTTTATTTTTGATGATTTTTCGAAAATTTTTTTAATATTTTTTGATTTTCTGAAATTTTTGGATTTTTTTTTTTTTTTGTTTTTTAATTTTTATTAAAAAATGATTCGGACCGGGTCGGGTGACCCGGACCTACTAGACCGACCCGGACCCTATTGGTCCGGGCTGGAGCAACGACTGGGCTGGCCGGACGGCCCGGTCAAAAATTCTTTTAAAATGGCCCATTAACAAAATAAATTAAAATAGCCCATTTACTTTTTACGAAAATCAGCCCAATCACCTAGCCTAAGCCCACTCCAAATTTCTCAGCCCAGCCCTTGCCTCTTTCTATTTCTTCTTTTTCCCATTTTCCCTTTTTTTCTCTCTTTTTTAATCTTTCTTTTTTTTTTCCGCATGCATATTCCCCATGCACCCGCATGCACGCCCGACTCTCCCCCATCTTTTCTTCTGCGTTTTTTTTTTTTTTTTTTTTTTTTTTTCTTTATTTTCTTTTGGTCTTCTTTTTCTTCTGGCCTTCTTCTTCATTTTTCTGCATGCAGGTTGTTCCCCCGTGCATGCCCGACGGAAGCCCCTGCAGCTTCTTCGCCGGCCGGCCTCCACGCACGACGAGCCATCACCGGCTTTTGGGGTTGTCACGAGGCCATCGTCTGGCGTCGGTCGTTCGGTCCGACCGACGCCGAGCACCGCCGGCCGATTTCCGAAGGTCGCCGGAGAAGGCGATAAACGCACTTCGGCCTACCCAAATGGCGCGGAATAACCTACCGAAAAGCTAGGGAGATGACCGAAACGGTGCATGACAACGGTATAATCCCGAACAACGCAAAAGGAACCGGGAGCCGAGCTCCGGTCGAGGGTTGGGTTCGGTTTTCTCATTGAGGCATTTCGTCAAGCAGTTAATGGGCACAACCAAACTCAAGGGTTTCCGGCTCAACCGAGCCTCGAACACGTTCTAGGGATCTTCGAACATGGTATACAAGGAAATCGGGAGTAAAGTGCAAGGGCTACAAGGGCCGGAGCTTGCGCGAGCTGGTCGGCCGCGAGCTCCGGCCCGGCATTCTCCAGAAACGGGACAAACGGAGAGTCAGAGAGATCTACCTCGTTCGGGGACGAGCTGCGGCGGACGGCGACGGCGGACGGGCCTCCGGCGACGGCTGACCTCTCCCTCAAGCTTGCCTTCTCCCTTTGGTTCCCTTTCTCTCCTGCCTTCGATCTCTCTCTCACTTTCTGCTCTCGTTTTTTCCCCCTCAGTTTTTGTTTTTTTCGGTCTATCTCCCTCCGTCTATCTCTCTCGAGCTCTCTCTCTCCCTTAGTTTTTTTCGTTCACCTCCCTTGGTCTCCCGGTCTCTCCTTCTCTCAGTCTCTCCTTCTCTCGGTCTCCTTCGCTCTTCGGTCTCCTTCTGTTTTTTTTTTCTTTTTGTTCTGCCTTTGCCGACCTAACCCCCCCTGATTTTCTGCTGCTGTGTGACCTGCACCATCACTCCATCTGTATCTTCTGCCCATGCTGCCACTTGCTCCCCATTTTTTATTTCTTCTGCAGGTTGCCGTTGCCGTGCGGAGGGAAGAGGAAGAGAAAGGAGCGGGCTGGGCCGAAAAGGGAAAAAGAAAAGCGGGCCAGGCCCGCGCGGGGAAAGGAAAGAAGAAGAAGAGAAAGGGGCCGAGCAGGCCCAGCCACGGCCCGGACCCACAATTTTTTTAAAATTTTTTTAAAAATTTTAAAATTTTTTTTTTTAGAAATTAATATGTATTTATATAAGCGAAGTAAATGGGCATTTAAGACAAAATAGACCGAAAAATCGGGTGTCAACAGACCTAACTCCAAAATCACAAAAAAAATATTAAAAAAAGATGAAAGACCATAAATATTCAAAATATTAACTAAATGCTAACATCGACTCCGCCCATTCACATCAATAATTTCCAATCAAAATTATTCCACATTTTTCACTTCTACTACAATGCACTATAGTGTGTTCATTACAGTGTGCTGCAGTGATGTATAGTGCTATGAACAGTGCTAAGGAGTACATGAGCATTGTTTTTGCTACAATACTTAAGCCAACTTTTTTTTTATTTGTGACCAAAGCCATTTGATTAACCTTTTGGTCAACATGATCAAGATGAACTTCGATAATTGAAAATTTGGTATTAATTGTCTTGAGGTCTAAAGACAATAGGCTCAATGGTTTGGTGTTTCTGAGAGTGGGCCTTCCTTCCTAACTCAATTAGTAAAAGATAAAAAGGTTTATGACTAAATTAGCAAGATTAAAAGGTTTAGAATAGAATTGGTAAAAATGCAATAAATTTAGGATTTTTGGACAATTTTCCCATTGTAAATCATATGTAAGATTGGAAAATATAGAATTCTATCTCCTGCTACTAGACTTACCCTAGTGGAATCTGTTTGGCAATGTCTTCCTTTCCACGATTGCTCGGCAATTCACTGAATTGCCTCCATCTTTGTACAATTCTTGGTAACTGGGTTTGGATCATCTTTCCTTTGTAGTGTCCTTTCTTTGCTTTAGTGGGGTTTTAGCTTGAATCAAATTCATCCACTCCTGCACACCGTGCTAAAATTGATGTCCAATCATCACCCACTCAAAACATAAATCTCAGATGTCCTCAGTAGGCTGATCTCTACATATAACATTGCATGTACAAGTTGTAAACAGTCAAAATACTTTAAAGAAAACAATAAACGTCTAAACATGCAATCCTAATAATGAAAATGAAAAAAGCAAGAAGAAACTTGTAACCCGTCAAGCATTTATACAACACATATAGAAAGCCTGAGACATATGTTAGGTATGAATAAATAGCACGAAGATGTGGTCGGATTGGACATTGACCATGTATCGTCTTCGAGATCACCTCCTCCTGGGGGTCATCTTCTTGGACCAATTCTAATCCTAGTTTAGTGCTTGAAATAGAATAAGAAATTCATGGCAATTATAGCAATCACGGCATTCAATTGCATGATATCAAACCAGGCAATTAAATAAAAAGGGAACATCAATAATGGCCTCAGGGTCGACTTTTGAAATTGTCCACACAACATGCCATGCTAAGACATCTAGCCCATTCATTTTAAACACAACTTATGATCATTAGTCATCATTGGTATTTACCTATGATAGCTAACACCATAAGCCCCTAGGTTCAACATTATGTGACATCCCAAGCTATTTTATAGGTTCATGCATCGCACCTAAACATTAATCTAGAAAACACATGCAAAACAAGTATGAAAACATGCATTCAGGCCATTGGCCTTAGTTCTCAATTAATTAAACGATTTAATGAGCCAACACCGAATCACTTACTCAATCACCATGCACCAACCACAATCACATGCGTTGAATTGGGAAAATTAAAGCACAAGAAGATTCAAGGGATGCCCAAAATCATTGAGGAATACAATGGAATTGTTGATTAAAAAGATTTGGTAAAGACAAGGCATAGATGCATCATGGCTATAAGGCATATTTAGCCATCAAGGCTAACTCGGGCGCATCTTCTGCATAGCTAATTAGGCTTCTTAGACATTCTAAGTATGACTCTAACTGAGATAAGGTTAATGCCAAATCAAAACATTAGAATAAAAAGGGTGACACAATTCCATTGAAGCTATGGGTCACATTTAATTGCCAAGGCTAATTCGAGCACATCTTGTGCACTACTGATCGACTTGGCAGGAATTTTAAATATGACCCAAACCATAGACGAAATTAGCATCAAATCAAAGTTCAGAGGATGCTAAAACATCTTATGAAAGAAATTTGTGCAATTGGGCATCACATAAGTAAAAACCAAATTCGAATCAAGTGACAATGCAAAATTCCAAATTACCTTGCAACTTTGAGGGACTTAGCAAAAATATCAAATCATCTTTTTATTTTTTGAAAATTTTTAACAAGATGTGTACAATAAAACTCATGAAAACATCAAGAGCCAGTTCAGCATGCATAATTTCCTAAAATTACTAGAACAAAGACACGTCATAAAAGGAAAAACATAACATCTTAAAATAGGGGATGAAAGATTCATGCAATCGGGGCATGACCCATAGTCAATTGGCCTTGGGAAATTTATGACTCATCAAGAATTCAGTAAGGAACTTTCATAAAGGAAGTTTCTTAAGATTTCCTACACATGAATTTCTAAAAAATCAAGAATAGAGAGCAATCAATAAGAATCTGAACAGGGCAGCTTAGTACTTCTGCATACTAAAGGCAATTTGCCCTAGCAAACAATGTCTAGCAATTCTCAAAATTTAGTATCTCGTAGACATGCAAGTTGTGAGCAATTTCCATTGAGGACCTATCTTTAGAATCCTCATAGAAAAATTCATACAAAAATGGCAAAGAGTCAAGTTCAACAAAGGTACACCAAACATTTCGAATTTAAGACATGACATATTTTAGGGCAAATTTCGCAAAAATAGAAAATTGGTCAAATGACATTCAAATAAGCCAAAATTGATGTCATTGAAAAGTTTAGAATGTGTCCTAAGACTTTCTAAGAGACAATAGGTTCAAATAAGGTTAATTACATGCCTAAATGATGACATTTACAGAAGTGCACCAATTAATAATAGTGAGGATAGATTATAATGCATGGATGCATAAAATTCATGAGATTTTAACATGACATAGGACTAAATACGAGCGACAAAAGTTCTTGAGACACTTAGCCCTCAATCAATGCATAAAAATCAAATAAATTCATGAAATCAGATAGATAGGCTAACACCATCTATCATACAATTCCAAAAATGCTACAATTGTAGTAGTAATTTCATTGGACATTTTCACAAGGCAAATGACCATCAATTTGCACAAATCATATATTGTTTCGAAGCTTGTGACATCTCCTAAGTATTTCTAGAAGGCATCACGCAAGAATTACTCTCATAAAGAGCTCAACTGAAGATATCTTCACAAAGATGCAAATCAATCACAATTACAGCAAAAATTATGCATAATAGAAGTGATTTTGGTAGGTATACTAACATTATAAAAATCTACAAAAATTCATGCATGTAGATCAAAATGGCAGGGTTACTTCTCATGAAGACTTCAAGTTTAATTTAACTCACAAAAATTCGTGAAAAATTAGCAAAACTATCAGGTCACAGTATAGAAGAACAACTGAACATTTGGTAGATTTTGGACACAAACTTGAGCATGCAAAAATCATAGCAAACAAAGTCCAATCAAAGCTTTCTATGACTCTTTGGAAAGGAAATCAAGTCAACTACAACTTTCATGAAGGGCTCGAACACTAAAAAGCATATTAACTAACTCATATCAAGTCAATTGCACAGAACGTCCACTTAAAGATTCAAAAATTGCAAAACATAATTAATTAAGTAAATGATCACAATCCACTCATTCAAGTCCATCCTAATCTATTAACATCCTAAACATGCTGAAATTTGTGGAAATAGAAATTCTAATGCGAACTCTAACCTTGGTCTCCTATTAAGGCCTTGTTTGGTTCGGATTTGCGAATGGGCTTTGAACCTTTAAAGGATTTTTGCCAAATGCAAACTTGCTTGGTTTGCTTTTTTTTGAGGACTTTGGCAAGATGCAATTGCATCTCCAAAGGGGTACAAAGGCCTTTAGGCCAATGGAGGGTTAGAGGTGCCTTCTAAACTTGCATTTTCGGAATGCTATTTGCTTGCTTTAATGAAAATATGCTAGTTACCCATTTTGTCCTCATTTATTTAACAAAATCCATTTTTGCCATTTTAGAAAACCCTAAGTGCTTCTTTTTCTCTTTGCTCATTTGTCTTCTACGGCTATTCTCTTCCACAAAACTCTCTCTCTCTCTCTCTCTCTCTCTCACCTGAATGCCCTCTCTCTCGCACCTCAATTTCTTGCCTCAAGGATCACTTTTATTGACTCCAACAACAATGTCAGCGTCTTCGTCGCCACCAATCCCGTCGCCGCCGCCGCTCTCGTTGCCACCACCAATCCCGTCGCTACCATTGATCCCGTTGCTGTTGAGAAGTTCACGGTACTTCACTTCCCTTTGTGTTCGTATTTTCTCCCATTCTCTCTTTCTTTGATCGATTCTAGCATTGGATGGATATTGGGTCTTTACAAGATCGAGAGGTGTATTTCGTTTTGAGTCTTTGCTGAACACCCTCTCTCTTGCCTCAAGGATCTCTTTTGTTGACTCCAACAACAATGTCAGCTTCTTCACCACTGCCGCTCCCGTCGCCAATCCCATCACTACCACTAATCCCATTGCCGTTGAGAAGCTCACGATACTTTACTTCCCTTTGTGTTTGTATTTTCTCCCATTCTCTCTTTTTCTCTGATCGATTCTAGCATTGGGTGGATTTTGGATCTTTGCAAGATTGAGGGGTCTATTTCGTTTTGGGTCTTTGCTGCACGGTTTGTGATTCACCAGCCGAGTTTACCGAGCTAGCTGAGAATATGTGGTCGATTCCTCTCATTTCTTCTTGAAGCTACCCACATGAAGATTCTTGTTTTGTTTTATATATTGTTCTCTCTGTGGTTTTGGGGGCTTTGGTCATCTTTAATTTGGATGTGCCAAAAGCAACATTTGTCAACATTTGTTAATGCCCATGCAACCTTAAACTGGAGATTGAAGAAAATAAGTTAAGTAGATACTTGCAATGCACTCCACTATAGTTCAACAATAAAATAAAATAGAGAAACAAGAGCAGCAAAGAGAGCCCTACTTGCAGCTACGGTAGATCATTCCTTCGTAGAAATTCTACAAATCTTGGGACAACACCAGCTTTGATCACCTCATCTATAGGTGGGTTGCGCTATACAGATAAAGGCAACGACATAATCAACATATGCCAAGACTAACTATAGTAATAAAAAGCATCTCAGGATCAACCATCACACCAATTGACAACAACTTTATGTGGTAGTTTCCAACTGAGAGGTAGGATCATCTGACCACACTCCTTGAACCAATGTTGGAAGACTTTCCAACTGTCACAATATAAACAATTAAAAAGGGGATGCGAAGAATAAGTAGATAGTCTGCAATTTGTCAAACATAATAGCTGTATCCATCATAGTTATGGGGTGGGGAGCTAGGTAAATGTACACAAACATGTTGACTAGGCCCAAAGCTCGAGATCTTGCAAGTAGATTAACTCATTCACACTCCTAAGAACTATGCTTGGAGTTAAAAAATGACAATTATACGATTAGGAAAACAATAAAGACCAAAAGTGCAGGTTCAGTTTTACTCCAACAGAGCATTTAACATTATGATATTTCCTTAGACCCATCTTATGAGCATTCTCCAATGTCAAATGTTCTCATGTTCCTTTTTAGGTGAGTTCTTTCTTAACTTCTCACAAAAAGCAAAAGATTAAAACTACTCTCATCATTTCCTAGATTGACAAATAGTTTCCCTGTTATAAAACTAGCTAAGAAGCTATTAACAGAATTAAAAAGAATAAAGTAAAACAATGAAGTATACGATGACTGGAGACTCAATAATAAAGCAATGTATGAGAAGGTTTTTTTAGGCAACCGTGACTATTTGGTTAAAAAGATTAATTGATTTCTAGACTTATAGTTGGCTTTATCTAACATCATAAACATGAGAATCTTACATTGTCATCAGCAGATATGCCTTTCGTCTCTAATCAATAGAAGAAAGCGACTTTGACCTCATTGCTATTAGGCTCTCTATTACTTTAGGGCAGTTTTTTTTAATAAAACCTATCTTGTGAAATAAGACATGGTTATCGTGAGGAGTTGTTGGGCAAATCTAATGGCCCGAGTGATTTAATGATTCCATTCCAATTTACTGAAAAAAAGGAGTTGCACGTTGATACTAACTTTTTTCACTTGTCTTGCATATGGCCTTTGAAATGTAAAGCTAGGCTATGCTGGAGGTGACTGTCAATTAGATTTGAGAATGTCTCAGAGTTTTTTCCTCTTTTTTTTTTTATTTCGGCGAAAGTATTTGCATTTTATTTTTTTTACCTGCTTTAGGTTCATGCCAATGTGTGTTGTTTCATGTTAAAAAAACAAAAAACAAAAAGAAGAAGAACTTCGCTCTCAAAGGAAAGGGTGGAAATTAGATGATTTAACTTTATTTTGGGAGATTCTTAAGCATCGCTTTGATTCCCATTCGTTCAAGTTTTCTGCGATAAAAGATGTAGATGACCCTTAAAGTATGTGGAGGATGGGCTTGGGTCAAATTATCTCTATCTCTTGTGTTACTTAGCCTCTATGTTTTACCTTCACCTCATGAATTTTGTGAACTGTTGATGTGTTAATGTTAATCTTCATGGTCTAAAATTTATCTATTTTGATGTGTTGTTTTTTCTTCTAACTTCCCAATGTACATTTACTTTATACACAAAAATGCTATTCTTTTTCTCTTGGAAGTATTATCTATATAAGAAAAGGTTGTATTATGTGCCTTCTGTGTTGCTTCCATGAGTTACTATTCTTTATGCTGATTTTTCTTTATTATCCCTCTCATGATTTTTTAATGTTTATATTATTGGAAGATGGCAAGTTCAACCAAGGAAAAGGCATATTGGACTCTCAAAGATGTAAAAGCATTTTGTAAGTTGTGTGTCGAACAAATCAACAAAGGAAATCGTCATGCAACCAACAAGATGGATGGATGGACTGTCATAATTAATAAGTTCGAGGAGTTGCGGGGTAAAAAGTATGATAAAGCTCAAATGAAGAGTAAGTGAGACAATCTTAAGGAAGATTGGAAAAGATGGAAGTCATTAGTTTACAATAAAACAGGACTAGGATGGGATCCGAGGAAAAAAATCATTGATGCGAGTGATGAGTGGTGGGAGTAAAATTCAGGTGTTTATCATTTATTCTTTCACTTTTTGGTTTAAATTCTCATTTCATTCATATAACTTACTCAAATGCTTTTATAACAAGCTAATCCTAAGGTTAAGGCATTTAGGACGAAAGGTATACCTCCTAAGCTTGAAGTGTTGTTAGATAGAATGTTCATGGACACAATTGCTATAGGATGAATCACATGGAATCTTGCGTAAGGTTATGTGTTGATGAAAATATTGAGGCCACACAACCTGATGTCGGTGATAGTGGAGGATCTATTGATGATAATTTGGAGTGTCATGTGAGTGAAAATATTGTTAAGCCAATTCAAACATGGGCTTGCAAAAGAGCATCCCAAACTTCAACGAGGCAAATTCGAGGAAAGAAAGAAAAGAATTTGACCCAATCACAATTGCTTGGAAACTAAATTAATAGGCTTTGTTTTGCTATTGAAAGTAGGAGCACTGTTGTTGTTGTATCTCGAGCGTATGAGGGATTCGGTTCTTACAATGAACTCGTGTCTATGTTGGATGCCATACCAGAGGTTGTGCAAAATGAGAAGTTGTACTTTTTTATAATCAAACATTTTAAGGAAAGGTAGACAGGTATTTATGAGCTTGAATAGTGATGCGCTCAAAATCAAGTATCTCAAACTTGAAATGGAGGAGGATAGTCGTAAGTAAAACGTTGTCGTAGCATCTTATTTGAACTATTTAATTTACTATTTTGTTTTTATATAAGAACTCTATTTATGTTATGTATAAACTTAAATTCTATTAAAGTTTTTTATGTGAGACTTGTTTCCAATTGAGATTCTCTTTATGTGGTTGAGTTTGCATAAATATGTTGATTGATATTATTATTTATTGTGATAGATTATCAAGATTATTCATTATTCTCTTACTCTAACTCCATATTTTGTTATGTTAAGCAGTTATGGATGATCCTCAACAAAGGGAAAATCATAAAAAGGCAGGAAGATGAATTTTTGGATATTCTCTCAATCGCCCAAGCTTCAATTGCTTATCAAGCAGCATTCCTTTGCAAATAACCTAATATGACCTCATCTTATACAAATCGTGCATGGATAAGAGAGTTGATGGCCGAAGATAGTAATCCGATAAGGTGTTATAATATGTTTAGAATGCATAAGGATATGTTTGATAATTTAATACATGACTTGGTAACACGCTATGGTCTTAGAGGATCTAGAAATACTGATGTTGCTAAAACGATTAAAGTGTTTCTTTATATGTTGGGACATGGTATAGGTAATAGGGTAGCATAGGAACGTTTCAATGTTATGGGGAAACTATAAGTAGGCATTTTAATTTAGTTTTAGATAAAGTATGTAATATGAGAAAATATTTAATCCAGCCGGTTGATTGACAATTTAAGGAAGTTTCGAAGAAGATCAAGAAAGATCAATGATTTTATCCATATTTTAAGGTAAGTTACAATTGTATAATAAAAATGAAAAACTAAATGTAAATCATGTAATATTTGCGTTATTTATTTTACGATTGCATTGGAGTTATGGATGGTACACATATCCCAACAGTGGTACCGGTGTACGACCAAATTCGATTTATTGGTCGAAAAAGAAAGACTACTCAAAATGTATTGACCATATGTAATTTTAATATGGAATTTATTTATGTTTATGCTGGTTAGGAGGGACAAGCTTATGATACTCATATATTCTATTATGCCATTGGAAGACTTGATGCACAATTTCCCCATCCTCCGCCAGGTTCGTTAATTAATGATTTATGTACATCCATATGTATTTATGTGGCATATGTTAATTAAATTTACATTATATTTATGTAGGTAAATATTATTTAGTAGATGCCGGATAACCAAATCCCACAGGTTATTTGGGGCCATATAAAGAAGTTAGATATCATTTGTCAGAGTTTCGACAAGGTCCCACACCTACGGGTTATCGAGAAGTGTTCAACCATGCCCATTCCTTGCTTCGATCAGAAATTGAGCGAGCTTTTAACGTGTTAAAGATGAAGTGGAAGATTCTAACTACTATGCCAAGTTATCCTTATGAAAAGCAAGTAAAAATTGTCATAGCTACAATGGCTTTTCATAATTATATACGAAGAAATGCCGTAACTTATACGGATTTTGAAACAACGGAATTTGATTCCGAGTATAGATATTTAGTTTACCATAATATTGTAAATGAGAGAGTGAGTGCTTCAAATGATAATATATTTCCTGACATGATATGTTTACGTGATGAAATAGTTATGGCATTAATAAATAGTTAATGAGGTTTGTAATATTTAGTGATAAATTATTTCTTTCCTTCGAACATTTGTTGTCATATTTTTTGTAATGAAATTATTCTCTTTTTAAGAGTTTGATGTGATTTTTTAATTTACAAATTTGTTAATATGTCTTTTATACATTATTCTCAACTCGAAAATATATATATAAATTAAGGTGATCAATTTTTTTTTTAAACAAATTAAAGTTACAAAACTTAAACTTAAAATTGACACATGAAAAGACTTTCCAAATGTATATTTACCAAACAGCATTTTTCCCAAGTTGCATCCTAAGGCACTTTTTCAATTAAAGTTTACTAACTAAGCAGTATTTTACATTTCACCAAACCTCTTTACACTAAAAGTCTTTGCATTTCCCCAAGTAGGTTTCCCCAAAACCAAACCAAACGGGGCCTAAGACCTCTCTTCATCGAGCTCAATGTGTCGGCAATTACCTTTGTCCGTTTATCGTGAATCAAGCTCAATCAAGCACACACCGGGGTACCACAACAAGCAAGGAACTTCGAGGAAGCTCCATGAGAGGCTGAGGACGTCAGAAACGATCAGGACAATGTCGATAAGCTTTAATTCAGGCATCGGTAAAGGATTGGATGCCGGTTTGGACTCCCTCGAGGAGATGGACAACGGTGGGAGGCTCTAATCACTGTTTGGCTAAGTTCCAATCACACTGAGATTGGGAACCGATTGAATAACGTCGTCGAGCTAGTCAATGGGGCTGAGAAGATTGACAAATGACCGATTATAGTGGAGGAAGTCACTGGAGTTACTGGCAATCTTTGCTAAACCCAATCGGGAAGATCAGTCTAGGCGGTAGCTCCCGACGGCGAACAAAGGCAACGACGATGTCGATGGGAAAGTTGGAAGGCTGGTGATTGTCATTGGAGAAGGAATGACACTGATGGAGCTCCGGATTGATAGTGAGAGACACGGTGAAGCAGGCGATCGCTGACGGTTTAAAGAGAGAGAAGGCGAGAATGAGAGAGAGAGAATTTCAGATTTGTAGAGTTGTACAAATGAGCCCCTTAAAAATTTGGAGGAAAAATGGCTTATATAAGTCCCCTCAAGATTAAATCCTAGTCCTTGATTCGATCTAATGACTAGGAATTGATCTTCCCATGTAACAAACTCGCTTAGCCTTTAAGCAAGATTAAGAAATAGTCACATACTAATTTCGACGACTGTGTTGTGTTGTGATCTATAGTCACAATCAATTTTGCGATTAAGGCTGAACTGAGGGTATTTTCATAATTTTGCAAAATAGGAGCAAATTGGTAATTTTCAAAAAGTGATTGTACGAGAATGTCGACCATGGATGAAAGGAGAAATGCATTAGTTTGTGAATGCAGAGATTTGTAAAATGCGTCGGTTTGATATGCTACTACATATTAGTAACATGGACGGAAGGTGTGTTTTGGCATTTCAAATTTCATTGTGACTTGATTTTTTTTTTTTTTTTTTTTTTGGTCGAAATAGAGCGCTTGTGACTTGATTTACACTGCTATAAACCTTTATAAAATATGATCGCATTTTGCCTCATTTCAAGTGAAATGAGATTTAAAATTAGTGAATATCAAGATGAAAAATAAAACAATTATATGGGATGAAAAAAAGGAGAAATATTATCCAAAAGTCATAAATTTATTGAACTTTTGTAAATTCAATCTTAAATCTTTTAATTTTGCCAATTAAGTATTGAACATTTTTATGTTTTGCCAATTGAGTATATTTAACCAATTTTGGCTGAAAAATCGCTGACGTGGATGTTGATCATCTCACATTGCATGATCAATGCTGACGTAGATAATTTTTTAATAATATACTAATTTTTTTTCAATTTTTCATTTATTACTTTTCTTTTTCTTTTTTTTCTTTTCTTTGTTTTTTTTATAACTTTAGTCCGCGAGGGTCGCGGGGCCCTCATCAAGACCATTGTGGCTACAACAAAGCTGCCTAGCCCAAATCTAGGCAAGGCTGGTAGAGATGAGGCCCAATGACCTTCGCCGAGCACAGTTAAAAAAAAAACAAAGAAAAGAGAAGAAAAGGAAAACAAAGGAAAAAGCAAATAAAAAAAAATTAAATATTAAAATATTATTAAAAATTATTTATATTAGCGCTGGTCATGCCACATAGGATGCTTGATATCTACATGAATGCTTTCCAGTCAAAATTGGCTGGATGGACTTAATTGACAAAATGCGAAAATATTTAGGATTCAGTTATTAAAATTAAAATGTTTAAGACGAAATGACAAAAATGCAATAAAATGAATATGCATGTATTATTGACAAAAAAAATGCATATATTAATATTTATTAAAATCTTATATAGGCAAATTGATGATTTATGATTGTTATTTTCCTATCTCATCTTAATTCAGCATTTTCATTTTTTATTCTTTCTCAAACCTCACTTCAAAAAACCATTTACTTTCTCTTCCAAAATAGTTATAAAAGATTAAATGTGTATTCAGCTGGAAACTCAGGGATGTTAATTTTTCTTTCCTATAAAATTTAGTACTCCACTAGTTTTCAATAACAGATTTCAAGGAAATATTAATAGAAAGAGTTAAAAAAAAAATATGTTAAAACGCTCAATAGATGTTTGTATTAAGGGTGCGTTTGGTTCGGCTTTGGGGAAATGCATTTGGGAAAATGTAAATACATTTGAGCTAAAGGGGTTTCTCGAAATGCAAATATCGTTTGGTAAATTTTGCATTGTGAAACAACTTTGGCCCAAATACCGTTTAGTGAATACACGTTTTGTAAATGGACTTTTGAGAAAAATTTTTAATAAAAAATTTGTAAATATTTTTTTTTTCGCTAGCTTCCTGGCGGCTAGATCTGGCCGCCGAAAGGCCTTGCTTGAGGTCGGGCGACGGCCGTCGCCTGGGTCGCGCGACCTAGGCGGACGCCTTCGTCGCCTGGTTTCGCGCAGCCCCGGCGGACGGTCACACGGTCGCGCGACCCGGGCGGTGGTCGAGCGACCCGAGTCACGCGACGCCCGGGTCGCGCGACCCAAGCGCACGACCCCGAGGTCGCCGGACCTCGGGCGACACTGGGTCGCGCGACCCGGCGCGCGACCGCCCGAGGTCCGGCGACCTCGGGCGACGCCCGGGTCGCGCGACTGCTGAGGTCGCTGGACCTCAGGCGTGCGACCGCTGAGGTCGCGCGACCAAGGGCGGCGGTCGCCCCCTTGGCCGGCGGTCGCCCTCCTTGGCCGGCGGTCGCCGGCGGTCGTCGGTTTCCTTGGCCACGCGGGGAAGATGAACAGTACCACATGTTGCATTCCGAAGATGCAAGTTGCAAATGCACCTTTCACCCTGCATTCACCCAAAGGACCTTTAGGATACTTGGAGATGCAAGTGCATCTCCGCAAAGCTCTCCAAAATATTGAACCAAACATACTTGCATTTTCCCAAGGGGCTTTGAGGGCTGAAAGCCCCTTGGGAAAGCCCAACCAAACGGGGCCTAAAACTCATTAAATCTAATACTTTTTATTGAACAAAAGCTCATGGCACTGAATGAAGCAAGCATAATTCTCAATAGAGAGCGAAACGAGTAGAAACTACAAGAAAAACAAAATACTCCTTACAAAAAAAAACCCTTATGATTTGAGTCCATGTATAGTGTCATGATATAGTTATATAGAAATTTCCGCGCGGTTCTCAATGTCTAGTCATGTTAAAAGCCAATTCGACCCGCTTCCTTTTCCTTCAAGAGACCATCAACTTTTCCTATTTATTTTCACGGATGAACCAAATTAAAAACAAAAGAAAATAGAACAGAAAACTCTTTTTACTTTCATCATCAGAAAAGTGAAAAAAGAAGGAAAAAAGAAGAAGAAATCTTGTTGAGCATATGAGATTTTCTTTCAAAGAGAAATCATATAAATTAGATCGAGCATTTAGAGCTCTATAGCACAGAGTAGTTCCATCCTGTCATAAAAGAAGAGAGGGCATGTGACTTCCCTCTGCTTCCGCCATCCTTAGGTTTTCTTCATCCTCCGGGCTCGCCACTTCACTCTTTACCGCGACAAATTGCTCTTCCGACGAAACCCAGAAGCTCGCCGGTGGCTTTTTTCCCAAAGGTTCGGCCTTTTAACTCCTCTCCGTTTCTTCCCGCAGAAGGGTCTGCGTGTGATTTCGTTTTCCTTTGTTTTTCCCCCCCATTTTGGGTGAAAGATGAGGTGCGAAATGTCTCGGTAATACGTTGCCCTCGCTTGTCTTTCAGCACAGTAGTTGAATGCATGGTTGCTTGCTTGCGGGTGCTAAGTTTTGAATTCCATCCCTTCGTGATGAGAGATGTTGTGAGCTTAGTTTTGATGGCTGATTATACATGGGAGCTTAATTTGTCCCTTGCACTCATGTTTATGGAGCAGCTTGACAATTTTCTCTGTTTTCGATATGAGAACCGATGCTTTGCGTGAAGCTGTGAGCTGGGTTTGCTTGCAATTGGAATATACAAATTGATTTTGCGTTTAGCAGTCACAGGTAGATTTTAGGGAGCAAGACAATGGTAAATGAATGTACTACTTGGCCACGGGAGATTTTTGCATTGATGCTTTAGCAGTGATTCTAGAAGAGTCTTTTCAGCGTACCCTTTGGCTTGGTCAATTCAGCTCCTTGGAAAGGGGCTCTTTTCAAAGCATCTTTTGGACTGCTTTCTGTTCTTACAAGAAGAATCGAGTAAAATTTTGTTCTGCAAAGTGTATTCTTTGAAGCACTGTGTCTTAAACGATTGAAAGTGGGGAATTCTTCGTTGTATTTCTTTGCGAAGGTATTCATGAAGACTTAATAGAAGACTGAGTTTTCCTAAACTATCAAAACTGGTTATACGAAAAGATTTCCTGAGCTTGTTTGCTGAAGGCAGATTCTTTTAACTACTTTTGCAGACTGCTTCCACATGGCTATTGAAACAGTACTCTCTTGTAGTTGTTTAATGCTAGTACGTTTTTGAGTGCACAAGTGAGCCTTAATCTAGCCGACAAGATTAGTGCTCTTATGTTGTTAATCATGTCAAAATATCATAAGCTTCTTGTTGTGGCCATACAGCTGGAGTCCCTTGTTTCTTTTATAATGACCCAATTCTTGCACCACCAAAATGATCCAACTTTATGAAAGGTGAGGAAATCTTTTCATTTTTTCCCCAAGTCTGTTTATGAAAGTACCATGTGGCTATTAAACTCGTTTGGAGAAAAGTGTGGGAGGGCTTCTGATTTGCGTTTCATTTGAAACTTGATCATCGTTCTTGCTGGCTTTTCCAAACTTGTAAAGACGAGATAATTTTTTTAGATCCGTCATCCTTTGTTCTCTTGATTAAAAAAAAAGTCTTTAATCTTTGTCCCTCTTTCATTCATTGAGCCTCCTGTTGTTTTGAACAAACTTTTTCTAGGGCATTTGAGACATTATGGTTAAATACAAAAGCACTTGTATGACCAAAAAAATTGTCAGTGCAATTGCAATGTCGCCTTAATATTTGTAGAACATTGCCCGCGTTGGACTGTAGAGTACTATATCCCTGCTGAAGCAATGGAAAATTTACTCCATGATCATATCCTATCTTCTATGCCTTTTCCCATGGACACTAAGAAGGGGATCAATTCATTGAGGGTTTTATTTAGTCTCTGCAAGTACTTTGGTCTTTACAAAACTAGTAACACTCTGTTCAAAGCTGCCCTTGCTCTCTAGGAAACCTTTATCTCAATATGAAAACCATCTTTTGCTTTTCATGTCATGCTATTAGTTGGCTAACTTGTCTGAATTATCAATCAGGGTCTGGAAAATATCCTTTTTCCCCCCTTTACAGATAATGCTTCCGCTTAAATATTGAATGCTTATATTAAGTCTTATTATTTCTTACATTTTTTTTTTCTTGGTTTACTTTGGATGTAGATGTTATTGAAGAGTGTGATAATCATGATTTGAGCATGGCTCTAGAATTTGCCATGGCTTCATGTATCCAATGTCTAATTGTTATTTGCAATCACTTCGCCCTTGGAATGCTGGGTGTAATTTTCTGTTTTACATATTTAACGCGATTGCAGTGGCAAGCTGTTTTCAGTTTTTGTAGGACTATTTTCTTTTCTTTCAGTGGGTTATTATGGATAAATTTTGGCAGATTTTTAATTGTAGATGGTTGATCTTGGTATTAAATGCTTCTTGTAAGTATATCTAAAGGCTGATATTGAATTCAGGAGCTAATATGCTCTTTACCTTTTTTTTTTTCTGTCTATTTAATAGGCTTAAGATCTCCTGCACAAGTTCAATCGTCAGGATTAACCTCTGTAGTTTTCTTTGAGCCCAAATGAGCAGATCCAGTAGACAAAAGGAAAGGCATGTTGAAAAAGAGCCATCATATGATGGCAAGGATGATGGTACTGCTGCTCGAACTAGGCCATTATGCTTTGAAGATATAATGAAGATGAGGAGAAGCAAGGAATCATCTCAAACTCTGAAACACAAAGATGCAGAAGAGGATAAAAATTCAAGAAGGGAGGTTATTGAGAATGTGCCAATTCGGCATGAATCTGAAAGAACTTTCAAGGATGCTGAACGTTTTTCCCTGCGTAATGAAAAACAAATTTCAGGGGATCTTGTAAGGTCGAGATTTAGAGGTAAAGAGGAGCCAAATTCCCATTACTCAAGGGAAGATAGTTACGCAAGAAGCAAAGACAAAAGCACCCATGAAGTGGAGCTTTTACCTAGAGCAAGATCCAGAAATAAAGAACAGCGTGCTTCCGTTAAGGAAGACATTCTCATGAAAGGTAATGATAGGGGAAGTCGCCGGTTAGAAGGCAAATTGAAGAGTAGACTAAGCAGTGAAGTCAGACTCAAGGATAACAGGGAGGAGAATTATAAGATAATGCATGATAGAAGCAAACCTGTTGACCGGGCAAGAAAAGATCTTGAAGACAAAGCTGGAAAGGGGCATCCAAGAGAGCCAGATGTCAATGAACGGTATACTGAGAGAAGTAGAGGAAAATCTGAGAGAGAAAGCAAGAGAAAGCGCCGGGATATAGATGAGAGGGATATCAAAGATAGGAACATGTCAAAGAAACCTGATTCGAGAAGAGCGCGTGATTCAGAAATTTTGGAAAGAAAGGAACGGAAAGAACTAACAAAGTCCCGTGATGATGAAGTAAATATCAGAAGGAAAAGATCGAGGAGTAGAGAGCGTGGAAGGGACAGAAGATCAATTTCACTCTCGCCGAAGGGGCATAGACGTCCAGTGTACAATGGTAGGAAACATGGGGAGTCATCCTCTACTTCTTTCAAAGATAGATCTGAAAGACACCATGTTGATCCTGACAGGACCAGATTTCCCGGTAATGGTTCAAGCAATCACTCCCATGGACATGGAGAGCCTACTAGTGGCCTCGGTGGTTACTCCCCAAGAAAGAGGAAAAGTGAGAAAGCCATTAAGACTCCTTCCCCTGCTAAACGATCTCCAGAGAGGAAAAATGCTGGATGGGATATTCCTCCAACAAGTGTAAAAGATGGCTTTACTGCATCTGTTTTGCATAGTTTTCAATCTACAAATCAAGCCATGCCGTCAAGTGCACATCAGTCGGCCAGTGCTGTTTCTGCTGCTTTAAGTACGATGAAACCTCTGCCTGGTGCTTCTCCAAATGTTCCTCCTACGAAGACCACTGCCTCCATTGACTCGATTCAACTGACAGAGTCCACACGGCCTATGAGGAGGCTTTATGTGGAAAACATACCAGCTTCAGCCTCTGAGAAAGCCATTATGGCATGTCTCAATAATTATTTGCTGTCTTCAGGTGTTAATCATATTCGGGGAACCGAACCATGCATCAGCTGTATTGTAAGCATCAAAACTAAAAAATGACTTGGTATTTTATATCATTTAGGATCTGTGCTGCTTAACACCTAAAAACTGCAGATACACAAGGAGAAGGGTCAAGCTTTAGTTGAGTTTCTCACTCCTGAGGATGCTTCAGCTGCGCTTTCATTTGATGGAGCTTCCTTTTCTAGCTCCTTTTTGAAAATCAGACGTCCTAAAGATTTTGTTGAAGTGGCCGTAAGAATCCTCTTTTTCCCTTCTTATCTTTGTATCCATATGGTGCTATATCATTCCATCTCAGTTAAAGTCTTCCACAATATTGCGGGCATGTGCAGTGATAATCGGAATTTTTTATTATTTTGGTGTTGAGAGGGTTAAATTATCTAAAGAGAAATGAAAAGGAAAAAGCCTAGACTAATCTGTTAGTTAGATTAGTTTTGGAAATCTTGGGCTTCACAAAGTTGAGTGCCCCTGAGTATGAAGGTTCATGCAGTCTCCTTCCCCACATTCTTATGTAGAATATGCAACTATATTGTAAGAAAAATGCTTCAGTGTGTGCAGGGTTGGCATGTACTAGATAATTGCAACTTTTGGGCCTCATAGAGTGTTGCAATCCGATTATGAGATTCATCTAGTTTCTTTTCTCACATGCGGTGATTTTTCTGATTGGGAGTTAGAATCATGAAGTCAACAAAACTCTGGCAGACATATACTGCATACCAACAAATGCGGTATAACAAGCGAGTGGAATTGGATATGGTGTTTAAAATTTTTGTTGACTCATTAGCATTAGGTAAGGAGCTTATAGAAGATGTTGAAGGGCACAACAATTGCTGCCTCTGCAAGTTTATTTTGGGATTTATCAAACGGGTTATTTTATGTAGATTATCAAGAGCTAAAGGCAATTCTTTATGTGCTCATATATGGGCATATGCTTATCGTTAATTCAGAGATTTGCTAAATGCCTAATAAAATAAGAAATTCACTGGGAGACTACGTCTATTTGGCATTTTCTCCTCATTACCCTTGGGTAAGACACCATATGCTAATTCACTGAGAGACTACGTTGATTTGGCATTTTCTCCTGCATTATCCTTGAGTAAGACACTATATGCTAGACGTTGTATAGTCAATAGTACATCTTGCGATATGTTGTTTTATTTGACTACAGTGTAAGGGAAATGTTAATTAGGGCTTTAATGCATATGAAATGGGATCTGCAATAGAACATATTTTAGTCCAGACTGGACTTATATAGTATAGAGAATGACTCTAGGCATGTGACAAATTTCTTTTTACGTTGGCGATAGAGGTGAAATATTTTCAAGGGACACAATAATGCATTGATGCTTTAATTCCCAGCTGTTTGATATAATTGTATACAATGGTTTTAGCTGTGAAATAGTGGTTTTCATCTTTCCTAAGGTATTCAGCAACACCTAGGCTGCAGTATCCTATTGCAACTTTTAGGAAGTCGTCCCATCTAGCTTGAAGATGCTGCAAGTTTGAAGCATTCATGAATCTCCAAATATACAGTTTAAACACAGCTATAGTGCAACCACTACAGAACACAGCTATAGAACAACCACAACTGCATCAAACAAACTTTAACTGATGTTTATATATTATGCCCCTCCCTAAGAGCCAATTGGAAATTTTACTTTCTCTTGGAGAATATCCATGGTGAGGATGCTTTACCATGTTGGTTTCTGTTAGAAAGTGCCAAAACTTAAGCTATTAGGTAAAGGGAGACAACATGCATATATGGCCCAGTCAAATCCAATGATCAAGTGATGTGGGATTATACTTTAACAGAAAAGAAGCTCCTTTTGGACCAAAAATATCCAGGAGAATTAGCTACAGATTCACCTAATGCTGGAGATGACGCCTTTGAGAGGAAGTTAAGGCAGCATCTGATTTGTTTCTAGTATTGATTGCGTTTAGCAGTTAAGTCTTATCCCTTTGTGGTGGGTATTCGTTGCTCTGGGATTTTGTCGCATCAGTTGGCATTTTTTGCTTATGGGTAATCAAATGACAGCAAGCCTGCAAATTGTTTGTTGCTTGAGTTAATAAAGACATATATGAATCTCTCCCCCTCCCCAATCCCCCCTCTCCTTTCTGTGCCTA
Source organism: Corymbia calophylla (assembly GCA_014182845.1). Lineage (NCBI taxonomy): Eukaryota > Viridiplantae > Streptophyta > Magnoliopsida > Myrtales > Myrtaceae > Corymbia > Corymbia calophylla. The sequence goes on from CM024702.1 coordinate 2,896,080, forward strand.
GCTGTTCTGGTTTCTCTAGGGTGCATGAAGTATACCAACTGCCAACTATCCAACTGAATTACATTTTCTCTGTAAGTTGCTAGCAGTCTTTGCTTGTATAGTGAGAAAATGCGCCTATCTGGAGAACCTTTTTTTTTTGGGGTGGGGGGGGATGGGATCTTAGGGAAATTTTATCAGTCTGTTCGAGATTGATTGCCATTGCTTATGTAACATGATTTGAGGAACTACGGCTTTCATTTCAGTATTTTATACATGCTTTCTTGAATATCTGATGAGAGTTCTGACTGAAAGCTGGAATCTCTTAAATAGGGTGTCTATCTTGGTTCTTTCATAAGTCACATTCTGGCTGGTGATGGTGAAGCTGACTCCTAAGTAAGAAGATTTCCAGGTGTAGTGACCAGTTGATGTGCTTGAGGTTTCTTATCAGTTTTGGCTTTGGGTCTCTCATCTGGTCGGAAGATAGCTATCTTATTTTGTTTGGTGTTTGTTGATTGGATAGTGAAGATAATTTTTGGGGCTATCTTCCCTGTAACAAAATAATTTTATCCTATAGAGAAAGAAAAAAAGGGGAGCCGGGGGGGAGTTGGTTGGGAGAACTTTCATCCATTGAAAGTTTTTACTAGTCCATCTTTTGAAAAATTTTCCAACTGATTAGGTTTTCTGATTGTGGAAATAATTGTCCTTTTTTGAGTTGTTAGGAGTCAGCTGCATGATTTGTTATCAGAAATTGCGACAAAGTGCAATTGTTTAAGCATGTCAATGGGATCCGGTGTTGACGAACAACAGAACCCTGCTGCTCAAATATGATCTCTCCTTTTCTATGCAAGCATTTTAATACCACATATTCACCTGTTGTCCTCCGTAAAAAATAGCGAGAGATATATGTAATCTCTTTGGGGGAGTTTCTGCAGTAAAACCAGTGGAGTATTTAGTCATTTTTGAAATATTCAGCTGTTCAAAATTCTCTATATTTTCATTTAGTCAATCGCATGCCCATATTCCATTTCATGCTTGGCTGTTAAGCAGGGGTTAACTTCTGTTTTATCATGTAAGGTTTCCATGATGCTACTCTGCGTGAACATCACAGCCATCTTTTTTTAGGAATATCTTGTGATTTCATGTTTCTATTGTGGCCACATATTCCTGAGCAAAGTTTAAATAATTCCTCCTCCTTGCACCTTGTTAAACCTTTTTGCTCTCCACCCTGTATAAGTAGGTCTGATAGAGTACCATCATCTTTGAAATTTTTTCCATTATGGCCCGCCCCTTGTTAATTGTGGTCCAATTACTGTAACAGGAATTACTCAATCTTTATTCAGTTATATGTGAGGTTTTCAATGATTTCAACCTTATTATAATTTAGTAAAGATGATAGCAAAGCAATATCTGAGTAACAGAATCGATCATGGTTGGCATTCAGATGTATACTTGGGTATCTGCTTCATGGGGCTGGGAGATTATCGTTTCTAATCTTCCTGAGATGTTTGATTAGGCATTGAAAAGCCATGAATTCCGGTTGACTTTTGGATGATGAATGGCAAGTGCAAAATATAAACACATCTTGTGATTCCTGAAAAAAAAAAAAAAAATTGCAGCCATTTCAAGTTTCAAGCAGGTCTCTTGAAGTCTAATATTTCAAATAGGAGTAAAAGAGAGGCCATGCTCATAGGATGGTTTTCAGAAAAGGCGCTTTTGGGCTACCTTTTACAACTTAAAGCGAGCATCTTTTTCCCAACTTCAAATCTTTTTGGCATAGTATAAAAAAAAATCAATCTTTCAGGAATGTGTTTATTTGTTTGTATCCTTCCTGTAAAGTTGCATGATGCTGACTAAAATGTGAGAGAAACCAAAACTTGTGCAGCATAAGGTTTTCGCACAATTTCTGAATAGTGATACTCATAATCATTGGATGAGTTTGTCAAGTAAAGAATGCTATGTTATCAACTTCTGTCTATGAGATTAGTCTTTTCTTGTGGTATCGCCTTTCTTAGCTTGTTAGTCTGGTCCATGGTAGCAAACATACTAAGATGTTGTGGCCTCATAACTTGCACCTTTGACATTCTTGAGCTGTTTTCTGTAAATTTCAAGGTTCATCCTTTTGTGTTTTCTCTTTTTTTTTTTGGGGGTGGAGGGGGGGGCTCTACAGGGCTACTACAATGGGAAATATTTGCTTATAATTGCTACAAATATATGTTTTTCTCCATTTGAGTAATGTCAGAGAACTCTTGGGAGTAGTCTCAAAACTTGTGAGACCATCAAATATTGATATCTGTCCAGGGATGTTAAACTGGCCAATGGAGGCTAACATTGCTGTTTTGATTTTTAATTCCTTGTGAGCAATGAATCATGCTGGTTTCAGTGGTGCACAAATTGCTGTCGCAGAATAAGTAGTTGAGAAACTTCTTTTGTAATTTAAATCTCGACATGAACGCTGCCACTGGTAGTGATGGTGATGTGATCCTGGATACAAGTTTGATGTAGTGAATGTATTAAAAACACAACTATAACTGAGAATGCCTAAGTTGTTAGTTCTATGGTTGCCCATGCTTGGTTATGTTTATGCCAATTATATGCAATGTTTCTGAGGGCACTACAATCCTCTCCTTCTGCCTTAATCTTTGTTTGTTAGTGTTTGTGCATGTTTTTGTGCTTGACTGTGCTCATGCTATATCTGTGTATCTTCAATGTTTATTTCTGAGGGCACTGGCCCTTTCTTCAGTTTGGAACTTGTAAGTGTTTGCGAATGTTATCTGTTTATAAATGGAATTGCTTGACTCGTTGTTCAAATTTATCTGTGGTTTCTGAGGTAGATCTTTGTTACTATCCATGTTGTAGGTTTTCAGACAGTTCCTATTTTCATGCAGACTGGTGACCCTGGCGAAACAACAAGATCAGGTGTATCAGGTGTTGCAGCATACTCAATGAGGGATGTAGTCGATGATTCACCCCATAAGGTAATTTCTTGGATATCTTATTGTAGTCATCAGGATAGTGAGATTTCTTGTGAGTTCCTGGTTAAACTAGCATATTTTATAGAATCCTCAATCCCAAGAAGTGCCATTGGTCAGTTTGAGGCTTTGAGCTCTGAGGTCTTACATGGGTAATGGGCCAGTGCAAGCATAATATAAGAACTGGCATTTCTGTAATACATATATGCATTTGTACTTATGTTGAATACATACAGTACAGCTGGTGGTTCTTGCCATGGTCATGTCTGCTGTCAATAGATGCTGGTAATATCTGATTATGGTGAATTACATTCCAAATTTGGCTTGTTATGAATATGAAGATATTGTCATTCTGGAAGTGTTATTGGAGTTAATTTTCCTTGGAAGGATGTTGTGGTGGTACATGAGCTGGACTCAAGTGTTGATCTCTGGTTACATTGTTAAGCTGCTACAACTTTTTAGCATTTGGTTTTGGCACTGATAAACTAATTTTACTCATTAGTATGGAAAGCTTGGTCATGAATACTGGATATCTTTGGATGTAAAATCAGCATAATTCATTTTCTTAATGGACTAATCTGAAGATTGTATTGGAAAAGTTGAAGGGGAAAAATATAACCCTCTTACTAGGTTGAAGAGTTACTCTCATAAATTAGTTTAATAATCTTGATTTCTTTGGATATTTGGTTTTAGTTTCTTCTGATTCAGTCATTTAATGGAACACAAAAGAAATTTGTAGTTGAGTTATTAATCGACTACAATTACCAATACTGTAAGTCATTGAGTGAGTGTCAGACTAAGAGAAAATACCCATCATTCGTAGTTCAAGATAGAAGTCGAACCAGATAAACCCACAGTCTGAAATAATGCTGCAGTGGAAATTAAGGGTGGCAAACCCTAGTTCTTGTCTTACCAGTCTTGATCGGTCCAGCTATATTTGCAGAAGAGGGGCATGCTATAATGAATATAGTGACATCTTAAGTATATCAAGGCAGGCAATCCTACATATGCTAGACTGAAAGTGTTGATTGGTTCACTGCTATTCTTTGCTTTTGTAGATTGTCTCTCCATTCTACTTTTGCTTTTTTCTTTTTGTTGGTTTTTCTGATAGCTAGGAGTTTGCCCAATAATTACAGGATTGAGATGGTTGCTTTCTTTAAGATATTATTTGTCAAATAACGTATCTTTGCATTATTGTGGCTGCAGATCTTTATTGGAGGAATTTCAAAGGTTCTGTCATCAGAAATGGTATAACGCTCTTCTTTTCTTGAATGTGATTAAATTCAAATGATCACTCTGTGCTTAGATATTTTGCTGCTCTGATTGCTATTGCTTCTGTCTGTCCTGCTTTTCCCAATTATCTGTTTGTGAGGACCTTTGAGGAGTACCCTGGCCAAAAAGGGTGAATAGGTAAACCTCACATAGATAGCATGTACAGACCTGACAGTGATGCCTAATCTGAGTGTGATAGTGTTGCATTTGATCCACGTCAATTGGTAAATGTTTTTGGCCATAAAAAAGTAAGTTGTCAAATTTTGGCTGTGTTTCAGCTCAGGGAAATTGCTAGTGTATTTGGACCATTGAAAGCTTTCCACTTCCAGGTTAACGATGATGCGACAGATCGGTATGCTTTCCTGGAGGTAAATTGCATATGTCTTTTCCCTAATGTGTTTCGTTTCTCTTCACAATAAACTTTTTCTGACACTTGCTGGTCAAGATATGGCTATTTCATTTGCTGTTATTTGTTGCATGGTACCATTGTCTTTGATCTTTGTAGTATTGTGCTTTTAAGAACTCTTAAATAAGATCAAACTTAGTGTTCCAATCCTTGAGTGTTTTTAGCTGGTTGGCATTTCTGGATGGAACAGATATTTGTTGAATAGGTGCAGGTTTTTTTGTCCCAAAAATTTGCAAAAAAGAAGGTGCCTGAACTTTCAATTAAAATGCACTTAGTCATCTTGACCTTGTAAATGTACAGTCTGTCTCTTAACATTGCGGGCTCTGATCGAAAATTGCACTGTTGTGCTCTTTAATGTTGATAATATTCATTAAATATGAGATTCTTTGCTAATGAAAAGTTTTATTATAACGAAGACATCTTTCTTTCAGCAAAACGATCCTTAAGACAACTAGTTTCTTGACAATTTATTTAATGATTAGGCAATGAGCATTTGTCTGATATGACAGTTATCAGGGGGTGAAATTATATATAAATCAAAAGGGTGTTTGTTGCAAAAATAATTAAGGCGGTGTTGAATGCATGTGTAACATGAGTAAGGGAGTCCTTAATTTGCTAGGATCCCTCTTTAAACAGAATGCATGTCAATCCAGTTAGATGGACAATGAGATGGGGCGATTTCTCTGCTGGACTCTTTTTCCATATCATAGTAGCATCCTTCAATATCATTGGTTGCCTATCTATGGGAAGCAGAATAAGAGTACATTGACGATGTCTATGCTTATTCCCACCCTGCCTAGTGAAAAGCACAAAACAAAAACTGGATCGAAGGTATATGCAGAAATGAGGTTTACACTTAATAAAAAAGTAAAGATCTTGGCAACCCATTATGGTGTCTCCACCATCTGTTGATCAAAAGAATCTGTATCTGCTCTCTCAGAGAAATTCTGCAATGCCTTGCAATTGAAGCATAGTATCTGCTTATTGTGAAAATGTCATCGGGTTTAAAACTTGTCCATTGAAGATTTTTCTGTGATTGGTTTTTATCTTCTCTTTCTGTGGTTCAATTTCCATGCAATCTCTTTCTTAGTTGACGTTAAGTAATTTGACTTTGACTTTCAGTATGTAGACCAATCAGTGACTCTGAAAGCATGTGCTGGTTTGAATGGTATTAAGTTAGGAGGCCAAGTTCTAACTGCGGTTCAAGCTGTCCCAGATCCAGAATCAATGGTACTCATTCACCAGATTAAATGCATCACGTTTCTTGTTTCCTACTGATTAAATCTAGTACGTGCTGACAATGGAAATGGTATATTTTAGGGAAATAGTGAAAACCAGTCCCGTTGTGCAATCCCTGACCATGCAAGGCCTCTTCTTGAGAAGCCGACAGAAGTTCTGAAGCTAAAAAATGTGGTATGGAACTGATATTCCTCATGGATTTCCTATATGTATTGTCAGTCAACTTCTTTGAATGAAGAAAAAGGGTTGATCTGTATTTTTTCTCTCATGGGTACTGCCAATATTGTCCTCAACCTTTCCATATATACTTGAGTTCGCAGTGATACAAGTTTTATAATCCTCCATATACCGTTTTATGTCTGATGGTACTAATTGTTTGTTCTCTTTATGTGAGCCAGTTTGCTCCGGAAGGCTTTTTGTCTCTCTCTGAGTTGGAAGTGGATGAAATACTAGAAGATGTACGTCTGGAGTGTGCCAGGTCTAGCAAAGATTGTCCTTCTCTGAGTTCGTGTCTTGATCTGTCAGGTTTAGCATATGTATATAACTGTGGTGCATCTGTGTCCTGCAGGTTCGGTACCATTAAATCTGTGAATGTTGTGAAGCATGATACTGGTCCTTGCCCTTCGACTATCTCAGAACCTTTTGTAGTCCCTGATGACGCTGGACAAAGAATGGAAAAAGATGACAACAGTATAGAGACTTCAGAAGAAGTTGCCTGCCAAGAACCCGGAGTAGTCAATGAAATTGAGATCCCTAGTGATGCAAATCAACTTAAAGAAGATGGTGTTCCAGCAACTCATAGTAGTGACACCAATGAAAACAATCTTGCAGATGATGCGGCTGATAATGATTCTCCTCAGATGGCTCCGCTTGATGCACAAGTGGAGTGTAGTGACCTAACCTCTGAAAGAACTACAGATATGCCGACTTCAGAAAACCCTGAACAGCTGAACAGTGTGAATGGTGACTCAGATAATCAAGACAACGAAGATGCTGATGTTGCTCAGATGGAAGAAAATTGTTTGGAAAAGAAATCACTTGTTGAAGAAGAGTTGCTTCCAGAGGAAAGCAATTGGTCAATGAGAGAAACTCTTGAAGTACCGAAGGGGAATATGAGTATGGAATCAGATACCATTCAGAACGGTGATGCTAAGGGTGATGATCTCATGATTGAACAGGTTTTTGAGCCAGGCTGTGTTTTAGTGGAGTTCAAAAGAGCTGAGTGCTCTGGCGTGGCAGCACATAGTTTGCATGGACGTTTATTTGATGAGCGAACCGTGATGGTGGAATATGTTTCTCTTGATCTCTACAGGAGAAAGTTTGGATGATGAATATTGCAAAATTGCAAAATGACTATCTCAGATGGTCTAATTCCCCAAAGCATTAGACACGCGAAGATGCATGGCAGATGTCTGACTTATGAGTGGATGAACTCGATTGCTGTTGTGACCATTTACATCATTCTACTGGCAGGTTGTCCAGGGTTGGTTTCACCTTATTCAAACACAGCATTCTGAAGCGGTATTGGACTTTGAATTTTGGCATTGCCGTTTCACATTTTGACATTGTTACATACTGACACGTGCCATGATAGAATTGGGGGTTTTGTTGCCTATTTTTCCTCTTTGTGGAGGTTGGTGACTTCAGGATACCACAAAAACTGCATGAAGTTGCCCTGAGGGCTTTGAAAGAGTAGGCAAGATTTTGGGAGGGATGGGTACTACAAAATAGTTTAATGTGTACCACATACATTAGGAATGACGTTTCAGCTTCGGCCTGTCTTTTCTTCCTCTCTACTTCTCTTAAAGAAAAATACGAGGCATTATGGAATTTTAAATGCACTTGTCTTCTTTTCCAGTTGAGGACCACGTCATTTGCATTACTAGTGCCTTTTCTGTTCGTTTCAGGAACACTCCCATGTGATTAACATGTCAATATGTTGGTTTGGGTTCATTTTTTGCTCAAGTACCCTTTTCATTGAGGGAAGGCAATCTAGTGTGTGAGCGGTCCGTGTATGTAAATAACTACCATATCCATTAGGATACCACTGAACTGTGACATTCGCCATACAGGATGCATATTCTCTGTATGTTTGAGACAGGTAGGTTCGTTGGACTTTGTAGCGCAGATTTTCTCATGCCGAAAGTCCTTGCATTCGTTTTCTTTTAATGCAATGCCATACAAAGTACATGCAACCGGTACACGGTATTTGCCATCACAAAGCATCAGTATTCCAAGGTTTGACAGCACCAGATCCTGGCTTCTGCTACACTGAAAGTTATCCTAGTGTTGACGTGCAACTTCAATGAATGCTGTCATGACCCCTTATTAGATGTCAATAGTTGTCTAGATCTCTCCTTCTGGCGTGTCTTGACCCTCTATATCACTTTGATCTCTCAAACCTCTTGAGATTTGTCTCATTGATATCTTTGGATTTTATGCTTAGTGTTCATGGCTAATCAGAGACGATGCCGACCATCTGGGACCCCTTGTTAAATGTCAATGGTTGTCTAGATCTCTCCTTTTGGCATGTCTTGAACCTTTATAAAATACCACTTTTGATTTCTCGAATCTTTTCAGATTTGTCTCACTGATATCTTTGGATCTCATGCTTAATGTTCATGGCTAGTCAAAGGCGATGCCGACCATTTACAGTCCCTATCCTTTGAATATGTTGAACCACTTCAAGGAATTCCCCGATCCCTTCGATGAATCCATGGTACAATGGCGATTCATAGGGTACAATTGCGATTCATAGGGGTTGTTCGGCCATTTTTGTTACCTTGTCAGGAGTCATCTTCCCCATGCCTTGGGTACTTTTCTAAGTCTCTTACTTATGGCTTATCTGGAGCAACTTTCTTCTCCAATGATACCATGGAAGGAAGGGGGGGGGGTGTTGTGGTTTGCCATTGTCAACGATATTTCCCAGTCATTGACACGATACGAGAGTTATAAACCTTGTTTATGTGGGAAGCGCTTCCTTATAAAAACTGAGTAAGCTAAGAGGATTTAATTGTCAAAAAAAAATGTTTAGAGGATGAGCTGAAAACATGAAATTGGACTATGAAATTGGAATTTGCCAGTGTAATTTATTCTAGATGTGCATGATACGCAACGGTAGTGACCCGATAGCTCAATGCATATTAGATTGATTCGAAATTGATGATCCTTTGCACTTTTTGATCTCTCTTTTCTAATGCAGATTGAAGTTTTGTTTCCCTTTCAAGTCATTTTATGAATAAAATGGGTTAGATTCATAAAATCATGACATTGCACGAATTGCCGAATAGAGTGTAGAATTCATCCAATTGCGAGATATAGGTACTCTCACACAGCACGGACTCCAACTTTTAGTTTTGAATGAACAACCTGACCAAATAGCCAGTACAATAAGCAGTGACACCCTAAAGCTAATTTGTATAATATAATCCTAAACCTTTTTGAGTAGATGTAAAGTGCTTCTATTTTGTCGCATTTCTCGATTTCTCCATTTGGCAACGCTTAAAGCCCCGTATTTTTGCACATACCATCGTTTTGCCATGTGGGAAAAATCAAAGAACACCATAGATGATACTATATCTTTCTAGAATGAAAAGCTTGCAATCTCGTAGCATAATTAAAATGATTAATATTATGAAAAATTCTAAATTTGTACACCTTTGATAAATTTACCTTAAATGATCATAAAAAACCTCAAACTTGTACATTTGTGACAAATATACCCTCATTTAAATTGTTAATACTACAAAAAATATAAAACTATACAATTATAACTAACGAAGAATAAAATCTCAAATTAATATACCAGTAAACTGTCACATATTATCCTATTCAGTAATTTGACAGTAAAATTTAACAGAAACTCATATAAGATAAAATTGTTCCAAGTGAACTAGTTAGGAGTACCAACTTGGGATTTTTTTTTTGTCAAAAAATTAATCTAGATGAAATTTATTATATCTATGCCAGTTTAAGGGTTTTTTGTGATAATAACTTTAATTAAAAAGCTTTTAGCAAGTGCTTTCAAGATCACAGTACAAACCAATTTTTTTCTTTCTTTGCAATTGAGGCCCCACGATTCTATTTCATATTCACCCCAAAACTCTTCTGGTTTTCCAATTTGTGGCCCAATCTCAGGACAAACGGTGACTCCTCCCCTCTCCAGCTCCACAAACACTGAAGCACGAACGAAGCCGAGGAAAGCTTTCGAAAAAGATAACGTTTTTAACGTCATCCAGATCACTCCCCGCCCTTCTTCCTTCGCCTTCTTGAAGAAGACGCTCGACGCCCACCGGCGGCGATGGCGACCACGGCTTCAGGGGTGTTGCTGGGGAGCGCTTGCTCTCTCCCTTTCCGCAAGACCCAGTTCAGTCAGACCGTCCTCGTGCTTCCTCCCAAGACCAGAGCTTCGTCCGAGATTGGGTTCGTCGCTTCCCAGCTGAGCGGGCTCAGAGTCTCGTACGACGATTCTTGCCGCTTCGACGGACCTGTAGCCACTCCGGCGCCGGCCCTACAACCCGTTGCTCGTATGCCCCGTTCTTTTTTCCCTTTTTCCATCTAGTTTTCTGGGTTCTGGGTTCTTGTTCTTGTCTTTGCTTTCTTGTTCGGTCATGGTGGTCATGACGTGCGTTCGCTCATTATGCGCCTGGTTCGTGTTCGATGTTTGGGGTGATTCCGGGGTTAGTTTCTCTTTTCTGTGTCATTTGGGGATTTGGAAGCTGTTTCGGTTAGTGCTCTCTGGCTCTTTTCGTGTCTGATTGCTTCGATCCACTTACGCTGCCATTAGTGATTAAAGGAAAAGAATTAGCTTTTGAAGTAGAAGTAATCTACTCGTTCGCCCCATGCTTACAGATACTTCAATTCTGTTTGCCTCTGGCAAGTTCGGACCTTGAGAGACGCAAATGGGTTCTGCAGAGTGCAGTTCTAACACGCAGCATCTGGATCACTTTTGATTCGATGTCGATGGGCTAAATGGTAATCGGGTGTTCATTCCATCCCAACATCGCCTGTTGATCAGTGGAAAAGGCTTTGCTTTTCTTGGTTCTGTTCTTGTTTTAGTTTCGAATATCTCGGAACTTAAGATGAAACTATCGCTTGGGTGACATTCTTCTCTTATGATGTTTCCCTACAATAACAATGTATTTGTTTTGGTACGTGACATGATTTGGCTTATGCTGAATGCCTTAAAAATGAGAGGTTTTCTCGTTCATGTGCTCCATCATGGACAAAACAAACACCGTGCTGCTATTATGCACTTGCAATTGGCTTTGTGGGTTCATTGTCCATGATCTGACTTTCTCCTGTCTTGTTAAAAGCATTTAATCCCCTTAGCAAGCTTTCAGATTTGGATGGTCTCTTTTCATGCCTTTCAGATAAGTGTATACCTGCACAAACCTTTGAAACTGTTTTACTTGCATGAACCTTTGAAACTGTTTACTTGCATGAACCTTTGAAACTGCTTACTTGCATGAACCTTTGAAACTAAAAGCAGTTTGATTTTTAACATTGTGCAAACTCACATTCTCGAGGAATTCCATGGTTTAACTTCTAAGCCATTACCATCCACATATGTGCATGATTGTTAGGATGAACAAGTCATTTTTAGTCTGTCTTTGGTGCTTTGCACTTGAGATGGAGTAGTAAGGTGAATAAGTGTTTCTCATTATTTCTAGAAGTTGCTTTGGTCCGGTTAGAATACTTGTATAGGTTGGTTCTTTCAATGGACATTCATTTATAACAGATGTCTTGTGCTCTTCCTCATATTATCTAAAATAATGTGCACGTCAGTGTGTTCATATATGTTTTTTTTTATCGTATCTCATTGGTTGCTTGGCCCATGTCCAACGTGGAATTGTTTGCTGTCAGCTGAAAGTTTCACTGCTATGCTTGCTTTAGATGTCTGCTAAGCATCAGCATGAAATTAAATAGCTGCTTTTTTGCCTCTTAAGCTGGCCAGGGTCCTCATGGAATTAGTTTTGATTCACTTTCAGGCAGAATATGTCCTTTCACGGGGAAAAAAGCAAACAGGGCAAACAGGGTCTCCTTCTCAAACCACAAGACAAAGAGGTTGCAGTTTGTAAACCTGCAGTACAAGAGGATCTGGTGGGAAGCCGGCAAGCGCTACGTTAAGCTGCGTTTGTCAACAAAGGCGTTGAAAACCATTGAGAAAAACGGACTCGATGCTGTTGCCAAGAAGGCAGGGATAGACTTAAGCAAAGAATGACAATCTGGCCTTGTAATTGTTCTTAAAAACAAGCCAATGCATGACTTCTTTTGACTTATTTCAGTTTATTTGTTTAGCTCAGTCTCATCGAATTTTTTCATATGAGCAGAATTTTCATTTCAGCTTTGCGCTTTTATATTTTCCTCGTGAGCTTCTTGAATCTTGACATGTTTTTCCCTCAAAATATTCTGTTCATTTGAACGCACCTGCTTTTACATGATCACTACATCTAATGGCAGCTTCAGCACACTGCACGCTGTGCTCAGTTTTGGTGCTGGACATTTGGAGAAAGTAGTTAAATTTTAGTTCTATTACTAGTCTGTTGCACGTTATAGCTTTGTCGAATGTCTACCACAAAGACCATGTGAAGTCTGTCTTACTATAAAGAGCACATCCCTAAATTACTGTAGAATCTGAGAGATTTAATTTGCTTTTCTAATCAATACAGCGCCAGGTTTCAACCAATCTTTAATCATCTTCTAGCGGAAGTTATTGACTATATGACTCAGTTCAATCTACGAAATTATTCAAGGCAGTGAGATGGATGAAAGTGCATCTTTTATAATTGCTAGATCATAAGCAAGGAAGAGAGTTTCATTTTATACATTCAAAGATCTTAGGATAAGTACACTTGAAGTCCAAAGTATAATTGAGTTTTAAAACATTTAAAAGCTTATCAGAAAAATGTAATAAAGTCTTAAAACTTTCAAAAAGTCCAATCGAATTCTTATCAAATTGGTGTAATCAATTTCTCAAACTTTTTAGCATTTTTCATTTATCAAGCTAAACAGAATTAATGAAAGGATTTTATTATACTAACTTGACAACTTCATCGCTTAGATTGCACATAAGATTTAATTGCACTTTTATGACTAGTTTTATGATTTAATTGTACTTTTTAAAAGTTTTAGAATCAATTGCACCTTCGTGACGAATTCTAAAACTTCCGGCACACTTATTTCAAGATTTTATTAAAAAGGACCACATGACACTTGTCCATAAGCTAACTAAAGTAAAATTTGCAATTTTCCATACACTATTTTTCTTAATATGTATAATAAACGCTTGAAAATCTGATTCTTCCATATTAAGTATGCTCATCAACAAGTCCCATACGTGCACTAACAATAATTGACAAGACCCTTATTAAAATCATTATTATTGATAAGCATCTCATCTGCAATCTTAAAATTTAAACTTCGAAACTGCTGAATCCCAAAATTACAACATCAACCAACAAAAAACTCTGAATGTCTCACAAACCACCGTCAATTTCAGCTTCACTTTCCTACTCTGCCGTAGAAAACAAAATGATATTACAGAAAATATTCCCTAAGCTTTTGCTCTATATTGACTTCCACCATCACCTCTACATTTATCTTAATGATGTGAGTTAGTGTATAAGGAATGAGTAATTACAATTGATTCTTAACCATTTACACTCTACAGAGAGCATATCTAAATGGCTCAACCGGAGCAGTCTCCTGCAGAAGAGCAGCAGCCTCAAAGCACTCGGCCACCTCAAGTGATGACGCTCCTGGGTCGGATTTATAGACCAGCCCAAGATTGAACCAAGCTGTTGGGTTTGTTCTGTCAAGTCGAAGTGCATCAGTGAGAAGGCTCCGGATGACCGGCAAAGATCCACTTCCAAGCTGTCTAAGGACGCAAGCAGTGGAAATCAAGCTCGGCACGTGATTGGGCTCGACGTTTAGTGCTTCCCTAAACGACTTCAGGGCATCTTGGTGGAGACCTTTTGCTTGGTATAGGAAACCTACCAGAAGCAAATCAATAACACTTAGTGCACGATAATAGCCAAAACTTGACTTCCGATGAAAATGCTATAAAGAATGACAACACAACATCCATGAAGACAGAGGAGCCAATGGTCCAGACTTGAAAATTAGGATTGATAACTAAAGTTGCAAAAGTTGCTTCAGTATGCCCTTTTTTTATTGGACCAGATGGAAGCAAGTTTAACTGTTTAAGTATAGTGAAGAACTTCAGGAGCAGCTATGGAATTCTGTTTTCCTTTTGGCAGTGAAATGCCCTTGGATGGAACATAAAATAAGTAGGCAAAAACGAGCCACTTTTAGGAGATGCCCTGATGATACCTAGACACTGAAAATTTCAATGTAAAGTCCCAAACAACTATTGCAGAATGCAATCAGAAGTACAAACTTCATTATTTTTTCGAGTGAGTACAATTGATGACAGAACAAATTGTTATGTAAATCAGAAAAGAAGAAAAATGAAAACTATGATCTTTTTGTCATTCTCTAACTTATGATCCATGGACACATTTAGTGAAAGATGTTTCCACTTTCATTCTTGGAATCATCATTATTGGAACAATTAGCTATACGTGCAAAAGCTAAGTTCATAAGTTCAGTTAGTTTGGCGGTATATAAATCTTTCCAGAAAGCAAAAGAAGAATCACCATTTGAAAAGGACAAAAAAAGAACTTCCAAATTAATGCACAAAGGGGAGAGAGAGAGAGAGAGAGAGGAACTTGACATACCGGCAGAGTGCCATCTAGAAGCAGAAAAGGGGCTGATAGCTTCTGACTTCGAAAGACAGACCTCAGCATCACGCCACTGTGACAAACTGGTGTACACGTTAGCTAGATCATTCCATGTATCCAATTCCAAACTCTTGTAATGCTGCCCTCTACTCTGTCAGTTGCAAAACATAAAAGGGAGATATTATTAAACACCACTCCAGAGATAGATCACCTGATGATCCAATCTTAATAGAGAACATAGACATACCATTCTGTTTATACTATTCTAATCAATTATGGGAAAGAGATTAACTCCATGCCAAAAGAGATTTAACTAAACAGAGCAATAAGGTTTATTCCCATCCCGGCACATGTCAGAAGATCTAAATCACTAGGTTATCAATTTCCTCCCTAGAAAGGTCTTGGCAAATATATATTATGTGTAGGCGGATCAAAACAATACCTTATGATACTTATTGCCAACTCCAGCAGATTTAGTTTGCACTTGAAGAACAGCCAGAAGCTGACTGTACGTCTCAATGGCATTATTTAGCTGGTCTTGTGCAACCTGAAGTTTTGCTTTAGTTCTCAGTAATTCTCCTTGATCCCACTTCCCAGTCTGATCCAGTGCAGCATTAATAACAGTCTCAGCATCAACAAACCGTTTTTGAGCTGACAAAATTCGAGCCAAGAGGATATATCCTTTTACACTAGCCCCTGCCTCCAGTTTCAGCAGTTGCTTTGCATAAGAAAGCGCTATGTCCAACTTCCTCTGCTCTGCATTTTCAAGACATAGCTGATGCACAACAAAGGGGTCTCTGTCTTTCATCATTCTCTCAGAAGCTTCAAGAGCTGCAAGAGCTTTTGATTGCTCCAAAGTTCTTTGGCTATCAGAAGATACTAATCTTGACTTAGCAGATAACAAAGTCCCAAGCAAGCAATTTGAGACACTGGCCTTCTGGCTGCACCTCCCGTGTGATTCCCCAAGTGCTTTGCAAGCATAATCTATGCCTTCTTCAATACAAACTTCATTTTTTGCACAAATTTTTGAAGCAAGCATCAATTCCAGTATACAATCTGGATGCTCTCTGTTTCTAAACAAGTTCCTCAGTAAATTCAATGCAACCATGTCCTCCCCTTCCCCGTGGTAACAAAGAGACAAAATGCAATACCTGTCATTTCTTTCAAAAACTCCCGGGAGCAACTCTTCAACCTGATGAGCAAGGGCCTTCAATCCACTAGAGACAGATAGGGCAAAAGAAAGGTGATCCATGATAGATGAATCCCATTTTATCATTCCAAGTGCACATTTTCTAAGTAAGATTAGCAACAGAAGCACTGTCTCTTCTATATTGTTTCTTGGCACAAAAGAACTATCAATCTGTGAACGCAGGTTTGGAGGACTTGCCTCAACACCGCTATAAAGAAGAAAAATTGCAAATTCCTTCTGTATCTTTGCAGCGGTTTCTACCTCAAGGTTCCAGTGATACAGCAGGGCACGGCGGTACGACAAGATAGCCTCTTGGAAATTTCCAGCAAGTTTCAATAATTCTGGAAGTAATTCAACAACCTTATTGAGAGTTTCTTGTATTTTACAGTCAGTCTTGAAGCTTTCAGGCAAGCCATCTGGAAGTGCAGATTCAACAGTGTCCAGAATAATTTTGCATGATTGGGCAGCTTCTGCAAAATAAGTCAATCCCTCGTAAAATTGTCTAAAGAATACAAAAAGAAAAAGGTTTACTGCTGTCTCATGATAATATGTATAATAAAAAAAAAAGCTGATATTTATTCTTGGGTCACAAAAAAGATCTAATGAATTTACCCAAGCTCCATAGTGTGACCTTAGGCAAAACATCAATGATATAGATGCGGATGTTTGCTGTAAAAAGAGTGAAACATATGCTCTTTAGGAAAGAAATTACCGTCAAACCTTCCAAGATGCTCCAAGGATTTTGCTTTGAGAAAAATAGCTTCAAAGAGTAAGCTAACAGCATGCATGGACATGGTTGGTGCGGCATCACTTTGTGAGTGACGTCTATTATAATCGCCTCTTCTAGAAATGGAGACTCTCATTTTGGGAGTAACAGCAGCTATATCAATTCCTTCAAACACGTGAAGTGCAGCTTCTATATTACCTTTCTGATACTCAAGCCTTCCCAATAATGCTCTTGCTTCCTAAAATTTACAAGAACAGTTAACTTCTAGCAGATCATGAATGACCACGGGATAAGGCAATATTAAGACCACAAGCCTAAAATAAATCCATTGTCTGACTTGTGGAAGAAATCCTGACATTTTATTTGTTTGTGGAAAATTTGTCAAGTGGAAAAGAAAATGTGGATCAGGACAAAACTTCCTGTGTGTGAGAGATCCAATGATATAATTACAAAAGCAAATTCTTATAGCAAGTTAAAAGAATCTAGATGAAATAGGCTTAGATTCTTCCACATGGTCATGGATAACATCAAACCCAATGAAGCAAGTTACAGCCAAATATCCACATAATGTGTTGTGCCAATATGTGTTAGAAGCAGTCATAGTATGACATGGCTCTGCCCAGACAACATCAGATTCTGATCCACACTATGGGAAAACATAATCCATAGTTCTCTGACAGAGACAAACTTCTTCTGGACATCTAAAGCCATGATCAGGTTTTCTCAGTTCAGCCATTCTTAGATAAAATCATAGAATTTTCAGCAGTCATCCGAGCAATCCTAATTCCTACAATGCCTTATAGCATTATCTAAGAGTCCTCTGCATTTGAAAAAAGGCAACTCAGTTCAAGCCAGTAAAGGGGCCTATCACCCTGGCACTCTCGCAACAATAAGAGACTTGTCTGTACGTATTAGGAGATGCTTAAGGGCCCCCAACATCAGTATCTGGATGAAATACCAGAACAAAGAACCTACTCAACTAACTATGAGAAAGAAATCCCAATATTCTGCAATTTAGCACCGAAATTGGAATTGCATACGGGTTTCTAGTAGACATTGGGATTTCATTTTTAAAAGTTGTTATCACAAAAACCAAGAAAAAGAAATAACTTGAGAAAAGAAACTGACCTCATAGTTTAGATAACCACTTTCTCGGAGAGATGACTCAGCTTCTTCAATATTGCTCTTATCCACCTTTGGCTCTGCCTCACCAGCTCGAGATGAATACCCGCTGGCTGAGTAATCTCGAGTAGCCAATGACTCGGAAGAGTCTATCATTTCATCCACCCGTACCTGCTCTCCTGAAAAGATGCATTTCATCATCTTCTTTAACCTCCCTCGAACACCGAATCTCCGCCTTTTCATCCAATTCCTAGATGTCATTATGTTTCATCGCACTTGAGGTGCCACTGAAGGAAGCAACATAAACAATATAGAGAAGATCAACATCTGAACATCATAAGATTCATTCATATCAATCATAAGTCCAGGAAGAAGCAAGCTTCTATATTCATCATAGCCCAATGCTCAACACTAGTCCCCCACACAAATGTAGCATGAACAACACCGATGATCTGATAGTGCTCGATTCAAGAACCCAACCAATATAAAACTCAATGACAAAACCTACTCAGAAAACCTGCCTGTCCTACAAAAATTGAGAATCCGTGAACACATAACTTCCATGATCATCCAACAAACATGCACACTTGCTGCAAAAATCCAAAGAAAGCTTCATAAAAGATTACAGCTATTGGCAATCTGAAACAGCACTACACCAATTCCCCTGAAGTTGTCCAATTATTGACTTCAATCACTAAAAGAGCATTACAGAAAGGAGAATGAATTAAAAACCAGAAACTCCAGCCACAGCCCCATGAACTAAGATAAGCCTTAACCACAACCCAGTTAAGTCCTATCAAAGTTAAGAGACAAAGATTCAAGAATCGACAAAACCCATCACAGTATCATACGGGAAAGAATGATCATGTAAAGATCAAGACAGGCTCCAACCAAAAAGTTACCTTTTGATAGCCAAAAAGCATTGACTGAGCCCACAAGAAATCAAATCCCCAGCTCATCTCCACAATTCATCAGGGGGAGAAACCAAAAAAGTGAGTTTGTTTTTCCCCTGTTGAGCCAAGAATCCAAAGCTCTCTTCTCCCTCTCTCTCTCTTCAAGCTCTTCACTACCCTTTTCTCTCTCTAGAATTCCAGTATCATTCCGAAACTCTTTATTCTTGGGCGAATGACTTCTCTGCCACGCAGTTACGCACACGCTCAGAAGTCAAGAGAAGGGTGCGCGCATTAAAAACTGAAATCCGACGCTTCGAATCCAGAGTATCAAAAAAGAACGTGTGAACGCAGAGACTTCGTCAGGCTTCACCCGCGAATGACTAAAGATCCTTTCTTTTTCACCGAACTATTAAAGAATTGATCGAAAGTAACGATTTTTAAATGAGAAAAGTAATAATTATATATGAGTGCGAATCGGAATGGTGGAATGTCTGGGGCCCAACTTGAATTCCGGCTCGCCCCCACGCCTTCTTCGGTCATTAGCCGGCTACCCACAAAAGAATTCAGCGCATGCGATCGGCGAACTTCGAAGTGGCATCAATCTGGGCGGGGGTTGATTCGAGGATTGAGGAGAAAGAACAGAACGGTTGAGAACGAAGATATTTGAGCCTCGGCGTTTGTGCTTTGAGATTTTTTAGGAAGACAAGTATATGCTTTCGCCCATTGGTCTTTGAATCTTCAAAGGTAATTGCCATGATATTAATTATCGTCTCATTTTCCATAAAATAAAAAGGGGAAAATTCACGAACAACCTCGAACTACAATACTAAAATTCCTAAATTTGTGTGTATGGAATACATTTAGAATTTACTTCTATATGTTATTTTCAAATAATTGAAATAATCAAAGGTTTAAACATCATCAAACGCCGGATGAATGAAATTATATTATTTAAAATATAATGTTAAATACATATGACCATGAGTTTTTTTTTTTTTTTTTTTTTGGTCAGAAGATCTTGAGTTTAGCTTAGCTAAACATACCTGAGTTAAACTAAGTAGTGGAGAAAGATGGGTGGTTCATAAAATTCATCTGAACTTATCATTTTTGCATTGTAGTGCAATAATAGTTGTCATCGCGGTCCTCCTCCTCCTCCTCATCCTACTTTGATACGATTTTCACATAGGTTAGTAGGCCTCCTTTTGCTCTTCGATTTTCACATAGGTTAGTATGCCTCTTTTGCTCTTCTTTCTCGTATATACAGTGTTATGTTTTGACTTTTTTAGTTTGCTCTTAGCTTATGTGTTGTTTTGATTTTCCAACATAATTTCGTCAATTCTTGCTTTTCGACTTAGAAATCATGCATGCTTTTAAGAAGACAAGACTTGACATCAAGAATTAATGGGTCCGGCATCATCCAACTAGATCGAGACACCACAAATGCGCGCAATGTGAGCTGCGTGATTTTCATAATATTTAGATATTTTTACTCCCTTTTTCCGCCTACATAAAATTTACTGTGCACGGTGATAATTGGCAGGAGGAAGCAGTAGTCATCCAAATTCACCCGCTTTCTCAAGGCCTGTTGAATTTAGCATTTGCATTTGTTGTTGCTCATGAAGGTAAATGCTCCATGAGTTATCTTATAGATCAAGTGAAAAAGGGAATTGAAAATTACGTGGCAAAGTTAGTAAGTTAATGAATCTTAAGATTGTAAAATTATCAATTTGATTTTAAATTATTTCTCTTTTTTAACTAGAAAATTGGAAAAACATAATTTATCTAAGTATGTATTTATAAATGACATATATTACTATGTATATAAATCATAAAAGTACAATTATCCATTTAATCTTAATCCAAGGTAAATTTAGAGAAACATATCATTATCTCAGTAATCCTAAATTAGTTTTGGATAGCAAATTACATATAATTGAGTAAAGTTATATAATATAATGTCCCGCGATAGCATTTTCATTTAACTTATTGATCGTAGGTCAACTTTTTCTCTCTTTTTATTTGAAATGAATTGATAATGATAGATTTAGATAAAACACGTTGACATATAAGTTAAATTTATACATAAATGGTTTAACAAAACTCATGATAGTCAAATCGTCCCATTTATTTAAAAATAGCGAAGCTTGAGCTAATGAAATTATCAATTTGAGTTAACGACATTTCCCTTTTGATTAACAATTTGACAAAAAAAATTCATAAAGATAGAATATCTCCACATATATTTATAAACAATCCATGTTATTCTGAATATAAATCACAAGAGTGGCATTATCCATGTGATTTAAATTCATATTAGAATAAAATAAGCCATTGTCTCGACAATATAAATAACATAGGTTATCCTAAAATAGTTGATAATAGTAAACTATATCTGATTAAGTAAATAACATAATTATTTATGCAACATAGTATACTGATATAATACATCTACTAGCTTTAGAGTTTAATTTATGCATTCACTATTGTCATTTCTCTTCTATCTTACATTAGGTTATTATCGCACAAATCAAATACTTTGTAACAAACTTATCCTTGATAGTTAAATTTCTCATTTTTCTTGCACAATATTTAAATTTTTGCACTTATCATCAATTTATTTTTCTAAATGTAATCTTTTAGCCAATATTACCTATACCATGAACATTAATATTGATTTAGATTTACCATGAAAATATTCAAATGATGAGACCGAACATGCACGCGTTTTGCGCGTGGCAAGGAACTACTCACAAATGTCAAAAGTAAAGACATGTTAAAAAAGAGTCCTTGTCTTACTAGGCACGAGCCCACCAACCCCCTTCTTCATCATGGCCAAAGAGCATTCTTTTTCTCATTGAATTTGATCATCTTTTTGATGTGCCAATTCTGCTGGCGGTGGTCCACCTACCCATGCTCTGGCCAATTGGTCCACCTGCTATCAATTGCACAGCACTAGCAATTAATCTTTTCGAGAAGTTGTCCACCTTATTGCTCAAAGTAAAGGAATTTAGGATTCCAGTTAATTCGCGAAAAAAATATATTTAAAATATGTCATTTATTTACTTTAAAAATATTTTCGTCATCTATAAAAAATACTTAGATATAAATTGTTATTAGTAATGAAAGTATTTTTCATTAACTAATTATTTCAAGTAATATAAATCATCATTTTTAATAAAATATTTTTCACATTATTTATTTTTCGTGTAATAAAGCAAATTGCGCTTGTTTCTTATTTTCAAATGAGAAAAGTGTTAATGTGATGGCTTTTCAATGCTCTTGCAAAACAATTTTATATTCTCCCAAAACCCTTCTAAAGAAGCCTTTTTTTTTTATGTTTTTCTTCCATCGATCTTAGCTGACAAAAGACTTTCTCCAGAAAGGGAGAAAACGCCCCTCAAGGACAAAGGCAGTCCCTTCTGAGGAGTGCCCGACATCAATGCTTGTGTATTGAGGCTCACTGAGTTTTGTCTCTCTTTTTTTTTTTTGACTTTTAGACTGAGAGACATTAAATGCCACTTTGCTGGAATGCTCTGGGGACGCTGATTTTTCTCAGTAATAGCTGGAAATCGTCGTGTCTTCTTTACAAAAAACGAGGATTGCCTTTTTTGAGAACCACCCCGAACCGCGTAAGAGACTTCTTCTTAGCTTTCTATTAAGTAAAATAGCCGCAATCGTAAATATATTTTCCACATTTTTGGGCATTGGATTCGATTAGGAAATTTCTGAAGAAGAAGAAAGAAAAGAAAAAATAAAAAAATAATTAAAAATTCGATTTTTTTAAAAAAGAAAATAAAATATTATTGAAAGAAGTGCATTGGAAAATCAAATGAGATGGTGGAAAATATTTTTTTAGTTCATCTTCATATTTTAGTTAAATACCAAAAAATATTATCATTTTCTTGAAAAATAATTTTGGATTGTCATATTTTCCACGAAACGAACGAAATTTAAATAAGTAATGAGTTCATCGTAATAACACAAATCTATTCATAATAAATAAAATGTTTATGTCTAATAAGAGATAATAACACGAAGTAAAGTACATAATATACATATTCTTCCTTCTATCGTTTCACATTTAAACATGGATGATAAATAAACTAAAAACAAAGTCATAAATGGCTCGGTACATATCTATTTACTTGAATATTCTACAATGCACCCCATACAAGGGATAGAGTATAGGTGTCACAAGCCCTTTGTGAGTGCCTTTATCTGAGCTTCGCCAGCGCATTATCCCATTGTCGGCTGGGTCAAGCGTGAGCCGAAATACTGTAGGGGTATTTTAGACATTTCACATTCTTTTCTTATTTCTCGTTATTTCTAGATGGTGCTATCGCGATTGCTTGTAACGTCTATTTGTGTTTGACTAGATAACATTTGTAAAGCTTTTTAGGGTTCGGCTACTGAAACTCTCCTGTCACAATAGTCCCTTGATGTGCGTTGCTTGTACCTTTGATTAATACAACTGGATAAAGCATTTTCTTACAACCCATTTTCGTTGTTTCTTTCTTGCAAACGATCTTGGGAACTGCATTTGCCCCTTAGCATTAAAGTCTAAAATACACGCCGTGTGGTCCTTCGAATCAGGACCATGGCATTTAATATTGGAGCCTTAATTTCAGCGATTCTTTTGAATAGAAAATTAGAGGCTTTGATCACTTACGGCGTTGCAAAATGGTGCACAGTCTTACAGATTTTGAGCCCGAAAATTCTCTCTTTCTTCCCCTTTCTTCTTTCTCCTTGGTCGCCGGTCCTCTTCCTCTTCATTCCGCTGGCTTGAGTGAGCAAAATATGTAGAAGAAGATTGAGGATGGGCTATGGGCTTGCGAATGGGACATGGGTGGCATTAATTTTAATATATTTGGAATATGATCAGAATGCGCAACAAACTTGAAAATTTTATTTTGGACAAATCCTAAACTCAAATTAAGATTTGCAAAATGCTATAACTTCATAACATCTTAAATTATCATTTCGATATATGTACACTACCTGAAAACTCCCTAATCAAATGTAGTAAGTCTTAATTGACCTAAATCCGATTAAAGTCCTAATTGCAATGATTCATTTGAATAGACGATTAAAGGCTTCAATCACTTACTCAGCATTGCAAAATGGTGTTGGTCATGGCTTGAAGAGTCGTACAGATTGTGAACGCGAAAATTCTCTCTCTCTCCAACGCAATAAGTACAGATGGACAACAGTATATTTGCCTACAATATGCTAATCAATGTTTCATCTCATCCAAGGATTATAAAGAAAGCATATAAAATTCACGGGTTTCTAAGCTCAAACATTGATAAATGAAGACCCTTTTGAGAAAGCACAGAATAAATCATATGTTCGTGGTTGTTCATCCTTATTACCACAGTATGCCATAACACCATCTTTTCATCCCCTTTAAGCCAAGAATATGTCTTATACCAGACTGAGGATATATCAAATCAAATAAGGTTCAGTCCTTGTGCTTTGCTCTTGTTTTAGTAATGTCTCTTGCATAGTGTCCCTGCAATGTCCTTAACTTGGCAATCCGGCAGAACCTTAACTTGACATTGCAGACATGGCAATGTGACAGCGTCTGCAATGTTGTAGGCACAGAACATCCCGACACCCATCATAATCTCAACTCGAAAATCCAGTCCAAATCGCGGTCGGTCAAAGGAATAATATCCTCCAAGCAGAGAGCGCCCTCCATGGGACTTTGAGCGAATAACAAGCCACGGAAGAGTAGGCGCAGCAGCCTCCTAACATCAGTCGAAATGGAAGTTGCCTATTTCTGGAGTCCATCGGGTGAGACCGAGTTTATGATTCCTCTTTCTTCTCCTGCTCACTGTATTATTGGATGTAATCTAAACCGTGTTTACTTGGATGCTGCTGATGCAATGGCTTGACGACATATCTTGCGCACAAAGAAAAGGCTCATATGCAACCCCAACTTCAGTCTGGACTTGAGCAAGATATTGTTTATACATGGTAGTGGGCAAAACAATGTCTAGTTAGATCGTTTTTTCACCATGTACCAGCTAGGCACTAAAGATCATAACGTCTCACACTAATTCTGGAACATCCAGCAAATTCTCTCCCATTGATATGCACTTTGTCGCACTTCGAACCAACATCAAGCTTCCAAATATGTAATCTGAAAGTAAACTCGATCCGTCAAGCTGAGAATCGGATGTTTCAAAGTCTATCAGCGTCATCCTTCACCTAGGCCCCGAACATGAGGGACGGGAGAGTCGATCCCATTGAAGGAACTTAAACACAGATAAATTTCCTTCAGTGAAATAGGATTGTTTATGAGGAGACAAGATGTAGTGTTTTCAAATGCTGAATGGACTTCTAAAGAGCAGCAAATCGGCTTATTTTCACCATCATCAATTAGGCGACTTCGTCAGGTGGGTCAAAACTCAACCCTTTGAAGATATATAGTCACGTCTCTTCTAATAAGCAAGTATCCTTTACTAAAGCCATCCTTAAACCCTAACGCAAACGAAATAAGCAAATAACATCACTTTTTTTTTCATGCTAACTGCTACAACAAAGCGCGTGAACTAATCTAATTGGATTAAATATAAGAAAATTATTGAAACGAAATATTTTTTTTCAAAAGAAAGATTCTTATTAAAATCACATTTTGCGAAAATGTCAATCTATAAAGATATGACAGTCAAATAAATGACCACCCTAGATCTCTAGTTAGTAGAATCGAAGTTTCTTTAGAAGGTCCACTCCAATCGCTCGTCTCTTCTTAGTTAAATAACTCATACGTGATAACCTCCTTAAATATTAGGACCAATAAAAATGTAAATCTATAAAAGAGTTGAACCATGATAATATCTTCTAATATTTTTTGGTGGTAACCATCACAATCGAGCAAGGGAAACACTGGATACGCAAACAAAAGTAAAACAACAACGATGAAATTCAATTCCATAATTTTGGATAATCTTTTATATTCGTTGAAGCAAAGAATAAGATATAGAACTGATTAGAAAAGTGAAAGGAATGGCATTGAGTACATAGCATGAGGTCAAATGGATGGCAAAGAGGTAAATTTTAAAAAAATTGGGGTAATTCCAAATATATAAAATTAAAAAGAAAGTACACTAAGAAATGAGTACATAGCATGAGGTGAAAGGGATGGCAAAGTGATAAAATTTATAAAATATAGAATAACTCCAAATATATAAAATAAGAAAATACACTAACAAACAAGTACATAGCATGAGATGAAATGGATGGGAAATAGGTCATTTATAAAATTCAGGATAATTCAAAATATTTAAAATAAAAATATATACTAAGAAAGTACAAAAAAAATTGGACTAAATGGATGGGAAATAGGTCATTTATAAAATACGGGATAACTCCAAATATTTAAAATAAAAATATATAACAAATGGGTACATATCATGAGATGAAATGGATGGGAAATAGGTAATTTATAAAATTCAGGATAATTCAAAATATTTAAAATAAAAAAATATATACTAAGAAAGTACAAAAAAATTTGGACTAAATGGATGGGAAATAGGTCATTTATAAAATACGGGATAACTCCAAATATTTAAAATAAAAATATATAACAAATGAATACATAGCATGAGATGAAATGGATGGGAAATAGGTAATTTATCAAATTTGGGATAATTCCAAATATTTAAAATAAAAGTATATAATAAGAAAGTACAAAAAAATTTGGACCATTTCTCGATTTGTGCGTGTCATCCTTGCGCAGGGGCCATGCTAATCTTCTCTGTATCGTTCCAATTTTATCGGATGTCCCCGAAGGGACAACCCCTCATGTCTCGCCTGGGAATATAAACTAAGGTGCATGCATGTTCACAATCGATGTGGGACTTCTCCTAGCTTCTAAGTAGAGCTTGCTATGGTGGCTTTCCTGATTTTCTTATTCATATAGGGCCCACATTAATACAACCAAAGTTAGGACATGTGGTCCAAGCAGCTTTCGCATTTAAGCAAGTGTCCTTTACTAAAGCCATCCTTAAACCCTAACGCAAACGAAATAAGCAAATATCATCCTCCACTTTTTTTTTTTCATGCTAACTGCTACAACAAAGCGCGTGAACTAATCTAATTGGATTAGATATCAGAAAATTATTGAAAAGAAATATTTTTTTTTCAAAAGAAAGATTCTTATTAAAATCACATTTTCGAAAATGTCAATCTATAAAGATATGACAGTAAAATCAATGACCACCTTAGATCTCTAGTTAGTAGAATCGAAGTTTCTTTAGAAGGTCCACTCCAATCGCTCATCTCTTCTTAGTTAAACAACTCATACGTGATAACCTCCTTAAATATTAGGAGCAATAAAAAAGTAAATCTATAAAAGAATTGAACCATGATAATATCTTCTAATATTTCTTGGTGGTATCTATCACAACCGAGCAAGGGAAACACTGGATATGCAAACAAAGTTAAAACAACAACGGTGAAATTCAATTCCACGATTTTCAATAATCTTTTATATCCATCGAAGTAAAGAATAATATATAGAACTGATTAGAAAAGTGAAAGGGATGGCATTGAGTACACAGCATGAGGTCAAATGGAGGGCAAAGAGGTAAATTTTAAAAATTTTGGGGCAACTCCAAATATATAAAATGAAAAAGAAAATACACTAATGAACAAGTACATTAGCATGAGATGAAATAGATAGCAAATAGGTAAAAAGTAAATCTATAAAAGAATTGAACCATGATAATATCTTCTAATATTTTTTGGTGGTATCCATCACAATCGAGCAAGGGAAACACTGGATACGCAAATAGAAGTAAAACAACAACGATGAAATTCAATTCCACGATTTTGGATAATCTTTTATATTCATTGAAGCAAAGAATAAGATATAGAATTGATTAGAAAAGTGAAAGGAATGGCATTGAGGACATAGCATGAGGTCAAATGGATGGCAAAGAGGTAAATTTTAAAAAACTTGGGGTAACTCCAAATATATAAAATTAAAAAGAAAATACACTAAGAAATGAATACATAGCATGAGGTGAAAGGGATGGCAAAGAGATAAAATTTATAAAATATAGAATAACTCCAAATATATAAAATAAGAAAATACACTAACAAAAGAGTGCATAGCATGAGATGAAATGGATGGGAAATAGGTAATTTATAAAATTCAGGATAATTCCAAATATTTAAAATAAAAATATATACTGAGAAAGTACAAAAGAATTTGGACTAAATGGATGGGAAATAGGTAATTTATAAAATACGGGATAACTAAAAATTCAGGATAATTCAAAATATTTAAAATAAAAATATATACTAAGAAAGTACAAACAAATTTGGACTAAATGGATGAAAATAGGCCATTTATAAAATACGGGATAACTCCAAAATTTTAAAATAAAAATATATAACAAACGAGTACATAGCATGAATAAAATGGATGGGAAATAGATAATTTATAAAATTTAGGATAATTCCAAATATTTAAAATAAAAATATATACTAAGAAAGTACAAAAAATTTGGACTAAATGGATGGGAAATAGGTAATTTATAAAATACGAGATAACTCTAAATATTTAAAATAAAAATATATAATAAGAAAATACAAAAAAATTTGGACCATTTCTCGATTTGTGCGTGTCATCCTTGCGCAGGGGCTATGCTAATCTTCTCTGTATCGTTCCAATTTTATCGGATGCCCCCGAAGGGACAACCCCTCATGCCTCGCCTGGGAATATAAACTGAGGTGCATGCATGTTCACAATCGATGTGGGACTTCTCCTAGCTTCTAAGTAGAGCTTGCCATTGTGGCTTTCCTGAATTTCTTATTCATATAGGGCCCACATTAATACAAACAAAGTTAGGACATGTGGTCCAAGCAGCTTTCGCATTTAAAAAAGATTTGACCTTGGCGTTGGGCATAGCCCAACAAGTAGTCAACTTAGAAGAGTAGGAAGATTCATTGCTATCAACTTAAATTGAACAATAAAATGCTAGCAAGCATTCTTTGCTTGCAAAGAGAGATATGTAATCGCCTGGATAAGTTTTATCTTTTTGGTCACTTGGATTTTAAGTGTTTGATTTATTGCCACCAACGCATGGACACTTAGACTTGCATGTTAGGAAATGAAGTCAATTGTAGAAGACGCATAAATAGTTTTATTTCATGAAAAAGAGATGTTCTTTAATTGAGTGTAATCAAGTCTTGGAAGTCAATTTGATTTACTGGGAAAAGTTCTAAAAAAGGTTTGGAGTTGAATTAGCTCTATACATTGATGATAATATCACTTTTAGCTATTAAAGGTTTGTTTGTTTTACTTGAAAATAAATGATTTAAAAAATATTTTTCTAAAAATAATTGAACTGTATTACATAAAATAATAAGTTAATAAAAAATGTTATTACAGTTGACAACAACTTATAGTTAATAATTTTCATAAATAATGAAAAATATATTTTGTCGTTCATTTTTATAAACTATATAAGTGATATTTTTAGAATTTTTTTTCTAAAATACTTATTTTTCACTGAATAAACAAAGTCTAAGAGATAATTAATTTTTTTATTTATGAATTAATATTGGGCATCTCAAATTAAAGCTTGTTGACCACCCAACAAGACGCCCTACATGAGTTAACAGTGGCCAAGTACTCCTTGCACATGAACAGTGTGAAGCAGCGTGGGTGTAGAAGGTAGAAGACAAGAAAAAAAGTTAGAAAAGAAATGACGTGGAGGAAGAGGAGGGAGAAATGTATATATGCAAATGTCACGTGCACTGAATTTTAAAAAATACATAAAGTCATATAAAATTTTTAATTATAAAAATCACGTATTACATTTTGCCAAAATTTCTCGTCATTGACATTTAGATATTCATTTTTTTTCTCCAATTTAGTATTTAAGTGACCCGACAATGGCACTTAAATAAATGTTGTATATAACTTTTGACACTTATAATATCATTATACTCTATTAGTTTCCTATTTTGACAGTCCATTAAGAACCCCAATCGAAGTCTTATGTTGCATCTTCATATCTCCATTTTAACGGAGGTCTGCCTGCTTCTTCTTGTGGGGGACTTCTTCATCAATTGGTTATGCTCAAAAAGGAGAGAAAAAAGACAAAGAGGTAAATTTTAAAAATTTTGGGGTAACTCCAAATATATAAAATTAAAAAGAAAATACACTAAGAAGTAGGGGTGTCAAATGGGTACATCGGGTCAAAATGGTCGATCACATTAACCCATTTTCAGGTGAAATCGATGGATGGCAAATTACAAACACATATTAATATTTAACTTAATTTAAGAAAATTTACTCCCACTTATTTAGTCCACTTAAACTTTTCACATATAAATTATTTGAATAAAAATTTCACATCAAATTTATAAAGTAAATTAAATAATAAAAAATTAGTAAATAAAAAAATGTGGATACTTCTAAATTCAAATAGTTTTTGGAAATGGCGAGATCGTAATTTCGGGATCGGCGATGGTGACGACGGATGGCGAGATCGGCAAATATTTAAAATAAAAATATATACTAAAGGAGAGAGATGATACAAAATAACTCACTGGACTAAATTTAACTTTCACTTGACCCATATTTGACCCATATTTAACCTTCACTTAACCCATATTTAACTTTCACTTAACCCATATTTAAAATTTAAATATATAACAAACGGTTTAGAAGTATTGAAATCTACTAAGAAATGAGTACATAGCATGAGGTGAAAGGGATGGCAAAGAGATATAGAATAACTCCAAATATATAAAATAAGAAAATACACTAACAAACGAGTACATAGCATGAGATGAAATGGATGGGAAATAGGTAATTTATAAAATTCGGGATAATTTCAAATATTTAAAATAAAAATATGTACTAAGAAAGTACCAAAAAATTTGGTCTAAATGGATGGGAAATAGGTAATTTATAAAATAAAGGATAACTCCAAATATTAAAATAAAAATATATAATAAGAAAATACAAAAAAATTTGGACCATTTCTCGATTTGTGCGTGTCATCCTTGCGCAGGGGCCATGCTAATCTTCTCTGTATCGTTCCAATTTTATCAGATGTCCCCGAAGGGACAACCCCTCATGCCTCGCCTGGGAATATAAACTGAGGTGCATGCATGTTCACAATCTATGTGGGACTTCTCCTAGCTTCTAAGTAGAGCTTGCCATTGTGGCTTTCCTGAATTTCTTATTCATATAGGGCCCACATTAATACAACCAAAGTTAGGACATGTGGTCCAAGCAGCTTTCGCATTTAAAAAATATTTGAACTTGGCGTTGGGCATAGCCCAACAAGTAGTCAACTTAGAAGAGTAGGAAGATTCATTGCTATTAACTTAAATTGAACAATTAAATGCTAGCAAGCATTCTTTGCTTGCAAAGAGAGATATGTAATCGCTTGGATAAGTTTTATCTTTTTGGTACACTTGGATTTTAAGTGTTTGATTTATTGCCACAAACGCATGGACACTTAGACTTGCATGTTAGGAAATAAAGTCAATTGTAGTAGACGCATAAATAGCTTTATTTCATGAAAAAGAGATGGTCTTTAATTAAGTGTAATCAAGTCTTGGAAGTCAATTTGATTTACTGGGAAAAGTTCTAAAAAAGGTTTAGAGTTGAATTAGCTCTATACATTGATGATAATATCACTTTTAGCTATTAAAGGTTTGTTTGTTTTACTTGAAAATAAATGATTTAAAAAATATTTTTCTAAAAATAATCGTTTTGTATTACATAAAATAATAAGTTAATACAAAATGTTATTACCGTTGACAACGACTTATAGTTAATAATTTTCGTAAATAATGAAAAATATATTATGTCGTTCATTTTTATAAACTATATAAGTGATATTTTTAGAAATTTTTTTCTAAAATACTTATTTTTCACGGAATAAACAAAGTCTAAGAGATAATTAATTTTTTTATTTATGAATTATTGTGGGCATCTCAAATTAAAGCTTGTTGACCACCCAACAAGACGCCCTACATGAGTTAACAGTGGCCAAGTACTCCTTGCACGTAGACCCATCAAATGAGTGAGTCGGGTTGGGTTTGAAAATGGTCCGACCCATATTGACCCATTTAACCTATTTTGACCCAAATTCATATAATGTAATCTAGTGACCCATACCCGACCCGACCCACACCTGACCCATACCCGACCCGATCCGTATTGCTAAAAGTCATTATTATTATAGAGAAACCCAAACTCACTCTAAGCTCTATGTTAAATGACCCATTCAACCCATATTTAACTTTTACTTGACCCATATTTAACCAATATTTAACTTTCACTTGACCCATATTTGATCCATATTTAACTTTCACTTGACTCATATTTGACCCATTTAACTAAAAGTGAGTCATAATATGGGTTTATGACCCATTTTGACACCTCTATTTGCACGTGAACAGTATGAAGCAATGTGGGTGTAGAAGGTAGAAGACAAGAAAAAAAGTTAGAAAAGAAATGACGTGGAGGAAGAGGAGGGAGAAATGTATATATGCAAATGTCACGTGCACTGGAATTTTTAAAAAATACATCAAGTCATATAAAAATTTTAATTATAAAAATCATGTATTATATTGTGCCGAAATTTCTCATCATTGACATCTAAATATTCATTTTTTTCTCCAATTTAGTATTTAAGTGACCCACAATGGCACTTAAATAAACGTTGTATATAAGTTTTGATACTTATAATATCATTATACTCTATTAGTTTCCTAATTTGATGGTCCATTAAGAACCCCAATCGAAGTCTACACTTTATGTTGCATCTTCGTATCTCCATTTTAACGGAGGTCTGCCTGCTTCTTCTTGTGGGGGACTTCTTCATCAATTGGTTATGCTCAAAAAGGAGAGAAAAAAGACAAAGAGGTAAATTTTAAAAAATTTGGGGTAACTCCAAATATATAAAATTAAAAAGAAAATACACTAAGAAATGAGTACATAGCATGAGGTGAAAGGGATGGCAAAGAGATATAGAATAACTCCAAACATATAAAATAAGAAAATACACTAACGAACGAGTACATAGCATGAGATGAAATGGATGGGAAATAGGTAATTTATAAAATTCGGGATAATTCCAAATATTTAAAATAAAAATATATACTAAGAAAGTACAAAAAAATTTGGACTAAATGGATGACAAATAGGTAATTTATTAAATACAGGATAACTCCAAAATTTTAAAATAAAAATATATAACAAACGAGTACATAGCATGAGACGAAATGGATGGGAAATAGGTAATTTATAAAATTCAGGATAATTCCAAATATTTAAAATAAAAATATATACTAAGAAAGTACAAAAAAATTTGGACTAAATGTATGGGAAATAGGTAATTTATAAAATACGGGATAAATCAAAATTTTAAAATAAAAATATATAACAAACGAGTACATAGCATGAGACGAAGGATGGGAAATAGGTAATTTATAAAATTTGGGATAATTCCAAATATTTAAAATAAAAATATATACTAAGAAAGTACAAAAAAATTTGGTCTAAATGGATGGGAAATAGGTAATTTATAAAATACGAGATAACTCCAAATATTAAAATAAAAATATATAATAAGAAAGTATAAAAAAATTTGGACCATTTCTCGATTTGTGCGTGTCATCCTTGCGCAGGGGCCATGCTAATCTTCTCTGTATCGTTCCAATTTTATCGGATGTCCCCGAAGGGACAACCCCTCATGCCTCGCCTGGGAATATAAACTGAGGTGCATGCGTGTTCACAATCGATGTGGGACAACTCGACGCAAAGAGCTAGGCATTGTGGCTTTTCCTGGATTTCTCATTCATATAGGGCCCACATTAATACAACCAAAGTCAGGACATGTGGTCCAAGCTGCTTTCGCATTTAAAAAGGATTTGACCCTGGCGTTGGGCTTAGCCCAACAAGTAATCAACTAAGAAGAGTAGGACGATTCATTACTATCAACTTAGATTGGACAATAAAATGCTAGCAAGCATTCTTTGCTTGCAAAGAGAGATATGTAATCGCTTGGATAAGTTTTATCTTTTGGTACACCTGGATTTTAAGTGTCTGATTTATTGCCATAAACAAATAAGCACTTATACTTGCATGTTAGGAAATAAAGTCAACCATAGATGACGCATAAATAGCTTTCTTTCAAGAAAAAAAGGATGGTCTTTAATTGAGTATAATCAAGTCTTTTAGCTATTAAAGGTTCGTTTATTTTACTTGAAAATAAATGATTTAAAAATATTTTCCTAAAAGTAATCGTTTTGTATTACATAAAATAATAAGTCAATAAAAAATGTTATTACTATCAATAACGGCTTATAGTTAATTATTTTTGTAAATAATGAAAAATATATTTTGTTGTTCATTTTTATAAACTATATAAGTGATATTGTTAGAAAAAAATTTCTAAAATACTTATTTTTCACGGAATAAACAAAGTCTAAGAGATAATTAATTTTTTTATTTATGAATTAATATTGGGCATCTCAAATTAAAGCTTGTTGACCACCCAACAAGACGCCCTACATGAGTTGTCACATTAACAGTGGCCAAGTACTCCTTGCACATGAACTGTGTGAAGCAGCGTGGGTGTGGAAGGTACAAGACAAGAAAAAAAGATAGAAGAGAAATGACGTGGAGGAAGTGGAGGGAGAAAAGTATATATGCAAATGTCACGTGGACTGGAATTTTTAAAAAATATATCAAGTCATATAAAATTTTTAATCATAAAAATCACGTATTATATTGTGCTGAAATTTCTCGTCATTGACACCTAAGTATTCATTATTTTCTCCAATTTAATATTTAAGTGACCCGATAATGACACTTAAATAAACGTTGTATATAACTTTTGACACCTATAATATCATTATACTCTATTAGTTTCCTATTTTGATGGTCCATTAAGAAACCCAATCAATGTCTACACTTTCTGTGCCAGTGAGTAGCTTCTCTCCAGTGAGCTCCGGGCTCAAGTATGGTGGCATTGGCTTTGAATCAATTTGCTCACCTGAATATACATCCCATTTATTTACATGTCAATTGCTAATTATGATCCTTCGAGATTCTTTTTAATGAATGACATCGCAAGTTCTCATTGATTATTGGGATCAAACTAATTGTCATATTGTTTTTAGTAATTACATTTAAAAACCTTAAGCAGTGGAAAATTCAATTGGACAGA
Source organism: Corymbia calophylla (assembly GCA_014182845.1). NCBI lineage: Eukaryota > Viridiplantae > Streptophyta > Magnoliopsida > Myrtales > Myrtaceae > Corymbia > Corymbia calophylla. Next base: position 2,930,834 of record CM024702.1, read on the forward strand.
GCGGTGTCGTAGTACAATATCCATGAATTTTCCGAGGGACATCCATGGTCCCCGTACATAAGTGGTTTTGAGGGTTTTGGAAAAGAGAGTGAGTCTTGAAAGGAGAGCCTTTGACAAGAAGAGAGTGAGGAGGCATGAGTTTTAGAGTGCCCAAAAAAAAACAAAAACAAAAACAAAAGTAAAACGAAAGAGCGCTCGGGTTCAAAAAAATGTAAGTGAAGATCAAGGAATGGATAGACTGAAGAGAAAGAGCTCAATTTGGTCAAGAAAAAAAAAACAAAGAAATTGAAGGAATAGGGGATGAGAATAGACTTTGTTTATTTCATGAAAAATGAATGATTTTAAGAACATTTTTTAAAAACTGATTACTTATATTGCCTTGAATTAATTAGTCAAAGAAAAAAATTTCATAATCAATATTAATTTATGTCTAAACGCTTTTTTGGACAATGAAAATATTTTTCGTTCATTCATTTTTTTAAGTGATACAAGTGATTAATCTTAAGAAAATGTTTTTCCAAATCTTTTATTTTTGGTGAAATAAATAGAGTAACGAAATGCTGAGAATAGAGTTTAAACTCTTGTTAACAATTTAAAGAATCATCAAGTGAGTTTTGGATCTGAAATCGCACACTAAGAATTTATATGTTGAACATAAATTATCACCTTGGTTTGAACTTGGAGGCCTTTAATGAAAAGTATAGGTAATGTATTGCATTTGTATTTCAGCTTGGCATTACACTTCTAGTTATGCCTTTAGCTCACATAATATTTTCATATTAGCATTCTATATATATCATACGTTTACCTCGGTAGTCATTTCCTAGTCATCTTCTTTATGTTCATCCATTGGAAATCAATGGTCAATGGGTTTCCATCCATCCCATGTGAGATGACGGATCCTCTCATTCATTAATTATTTCATCCATGCTAAGTCAATCATGAGCCAAGTAAGATGTAAGAGGTGGCCTTTCTTTTGCAAACTGAGGGAAATTTATCAAAAAAGTCATTAATAAATTGTATAGGTACTAATTCAGTTTTGAACCTTTTTTAGTACTTTTCACCATAAATCATGCAATTGACTTCGAAGACTTGATTATACTCAATTAAAGACCATCTTTTTTTTCTTGAAAGAAAGCTATTTATGCATCATCTATGGTTGACTTTATTTCCTAACATGCAAGTATAAGTGCTTATTTGTTTATGGCAATAAATCAGACACTTAAAATCCAGGTGTACCAAAAGATAAAACTTATCCAGGCGATTACATATCTCTCTTTGCAAGCAAAGAATGCTTGCTAGCATTTTATTGTCCAATCTAAGTTGATAGTAATGAATCGTCCTATTCTTCTTAGTTGATTACTTGTTGGGCTAAGCCCAACGCCAGGGTCAAATCCTTTTTAAATGCGAAAGCAGCTTGGACCACATGTCCTGACTTTGGTTGTATTAATGTGGGCCCTATATGAATGAGAAATCCAGGAAAAGCCACAATGCCTAACTCTTTGCGTCGAGTTGTCCCACATCGATTGTGAACACGCATGCACCTCAGTTTATATTCCCAGGTGAGGCATGAGGGGTTGTCCCTTCGGGGACATCTGATAAAATTGGAACGATACAGAGAAGATTAGCATGGCCCCTGCGCAAGGATGACACGCACAAATCGAGAAATGGTCCAAATTTTTTTATACTTTCTTTGTTTATTTTATTTTGTTTTATATATTTGAAGCTATCCCGAATTTTATAAAATTTATCTTTTTACCATCTCTTCAACTCATGCTATGTACTCATTTCTTAGTGTATTTTTATATTATATATATTTGGAGTTATCCCCAAGTTTATAAAATTTACCTCCTTGTCATTCCTTTCACCTCACGCTACCATCCCTTTCACTTTTCCTATCAGTTATATAGATTATTCTTTGCTTCAATGAATATCAAAGATTATCCAATATCACAGAATCGGATTTCATGGATGTTGTTTTATTTTTGTTTGCGTATCCGCTGTTTCCCTTGTTCTATTGTGATAGATTCCACCAAAAAATATTAGAAGATATTATCATGGTTCAATTCTTTTATAGATTTCTTTTTTATTTTGGTCTTTATATTTTTAGGAGATTATAACATATGACTTGTTTGACTGAGGAGAGACAAGGGAATGGAGTTGACCTTCTAAAGAAACTTCGATTCTACGAACCAGCGAACTAGGGTGGTCGTTTATTTTCTTGTCATATCTTTATAGATTGACATTTTCGAATATGTGATTTTAGTACAAAAATATTTTCTTTTATTTTTACATTTCGTTTCAATAATTTTCCAATCTCCAATCCAATTAGATTAGCTTACTTGCTTTGTTGTAGCAGTAAGCACGAAAAGAATAAGTTTAGGACGATATTTGCTTGTTTCGTTTGTTTTAGGGTTTAAGGATGGTTTTAGTAAAGGATATGCTTGAGATGACTCGCCTATTAGAAGAGACGTGACTATATATCTTCAAAGGGTTTAGTATTGACCCACCTGACGAAATTGTAGTTCGGTTACGAAGAAAGTTATGGATGCTAATTGAATTGAGATGTCCGTTTGTCTTCTATGTCTATAAGGTGGCTTTGAAACTTTATTTGTATCTCTTAACATCGCCAATACAATAAGCTTGTGTGTCCTGTGGTCTGGTGGGAAGACCAGTGAACTTTTGTCTACGAACCAGCGAACTAGGGTGGTCGTTTATTTTCTTGTCATATCTTTATAGATTGACATTTTCGAATATGTGATTTTAGTACAAAAATATTTTCTTTTATTTTTACATTTCGTTTCAATAATTTTCCAATCTCCAATCCAATTAGATTAGCTTACTTGCTTTGTTGTAGCAGTAAGCACGAAAAGAATAAGTTTAGGACGATATTTGCTTGTTTCGTTTGTTTTAGGGTTTAAGGATGGTTTTAGTAAAGGATATGCTTGAGATGACTCGCCTATTAGAAGAGACGTGACTATATATCTTCAAAGGGTTTAGTATTGACCCACCTGACGAAATTGTAGTTCGGTTACGAAGAAAGTTATGGATGCTAATTGAATTGAGATGTCCGTTTGTCTTCTATGTCTATAAGGTGGCTTTGAAACTTTATTTGTATCTCTTAACATCGCCAATACAATAAGCTTGTGTGTCCTGTGGTCTGGTGGGAAGACCAGTGAACTTTTGTCTTCTGAACCTGTCTCGCTACGGGGGAATTATACTAGTTTAGTCTTCTTTTGTTTTTTATAGGATTATCTTCTTTATTTCAGAAAAGATTGTTCTTTCTCATGTAAAGATATCATCTTTTACTAAAAGAAAACTTGAGGGTGCTGTGATATGTGATCCCATTTGTTCGCAACCTGTAATTTTCATGTGTTCATACTGTAATTGCTGCATATTTTGATTTACTTGTTGACCACCGATGTGGATTACCCACGGAATCTGGTAGACTTGAATGTACGAATGTGAGAGACCTTTTTTAACCATGCAGGGCCAGTTGCATGGGATCTCGTTTTCCTGATCACTAATGGAAATCTGCTAGGTCGTGACCAGCCTATGATTATGCACCTGCATCATTGTGCGACTGATGATGTAGAGAAAGTGAAAGGGAAGTTCTTGTTGCCGCATTGGGGTGTCATTAAAGGGTTGTGTAGCTTCTCTGTTGCTATTAAGCTGATGGTTTGTTCTTGGACTTGATAGTTACCATGTAGTATTTGATGATAAATCCATATGATAGGATGATCTAATGTTGCACTTGAATCAGGTCTTGCTGCAACAACCAATGCTGAGGTGGCATGTAGAGGTGTTGAATTTCCAATTTTGATAGGAGAAGTTCCAAGTAAAACCAGAACCTTAAGGTCGAGATTGAAGGGTCGCAGTTTTAGCAATTACAAGCTCCTGGCTTACTGCATTCGGAAATTATGCAGCTGCCAGTTGCAACGTAATCTTTTCTTTTGTTGAATGAAGGATGTGAATGGGAGACCTAGATATATGGAGATGTCGATTACTAGAATTTTGACCTTCTGGCATGCTTGTAATTCTAAGTAGAATAGGACCTGGTTCACTAATTGTTAAGAGTTTCAAAAAAATGTGCATTTGATCTGGAGACTTGGTTTGCTTATTTTCCCATTTCTGTGGATGACTTAATCTGCAAATAGGTGAAATGCCTTTTCATTTTCAAATCTCTTAATTTCCTCCGCATGATAATTTGGTTACCTAATTGGTAAACATATGCAACTTTGCATCTTAATCTGCAAATAGTTGAAGTGTCTTTTCTTCTTGAAATCTTTTAATTTCCTCTACACGAAAATTTGGTTAACTAATTGGTAAATAGATACAACAAGCATTGCATGGCAATATCTCGAGATGACTGTTGATCGATGATATTTTAGTCTTCATCTTTGAGTATGGAAATTATTGCAGGATGATATTCTGAAAAATGTATATTCTAAATCATTAGTTTATGACGTGCGTAGGTTGATCTTCTATTAAGTGCCTATGCAAAATTATATTCATCAAGGGATGTTTGAAACAATATTCTCTTTGTTCAACAGGTTTTGGTCATTGCATATCCTGCAAATATGCTTGCATTGACTTTGAGGCGATGCGCACCATCAATTCCTTCCAAAAACATTACGTGTCTCACTAGACTGTATCATAATTGTGCATTGGTCTGATTTCGTTGAGGTTGAATGTTCCGAATAGGGATGTGAAAAATGTTATCATATGGGAAATCACCTGTCACCTCAACATCTTGATGTCAACCATGCTCCGGTTAATACATCATCTGATGAACATCCTGTGCATGAGCTCATTAACGATGATGCATGGCGAGAAATCCATCTTTGTGTTGATTGTTTACAGATTTAGTTGGTATTATGGTTTGAGTTTTCTGAATTTGTAGAAATCTTAAGTTGCTGTAGGTTGAATGGAGAATTTATTACTGATTCCAAACATGGGTTGATGAAAGTCATGGAACTGGGACACGTTTAGATGCATATCCTATTGCCAAAGCTGCTAGCGACCACTTCTGTGATTGGGTGGTTGGAACTCCAGAGGTACTGGTGCTTTCTTCCATTTCCTTTTTACTTGATCTCATTTAGCTTATTAGTTGGCTTGTTTTTTCTAAGCTCTTGTTCTCTTCTTAGGGGATGTGGGTTCCCATGGGTGTGTTTTCTGATGGTTCTTACAATGTGCCTAAGGACCTCCTCTTTTCCTTCCTGGTAACTTTTTGCAATGGAGAATGGACCATCGTGCAAGGTATAAAATATTCTATTTTTCCATTAAAACCAATCACAATCGTCATTATTTGCACTTTCTGCTAGCAAATTTTGTCTAGAAATTGCTGTTAGCCAGAGATGTTCATCTTAAACTGGTTTATGAAGACTTGTCTGTCTTCTGGTAAGTGGCTTAGTCATTTGGGTTTTGGTCATGACCGTATTGTTCTGTGGTCCCAATGTAGGTCTCCCGCATGATGAGTTCTCAAGGAAGAAGATAGATTCGGCGGTGGAAGAACTTATGAAACAGCACTTGTTGGATGTTGCCTTTGTTGAACGCTAACTTTGTGGGTAGCTTAGGGCGCGCATGACAACATTTCTGTTCCTGGGAACAGATTCTGCTCAGAAATAATTCTTTTTGATTATGTTCCTGAGAACAATTTTTGAGCATTTGAAGACGTTTGGTAACTGTTCAAAATTTTTACTCTGAGAACAGAAATGCGTTTGGTAAAAATTTTCAATTTTTTGATTCTTTTAATTTTCTTTTTTCTTTTTTCTTTTTTCTTTTTCTGTTTTTTTCCTCCCCTTCTTTTTGTTGGCCGCCACCGGTGAGGCTTGAGCCTCGCCGGTGGCAGCCGGGCGAGGCTCGGCCACGCCCAGATCTGTGAGGCCAAGCCTCGCCGGTGGCTGGGCGAGGCTCGCCCAACCTCGTGCCGCCTGAGCAAGGCTTCGGCGAGCTTGCCGGACCTCGCCCTGGCCTGGCGAGGCACCGATGGCGGTGATGGGGTAGCGATGGGGCGGCTGAGGGGTGGGAGGAGGAAGAGGAAGAAGAAGAAGAAAAGGAAAGAGAAAGAGAAAAGAAAAAAAGAAAGGAAAAAAAAAACTGTTTCTTAAAGTTGTTCCCGGGAATAAGTAGCAACTTTTTTTTGTTTTTGAATTCTACTCCAATCCTAGGAACAAAAAATTTACCAAACGCATTTCTGTTCCCAGGAACAAAAAATTTGCTCCCAGGAACAAAAAAACAGAAACAGATATTCCAAAGAGCGTTACCATACAGGCTCTTAGTGTTTGAAGCACTCACCCTCACCATACAATCCCCTTTCCCTCTTTTCTACGTTCTGTTGGTTTAATTTGACCATGTAATGTTGATATTCAAACATTACTTTTCCTATCATATGTGCTTATAATGAGTTTCCCTTGTATGATAAAAGTAGACCCTCCAAAAATACTGGTGAATTTGATCGGAGCTCTTGCTAAAATTGACCGGAGAATAAGAGGCACAAACCAAGATATATCCACATCTACTTGCATGAAATGGCATCCTCAAAGAAACAATTCAATTTCCATGGTTTCTTTGATTGTAGATAGATTGTGCTTGGTACATATGGCCTTGTGTAAGTGAGTCATGAGATCATGTATATCTTTTGTGATATCCATATGATATAACGGATCAAATACATTAATGCCGAAAGAAATAACAAGTGTGTTCCTATAGAACATATTTATTTCTTATTTATCCAAAAATAACGGACAGAGAAAGCGACTTACCGACTAATATGGATTACTCACTTTAGCCCCAACTCCGAAACTAAGGATTCTCATGAGACATTATTGCGTGCATTCTGAGTCCAATGCATACAATCAGTTAGATCATGTGGATATCCCACTGGACATACATGATGCAATGACTTGCTTGTATAGGACCTATATGTATCATGAACAATTAATAATTTTTTGGAGTACCTTCTCCTTGAAAAAATAAAATAAATAAATGAATAGCTAATTATTGCATTAGATATTGGACGCGCATAAGAAGGAAAGAAAATTTGAAATTAGCCTCAAACTCTACGGACAATAAGGGTGACCTTATTGACTGAGGATTACATATTTGCCAAGTACATATTTATATATATTCTATCCTCAATAATTAAGGCGGATCCACGCCATTCAGTGGCTTGAACCCAAGCCCACGCCCATAAAAAACCTACCTGGGTTTGCTCCTTTGCTCTTGTACTCCAAACTCGAAAGCACCAGATCACGAGACTCGTACGAGTGAGATCTGAAACGTGAGCAGTCATGGAAGTCAAGGCATCAAGGAAGATGTTTTCGATGGTCATGGCGGTGTTGATGTTCTCGACATTTGTCGCTGAGATAAATGCTGATGCTGTGGATTGTCCAAAATTTTGCGTAGAAATTTGTTCGGGCAATGAAAACCCACTTGCTTGCTACGAAGCATGCGTCAAAAGGTGTGGCAAGAGTGACGGGCTTGTTCCGCCGGAATTGGGCCACTGCAAGCTTGGTTGCCTGGCATCGATGTGCTTCGATCAGCGTTCAGGTATTCACATGCTCAGAGTATTGATACTCAAGTTTGATTTTGGATAGCTATTGACTCCACCGATAGTGTCGATATCACGACATATGACGCGAAAGAGGGACCAAGGTCCAGTCGGCGTTTTCCTCGATAAATTGCATATCGAATGGATTGTTGATGGTCGATTTACCCTCTTTCCAATGAATATGATTCAGATCATTACTATACCAAATCGAATCTATGTGAGTATCTCTAAATTCGCAAAGGTTAAGAGAGGAATTATGCAGTTCCTTTTGGGAAAAAAAGGAATACAAATTTTCATCAGTCTCTCTACTGTTTGCGGTTGCAAATTTGAGCATATGACCTTACTTTTCATGTTTTGTGAGTCCTCATGACTTACCAGGTTATGTGTAATTATTTACCCAACACTTATTCCAAGTTCCATAGTAACAACACGAGCTCTTCCCTTTTTAGCCTCTCCTTTTGTTTGCAATGTGTTGTAGATGTAAAGAAAGTCGAAGCATACAAGGAGAAGGTTGAAGCTTGTGCGGACTCATGTTCGGAGAGCTGCCAGAAGTCTTATGTACTACATTAGGATTGTAAATTTGGAGGAGGGAGCGACAGTACTGCAATAAAAATGGGATTCTTCTTATGAAATCTTTGCCCTCACCCATAATTTCTTAACTGATGTGTGATCGCATGAGCGAGAATTTTATAGAGTTTAATGAGATCTTGATTGAGTTTTTTTGTTGTTCTTATTACTTACAATCTACCCTTAATTTCCTTTGGACAGTTTTTAAGTTAAAAGAACGAGTTAAATGCGGGAGGTCGGTTCTTTAAGGAAGTGAATGCTGCATTCATAGAAGCATTAGAGGCATTTATCTCAATTTTTAGCGAGGCGGAAAAGAACAATGAAGGAGGGTTTGACAAGAATGCAACCTAACTAATGTTGCTATCTTAACTCGAACCGAGAAAAGGAACCAGTTCTCTTTGCAATGGAGTTAAAATGGACGAAGAAAAATGGCACATAAACCTGGCCATGGTGACAACTGAGAACAAGCGGTACCCAATAATAGGTGGGTAAAAAGCCATCAAAACTCCAAGTTATGCCCATTGTGATATTTTAATCCTTAATTTTTTTTGTGACATTAAAAACCCAAAATTATGCTTACTGTGATATGTATACCTCTAAAAAAATTTTCTTATGGCATAAAAAATCCTAAACTTGTGTCTATGTGACATATTTATCCTCTGTCAATATTCTGTCAGATGATTTTTTAGCTAAAACAAAGTTGTTTTTATTTCACTTTAGCCATGTGAACGTCATATCATCATGTTTGCTTTCTAACGTCAATATAGACTGATTTTTAATGGTGTTCATTGATGAAACGGTAAATGTATTACATAAATATAAGTTTGGAATTTTTTGTGTTACCTAAAAAGATTTAGGGTAAATGTATCACGTTAAGCATGATTTAAACTTTTTTCACCAACTACTGCTTTTGGACACAGCCTCAAGCAAAAGGGCAAAAGGGAGCGAGGCAGTTTGTCCATCATGCCGGGCTTTGCTATTCTGACATTTAACATTTTTTGATAATTTATTCATTGATTTCTGAATGGTATAAAGAATGAAATTAATGGATCTTTACAGGTTTTTTTTTTCCATTGAGAGGCTGAGCAATGTAATATATAAATAGAAGCAGAAAGAGATTCCTACTAGGCCATACTGCAAAGGGTTCACCGAAGGCCAAACAATTCTCAATCAAGAAATCTTACAGAATTAGCACAATTCGGCAATGTTTTCATGTTGTCACCTGTTAGATCCCGAGTTGGAAGTGCCAAAGATACTCCAATCACATCACGGCTACTAGTCAAAGCTAAAGATAGTCCAGCTACTACTCACAGTTGAAGCAGAAATATGTATGCTGGTGAGATTGTACATGCACATCGCCCAATCGTACTCCATAAAAAAATTGCCCGAATGTTGTATTGGCCATAAAAACCCGATGCTTCTTTCAAAAGGTTATGTACAACCCCAAATGACAATGCACTTTTTTCTTCACTTATGCTAGTGAGTGAGATTTTGTGACGTCAAAATCAAATGTACTTTTCTTGCCAATAGCAAGATGACTTTCTAGTTTCACCTAGAAAAACAAAGGTAGTGGGAGATACATTGAGCGGAGGTATCGCCCTATTTTCTTGGTACACTTGTTTACTTGGAATACAACATACATTGAGCGACAGAGAATGAATGGTTTTGGAAAGAAAACTATGCCATTTTTGTATTATTTTCTTTCTTGAGCTTGAGTTTAGAAGGCTAGATTTGATGATTAATGGCTGCAATAAGATCTGGACACTGTATTTTTGTTGGAGTTATTTATAATATCAATCTCCATGTATTCAGGAAATAATCTTCACAAAGAAGATGTAAACAATCTAAGACATGCTCTTGTTCAAATGCCTACATTGCGGACACTAGATTTAAGAATCCTGGGATGATGGGCTTAGGTCAATTCGATTTTTAATTCTTCAAGGTAGCTAGTACTTTTTTGAATAGTATCTTCCCTTGCAGGCATCTAATTCCTTTTTTATTTAGGCACATGAAAAAGGCATTGAGTTCGGAAAACTGCAAACTTTTATCAAATGAAGTTATTGAATTCTAAAATATCCTGTCCACCTTAGATAAATAACTTATCTCTATCTATCTTAGATAACAGGCTTGACAGCCTCTTCCTTTTAACCTTACAACTGCTCTCTTAATTCTTGGAGAAGCTTATTTATTCTGTTTATTAAATTTGGTCTTCTGTCTGTTCAGCCAAGCAACAGAAGTCTTGGTAAAATTCATAGACACATCAGTTCAAGTACTTAACATAGGTGGTGCTAGATGGGTTCTTTAGGCTTTCAAGAGCTAAAAAAAGTAACGTCCAACTATTTGAAACTTGTCAAGATTGATACAAGGTTAACAGTTAGCGAGCATAGCTTTCCATTCAACTTGTCTTGTAGGACATTCACTGTGTTTAACATAATTTATTTAATTTCCTTGATATAGTAAAAATTGCGATGGGATTCAATTTGCCAAAATCTTATTGAATAAGCACTAAACTTGCTGCAATCAATGTTGTGTATAATTTTATATCTTCAAAATTCCTTTAGCATTGGAAGTTGTGTAAGATATTAAATATCCTGTTTGTTATTGAGTTGTTTCAATCCTTTTTTGGGTCAATATTGTCATTTTCATTTAAACATTCAAACGAAAATCACAACATTGGCTAAAAGAATATCGAAACAACTCAACAATCAACCAACAATGTATAAAATACATTTTACAAGGTCCGATGCTATAAATCAGGGACTCTGAAGGCATAAGATTATACGCAACACTGACTACAACAAGTTCTGATATGCATTCAATAAGATTTGACAAAAATCTGATAGTTCAATCCCACATGATTTTTACTATACCAAACAAATTAATGACTTACACTAAACATAGTCCTATAAGAGAGGCTGAATGGAAAGCCCATGCTCAATATTAACCTTACATCAAAAGCTAAGCTAGAGGAACCCAATCCAAGATTACCTATGTTACATACTGATATGCCCATTAACTTCACTAGGCTTTCGCTATATGGCTGAATTAGGACCAAATTCAATAAACTACAACAAACAAGCTCCAGCAAGTAAGAATTTTTGCAAGGCCAAAGGAAGATTTGTCAAGTCTGTTATCTGAAATAGAGGGAACTAAGTTATATATGTAAAATGGACAGTAGCGAATTTCAAAATTCAATAACTCCATTAGATAAAAACTCACAAATTTATAGATTCAAGTTAGCCAAGGGAAGCTTCTCTAGATGTCTCAACTAAAAAAGGAAATTAGACACCATAGGCAAGATACAGTAAATACTAGCTATCTGTGAAGAAGTAAAACTTGTACTGACCTAAACCCATCATTTCTTGGTTAAATTCAGCGTTCGCAAGATAGTCATGTGAACAAAAGTACGTCTAAGATTATTCACATCTTATTTGTGAAGATTAATCCCTAAATAAAAATTGATACTACAAATAACTGCAAGAAGAGTAAGGTGTCCAATATTTTATTGCAGCCATTAATGACCAAATCCACTTGCTAAACCCAAGCTTGAGGAGGAAAATAATATAAAAAGACATAATTGTCTATCCAAAACCATTCAATTTGTATCCTAGTAACCAAGAAAAAGGGTGATACCTTAGCTCGAGCGCACGTAACGAAGATTTGGCAGGATGAGATTCCACCACCTGTGTTTTCCAGGTGAAATTAGAAAACCATCCCGCTATCTGCAAGAAAGTACATTTGATCTTGAAGTTAGTTTTTTCCTGAAAAGGGGAAAATGATGATATGAAAAATTTATGTACTATGCACCTCATTGTCAGAGAGATCGAGGATGGACAGCTGAGACGAAGCATCAAGAAGTGTAGTAAATACAACTCAGCAAAGTTTCTGTCCAGGTGGATGTCATGAAATCTCAGTAAATACAAGCACCTGAAAGCAAAAGTTTCAAAAGCAAAACAAGGAATTAGGGGATGAAGTTTATTGGGTAATACAAACAATCATATTAAGCATCTGACAGAAGAGTATCTGCCTCTTACATCGTTATGCACTTGTGAGTTTGGGACTTTCAAAACTTCAATTCCTTTTTCTTAAGCCTCAATTCACGGGAACAGTTTCATACTTATGCATGTGCTCCTCCTTCCAACCCCCCATGCCCTCACCACCAAAACAAAACCAGCACAGAACCAAAAAAGGGCTTGGAACAAGCAGGACTTTCAAACTATGATTACAGTTGATAAAGCCCGGAAGACCCAGAGTTTTTATTGACTGCCAAAAAAAATTGGAAAGAATCAGTGTAACAAATCAAATGGAATATGAACTCAAGCAAAGCAACTGTCTGGAATCAGGAAGTTATAGGACTAGAACTACAGCAAGCAAATGCAGGACAAGCCTCAGATACTTTTATTGTCCAGAAACCTTGTTCTACTCCTCCAAATCTGTGTATTGTGCCATTCCCCATTCTTCTGTCTTATAAAGGAGTCGAGTATGTCACTCTTCCAAGATGTTCTTTTGATATGAAGTGCTGAAGTAGCAAATGTACATAGATGGCTGTAGCAACTGGTGAACATGCACTCCGTGGAAAAAGGTATACAAGACCCCATAATACAAGGACTAAGACAGAACCAGCTATCTTCTTTAAAGGTTTATGTGGATTGATTTTTACTTTTTGCTTAAGCTAAATCTTGTGACTCATGTAATTTGACTTTGTCAAATGCAAAGCACTTGAAACTATCACAATTACATTCACATAAGTTTTTACCAAAATTCCTTTTTAAGTCAGATGACATTTTAAATATTGGCAGGAGATTTTTGCTTTTTGCTGAATCTTAACAAACAAGCCATTAAGCTTTTGCGCTGATGCACTCAGCTCTCTGCACAACATGTAATCCAGCCATTTGCTTATTGCCATGCAAGAAAGGATGAACTAATAAGTAGAAGCATTCGCGAGATGCATATATTACTATCCCAATGGCACCCAACTCTTTCAATCTGAGCAAATCACAAAATACATACATGTAAGCACAAGACACCAAAGGGGAAAGAGGAAACTAACGTGACTGGAATGTGTCCCGAAACCATCCCAGAAAAGGAGAGATTGCTTTCGGTTCGATGATTCGTCTCCGGCTGTCAACAAATGTCAAGGAAATATGCCATAACATCAAACAACGACACGCAGCATGAGTATTCTATTCGACTACAGCTACGTGAACACGAAGCTAAACCGAACTGAAACTTTGCTAGATCACCGGTTTCATGCATTTTGATTCGGGATCTCTTACAGACATATCGCAAACACATGGCACGCGTCTTTAAATGAGAGTTTCAGGAACAAGTTTGACACTCCATTCGATCCGAACACGACGTCTCACAAGCTTTAAATCAGCAAGGTCGAACGCAGACCTGCCTAGTCTAAGAACGGCGTTGCAGCGGGCACGGCCGTCGAGTTGGTTCCGGCGAAAGCAAAGCTCCTCTCCTCTCCTCTCTCTCGAATCTCGAATGAACTCTTTGCCGCACTCCTTTCTCCGGTTCTCGTTCCTTCTCTTGGGCGAAGCTTGCCCCACGCCTCCTCTGTTTTTGTGAACGTCGAGCACCGCCCACTTCTCTAGCAACTCTCGGTCGGTCGAGTTTATCTTCCCAAACCCGAAGCTCTCTCCCTGGTTTTTGACGCTCCTCTACTCTTCATCCTTTCGCCACTGGCCGACGCCACCTTCATCTTTCGAGCCTCCTTCTCTTCCAGACAAACCAGTTTCTTCTCGGTCGAGCACTCGCTTTGGGAGCAATAATGCCACCCTGAGACGAGCCCCTTTCTCTCCCTCTTAAAAGGGCAACCGGCAAAGCGCGCAGCGCATGCCTTCTGCCACTGCCAGCTTGCCGGCTGGCCTGATCTCGACCCTCGGATCACGGCTGCTTTTGCTTTCTGCTCTGTTCCTGTCTCTGTCGCCGCAGGAGGAGTGCGCGTCGCGTGAGGGGAGGGAGGAGGAAGGAAGATAGGCGCGCGGGCCAGGCCGGGGAAAGAAAAGAGGAAATGGGTCTGGCCCAAACGGGAAAGAGTAAGAGTAAGAAGAAGGGAAAAGAGAAGGCCGGGCTAAGGCTGGCCCTAGCCCGGCCCGGCTGCATGTGTTGTAATTTTAATTAATTTTTTTTTTAATTTTTCATTTAAAAATAATAATTTCCCGAAGATTTTAATGATTAGTGCTAGAAATGTAAATTTTCATAATTTCTATATGTGATGCAATCCAATGAAAATTATTTTTTGTTTAGGGGTTAAAAATTATTCTATGATTTCCTATATAATTAATAAATGATTAAATGAGTCGTCAAAACTAAAAGTCAATGGATATATTTGTCCATCGACTAAAACTTGGTGCTTTCTTTTGCATCGTTTCAAAAGTGAGTTTATCTTTGTCTCGAGGTCATAAGTTTGTCGGTATTTTTTGCTTGTGAGCTAAAGTTGGCACTTTTCTTCGGGTTGTGTGAAATGTGGGGTTATTTTTGTCTCGAGAGTATAAGTCAGTGCTTTTTTCTGGCATTTGGCCAAAGGAAAGTTATCCAAGCATCTTAGTCCTGATTTTGGACATCAGCTCACGTGCACTACCTATATTGAAGCACAACTACCTATGTTCATGTCAAATCCCGAGTCTTTGTTTGTAATCAGTTGCTAAGAAATGCAAGCGAAACTCATGCCATCTATACTTGATATATACACTTGGTTTGACCCCAGTGGCCAGTAGTACCCAAGACTCTCCCCTGTTGAGCATGGTATAGTTAACCAAAGGAAGCACTTTTGGCAGAAAAGTGCAAATCTACACTGCCTCTCCCGGCAGTATCAATTGAATCTTGTCTGTTTTTTTATTACCATCACAGATAATATCATCAATGGTCTGTTACTCATGCTCCTCTTACAAGAACTAAATGTCGGCAAAAGAAAAACAGTGGATTGTGCGAAATAATGCAATGACTTAATCATAGTAGGCAGATTCTCGCTCTATTGTGCCATGGGGTTGTTGCAGAGTTGAAATATTTTCAGAGACACTGGCTCACTTGCGCAGATGCTTGAGTGAGTGAAGGGAGATGGTCAGTCTAGAAGCAGGTAAATGTAGAAAGCGTCATCCCCAGAATGGCTTTCTTTGGCTTTACCTGTGACGTGTTAAATGGCCTTTGTCAAAATCAGTCTTTGAAAATATTATGCTTACATAGTTGACTTTGTGGCTTTAACAATACAAAAAAAAAACAATGGAGGTTCAGATCAACCCGTGTTAGGTTATGATCTGTTGCCGAACAAAATTTGGATTAAATGTCCAAAGTAAAACGCTCCCGAATATCCCCTCATTAAGCAATCTCTACCGGAAACCGAAAGCATAAAGAGGAGATCCAAAAATTTATAACTGAAAAAGTGTCATGATTTTTTAAGACTATACGACTACTTTACTAACCATGGTATCCTAATTGTCTTAGTTCCAAATCATCAGCCGTTGAGATGCAAAAAGGGTGTTCCAGCATGCCTGCCTTGCACTACCTTCTACTATAATTATTAAATTGTCTCCCCTTGTATGCTCTTCTTAGAAGGATTTCTAAGAGAAGAGTGTGGGTTGGTCCATGGACATGTCCTCCTTTAGTCATGTATGGAGAGGTCGGTTGGAGGGAAGGGTAACTTACATGCTCCCTTCGTTCTGAGCCACCAAAGTACCAAGCTTTCCAATCTAGAATTCTTCAACAAATGCTGAAAAAGAGAAGAACTAAAATTAGATTAAACGATGTATTTTTGTTTAACTCTTTGGCCAACATCCCCCATTTATGGACTTGTACCAGATGCTTTCCGTTTGCCACGCTCAATGTATCTCCTGCTAACTCTGTTTTTTAAGGTAGAATTGAAAAGCCGTCTTGCAATTGTCAAGAAAAGTACATTTGATTTTGACATCATAAAATCTCGCTCACCAGCATAAGTCCACTGTCGTTTAGGGCTGTACATAACCTTTTGAACTTAACAAGCATTAGGTTTTTATGGCCAATACAACATTCGGGTAATTTTTTTTATGGAGTACGATTAGGCGATGTGCATGTACAATCTCACCAGCATACATGTTTCTGCTTCACCTATGAGTAGTAGCTGGATTATCTTTAGCTTTGACTATTAGTCATGATGCGATTAGAGTATCTTTGGCACTTCTAACTTAGGATCTGACAGGTGACGATATGAAAACGTCATCGAATTATGCTAATTCTGTAAGATTTCTTGATCCAGAATTGTCTGGCCTTCAGTGAACCCTCCGGAGTGTGGCCTAGTAGGAATCTCTTTCTGCTACTATTTATGTATTAGATTGCCCAACCCTCAATTAAAAAAAAAAAAAAAAAACTGTAAAGATCCATTAATTTCATTCTTTATACCATTCAAAAATCAATGAATAAATTATCAAAAATTGTTAAATGTCAGAATAGCAAAGCCCAGCATGATGAGCAACTCCCTCGCTCCCTTTTTACCCTTTTCCTCGAGGCTGTGTCCAAAAGTAGTAGTTTGTGGAAAAAAATTAAATCATGCTTAACATGATACATTTACTCTAAACTTTTTTTGGTGACATCAAAAATTTCAAACTTTACTTGTGTGACACATTTACCCTTTCATCAATAAACACCATTAAAAATCTATTTATATTGATGTTAGAAAACAAACATTTTGACATGACCATCACGTGGTTAAAGTTGAATAAAAATGACGTTGTTTTGGCTTAAAAATCATCTAATGGAAAATAAATATATCACATAGATATAAGTTTGATGAATTTTTATGTCATAAGAACAAAAATTTAGGGGCATATGTATCATAGTAGACATAGTTTTGAGTTTTTGATGTTATAAAAAAATTAAGAATTTAAATGTTACAATGGGTATAGTTTGAAGTTTTTGGTGACTTTTTATATATCTATTATCTGGTGCTGCTTGTTGTCACTTGTCACCATGGATAGGTTTATGTACCATCTTTCTTCATCCATTTTAACTCCGTTCCAAAGCGAACCGGTTCCTTTTTCTCCGTTCGGGTTAAGATAGCGACATTACTTAGGTTGCATTCTTGTCAAACCCTCCTTCATTGTCCTTTTCCGCCTCGCTAAAAATTGAGATGGATGCCTCTAATGCTTCTATGAATGCAGCATTCACTTCCTTAAAGAACCGATCCTCCTCTGGCATTAGATGAATAGAAGTCGTCCACTTTGATAGATATGACGACCCCATTCTGATTTTGTACTGCTTTCGCTAGATTGTGGAGATATTGACTACTTCTGTATTTAACTCGTTCTTTTAACTTAAAACTGTCCAAAGGAAATTAAGGGTAGATTGTAAATAACAACAACAACAACAAAAAACTCAGTCGAGATCCCATCAAACTCTATAAAATTCTCGCTCATGTGATCACACATCGGTTAAGAAATGATGGTGGTGAGGGCAAAGATTTCATAAGAAGAATCCCATATTTATTGCATTACTGTCACTCCCTCCTTCAAATTTGCAATCCTAACGGGGTACATAAGACTTCCGACAGCTCTCCGAACATGAGTCCGCACAATCTTCAACCTTCTCCTTGTATGCTTCGACTTTCTTTACATCTACAAAACGTTGCAAACAAAAGGAGAGGGGAAAAAGAGAGGAAGAGCTCGTGTTATAATTATGGTAAATGTTGGGTAAGTAATTATGCATAACCTTGTGAGTCACGAGGACTCACAAAACATGAAAAGTAAGGTATCCACACATTTGCAACCCACTGCAGTAATTGTATTCTTTTCTTTTTTTTTGCCCCCAAAAGGAACTGCTTAATCCCTCTCTTACCCATTGCGAATTTAGAGATACCTACATAGATTCGATTATGTATAGTAATGATCCAACTAATATTCATTTGAAAGAGGGTAACTTGACTATCCACAACAGTCCATTCGATATTTAATTGATCGAGGAAAATGTTGACTGGACCTCGGTCCCTCTTTCGCGCCATATGTCGTCATATATATCGACACTATTGATGAAGTCAATAGCTATCCAAAATTAAACTTGAGTATCGATATTTTGGGCATGCAAATATCTGAATGTTGATCAAAGCGCATCGATGCCAGGTAACCAAGCTTGCAGGGCGGACCAAGCCCATAACTTCTGCCACTCCTTGTGGTGCATATGGTACGGCGAAATTGGGTTAGCAGTGCCTGCACAGAGATTTGCGCACAATCCGCAGCATCAGCGTTTATCTCAGCAACAAATGTCGAGAACATCAACACCGCCATGACTATCGAAACCATCTTCCTTGATGCCTTGACTTCCATGACTGCTCACATTTCAGATCTCACTCGTACGAATCTCGTGATCTAGTGCTTTCGAGTTTGGAGTACAAGAGCAAAGGAGCAAACCCAGGTAGGTTATATATGGGCGTGGGCTTGGGTTCAAGCCATTGAATGACGTGGATCCGCCTTAATTATTGAGGATAGAATATATATATATATATAGTACTTGGCAAATATGTAATCCTCAGTCAATAAGGTCACCTTAATTGTGCGTAGAGAGTTTGAGGCTAATTTCAATTTTTCTTTCCTTCTTATGCGTCCAATATCTAATGCAATAATTAGCTATTCATTTATTTATTTTATTTCATTTTTCCAATGAGACGGTACTCTGAAAAATGATGCATATAAATCCCATACACACGAGTCATTGCATCATGATATCCACATGATTTAAGGGACCATATGCATTGAACTTGGAATGCACGCAATAATGTCTCGTGAGAATCCTTAGTTTTGAAGTCAGGGCTAAAGTAAGTAATCCACATTAATTGCTTGCTAAGTTGCTTCCTTTGTAAGGTATTATTGTCTTTTTGGATCAATAAGAAATAAATATATTCTATAGAAAACATACCTCTTATTTCTTTCGGCATTGATGCATTCGATCTGATAGATCATGTGGATATACATGATCTCACCAGAATCTCACAAAAAGCACAAAACAACGACAGCATCCACCACATAAATTCGGTTTTTCCTAAATCCCCTCTTCTTCTTCCCCGATGGTTTCTTTCCACGCCCGAAGCTTGCTTCCTCACCGAAACTCGCTCAACCAACGACACTGCTTAGACAAGCCCTCGCCGGCACTCAGGCCACCGCCGACCCACCGCCCAGCGTCGTCCACTCCGGACGCCAGTCGTCGGTCGACCTCCCCGCCGCCGGCCGAGAGCCACACCACGGCCAAAAATCGGACAAACTACGGGAACGATGGGAACGCGGCGAACGGCTACACGGCCGACGTCCAAGGGGGTCCAACACTGTTGGAACATCCCAATAGAACATGACGCGCACGGACGACTCGAGTTCAGCCCAAAACAAGCAAACCAGAACCAGATCTCGGTCAGACATTTATGCAAACAGCAGGCGCACGCCATGGAAACGAGGGTTCTTGGCCCGAAACGAGACTCGAAGCTATGCCGACGACCGCGACACATGACAGGCGGGGATACCAGTACAAAGTACAAGGGCGACGGGGACCGGAGCTCGCGCGAGCCAGTCGGCCGCGAGCTCCGGCCCGGCGTACAAAACAGGGCAAGGCTTACCCGTCTCCTCTCCGTCTTGCCGTCTCTCTCCTCCCCTTTCATCTAGACTCGCGCTCCCTCTCTTTTAAGCTTGGCCGGCAGGCGCACATGGCTCCTGCCACCGCCAGCTACCGCTGTTGGCCTAGCTGCCCTGTCTGCTCTGCCACTGTACCACCGTCCTTACTGTAGCAGCGTGAAGGAAAAGAGGGCGGGGGGGAGAAAGGAGCTGGGCCAAGAGGAAGAGAATGGGCTGGACTGAACCCAGGCAGGAAAGAAGGAAAAGAAACGAAAGGGGGCGGGCCGGCCTGCCCCCGGCCCGGTCTCGCTTTTTTTTTATAAATATTTTTAAAAAAATATTAATTTTGATTTTTTAATTAATTTTCTTAATATAAAAAATGCGAATAGTCCTAATGACTATATGGGATGCAATTTAATGGAAAATATGTGCAATGTATTTTAATGAAAATTATTTACTTTACCATACTATTATTTTTTGCTCATAGATTAATTCCTAATTTTCTATGCAATTAAGTCCTAAATAAGAGGGATAAAATTTAGGTGTCAACAGAGTGTAATAGTATTAGGTCAAGTACACTAACATTCTCTTCTACAAGAAAATATGATTTGATTTTTCCATTGTGCTCCTTCTAATATTTATTTTATTCCAATTGGATCTTCTAAGATTATGATATCAATTTAGTCTTTTTGGTTGAGAAACTTACATTGACGAGGGTAGTTATCAAAAAAAAATTTCCAAATTATATATATAGTAAGTTTCTGATTTTATAAACTAAGAGCATGTTTAGTAAACGCTTAGCATAATCTAATGGCCATTTTTCTTTTCAATTTCATATGAGAATCCAAAATTGTGTCTTATGTTTAACAAATTGTAACGAAATTTTATGAGTCTCGAACAATTTTTTAATTTATTTTAAATTTGTGATGTTCAACATTTCACGTGAATATTATATTTTATATAAAAAAAATAAGGGCTTTAATTCAAAAATTTTCATATGTGTTTAATGCATCAGGCTTAGAATTATAATTTTCTAAGCCAAAATGTTGCTGTTAGTCTGTGCTTATGAAACTAGCTGCAAATTACTTCTTTTCTTTTCTTGTGGTGCACTTGAACTGCTTCTTGCCCAACAATGAGCACAACTCAATCCACATGAAATAAACATGAAACTCACACGAAACAACGATTACCCGCTTAAAACACACTCAAACACAATCGAACGAACCCCTTCGGTCCGGCACCACAATCCTGGCATTACTCGAGAAGCTCAAGCCCAAATCAGGGGATCGAACCGCCTGAAGAACCCGCAACAATTATCTCGCCACGAACACAAAAAGAAAACAAGATTATAAGTTGAAATCCTTGTAGTTGAACGAGCTGGAGCTCGCTAAATCATGCTCAGGGAGCTCACCTCGCAATTTTGGCATTCAGGAAAGCACCTCAACGAGGCTATTGGGCCAATATGGAAGAGAGGTAAAAAGGGAAGCAAATTGGGTAGCTAATAAGGCCCATGGATGAACCATGCTTCCATCGAATTGGGCAGCCCGCTCCGCTCAAATCCTTTTGGAATCCGATTAGGTTTTTTTTTTTTTTTTTTTTTTTGTGAGTCAGCATTGAATAAAATTTTCTCTGATAACAAAAGAAGAACAAGAAGAAAGAAAGAAAGAAGACGTCTCGATGGATTGTACCGATCCACGACGCTCTTGTCATGGCCTTCCTCCCAAAGCCGGATCCCCCGCCGACCTAATTTGGCTTTTGTACCAAAATTGCAAAGCGTGGGGCATGGTTGAGTTCTATTTATTTGGCTGTTCTAGGAAATCTCATGGCTATTATTCAGACAAGCACTAAAGATAACATGATCCGATGATTTTCTAAACAAAATTCTCTATCCTCCAATGTTGAAAATGTTACATTTATGAGCATGATCGTATGCAGTTTTTGAAGGGTCCGATGAATTTTAAGGGACTTTGGATTTTCATTTCGGGTGCAGCTTATATTTCACCGAAAGTTCCATGACGAGGGAAAGTATTTTTTATGGAAATCATTTTCTAATTTTTATTTGCTAGGTCATTTGCTAAGTCACCCCTCCTCCCCCCCAACCCCCTCCCAAAAAATATTGTTGTTTTTAATTCATAAAGAACGATTTTAGTAGATTAATTAATTTTCTGTCATCCAAACACCGAAAAGTTAGAAAAATAATTTTTTAGAAGATAGTTTTTCTTCAAGCAAGTGCTTTTATTTCACAAAAAGTAAATGATTTGGTAAAAATTTCTAAAATAATGATTGTTTGTATTGCTTACAAAAATAAAAGAAGAAAATTCACCATTTATGAAAATGTCTAGCACAAATTGATGTCGATAATGAAATCATTTTTCATTGAGTAATATTATTTCATGCGATTTGAGCGAGATCTTTTATAAATTTCCATATCATTTATTCGAAACAAATGAAGCCTTAAATAAAATCCACTCTTGACTTTTTGAATCTTCCAAGTTGTTTGGTTTTAAAAAAAGAAAGAAGAGAAGGGTCTTATATATACATTAATACAACTTTTCAAATATCGTCATGGCTAATATCGATTGCGCCATGCCGAAATGTTTTCGCATTTGAAAAAAAGAAAATAGTAGATAATGGCTAGATGAGCTAATCCATGACAACCGATAGCAGCCAAGCTATAACCAAACTAACATACTTAGAAGTCAAACCCATAATAAAATTAGTCCGAAAATTGTTAGGTCAAACACATAACAAGCATCACTAAAGAAGTAAACACATTTCAAGCATTGAAATCTCATAAAATAATTTCCCACGTCAGCAGGTGGAAATTACGAAAATTATTATAATTTATTGAAGATTATACCCATACTAACAAGAATTACGGCCTCAATAAAACCATGTTTATCAATTGGCTAGTTTTCTTCTTTGTGTGCCCTAAGCTATGTCGTACCTTAAGAGAATTATTAGCGGGTCCATTAGGGATGTCATAATTCCTTGTAATTAAGTCGTCGATTTCAGTCCATCCAAGTCTCTCAAGTCACAGTTGTTTTTTTGCACTAATTGGAAATCTGGCCTAGATTGAGCTCATGTTCGATGGGCCACGGCTCTATGATCAATCGGGCCCGGAGCCCTATATTGAACGCCCAGATTATTCACTCCGCCGCGAATTAAATAGCATTAATGATGTCACATCCCGCATGATCCGTCATTTTTACAGGCGAGATCTAGTCAAATTCAACGTTTCATATTCATTTTTTAGTGCATGCACGACACTCACGAAAAGAGCCCCCCTTTTTTTCTCATTGCTCGATGCAAACTAATTTCCTTAGGCAAGACTCCGAACTTCTTTTTTCTTTCTCCTTTTCAAGTAGAAGATTATCATTTATCCGTAGCAAATCATATTTCAAGCGATTTTCCTTCCCCGCTTTCTTATCAAGGGCAAGGGTTAAATAACTTCAAAGGGCTAGTCAAATCAATCGAATTCAGTATACTATCACATAACCCATATCGATAGGTTCAAACCCAATGTCGATAAGTTTTCAGACGTCATCCCGAAAGGGTTCCACACTTGACATCATTAGGGCAAAAGTTGGCCAATCCAAAATTATGTGTTACCCCTAATTTTTTTTATTTTTTATTTTAAAAATTTCTGTCTTTTCACTTGGTTGACTGAACTTTGACTTTTGCAGCCCTACCACAAACTCTGCGTCCTAACCAAAGTAGAGAGAAAATTACAGGAGAGAGAATCCAATCCGTCAAGCTCTTTCGCACTAAATGTAGTCCCCCTGGTTATTAGCCTAAATCTCCCCAGATCCAGATGGCATTTTTGTAATTTCGAGCAACTGAGGGTCCTCCGAGGTAATTGCGCACCCCCATCGTATATAAACCCACTCTGGACCTTCCCGTTCATTCTCCTCCTCCCCTTCCTCCTCCCCCATTCTCTCACTCTCTCTCCTCCCCCCCTCCCCCAAAAACAACCTTCTCTCTCTCTCTCTCTCTCTCTCTCTCCCTCTCTCCCTCCGCCCTCGCCCGCCGCAGCACCGCCGCCGCGGCCGCGGCGCCTCCGATCACCGATCCGCCCCCGGCCGTCTTCCTCCGCCTGCAAATCTGCATCTTTTCAGATCCTATTTTCCTTTCTCCGACCTCGCTCCTTTCTCTCTCTTTCTTTCTCTTTCTCCATCTTATCTCCATATTATTTTTGTATTTTTAAATCCCTCCTCTCTCCCTTTCTCTCTCCTAGCGTTTTAGTAAAATTCGACGTCGTTTTCCTTATTTTGGACGTATCCTCTCGGCTCATTAAAAACCGATGTGGCGCTTTTGCCCTCGAGTCCTCCGGGCGAATTGACGTGACTGCCCCTCCATCGCCGGGGACACGTGGCCTCCTTTCCATGCGGGCGAGATGAGCTACCACGCCCGCACGATCTTGACACCTGGCGCGTCGAGGAAACGCAAGGAGAGAGAGTCGTTTTACGCCAGCGCCGCGGCTCTGGCTGCTACTGCTGCGGCTGCGGCGACCGCAACGAAGCCGGCTTCCAGGCCGGCTCAGGCCCAGGCCCAGGCCCAGGCCTCGGCCAAGGAGGGCCCGGCCGAGCCGCCGGCCATGTCCGACAACCGGCTCCTAGCCGGGTACATGGCCCACGAGTTCCTGACGAGTGGGACGCTGCTCGGCGCGATGCCCGAGTCGTCGTCGGCCGCGGCTCGTGTGGACGAGCAGCCGCTGCCGCCGCCGCCGAAGCAGCAGCAGCAGCAGCAGACGGAGGGGAAGAAGCCGAGCGGGAGCTACGGCGAGGTCGCGAGCATCCTGAAGGCCGACGGGGTCCACGTCCCGGGGATCCTGAACCCCTCGCAGCTGGCCCGGTGGATCCAGATGTGACGTGGCGGCCCGCTATTGGCCGGGGGAAAGCGGCTGCTAGGTAGCGCGAGGAGCACCCGATCCGGACCCTCCTCAAAATCGAGAGACGGTGAGTCCCTCTCTCTCTGTATCCTTGTCTGAAAGAGTGGGCAAGTGTCGACGATGCTGCAATCGTCGGCTGACGCGACAGCGCATAGGTGTAATCGAGAGAGGAAAGATCGATCGATCGATGATTCCAATTTTCGATGTAAAGATCAGATGAATCGCGATTATGCAAATTTCTCTTTTGTTTTTTCCTCCCTTCAAATTTCGTGGGTATGATGCTTTTCTCGCCACGACATGAATGAAACCACACCCCCCCCCGGCGGCCCGGCACCGACGGAGGCGACACGGTCTCGGCCGCCGGGAATTTGGGTTTTCGCCGGCGGGGGCAGTCGGTCGAGGGGGCCCCCCCGCTGATTTTGTTCGACGGAATGATGATGACAAACGTTTTGCTGCGGTGGAGCCGCGTCGCCTAACGTGACCCGACATCGCACGACCGATCTCGGCCGTGGAAAATCATGCGAATTCTGTTCCTTAGCATAATTAGTGTTGTCGGCAATGCGCGAATCATCTGAAGAGGCTATCGATTTTTTTTTCATTTGTTTAATATCATGAAAAGTCCTTAACGAATATATCTATTACGAAAATCCACAAAGAAAAATTTAAACTGGTATATGAAATATCATAAACCTCAAATCGATAAACTTATCGACTATCACATATCTTCTAATTCAAAAATTTAACATTAATGAAGATTAAATTTGTTGCAAGAGTACTAGTTTGGATTTTTTATAGTATAAATTTGTGACAGCGTGATATTAACTTTAAGGAATGACATGGTCACCAATAAAGGAAAAAAGCAATTATTATATACTCATTCTTATCAATAAAAATCCTTGAAGAATCGAGTTTCGTAAAATCATCCGTATTACACATGAGACCCCGCCAAGTTATCATTGACGGGAGCGTGTTAAACATTTTTGGAACAAATTCGACGAGTTATAAGTCGGTGTCCTAAAGGGAAGTAGCGAATCGTCCTTCACTTTCGGCTCCTTAAAGATCCCACTCGCCATGGCGAAGAAAGCAACAAGTTATCCTCCTTTATTAACAGCATCCTCAAAGTTTTCCGGCCGCCGCCGCCGCCTAAATGGTAGCCTAGCGATAAAGGTGCCTACCATCTTCTTTTAGCTACATCACCAATCCGAGATGCTCGAGCGAGGCTGCAATGAGAGGCTCGCCAATCATGGAAATCTCAACTTCGGTTAAGAACGAGGGCGGGAATTTTTGGGAGGAAAAGTAATGGTTCTTAAATAAGGTTTTATGATATCGACTCGTCGCAATTATAATTTAGAGCTTAATAAAAATGAATTCGAATGTAAAGTAGTGTGTTCTACATATGCATGTTTCTTTTCTTTTTGCTCGTTGAAAGAATGTCCATCGTCGACAAACTATAGATCACTATTGTGGATTTCGCCGGAACTCATACTCTACCACGACACCATGAAAAGCCCGAGACTGGCGATATATCTAAACCGAGAGACGTGTTTCACGGACTAACCAGGCATCTCGAGGCTGGGAATAGTCTGGGAAATTCGAATATGTGACCGTAAGCTTTCAAATAAAGTGTATGACCAATCGAATACTGCCACGGCGGTTCCATCTCGCATCGATTCGACGATCCTTTCATTGACCAGTTCCGTATGACTTGGAATCGCTTGCCAGTGACCAAGACAAAAACGTCCGTCCAATGCTGTCCAGTACGTCCTTTTAAAGTACAATTTTTCCAACGTCTCTCTTCCGTCCAACTGCAAAATAAATTGCTTTGACCAAATTGCGGAAGAACCTTTCGTTGGCGTTGCAATTTGGACCGTCCTTGCAATGCAAGGTTACTGGCCTGTCATGTCATGGAAATTTGTCCTTTTTCATGTGGAATTTGCTTTGCTTCTTCATGGTTTGGAAGAAGACCATTTACTTCCTTCCTTGGAACGGCTTTCGACATCATTTCCTTTTGTATTTCGCCATATAATCTTATCTAGAACGACTTGAACAACACAAAAAAGAAGGAACGGGTAATGGATCTTTGACGTAATTTGCAAGATGGTTTTTGTGTGACTCGGCTGGAAGTTGAAGAACATCGTCCCAGTAAGGTTTCTCATGACCAAGGAACTCAATTGAGCTTTTCTGGATGCTGGTGAGCTCAACTGCTTAATCCATATCTACATGCCTAGAGCGATGCACGAGTTTTCCGGCAACATCACATGGAATGGTTCGAATGTCACTGGAAAATGATCCACAAGTCGCAATGAGAATCAATACTAATTACCAGTGCAATGCCCAGAAACATCGAATGCAAAACAAGGAAACAGAACTTTGTGATTATTGCAGTCATACTGTTGAGAGCTTAACAATGATCTATTGATCCCAGCGATACAACCTTCCAGTGAAGCAGTAAAAAGTAAAAAGGAACTTAAACGAGTAGCATGATAACGCCAGGTAGGCCCGCATTTTGCCAACATGCCCTTTTGCTTTGTTACCATGGAAATGGCCATGACCTTCTCTCATCTTAGCAGCCAAGTATAGCAATGGAGAATGTCTGTTCCCTAGACACCCCAAAACAAGCAGAGAGTGTGAGAGAGAGAGAGATGTGTTACCCTACCCTAAGCCTTCTTGATGGCAACTGATCTTGCCTTGAGATTGAGAAAGATTGCCCTGAGATGGGAAAACAAGTAATTTAGAATAAGAGAGCATTTCGTAGGTGTTCCATGGCTCTAATATGGCTATGTCACATGTAGCTTAAAGCATAAGACATGGAAACTTTTCATAAGCGCATATATACTTCAATATTGACCCTAAAGCTTAATGGTAATCATCTAACAGAAAGCAGCATTCAGGGGCTCGAGACTGTACGATTATGCCTTAGTGGCCGCCCCTTTGACTTATTACATTCTGAACATGTAGTTAGAACTCCTTAATTTTCTGCTTTAGCTTTCATTGAAGAGTTGCAGCAGTAAAATCTAGCTTGCATTAGAAATCTGGTCTGTGTCGACTCTAAGAATACTGACCATCTAACATATTGATTGTCTTCTCTGAGAGGTTTAAGCTAAAATGTAAACAGCATGTAAAAGAACAGCTACAAAATCAATTGCATGTTTTCACCTTCAATATTTCTTTTTATGAGCTCAACATTTAGGAGATGTTAAGTTACAGAAAAATTGCGTTGAACTGGAAGGAACTATATACATTCATTTAGTAATAGCAAAGTGTTCAGAGCAATTGTTCCAACCAAGTAGAAATATCGGTGATGTTTCCTTTAGTCGTCAGTTATATTATTGTGACGGTCAATTGAAACCATATAACCAGTTCTTGACTAATCAAACCCATTGATTAAATGCCCCTGGACATGAGTACACAATGTATCTGCATATGCTAGGATAATTGGGATTCCAAGACAAGTTAAAGCAATGCCAAATAAGAGATATCTTCTTAAACCACCCCATGCCTTGAAGGTAATAGAGGACCAAGCACTATTAGCAGGCAACAGCACTTGCTCAAGAAAAACAGAAAGCCGAAGCAAAAGATGAACTTACCAGCATGAGGCAACAAAGCTGTGGAACAAGACGCGAAACTGCACAGGCATATACTGGTAATTCACCCACCCAACTATGGGCCAAAACTGCATTATGTTGGCATAAAAATTAGTGAGTGACAAAGTCGTTCTAATGACATTACTTTCAGTTTGCATAGCAACAGAAGATTAACACTGTTTTACCTTCCATGCAGTCAGTTGCACCGAAGGATAGTCCTTTCGGACTTTGCTCTTGACTAAACTCCACGGTCTTCCTGTTTTGACAGAGCATATGCTTAACAAAAAATTTCCAGTATGCAGCACAGAAAGAGTACTAAATTACAGAAACTGTGTAATGGAAAGGGGCAGTGAAATTAAGAGAATTTCAGGCAATATCCTTTTTCATGCCAATTGTTTCCAGAGATTCGTGACTAAAGAGCAACAGACAGAACTTGTGACGAGGGAGCACTTCACAAAGGGAAACTGACATGCCAAATAAAGAACCACTACTAAGTAAAGTCCCCCAAAAGACAAACAAGAATCTCATAACAAACACAAAGATGTTGATTATAAGAATTCAGATTCTTATTCCCATGTGTTGACAGTTCCGCCACTTGCAAAATCAACTCTAAAAGCAGATTGATCCTTAGATAAATCATTCAAAGCAGATTAGCTGAGTCAGCATCCACCCCTAAATTGGAGAATAATATATCGTCTGGTCTGTATCAGAGCAAATCACCACATGCATAAAAAATGAACAAGGTAGTATACCCCTTTGGGGCGACATTGTAAGATCAGAGCATCCTCCATGGAGCTTATCTATATAGATGCTTCATTTTCTAATTTTATGTAGCTGCAAAAACTGCTTGAATGTACTTAGAAGGAAATGCCAACCTTTACTACTTATCAACAATAAAAATTGAAGGAAATAAACACATAGAAAGAACATAGAAGAAACTCTCGAGTCCATGGGGACTGGATGCTTGAATATGATAGTATACTGTCGATCACACTAATCAGTAGGCATAGATACCTCTTTCAACCAAATGCAACT
The DNA here is from genome assembly GCA_014182845.1 of Corymbia calophylla. NCBI lineage: Eukaryota > Viridiplantae > Streptophyta > Magnoliopsida > Myrtales > Myrtaceae > Corymbia > Corymbia calophylla. The sequence goes on from CM024702.1 coordinate 2,960,033, forward strand.
TTAAAATAGCCAAAGCCATGACTGAAAGCATGGATTGTAAAAGTTACGATAAATTGTGAAGAAACGATACTTGAAGCGGCTAGGGGTGCATTGAACACATCTAGCCTGACATAAAACATCTGATATACGAGCATACCTTCGACTACCAAGCCATAGTACATCATGAAGAACATGTTGTTCCATGGAGAAGTTGTACATTGCTCCAACAACACCTATTGCAAAGCAATCTCATCCATCAAACATGAGGAGTGGCACAGAAAAGTTTGGCAGTCTACACATCGCACAAGCAAAGAAAATGCCCCAATAAAATGTGAAGGCATATGCTAGACCAACATTTTTTGGCTCCTTTCGTAACAGGTTAAACTCTTCCGCAATAATTACGGGTTTTATATCTGAAAACAGGCGTCAGGCTGAAAGTCAAAGTTCACAGCAAGTCTTCTGAAATGAATGGTAGCTGGGCCCAAGTTCCTTACTTTCATGGCGACGGTTCTGTTGCCTTTCTTCCCCTTGAAGATGATGTCCATCAATTTATGGAGAAAATGTCCAAACGGCCCTCCGTATGCAAACCCATAAAGCTGCCAAAACCATTCAGCAATCAGCAGATGAATTTCGTACACTGAACCTCGTATCGGGTCGTCCCTATTATCAGCAAAAGGATATCAATCGACAACCAACTGCACGACTGTACCATGATAAGCAGCAATCTCCTGATCTGAAGCCTCTTGATCCCGGAAATCTTCTGCGCGACCGTATCGCTGACGCCGGCCAAAACCCCAGCAGTGATCGCCTGAAACACACCCGAGCGACACACACATGTCAAGAACAGAGCGCGGGCCACGAACCGCGACCCAGAATCGCCCGCCGCGAAAGATGCGATTTTGACTCGACGGCCGCGGCGGAGGAGCGAAAACGGATCGTGGGCAAGAGTCGGGAGGGGGCGAAAGAGAGAAGGGAACCTTGGTCCGGAGAGGATGGGTCTGGAGCTGCAACAGGTACTTCCCCCATGCTTCTTTGGCCGCGTCCGACATGTCGCGCGATCGAGTCAAGCAAACGCAACCCAACACAACACGCACGCGCGCAAGCACGCAGTCTCTCTCCCTCTCTCTCGTTCCCTGTTTTCTCGGGCTTGGGATTCGTTGGTTTGACGGACGAGCGAGGGAGGAGCAGAGGACTTTAAATGGAGGGAGGGAAAGGTTAGGTGCGGGCACGCACGTTGACCATGCGAGGCTGCATCAGCCGGCGGACTGAACGGCTAAGGCGGAGACGATGACGAAGACCCACCAAAAGCGGACTACTGGGGGGCCGTTCTCTTCCTTCTTTTCGATCTCACGCTGGGGAGAGTGCAGAAAATCTAATGTGCTTCTTATTTATCTCAACTTCAACGAGGGTCACGCTCATCAGATGGGGAAATGAAAAAAAAAAACAGGAAAAGGAAAAGGGCTCCTCAGAGTTTGGATTGCAGGCTGCAACTCGCCTGCATGAAGCCGTAGAGGCGCATAATAGATCTATATGAACATCATAAGCAAAATGGTCAGTATTAATTGGGAATTGCTTAGAGACGCATAATAGATCGATATGAACATCATGAGCAAAATGGTCAGCATTAATTGGGAATTGCTTGGATCGGATCTGATTGGTTTCTTTTCCAATAGCGTTGGTTTGGTTCTCGATTTTTAAATGGGAAATCAATATCCGAGCTATCCGATTTCCAATTCCAAGAAGAAATCCAATTACATATACTTTTTTTTAATTATTTCTTCAAAATTTTAATAAATTATGAACTAAATACAATCTCAGTCCGATTCCAAGTAATGAGATAAAAAAGTGATCGATTCCATTGCACCAGAAAACGGAACCGGACTAGACTAGTGTTTGGGTTCAGTTCCCGATTCTAGGACCAACCGGTCTAGTCCTCGACTTAATTGGACCGAAAACCGACTACTTCTAAAAAGTAGGTGCTTTGCGACATCATTAGGTTCAACAAGACTGTCTTTCTTATTTTAACATGTCGATGCCCGTATGCCTCATTTCCCAATTTCCCTTTGTATATTTGCCTTTCCCAAAAGAAAGGAATATATTCCGAATGTCAACATCCGCACACGAAACTGAAGTAGTTTTAGTTGGGAAGATGCAGAAAATATAATGTACTGCTTTTCCCAGCTTCAACGTGGGGCACGCACGTCAGATGGGGAAAGAAAAAAAATGAAAAAAGAAAAAGGCAAAAGGAAAGCGACAATAAAAATAAAAATAAATAAATAAATAAATAATGTGCTTCTTCTCTTTCGGGTCACCATTTTAATGCGTCCCGATCGCCATTTTAATGCGTTCCGATCCTGTTTATGGAGACTAGATTCCAGATTGGATTGGCAACGAATTTTTGCAACCTCGATTTTTCTGAGAAATCGTCGCTCCCCCGGCATTTAATATCCATTTTTTTAGTTGGAAAAAGATTGCCGTTGGGTCAAAGTCTATCAGCAAGGAGTTTAGACTGAGACTCGTGGATGTTTGATATTGGTATGTTGTCCTGCAAACACGGTCCTTCTCTTGATCTTCTAGAGGAATCGCCCGTTAGGCTCCTTTTATTTTATGAAAAATGTTTTTTCTCATTTTCTAATGTTCGGATTGCTTAAAAATTGAGTAATTAGAAAATGTCTACCTACTCACGGTAAATTTATGCTTAAAGTTTAGTCAATTCCTCTTTAAAAAATCAAAAGTCATTTTTTTTTTTCAAAATATAACTAGATATCAACATTTGAAATGGAAGCTTTGTGTTTGGGTACATGAACCCCAACACACGATCTTGAGCCCTTGGCAACAAACTCAAATCTAAAGACAGGGGTCGGGTCCACCATGCTCCATTAAGGCCAAGCCTGAGTCTAAAGGCTTGGGACCTAGACAACGGCGCCCATGTCTAGGTCCTTGACACTTAGGCCTAAGTTCACTAAGGCCAAGCCTCAGACCCTAGTCTCCTGGCCCTACTTGACTCCATGAAGATTAGGACCAGACCCTAATGGCCGTGCCCAAATAGCTAGAGCTCAAGCCCACTAGGGTTCCCGGCACCCATATTTGGATCCATTGAAAAGATTTGCACCTTGTCAAACCAATAACATAATTCTAATCTTCTACTTCCACCTTGAGAAAATTTCCTCAGCCACTCGAATGTTAGACTTGATGTAGCAATTTATGGGGCCTAAGTTCTCCACTTCTCTGTCAGTATTAGCTCGTGTTTGTTTAACGGGAACGAAAGTAGTTGAATGAGAATGGTCCCTTCATTTCTTTTTTTTGTACTTATGTTTGGTGACATGGAATAAGAGTAAATGAAAATAAAAAAACAATTGAGAATGAAGGTTGTTTTATCTTCGAGTTTCCATTAATATGGAGGAGCCGGGAACGAATTAATTGGAATGGATATTACTCGATATAAAATGCAATATTGTAGTTAAATCAAGAATTGTGAATCGATATTTCCCTCTCTATCTCTCTTTTTTTTTTGAACATATTTTGGTAAGTTTGAATTAATCGTTTAATTTGCCAGGAAAAAAATCTTACCAAGTTTTTATATGCAGTTCAAATATACCTTTTCTCCACAAGTAATCTTTTAATTGGCCTGATCAAACAGATTAGCAATCTATTGTTGCACCAAGTAAATAAATTTGTGAAATTCTATACTTTTTATGATCATAATTTTGTACACGAGTAGATATACGAGTAAATAAAAACACCAATTGTTATGACAACAATATGTGTAAAAGAAGTGTTAATTTCTAGGTCCTGCAGATAATAGAGTTTATTTTTAATAAATATTAATCAATGCAGTGATTTGGAAGGAGGGGGGGACTGTTCAAGGTACTAGACTTAAAAACCTACTTAATATTTTTTTTATTAGTAATTACATGCATGAGAGAAAATTGCATAACGAGCCAATAATATATAACATGAACAATATAAGTTTTTCTTTTACGTTTTCATGGAGATAGAAATGCTGGAGAGCACTATTGAGATAAGATTAGTATTTAGTAAAATGAGATTTAGTTTTTTGAGATTTCTTATATTTTAAAGATGCTGCAAAAAAAAAAATCAATAAAATAATTATCGATCCTTATAAGAGATAAATCTTCCCTTTCTAATTATTACCATGCCCTCTCCCCTTTCTAATTATTACCATGACAGGGCAAGTAATTTTTTAATTAACTTTTATACGAGAAGAAAAGAATAGATAATAAAATGAGTTAAAATAAATAATAAAAAGTCAAAGAGAGTACATGAAATTTAAACTCTCCTCGGCGGCGCAGCACTTGCTGGCCCCTTGTCCAGGTCTTCGGCTGGCGTCGTGCGGTAGCTATCACGACTTATACTATAATAGGCAATGAATCTGTAACCCACTTGCAATTGTTTTCCAACCTTCAGAGATTTGGATGATGAAAGATTAATTAATTTATGAAAAATACTTTTCGAGAAAATATTTTTTCCTCTAAGTTATTGAATAAATGAAAGTTAATTTCTCGCAAATGATATTCATGAAAATATTTTCTTAAAGAGAATTTTTTAGTAAGACAAATACACACGTACCTTATGACGAGAGATGATAACATAATTGATTCTTGAACTTTGAGCAAATGTATTTATTTTGTTTAGTGCAGTCCGTGAATTTTAGCCTAATAATTTCTTAATTTTAGTCTAGTGTGCAATATAATATCTAAACTTTTAATTTATTTGATATAATTCTTAGGCTTTGGGTACATGTTCAACTTAATCCATAACTCGTCTCTTCATTAATTTAAGTTCAGAGATAACAATGAATATGTTTGTATAGTTTAGGGATTAAGTTGAATATGCATTAAATAAATTGAAAGTTCAAGGACCACATGGCACATTGAGCTAAATTTTAGAAATCATATTAAACAAATTAAAAGCCGAATGACCACATTGTACATTGAATCAAAGTTCATCAATCATTTATATAATTTTCTCCGACAATAACTGTATAGGCCGGGGTCTTTAATTAACATTTCTTGGAGGTTTCCTCTTGTTTGTTGGGAATTTCCCTTGGATCTACGTTGAGCTGACTCAAGTCCTCCTTGCAATTTCTGCGCATTTGTCCCGAGATCGCTTTCCACGATCCACGTGAAAAAGCTTCCAACTAGGGGCCTTCTTCCTCCAATTTTGACTAAATTCTATAATACATTATCATGCGGACGGCTTAAAGTAGTATTGAAATATATAGTCTCGAAATCGATTGGTTCGTCATCGTCCGTCGCTCATTAAGAATGTGGATCGTTCCTTCCTCGATACTTTATCCCATTCGAACGCATCTAACCTTCGTCATCCTAACACGAGAAAAGTGTATTGCTAAACTAAAAATTTAAAAGATATATGAGGAGAAAATCTCTCTAGAATCCCCCTTTCCCAATATGCATGAGATATCTTTCCTGTTCCTACTAATCGTATCGAAATACTCGAAGTTAGATCTTAGAAGAATAATGCAATCTCTTTTTGGGGAATTTTTCGAAGCATGAAAAGGACATGTATATTAAGGGAGATTTTCTGGGGTTTGGCTTTATTTTTTTTTTTTTTTTTGAATTTTCATAATTAGCCTCGCAATGGGATTTTTTTTTTTTGGGTTGGAGCCCCGCAATGGAAGTTAAAAAAATAAAAAAATAAAAAAAATTGAAGGGTTAATATGTAAAATACGCATGTGCTACTACGATGGTGGGAGGAAAAGACGGAGGAAGTGGATCACTTTCCAACTCCACTTATAAATTGCCTTTGGATGGAAATACCCGGAAAGCAAGTTTGATTGAATATTGACTTTTTTTGGTCGGTTATTGAATAATGACTTGACGATCTTTGCACATCTCTCTCATAAAATGATAATAAAAAAAAATTAAATTTATTGCACTTATGTTAATTCAGTCCTAAACCTTTTAATTGTACAATTTAGTACAACATTTTATTTTTTATGTCAATTAAGTCTATCTGAATAAATTAATTTTAGCTAGAAATCGCTAACATGAACATTCTTAGATAATATTTTAATAATTTTTGGAATTTTTTTGGTGTTTTCCTTTTCTTCTCTTTACATTTTTTTGGGGGATTAAGGGCCGACAAAGGTTACTAACCAACACTTGTCGACACTAGGCTAGGGTTGCAACACCCTTGTTTGATCTAGGCATTGCAACCTCAATCGAGGTTGGCAAGGCGCCGGCACACCCATGCTTTGGCCAGTGAGGGGGTCAATGTCGTCTCTAGCAAGTCAATTCCTATTCTTCTCTTGAATGGCTTTACTCCAAAATATTGTTCATATTTGAGTGAAAAACATAAAAGAAAAAAAGAAAAGGATGAGATAGTAATATAAAGTCGCAACCTCCACAACACCAGAAAAATTAGAGAGAGAATCACAGAACCAAAATGGGAAATGCAGATAATATCGCTCAACTTAAATTAGAGCATTTAAGTTTTAAAAAAAAAAAAAAAAAAAACAATTTCTCTTTCAAAAGTTGTATATGAAAATGGAAAACTACCCACTAGCTGAAAAAAAAGAAAAAAGAAATACTCGAATTTATTTACGAAATGCACGTGGCCCGCACAATCTTGCGTTGGTTCGAGAGGGCAAGGCAGAGGAACGGGACACAAAAGGGTAAATAACGACAGGTCTTCGTCCTTGGAAATTGGGCCGGTCCAGACATCATTTGGAATAATAGTTCAAGCCCACTATCATACTTCAGATTTGGACCATAAAAGCGCATATAATAACTTTTTTTTTTTTTTTTTTTTTTTTTTTTTTTTTTTTCATGAGAACGAATTTAGAACAGAAATCCGTTTGATAATACAATTTCATTTTTTTATTTTTAGAACCAATTTTCACTTTAGAAATAAGTTTGATACAAAAATCGAAGTAAAAATCTTTTACTTTTCTATTTTTGGAACAAAAATGAAAAATAAAAACTTTACTTGTCATTTGCCCTCGCTACTAGCCGCTTTCCCACCGGTAGATAGCGGGTCGTCCATCGTCGGCTACTTGTTGTTTGTTAGTGGTCCACTGCCCATTGTCTACTGTCATTTGTTGGCCACTTAAAAGAGAAAATTTTGTATTGTTATCAAACGAATTTTTATTTCGGGAAGAAAAATTTTGTGTCAATATTAAATGCGTTTTTTCTTTGAAACTCGTACAGAAAAAATAATATAAAAATCAATTTCTAGCAAAAAATTAACTTTTGAAACAGAATGATTTTCATTTTAGCCCCAACATTACAAACACTAACAACTTGGCTCGCCGTTCGTCCCGAACGGGGCCTTCAGAATATCCCTTGTACAAAACGAGCCCTATCTTTATTCCGAGGGATGTATGAAGCACGCACTTCAAATCAAACAAACCCTAAATCTTCGAAGTTTAGCTATCGTACTCGTATCAAGAGATGTTGTCGGGGAAAAGGAGTCGTTTTGTACATGATGGATGGTCATTTTTGGCAGCTCAGACAATAGTCCTCCACCATCAACATCGAACCATCATTTCTTGTCTCGCCTAATGGCAAGAATCGAAACAGGAAAAAAAAAAATGTTGCTCCACGACGATGGAAACAAGATAAAACTTGATCAGCTGACTCATTTTTCTATAAATAATCGCTCATATTACTTATAAATATGAATAAATAGAAAATTATTTTCATCATTCAAGAAAATAATCAGACGGAAATTATCGTTGATAACGAAAATATTTTTTATTGAATGATGTGATTTATTTAAGTGATGCAAAGATTATTTTTAGGAAAATAAATTTATAAAATATTTATTTTTTTGTGAAACAAACAAAATCTTAATAAACTATGAAGCACCAAATATTGTTGTAAAAATATTTTTGTAAAACATGTTACGTATATAGCTCATAAAAATGAATGATCAAAGATAGCCCATGAAATTAATTGAACATAAATTATTATCGATAATGAAAATATTTTTTATTAAGTGATTATTTTAAATAGCGCAAGCGATCATTTTTACAATAATTTTTTTTCAAACCATTAATTTTTCCAAAACAAACCGAGCTTTAATCAATTATTAAGCACTAATTATTATGATTTAATTAGCTTTTTCCTTATGAAAAAATTGCATGAATTATAACATGGACAAACTAAACATTTCCCCCTCTGACCGACTGTACGGTGGTCTGCGTGCGTGGGTGCGTGAGATAGAGAGAGAGTAGAAGTTGACAAGACAAATGGTAATGGTATCGATTCAACCTGTCGGCCCAATGCTTCCACGTAGTTGCCAAACAAAGATATGATGAAAAAGGGGTCAATTCCATAAAAAACCCTCAACTATAGCTTTAGTCCCAAAATACCTCAAACTTTTTTCCGAAAAAAAACCCTCAACTTTTACTTTAGTCCCAAATCTACCCTCCGCAAAAAATCACCGTTAACTCCTCCTTTTTTTTTTTTTTTTTTGAACGGAGGAAGCCGGCGCCGGCGAGGATGGCCTCGTCGGCGCGGAGTCGCGAGGGTCGCCCGGGCGGCCTCGCGGGCGTCGGCGAGGGCGGCCTGGGCCCCGGGCGACCCTCGCCGGCGTCGCGAGGCCCGCCCGGCAGATCCGCTCGGGCGGCCCTCGCCGGACGCCGGCGAGGGTCGCCCTCGCCCGGATCCGGCCTCGGGCGCCCTCGCCCGACGCCGGCGAGGGCCGCCCGAGCCTCGCCGAGATCCGGCGAGGGCGACCCAGCGAGAGTGAGGGCCACCCAAGCCGATCCGGCGAGGGCGGCCCTTAGCCGGATCTCCGCGGCCCTCGCCGACGTCGGGCGAGGGCCGCTCGCCGCCGATCGGACGAGGCCGCCGCCAGCCGGACGGACGAGGACCGCCCGAGCCGGATCGGCTTGGGTGGCCCTCGCCCGATGCCGGCGAGGGTCGCCTAGGCCTGCGCGGCCCTCGCCCGACGCCGGCGAGGGTCGCCCGACGGGCCGCCCTCGCCCGACGCCCGCGAGGCCGCCTGGCGACCCTCGCGACTCGGCGCCGCGAGGCCATCCTCGCCGGCGCCGGCTTCCTCCGTTCAAAAAAAAAAAAAAAAAAGGAGGAGTTAACGGTGATTTTGACGGAGGGTAGATTTGGGACTAAAGTAAAAGTTGAGGGTTTTTTTCGAGACAAAAAAAAGTTTGGGGTATTTTTGGGACTAAAGCTATAGTTGAGGGTTTTTTATGGAATTGACCCGATGAAAAAGTTTGGGAAATATAAAATGGGATTGTCCCTCTTTGAAGTCATATCGCAACTCTATTTCGATTTCCAATGTTTATTTATTTATTTATTTAAGTGATTGGATGTACCATGCGTTGTCACATTCCTAAGCATGGGTTAAAATTGTTTGGCGTTTGTAGCACATGAGGTGTCCTTGAGCAGCCTAAATCATTGTGGTAGGAGGTGGCTGGAGGACCAACTTAAGGTTAGAGACTTGTCTAAACTTTACCTTAACTTCTTTGCTTTCCAATTTACATGCATTTGTCGAAGAGTTCTAAGAGTTTTTCTTATTTTTCATGGTATATAAAAATGGTAGAGAGTATTATTGATATGAGATTGGTAAAATGAGTTTTAGGTTTGAGAGGTTTATTATATTTTAAAGATACTACAAATAATTTTTTGCAATAAAATAATTCTTGATCCTAATAAGAGATAAATCTTTTCTTTTTAATTATTACCATGACAAGGCAAGTAATCTTTTTATTACCTTTTATACGAGAAGAAAAAGAATAGATAATAAAATGAGTTTAAAAAAAAAGTCAGAGAGTATATGAAATTTAACGTTTAGGCTGGATTCTCTCCTTGGCCGCGCAGCCCTTGCTTGCCCCTTCTCTAGGTCTTCGACTGGCGTCATGCAGTAGCTAATCACGGCTTTAACTACAATAGCTATGTAGCCTATAAACTTTAGCTTATTGTACAATATGATCCATAAACTTTCAATTTATTCAATGTAATCTCTAAATATTTAGTATATGTTCAACTAAGTCCATAAATTGTATTAAAATATTCAATATCGTTATTCTATTAATTTAAATTTGGGGACAATATTGAACATTTTTGTATAGTTTAGGGATTAAGTCGAATATGTACAAAAAATTTAAGAACCACGTTAATTAAATTGAAAGTTCACAAATCACATTACATATTGAACAAAAGTTTAGGAATTACATTGAACAAATTTAAAGTTCAGAGACTATATTATATATTGGGTCAAAGTTTATAAATCATTTGTGTTATTTTATCTTATGACGACTATATAGGATTAGAGATGGGTTAGGTCTTTAATTAACATTCCTGGAAGTTTCCTCTCGTCTGGTGGGAATTTCCCCTGGGGTCCATGTTGATCTGACTCAAGTCCTCCTTGCAGTTTGTGCGTATTTGTCCCTATAACCACTTTCCACGAACCTCGTGAAAAGAAAGCTTCTTTCCTCCAATTTTGACTAAATTCTATAATACATGATCACGCACGATTTAAAGTATTATCGAAATCAATAGTCTCGAAAATCGATTGGTTCTTCGTCATCCGTCACTCATTAAGAATGTCAATTGCTCCTTTGGCAATATTTTATCACGTTTGAATGCATCTAATTTTCGTTGTCCTAGGCAAGAAAACGTATTACTAAACTAAAAGTTTAAAAGATATATGAGGAGAAAATCTCACTAGAATCCCCCTTTACCAATATGCTTGAGGTATATTTCCTATTCCTACATAATCGTATCAGAATACTCGTGGTTAGATCTTAGAAGAATAATGTAGCCACGATTGCATCTTTTTAATAATCTTAACTTTTTTGGAGGAATTTTTCCAAATATAAAAAGGGCATGTATATTAAGAAAGACTTTTGAGGGTTGGGCTTTTTTTATTTTATTTGATTTCCATCATTAGCCTCGCAACGAAAGTTTTTATTTTGGGGGGTCGAATCTCACTATGAAAGTTAAAAAATAAAAATAACACGAAAATTGAAGGGTTAATATGTAAAATACGCATGTGCTCCTACGATGGTGGAGGGAAAGGGTGGAGAAAATGGATCACTTTCCAACTCCACTTATAATCACTATGGTTTGTTTCGATGGTCACCCTTTCTTTATGGAAAGTGAAAAGTATGCAGTTCAAATCCTCCATTTTCAGGAAAGATTGAGATGGGGACGAATAAGGAGACGTGGCAAAAGTCTAAAAGTGAAAGTTAGAATAAGAATAAAATATGATCGACAAAAAAAAAAACTCCACTTATAAATTGCCTTTTGACGAAAATACCCTCCATGTAGAAAGCAAGTCTGATTGAATAATGACTAGATGAGCACAACACATCTCTCTTAAAAAATTATCAAAAAAAAAAGCCTCAAATTTAATTGTACAATTTAGTACAATATTATAATTTTTTGTCAATTAAATCCATTTGAGCAAATCAATTTTAACCAGAAATCGCTAATATCAACAGTCTTAAATAATATTTTAATATTTTTTGGCATTTTTTCTTTTTTTCTCTTAACTTGTTTTAGGGGAACTAAAGGCCGATAAGAGTTGCTAACCGATACTTGTTGACATTGGGCTAGGGCCGCAATGCCCTCGCCTGATCTGGGCATTAGGCAAGGGTGTTGTGAACTCAGCCAGGGCTAGCAAGGTGCGGCATACCCCCGCTTTGGTTGGTGAGGGGGTGAAGATCCTCTCTAGTAAGTCAATTCCTATTCTCTTGAATGGTTTTACTCCTAAGTATTTTTCATCTTTGAGTGAAAAAACATAAAAGAAAAGAAAAGGATGAGACAGTAATATAAAGTTGCAATCTCCACAACCAGAAAAATTGGAGAGAGAAAATCACAGAACCAAATTGGAAAATGCATATAATATTGCTCAGCTTAAATTAGAGCATTTAAGTTCCAAAAAAATAAAATTCTCTTTTAAAAATTGTATAAGAAATCATTTATGGGGGAAATGACTTCGCCCTTGACGAAATATCTCCTTTTAATTCTCTAATTTAATTCTTGAAAAAGGTTAGAATCGCAACAATGTCGAAAATGGAAAACTACCCACTACCTTAAAATGAGAAAAAAAAAATACTCGAATTTATTTACGAAATGCCAGTGGCTCGCGCAATATGCGTTGGTTCGAGAGGGCAAGGGAGAGGAACGGTGTACAAAATGGTAAATAACGAGATGTATTCATCCTTGGAAATTGGGCCGGGCCAGACATCATTTGGAAAAGCCCACTATCATACTTGAGTTTTAAACATTGGACATCCTTGCTTCTTTAGTTGACATTGTGCACTTGATCTCCTATTACTTCGCGGCCCAGCTTGACGATAAAGTTGCGCATTTAACCATTTTATTACTCTATTTTTCTATTCCTAAGAATAAGTTTGGAGTAAATCCATTTGGTAATGCAATTTTATTTTTAGAACAATTAAATATTCCGTAAAATATGTTTGGAACAAAAATCGAAGTAAAAATTTCTTCCTTTTTTTTAATTTCTAGAACAAAAATAAGAAATAAAATCTCTATTTATTGCTCGCCCTCACTACTAGATGGTTGCTCACCATTCGTCACCAGCTACTCACCGTCTATCAGCGGCCCATTGCCCATTCTCCGCCGCTTTGTTTGCTAGCCGCCAAGAGGGAGAAATTGTATGTCGTTATCAAACGAATTTATTTGGAAATATAAATTTTATGTTATTATCAAACACATTTTTTTCTCAAAAACTCATATGGAGAATAAATTTTGAAACAAAATGATTATTATTTGAGTCCTAAGATTTGCAACACCGTCACCTCGGCTTGCCATTCGCCCCAAAGGGGGCTCTCGGAATAGCCCTGAATCTTGTGTTATCGAACGAGCCCTATCTTTAGTCCGAGGGATGTGTGAAGCACGCACTTCAAATCAAACAAACCCTAAATCTTCAAATTTTAGATATCGTACTCATCTCGAGAGATGTTGCCGGGGAAAAAGAGTCGTTTTGTACACGATGGATGGTCATTTTTAGCAGCTCAGGCAATAGTCCTCCGCCATCAACATCGAACTATCATTTCTTGTCTCACCCAATGGCAAGAATCGTAACAGGAGAAAAAATGTTGCATGCGGTCCTGTTGGCAAAGGGATTTGAGGAGTCCGATTGAAGAATATTAGGTTTGGGATTCGATTCTCATAAATACCGTACACATGTACATAAAAGATATGAGTAAAACTTTAAAAAAAAAATGATGGCATCACGGTATAGCTTGTTGATTGATGCAAAAATTATTTTTTAAAATTATTTATTTTCTACAAAATAAACTGAATAATGACACTAGACATTATAATTTAATTAACTTTTTCCTTACGAAAAGATTGGATAAATTACACCCTGGACAAACCGAACATTTCCCGGTCGGACTATATGTATAGTGGTGTGCGGGAGAGAGTGGAAGTTGACAAGACAAATGGCTTCGAATTTCCTGTCGGTCCAGTGCTTCCACGTAGTTGCCTAACAAAGATATGATGAAAAAATGTTAGGAAATGTAAAACGGGATTGTCCCTCGTTTATGTCATGTCACGACTTCTAATTCGATTTTCAATGGGTCTCTTTTTCTTATTTAAGTGGTTGGATGGTGCCTGACAGTTTTCACGCACCTGAGGCACCTCCACTAATCACTTCTCTCCCGAGCCCTTGTTTAGCAGGTCTATGTTGGATCATTGTTATTTTTATTTTTTTATAAAAGTAAATATTATATATGATTTTCAACCACAAAACTATATAGGTTGTGAGGCTCGGCACCAACATATACTCAACGGGACAACATGCCACCTGGAATGGGGGCCGAGATCACGAAAGGATACAACAACGAAAACCGGGGAGCGGCAAATGCCAACCCTCGCCGACAAGCCTAACAAAAACGTTGGGATTTATGTCCCAGCTACGTTGTAATCTCCTGTTTCTCGGAAATCAACAACTATATCAAAAGCCAAAGCTTTATCTTTGACTGCCTTGATAAGGTATTGTTTCATAGAAGGTAGGTAGAGGGATCATTGTTATTTATACAAGTATTTGTGAAAGATCGTGTCTCGGGGGTTCGAGCAGGTAATTCGATAGATATTGCGACACGATGCATTTCTACTGTGATGTTCCAAAGCATGGCTTAAAATCGTGTTTACGTTCATAGTACGTGAGGTGTGCTCGAGTAGTCTGATTCATTGATCGACTTAAGGTTAGAGACCCGTCGAAACTATACCTAAACTTCTTCGTTGTCCAATTTACATGCATTATTTGAAGTGTTCTTATACGGCGCAAGCCTCAGTTAAATCGACATGATATATCACTAATTGACCACTAGAAAAATATAGAGTTAAGTACTTAAACGTTAAAGTACTTTTACACGATAACAAACACCACACTTGCTTTACGCGCGTATAATTCCTTTTGCTCCATAATAACGTTGATTTTCCCTAAATTCGATAGACTCAACATAAAGCAGAGGAGATGGAAGCCTTACTAAAAATCATGTATGCATGTGTATTTTACGCGAAATTGTGAGCATTTACTAATCATTTGTCCTTTTGGCCAATAGAAATCATAGTGGTTTCCCTATATTAAGTTATTTTACTCTATTAGTATTGGGAATACACAGTGGAAACTCGATATGTTCACTTAGGGAGATTGCTAAGGGGGAGTTTAAGTCTAAGTCCGTTAACTTATCCAGTTGAACCTACCTTCACTTAAAAATTTAATTTCATTAGTTATGGGCTAATTACACTAGTTCTCTAATGTGAGATTTCTCTAATACAACTCACACGTCATTCTCATAATTTCTCTCTTATGTGTGAACTCAATATTGGGTCTGCTCTCCCTTAATCTAGGTCTCTTATTGCATCAAAATATCTCATCTTGAATCGCCATCAAGGTCCAACTTCATTTTAAAGTTTGCTATCGAGCCCGCTTTACTACTCCACAACCCTTATTGCTCAAAAATCACATTGGTCACTAACATTTGGCTCGATACCATTTGTTAGAGCGCATAATAATAGCTTGATATCTTCATTGGATATATTACCAATGAGGAGTTCAAGTCCGAGTCCATCAAAATATTTAATTAAATTCCTATTCACTCAAAAGTTTAAGTCAATAAATCGTGGACCAATTATATCAATTCTCCGATAAAAGATTTCTCTATCAAAAGTCTCGCGTAGATGCTAACAATTGGAAGTGCTTATGAACACTCGATTTCCATTATGGAGAATCATACCACATTTTTCCATGGAAAAAGTTCCGCCCGAGGTAGCAAATTTCGAAATGGGTTTCTTCACCTCCTATCTAATATCCATTAGTGGTGCTCACGTGGAAAATTGACAGGAAACATTACTATAGGAGTTACGTACCAAATTCAGCTCCACGTAGTTCTACATGAATTTATAAAAATTTTCTTGTTTGGATAGTTTTCGGCAAATTTCGATAATGATGATGAGCAATTGGGTGTGCCACTACGTGCAAATTAATCTAAAATTGAGGAGACCAAAAGATGCCCAGTGATGATGAATTAGTGGAGGATGAGAGGAAGCATGCGAGGAATGAAGTGGGAAGATTCACGATTTGATTCTGAATTCGATGTTTGGTTGGTAAATAATTAAATTGGAATAAAGTAAAAACCTTAGTGGAAAGCTGACTTAGCGAAAGGCAACTTCTCCGAAAATCTCAGATGGTCAATTTACAAGAAAAAAATATGAAATAATAAATAAAAAGAGGCTGCAGAGATTGGACGGTGATCATAGCACAGCTCCACACAAATTAATTAATCAATAAATACATTGCACAATAAATAAACATCATGTAAAAAATGTGAAAATAACGGCGACCGCTGGTTGATCCACCGCTTTTCTGGGATTCAATCATGACAAGCCACTTAAGATAAAACGCAATTGGGATTATTTTTAATGTTTTTGCATCTCCACTAATCTATTTTTAATTTTTTTTTTTTTTTTTTTTTATATTTAAATTTATTTAATAATTTAAGATGGGGATGTCTCTCTCCCCCACACATTGGATTTTACTTTAAATTGAGATAGACCTTTCAATGGGACTGCGAGTCTATCGAGTTAGGTCAACTCACATTAACGCAAAGTCAAGAAATGAATTGCATTAAGTCATCCCAAAAACCAAGGTCAAGAAGCCAGTTCTATCACCACATAGTATAAGAAATACACAAGTTCTACTCATATGAATTTCTTCTACACCAAATGATGATGGTAGTTGATAATAGTGATAATTTCATTGAGATATCCTCTTGAGTATCGATATATACTATGGTCATATTTTCCTTCATCCGTAATTAGAGGGAATTTCTGCCACCTAACTTAGCATCGCATGAATATATAAGTCATATATAAATAAACATGCAACTCCACCTTTGACCACCATCAACTGTATCGTTCGAAATAGCATGCATCACTATAATAATAAGTATTTCTACTGCTAGATTGCCTCTGACCGCTGAAGCCATCCTTCATTGTTGGACCACCAATTGGTGTAAGTCTCAACCACCTCTCCACCATCACCACAATTGTTATCATGCCCCTTCAACCTCCGTATCGCCGTCGCCAGAACCAATTGCCACACTGCCGGCAACACCGTTGTTGTTTCCTCTGCCATGGTGGCAACCCCTAGTCCATTGAGACCACGTCGAAGTGCACTTATTGGTTGCTTTTCATGCAATTCAGCATTTTTCTTATTTCCATTGACCGATGAATATGTACCTAAAAATCAATCTCTGATGTGCCGCTCTACTTAAAAGTGCCAAAAATTAAATTTGGCAACACTTGACCATGTTAACAAAGATACCCTTAATTTACACAATGATATTGTACAAATTCTAGATGGATCTTTGATATATATATATAGATGTATGTATATTCTAGGATGATTATTCTATACATGCAAGTACGTGGTCCGACATTCACAATAAAAAAGGGATGAGGAGGAATCTAAGTATGATGATAAAATATGGCTCCATATGGAAATAACAGCAGCATTCAGATTCCACTAAGCTCCTAAAAAAGGGAAAAAGAAAAGGAAAAAGAAAAGAAAGAATTTTGCAGAATCATCCCACTAAGACGAAAGATGTTTACTGGGACAAGGCGATGCGTATAATTTATACATTCTGATAAAAGAATCTAATTCAACATTTTTGTCTTTTTTTTTGTCATTTTCTTTTCAAAATTTTCCACACGTTGCGCACTTTGGTCGGTTTACATTAGACCATACAAATTCTAATGACGACGGCCCTTATATTATAATGAACTCTCGTACATAATTTAGTTCCATCTAGCAAAAAAGCAAAGTAGAAAAAAGCTTATGGTGGAATGTTACTAGTCACCCCATTTCAACCAATTAAGAATTTTCATTTTATACGCATGATATAGATAATTTTTTATTTATATTTGAAATGAAATGAAAAGTTCGCCGACAATTTATTTCATCTCTCAGATCAGCAACGATTTCATCTCCCACATTTACAATCCATATTTCTAATGAATTTCACAGGCGTGATAAATTGCTTGGCGTGGGCATTATTAAGGAAAATGAGATCACTAATTAAGAAGTTAATTTAACAATTTTTTAATGCAAAAATTCAACAATTACTTAGCCAAAATCAAGGAACTATTCGCACATTGTTAAATAAAAATAAGGAATGCCCATCTTTG
Organism: Corymbia calophylla; assembly: GCA_014182845.1. Lineage (NCBI taxonomy): Eukaryota > Viridiplantae > Streptophyta > Magnoliopsida > Myrtales > Myrtaceae > Corymbia > Corymbia calophylla. Next base: position 2,977,690 of record CM024702.1, read on the forward strand.
ATAATTTTGTTATCATCTAATTGTTTCCGAATGGGTCCATTCAACGCTGAAAAATATCACAATGTGATAAAAGAATCAATTAAAAAAGATCCTATAATTAAAATTAGGAATTTGATTGGCCCTTCAATTTGTGAATTTTTATTCATTGAAATGAAAAATAAAATAAAAATAGAAGTAATACGAAGTAGGGATCCTTTCAGGAAGTGATTGGTCTGCTTGGAAAAGGGGGTTAAACTTCAGTTCTTCCACTTTCATTCATTGATTCACTACTTCTTCAGATGAGATAGAAGAATCTCTATCTCACAACAAGCTAGGAAATTAACAAACGACCCATTTTGAAATCTGGAGAGGGGGATCAAGGTCAAGAAGTTATTGAAATTTTTTCTTTAAGAATTCGAACAATTGAACTATTCTATATATTAATTGAATAATTTCAACAAAAGATATCCACTAAAGATGTCGATACATGTAAAAAAAATTTTGAACCCATGAATTTCACATCCCAATAATTGGATATTTCGATATGCCAAATAAAATCGATGGTGAACATGATTGGTAATTTGAATTTAATTGATATGGTGGATTATATACATAATGCGGTAATTAGAATCTAATCCGCTTAATTGGATATTAATTCATAGTTTATCCTTATTTTCTATATTTTTAATTCACAGTGAATATATAAGCCATATATAAATAGACATGTGACCCCATCAATTGCATCTTTCGAAATAGCATGCATCACTATAATAATAAGTATTTCTACTGCCAGATTGCCATTGACCGCGAGACCCATCCTTTTTATTGCTGGACCACCAGTAACGAAAGCCTCCACCGCCACTCCACCATCACCACAATTGTTATCTTGTCACTTCAACCCCCATACCGCCGTTGCCAAAACCAACTGCCGTGCTGCCGGCAGCATCACCGCCGCCACCGCTTTTGCCGCCGTTGCAGCCCCTAATCCACCAACACCACGTTCAAGTGCATTTATCGGTTACTATTTATATATCATGCGATTCAGCATTTTTTTATTTTGAATTGATTGATGAATGTGTACCTGAAAATTGATCTCCCATGCGTCAAACTACTTAAAAAGTGCCAAAAATTAAATTTGGCAACACTAGGCGATGTTAACAAAGATACCCTTAAATTTTTTTGGTCAGGAAGATACCCTTAATTTACAAAATGGTATTGTAGAAATTCTAAATGGATCTTTAATGTATATTCCTAGGATGATTTTTCTATACAAGCAAGTACGTGGTCCGACATGCTCCACACTTAAAAAAGGAATGGAATGGAAAAAAAGGAATGGAATGGAATCTAAGTATGATGATAAAATGTGGCTCCAAATGCAAAAAAACAGTAGAATTCAGATTCCACTAAGCTCCTTAAAAAGGGCGAAAAAGAAAGAATTTTGCAGAATTGTCCCACTAAAACCATAGATATCTCCGAGCCCTTCAATTCCAGTCCGTACACACTGGGCAAGGTGAAGGGTATAATTTATATATTCTGATAACAGAATCTAATTCAACATTTTTGTCTTTCTTTTTTTTTTTGTCATTTTCTATTCGAATTTTTACACATGTTGCGCACTTTGGTCGGTTTGTATTAAACCATAGAAATCCTAATGATGGTGGTCCTTATTTTATAATGATCAAAATGCTTATGGTCAAAAAATTACTAGTCTCCCATTACGATCAATTAATTTTTTCATTTTATACGCATGATATAAATAAGTTTTTGATATTTGAAATGAAATGAAAAGTTTGCCGACAATTTATTTCATCTCTCGGATCAGCAATGATATCATCTCCCACATTTACATTCCACATCTCTCATGCATTTCACATGCATGATTAATGTAGTTATAAACTACTAACCACTAAATCATTAGGTCAACCACGATTATTTGAGAAGATAAATTGCTTGGCGTGGGCATTATTAAGGAAAATGAGAACACTAATAAAGAAGTCAATTTTACAATTTTTTAACGTGTTGACTTTTTCAATAGGATGTGTGTATTCGAACAATTGAACTATTCTACATATTAATTGAATAATCTTAACAAAAAGTATCCACTAAAGATGTTGATACATGTAAAATTTGTTTTGAAACCATGAATTTTGCATCCCAATAATCAGATATTTCAATATGCTGAATAAAATTGATGGCAAACATGATCGGTAATTTGAATCTAATTGACATGTGGATTATATACATAATGCTGTAATTAGCTAGGTAGCACTGACACGGACACGCGACACGACACGATACGACACGTTGTTTTTCAAAAACTAGAGAATTTCGACGAAAGTAATGGTTAAGTAGGGAGAAATGGACAACTACAAGGTGAGTGGGTGCTCTTTTGTTTGATTCGCAAAATATTAAATAAAAATAAAATAAAATAAATAAATAAACAGCAAGATACTAAAGATTCCACACTCAGGTACAGTACAAGGCGACTTGACCTTGGCTGGCTGCCTGCGAGGTGTGAGGCTCAGTTCTCATCTCGCGAGCTCTGTTCCAGTACGTTCTCCTCCCACCACAAGATTGTTGGAATCCCTCGTCCGCTTCGCCTCGCTTCGGTCCTGCCTGAGCTCAGGTACGCTTCCCTAGCACCTCCTCCTCTCGCTTGATCTACCCATCTCGCGTGTCGTTTCTTTCCCTTTTGTTCTGGTTGCGAATTCCGCATTCGAAAATGGAGATTCTTCCGGTTCGTCGGCATGCGAAGCCTTGTGGGGCTCGTGGGTTTCTCTTCTTTTCACTTCTTCTTTTGTCTGACGCTCTTTCCTTGGCGTCCGATCGCTGCTTTCGAAGATCGGTCCACTGGGTATCCTCTGGATTCGTGTGAGTCGCGATTTCCGGTGTATCTTGGGATGAATCTCGAGTTCGTGGGTTTTGTATCGTGCGATGTGGCCCTTCGCTGATCGGGATTTGTTGTTTTCTTTTTTCAGCTGAGGATGGGTCGATTTCAGTACTTGTCTTTGTAATTGATCGGTTTGTCTTTCTAGAAAACGACTGAATTTTGCCCGATGCTCGGATTTGTCTTTTGTGACATTTGATGATTGGAGTGCTTCCCTCGTGTTTCTTCTCTTTATGGTGCTGTTATTTGTAGTATATCTTGTGATTTTGTTTTGGTTTCTAGCATTGATCCTGCTGTTCTCGAAGATAACTAGGTTGTGTGCGTGGATGGTCTTATCATTTCTTATATTTGTTGAGTTGCCACTCGTGCTTGTTCAGCCCCTGTGGACAACTTGAAGGATTCATGGTGTATGCAGAGACAAGTTCTTAGCTTTGTTGAACAGTCAGCATGCGTTTTTCTTTTTTTCTTTTTTTGCTTTGTTTCTTGGAAGATTTTCTAGGTGCTCATGTCCTGCAATCATTGGTTCTTGTTGACAAACTTTGATATACAACTTTTTCTAAACCCGCCTTACATAGGTAAACCTCTATATATGGTTTTATAGACCATAGGTAATGTCAAGTTATCAACAGTGCTTTGTTGAATCGTGCAAATGCAATTTGACAACTTCAGTTCCATGTTTTGGAAGCTTAGGAGCGTCTCTTCTAGTTGGTTGAGGCTCCTGATGTGTGGCTTAAATCAACATAAATTTTGTCTGTCGTGGAGAGTTGTTGTTTTTTGTGGTAAAAGAGAAACGGGTCCTATATGTTAATTTTATTGTTTTTTAACTGAGTTAATCTTCAGCTGCCTTGTAAAGCTATTAATTGCTGCTTGTAAAAGGAGGTCAAAGTTTCTGCTTGTTTTAAACCGGTTTTAGGTAACAAGCACAATGTCAGATGGAGAGGAGACACATTGGTGCCACCAGTGCAGCCAGCGATTCAGCCTTCATGGCCAAGAAGTAATTTGCCCTACTTGCAATGAAGGTTTCGTGGAGGAACTGACCGAAAGTCATGGCTCACCTACTGAAGAATTTTTCATGCCTAACTCTGGGGACTTTCCTCGTGGAACACCTCATATGATTGATATTATGTTTGCTTTAATGAGAGAGAATGCTATTGGCTCAAGGAGGGGATTCAGGGGCACTGCTGGTTCCACGATGAGAGAACTATTTGCTGGCCGAAATCCCGACTTTGATGGTAGAAGGCATCTCAGTTCAGTTCCAGAAGAAACACGGGGTTTCATTCCTCCCACTTCTTTCATGTCATTTCATGGTCAGATACCCGATTCAGCCTTCTTGCGCCACAGTAGAGCGAATGGACCAATGGACATTGACTTTGATCATATCTTTGTGGGCCCAGAACTGGAAGAAGTGATCGAGGTTCTATCACTGAATGACCAGCCAGGTCCAGCCCCTGCACCTCGTTCTGCTATCGACGCAATGCCAACCATCAAAATTACCCAGACGCATCTACGTGCCGATGCAGATTGCCCTGTGTGCAAAGAGGAATTCGAGTTGGGCTCAGAAGTGAGGATGATGCCTTGCCACCATATTTATCACTCCAATTGTATCATCCCCTGGTTAGTTCGCCACAATTCATGCCCGGTTTGCCGCTTTGAGATGCCTGCTCAGGGTAGTGATGGTGGTAGTCATAGTGGAATGGGGAATGCTCGGCAAACCCATGGAAGGACTCGTCGCCTGTCTTCTCTGTGGCCTCCTCTCTAGCTCTTCAAACCCAAAGATATTGCTATATTCATAGGAATCATGAGATAGACGGGAGTGATCTGAAAATGACCGTCTAATTACCGAGTGTCACCTTTCAATAATGGAAGTAAGAGATACATCCCGGCACATATGTATATATGGGTAGGTATGGGATTTCAGTGCGGACGCAAAGTCTTGCTGATTCTGTACTGTATGTAACTCTGTACCGTTCTTCAAAACATATATCCCTGTTTAAACCTGCTGTTGTTGAATGAACCTGCTGTTGCTGGTTTGCTTATACGTGAAGCAATGCTCTTATCTAATCTGTGAATCGGTGGTGCTGGAAAGGCGTTTCTTGCTTGAGTTCTTACAATTTCTCATGCAGCTTCATGTTTGCTTCAGTTGCTCTTTATACGTTCGGCATACTGTTTCGAGGTCTGTTTTGGGATGACTGTGCAGCTTTTAAGATTTGATTTTAAATAATGTTAAATGCCTCAAATGTTTAAAAGTACAAAATAATATCAGATTTTCTTTTATTATTATTCTGACGGGAAAGTCATGAGCGGAACTCAGAATTCACCCGTGCAGACACGCCATCAATTTTATCAATAAAATTCCTGATCTTTTTATACTATAAGCAAAGACTTGACTCAATATTAGTGCTGTCAAAATAGATTATGAATTTATTTTTTAATCTATATATAATAGGATGAGTCTTCATATGGGTTAATTATATTAAGTAAAATTGATTAAAAATGGATGTAGAATGAAAATTAAAAAATAGATGGATCTTAATGGTTCTAATTTCTATGGATCCAACCAATCCAAGAATTTTCCCTATAAAATCCACCATGAGACTTTTTCCCCATGGGGAAGAACATGGACTGCTGTATAACCTGTATTAATTGTACTTCTTTGTCATCGCAGTTAGAGGCGAAATGAATAGTTTATGATGGGTGTTGAGATAAATTTCGAAAATATTTTCTTGTGGAATAAAATAAAAATAAATTCAGGGATGAGGGCAAAGTATTCCCGTATCTTTTAGTGAAATTAGCTTTAGATAGGTCAAATTTTGTTCCTATTTTATATGGAGTGAATAATGGGTCTTATATATATCAAATCTTATTAATATCTTTGGTTTGCTCCTATTCAGCCAAGCCCACTCATGAATCAAGTCTACTTCTCACCGTTGGCGCCATATAGAGATAAGTTATTATTTCCGACCGACCATATCAGGTCAAAATATTCAATAAATTGCTGTGCATATTCCCGTTCAAATATCTATCACATCAATATAGCAGAAAAAATTTTCCCTGTATCATCTGCTAGCATATATTGTTGAAAATAAAACATTGTCATATAAAGCATACTTATATAAGAAAGTACAAAAGAAATGAATCTGTGCAGGCGGAAATTAGAGACTTTGGTTGAATATGGTGTAGATTATTCAAAACACGATTGCTTTCTCTAGCACCTCTTACGAAAAGACCCCATAAATAGCTTCACTCATTCAAAGGAGGAATCAACATCTTTGTGCTTGTTTTGGGGACCAAAACTTGATTCTTGATCAATTATAGCTCACTCTATTCTCGCCTTGTAAGGTATTCTCTCCTCTTAATTAGGTCTTTATCCACTCTTTTTTTCAAGAAAATAATAATAATAATTTCTGAGGATTTTTGCTACAAGCATTCTGCTGGTTTTTTTTGTATTGAATTTGGGAATCTATGGAGCAGGTTAATGTCTTTTCGAGAATCACTGGGAAGAGAGAGGACGGGTACCATGATCTGGCGTCTCTGTTTCATGTAAGGTTTCTTGATCATCCCTTTTTCCTTCCATGTCCCAGTTTATGGTGCGAAATATACCAAGGTTTGAGTCAAAATCGGCCGTGCCAGTGCCGATCACAAGAATGGGAGACATGCTAAAAGTCACCAAGGAGTATTAGTGCATATTTGGTTATCGACAAGCCTAAGGATAAAGACTCAATAATCGACAGCAAAGCAAGAAGCTGAAGCTACCACATGTTCAACTGTTGAAATACGGTCAAGTTTTGGATGAAAACATTTGAAACATTCAAGAGAGTGCGAAAGGTAGTTAAGGAGTGGCACAATTAAAGAGCAGTCGATATCCTGACCATGAAATCGTTGTTGATAAACTGGGAAGCATCTGAGCACGATCGAGGCTTTTGTAAGGGAAAAGGGCAAGATAATTGCAAAGGCAAAGGGGCATTGATCGAAGTGGTTACTCACAAATGGATAACTATTTAGTAGTTACCAGGCTTCTTTATAAATACCGTTATTCAGCAAGAGAACCTCGGACAATAAATCAAAATGTTATTACTTTATCTTTACATTTCTCGCATCGCACCACTTTATTTTTCTCACCGATCGCGTAAACTTAATCATCCCTAAGATTATTGGGAAAATATTAGATAACATTGTAAAATAAAAATTGATAGAAATCTTATTACAAATACTGTCCTTAAGGATGATTTCGCCTCTCGAAATATGAAACTTGGTATATGCTCTCTAGTTCGATTCGATTCCAAGGTGGAACTAGGAAAGATCGGTTCCCAAAATTCTAAATTAGGAATTGGATCAGTTAGATCTAGGAATGAGAATCGGATTGATGGTTTGGTTTGATCCAATAAATCGATCGCTTTTTTTTCCCATTACATTTTTCTCATTATTTGGAACCGGATCTCAATAGTATTTAGTTCACATTTTACTAATTTTTTTTTGAAAAATAATAAAAAGGGTATATTTAATCGGTTTGGTTCCCCATGGTCCGGTCCGATTCCCTATTAGAATGAGATCGATCGACCACCAGTTCCACTTTTAAAAACTGAGAACCAGATCGACCCTTCCAAGGATTGGACCAAATCGATCGGTCCAATCTAATCCAATCCGGGCGATTTCTAATTTGGGCAATTCGTTTTACACGCTTCCAAATGCTCCCGACTTGATTATTTCTCTAGACCAGCCAGCCACGCGCGCTAATGCGGAGGGGCGAGCCCACCTAATAATCATGATTCACGTTTGGCTGTCCGAACCGAAAGCGATTTCGGCGGCGAGCGAAGACAAGAAAGGAATTTAATAGACCCGAAATCGGCTGGATTCCCCTTTTTTTTCTTCTCCTCCTGATTAAATTAATTAAACGGACCAATCAAAATATTTCCAAACCAAACCTCATTTCACCTACTCTCTCTCTCTCTCTCTCTCGAGCTTGACAGTCCTTCTTCTTCTCACTTCGAGTGAATGCACTTTGAGGATTGAGTTCGGGCTTCGAAGCTCTTGAGGTTGAGGATCGAGAGGGACGATGATGATGGCGGCGATCTCCGTGGCTCCTTCTTCTTCTTCTTCTTCTTCTTCCCTCCTTCTTCCCCTGCAATCGCGTCGTCTGCCCGCCGCGACGTTCCTCCTTGCGGAGCGGTGGGATTCGGCCTCCTTCCGTGCGGTACGGTTCGTCTCCCTCTTGCCTGCGACGGAGGGCGTCCGTCCGAGCCATGGTTTCCGAGCCGAAGACGGGGAAGCAACAACAGTTCGAGGTCGTGTGGAATTGTCTCTGTTTGTGTTGTTGTTGTTGTGGTTGTTGTTGTTGTTATTGCTGCTGCATGTTCGTGTTTTGCTTGTTCTGGGACTGAGTGCTGGGTGTGGTCTTGGTTGTGGATGGGATGTAGGTAGTGTATGATCCTGATGAGAGGATAAACCAATTGGCTGATGAAGTGGACAGGGAAGCTCCTCTTTCTAGGCTCACTTTGTTCTCGCCTTGTAAGGTATTTCTCTCCACTTATTTAGGGGTTTATCCACTCATTTTCTCCTAAAATTATTTCTGAGGATTTTTGCTACTAGTGTTCTGCTGGTTTTTTGTATTGAATTTGGCAATCTATGGACAGGTTAATGTCTTTTTGAGAATGACTAGGAAGAGAGAGGACGGGTACCATGACCTGGCGTCTCTGTTTCATGTAAGGTTTCTTAAAATCTTGATCATCCTTTTTTCCCTTCCATGCCCCTGTTTACGGTGTGAAATGTATTAAGGTCTGGGTTGGGCTAATCTATTTGTGTGCTTTGCATGACCTACTTGTGCATCCAGGTAATAAGTCTGGGGGACATAATCAAGTTCTCTTTGTCACCATCCCAAACGAAGGATCGACTTTCGACTAATGTGTCTGGCATACCTCTTGATGACAGAAATTTGGTATTCCTATGCTTGGGGGATTCGGTTCATTTCACTGTCACCGTGTTGTTGGCATAATTACTATATCTAATATGTGATTGTAATTTTCTTTGATGTTTGGCAGATTATCAAAGCACTGAATCTCTACAGGAAAAAGACAGGCAGCAACAAATTCTTTTGGGTGAGAAGCTGCTCCTTTTGTTTGTATTTGAGTCTGTTCACGTGTGCATATAATTCTGATAATTCTTCAAAACTGGCAGGGGTGACAGAAAGTGTTGTCTCTAGACTTATGTTCCATTTGCTTCAGTGAATTGCATCAGGGCTTTCATTAACTTGAAGTATTACAAACTACAGAGAGTTGTGGCAATGTAAAAATGCAAAAATGTCTTTGAATGTACAGTAAACATCAAAGTCAATGGGAATTACAGAATTAGTGTCCCTAACTTGTCTTAGATTGATGTGGACAAGAGTTCCAATTAAAATGGATATCACAACCTTTAGAGTAAATTATACTGAAATCCCTTTGTGTAATGTAAATAACTGAACATCTGCAAGAGTCCTACATTCTTTTATGTCTTGCTCACGGTTTTCCGATCTGACCCGCGACCCAAATTGGTACATATGGCAGGTTCATCTTGACAAAAAAGTACCAACTGGAGCAGGACTTGGTGGTGGGAGTAGTAATGCGGCAACTGCACTTTGGGCTGCAAACCAATTCAATAATTGTATTGCAACTGAGAAGGAACTTCAAGAATGGTCTGGTGAAATTGGTTCAGATATTCCCTTTTTCTTCTCCCATGGAGCAGCATATTGTACTGGTCGAGGTGAGGTATGTCTGAACTTGCAGAATACTTGCTGATAGTTAGTTATTTTCTTGTTCCTTGTTCAAACCTTACTTTTCCAGTGTTGTCTTTCTAGAAGAAAATACTTCTTGGTTTCCATCTATTTGCTCTAAGAGCTTAAGAAATCTATCGTGGTAGTGCTCTGTGCCTAGGTTCTCCAATAATGCTTTGGAAAGTAATAAAACTTGATCCTAACAAGATTCTGATTTCCTTCTCTTGGCCTTGTGGCCACTTAGTTGATTAGAGTATTCATAGACCTGTGCTATGCATCTGCATGGAAGATGATGAATTCTCATCATCTTCTAATTCGTTAATCGGGTTATACTGTGTACTTCTATACCCTGACGTTTGATAAGTTAATATGATTCCAAGTTCCACCCAATCATTATATAGCCCTTATTTTTCCAGGTGGTTCAAGATATCCCTCCACCTATATCCTTGGAGATTCCGATGGTTCTAGTAAAACCTCCACAGGCGTGTTCGACTGCTGAAGTTTACAAGGTAATAGAGTTGTGAGTAGTTAACAAAAACTCTAGCCAGCTCACTCTCTATGAGCTAACAATTTGGTCTGAAGATGTTTTTTCCTATTCTCAGCGTCTACAGTTGGACAAGACTAGTAATGCTGATCCTTTAGCCTTGCTGGAGAAGCTGTCAAAGGATGGAATATCTCAAGATGTATGCATCAACGATTTGGGTAAATGAACATGACAGCACTCAGTCTTGCCTTTCCTCTGTTGCTTTCTGTTTGGAAAACTTATTCTGTGTGACTTTGTGACCTACCAATTACCAATACCTCTTTTCTTTTATATAGTTTTATTTGCAGAGAATTCCTTTGACATGCAATGAATATATATATATTGTATGTTTATTTTGGCCAAAAAAAAAAGTTATGATCAAATATTCTCTTCTTTATATTTGCTGGTGTTCATCATAGAGACAGAATTAGTTGCAATCAGAATTTTCATCGTTCAAATGTTTTTATTTCCTTGCAGAAGCTCCAGCATTTGAGGTACTACCATCCCTTAAAAGGTTAAAGCAGCGAATAATGGCTGCTGGCCGCGGACAGTATGATGCTGTTTTCATGTCTGGAAGGTACAGAAAATAAAAATATAGTGATACCAGTCTATAATGCTAATATCCTGCGTAGAGAGTAAAGTTATCAGAGGAATATATTTCTTCAATATCTTTTGCTTAAATTATAACTGAAAGCATTTAATGTTGATGTGTCTTTTGAAGCTCAAATGTATACAAAGTCACTTTATCAGGATTGAGAAGAAGAGACTTTCATAGATTTTTCATACAATAGGAGAAGGCATTCATCAATTTTGCAAAAGTGAGTCCATAACGAAGCGTCAACCTAATCCTCAATTGTTGTGAGGTTTATCGCGTTCTTATATTTCTCATCCATTGACCAAAAAAACTCGAAAAACCTTGAAGTGGATCTTTTATCTTGTAAGGATGAAAAACATTAGCATATGTGTTGGCGTGAGAAGGCTCGTTATTGACTTCAAATTAATACCAACTTACTGCTCAAATTCTTTTGGTACCTTGTAAGCTAAGCACACAGACTTTTAGCCTCATACAAGACAATCCCAATTCCTTTTTTTTTCTAATGAACGGTTGACCACACAGGATAGTTACTTGCAGCTCCAATATTTTCACTAGCAATCTCAACTTTAGGACTCTCTACCTTCATGACTTTCTGTCCCAGGGCTTACATAGTCTCATCTTTGATAAACTGTGACAATGGTTTTTAAGATGCGTGCCTCTGAAAATATAGCTTTTTGAAAGAAAACTACACTGTAAAGTTTCAAACATGGGTTAGGAGTTTAGAATAGAAACTGATGCCTGAATTATCATTACAGTTACGGCATCCATTTGGACTTTTGTCTTTCAGGATTGTCTGACATCTATAATCTTCATTAAAATCTGGTAGTTATTCTTTTTGGCCAAAACAATTCTTGTAGTGACAGTTTTATGGACTCTAGTTTAGAAATAGAGTCCTTGCATTGGAATGTTTCCCTTAGAAGGTATAGGTCATCCATAAATTACCTGTGTTAGATAGATAATCGTAGCAATATAAGCCACCCTAAGTGCTGAACATTTGACCCAAAAAACAAAAGTGATGAACATAAGGGAAGTCACTCTGGTGCAATTAGTTGAAATATCCTGTGTTTAAATTGTTTGCAGTGAATTGTACTTAATCCGCTTCTATTCCCACAAATTAATTTTCCTATGGTGTCCAAATTTGTCTGATGTAGTGGGAGCACAATTGTCGGAGTTGGTTCACCAGACCCTCCACTGTTTGTCTACAATGAAGAAGAATACAAGGATGTGTTCTTATCAGGTAAGTTACTTTAAGTATTGTCGACTAGTTATATGTTTGTTTCCTTTCTTAATACGATTGCAGTCTTATCATAGCGATACTTCTGGGTGGAATGGCCATAAAGACCAAGACAGGTTATAAGCAGAAAATTAAGAAGCAAAATCTGGTGGTCCATTTCTGAAAAAATATTTTGTCCTGGATATGCTTATTTTCTGTGGACAGCTGTACAGTCTTCTTTCTTAATATATGCTTGATTGGTACTTTATCCCTACTTCTAAAGATCTGAGAGTTGAGACATAATTAAGTGTTTTGAAGCTAAAGAATTAGCACTGATTCCTGTAAGATCCAGGAAAGGGAAAAACCCAAGTTTTCCTCTTCTCTGTTGCTACGAATATATTAAAGAGGTCATGATTTTTTCCTAGTAGGTATGGCCCTGCCTTCTCCAATTATTCCCTGCAACACCAGAGAAAGTAATCCAGTTATTGCACCCTAGAAAATGGGACTTCTCTAACCTGTATGTGCATCCACTGTGGTTGATTGAAGCGTTGTTCATTGTGGCATAAAGTAGTAGAAACAAGGGCAGACAACTGTGAGAAAGATGAAATGCAATCTTTCCTCATTCTTTTTGGACGCAAAATTTACTCTGATCATGATATCTTGATGTGAAATATTTGTTCCGTGCAGAGGCTAACTTCATCACACGAGAGTCCAATCAATGGTACAGAGAGCCTGCTTCTTCAACAGCAACAAGTGCTTGCGGTGCAGGCTCTGGTTTTGCCTCACCACCATGATAAAACCCGAGCAAGTCCCTCTAGTTTGCTTTTTCATACTCTGTATGAATTTACAGGATGTTATATTGTAAGTGTTAATCAATGAAAATAAGGTTTTTTCTTCAAGAAATGAATAGGGATTGGTGATAGTGGTGGTTAACCAACCGAAACCGATAGTGGTCGCAGCTCTGGTACTGGCTGCCGATTGCAATGGAGGAAGGTCTTATTTCTGGCTATCCTAATGAAGGATACAGGGGGAATAAATGATTCCTCGCAGGAATTAATCGCCCCTATATTGATGCCATGTTATAGTTGCAAAAGGCTCGAGACTTGCCTGAGAGTTCTCTTGTAAACCACTCGCCCAAGATAGTAGAGAGGAAGAACTCGAAATGATATGCCTTTCCTCTAACTCGGTGGTTTGCGATGGTACTTTGCACTGCAAGTATTGAGAAGTGAACCTTCTTTTTGTCAGGGTTACATACGATTTGGGCCGCTTACCAATTACTCTCTTGTCCGATCAATCCAATGACACTCGGCTAGTCCACGAGAGACTTCTGGACACCGCTCTGATACTGAGAAGAGAAGGGAAGGGAAGGGAAGGGAAAATCTGGAATGACAACTCATTCTTGAACCTTTTCTCCGACCGTAGCAGGGCAAAACCCAACCAGCTCGAAAGTCTTTTGTTGTGCCTTTCGAAAAGTAATGGCACAAGCTAATTTGACTAAAAGCAAAGATGAACCCCTCTCTCTCTCTCTCTCTCTCTCTCCATGCGCATTGGAGACAAGCAAAGGACACTGCAATGCATTTTTCACAACAAGGTCATGCAACAAGATTAACACATACGAAATCCAAATGCCATTCTTTCCTTTTCAAGTCCTTTTTCTTTTCCATTTTATTTCACTCGCTGAAATCCTATCTGAGAGGCCTACAGAGAAGGGGAAGAGACGAACTCTCTAGGCAAGCTAAAAAGATCCTTCCCTTCAAAAGGGGACGTCCACTCCCGAGAACCAGGAGCAGATATGTCTGTAGTCGCTCCTGATGCATCATGAAGTCCCACGAGAGAGACATTGGGGGGAGGAGGTCTCAGGCCAAGGTTTAAACCCGATGTAGGAACATCTGGATCGAACATGGTCGCCTTGTTCTTCATTAAAGAGGTCAACCCCATCAACCACTTGGTGGATCTTGGGGAAGACAAACCCCGATCCAACGACCAGTCAACGTTGGTGTAATCAAACTGCTGCCCCACTGAACTGTTGCTCCAGTCTACTGGAGAAGCAGCCCCTGACAAACCAGAAGAACCCAATCCAGAAAACAGACCAAGGGAAGAAGCAGCCGCTATTGTAGGAGGTGCGCTTGTTCTACTCCACGAACCATTACCTCGGCTTGTCCCAGGCATATCTCCCAAACCACCACCTTGTATGAATTGTTGATGCTGTTGAAAACCCATAGATCGGCTTGTCCCTGGTGACTCCAACGGACTGCTTGCGAGACCCAATTGTTGTTGATAATAAAGCTGGGGATATATCTGACCTGAACTCAGATTGCCCGCTCCAAGGCTTCTACTGCTAGGAATCTGAGGCAGCAACGCACCTGACTTCACAATGTCAATGCCATTAGAAGGATGCCAACTGGCACCTGTTCCAGGGGGCGAGCCAACACTTATAGCAGGAACCTGCTTAGCTGATTGTGGTCGCTGCATCATGATAACCGGCTCCCGGACTGTTCCTAGAGAAAGATGCTTTAATTCACCTCCAACAGCAACATAACGGGTCTCTCCTTTCGCTGGTGAAGGCGACACCTGAACGGGTGTTGCCATTGAACCAGATCCAGCACCAGTTCGACTCTTCTCTGCCGGCATAGCAGAGTGCTGGGGTTTCATCCATTCCAACTTCTGCTGATATCTCTTCACAGACTGCACATTCTTCAGCCCGGACTCCAAATGATTACTTGCATTCCCTCCACTTCTTGTGTAGTTATAGTCTCTTTCATCTCTTCTCAGCTGGGCTGACAAAGACGAATTTGGTTTAAGCTGGGACATCCCAGAGTTCCCAGCAACAGTAGCTGAAAGTCTGCCATTACTTAAACTAGATTGATCTCCAGATTCTTCTGATTTAGAAGGAGCAAAAGATAGTTCTTGCTTCTGAGTTCTCAACAATTCCACTGCCTTCTCAAGATCACCCTCACAGGAGACAACAGCTCTCTCCACCTCCTGTTTCGAGCACCTAAACTTGGATACCATATTTGTAATCTGAGCAAGCTCTTCCGTTATATCAATTTTCAAGTTAGTCCCACTAAACTTGTTATCCGTCAGATTATCAGCCTCTTCACACCCTTCGAACAACCACGCAACTGATTCTTCTACTCTACCTTCATTCATTATAAGAGCCATGGTTGCCCGCTCATGAGAAAAGCCCATTGCCACAAGCTGCTGAGCAAGTGCTTCAAGCTTTCTTGACATAAGATAGCCATTGCATCGCTCGTGCAATTCCTGAGCGCGTTTCTCTTTCTGACGCTGATGCTTCTTCTCATTCTTTTGGCGGATTTTCTCTCTTTTGTCATTGTCGGCTCCTGGGACAGACTCCTGTCGACCAGGAAGATTAGACTTGTTTTCCTTATGGTCTTCTGACTCACCAGACCAGCTGCCATTGTTGGATACAGAATCGAATTCGACCCCCACAGCAAGCGAGCCAGTCTGCTCATCTGTCTCATCAATAGTCCTGAATCGACCATTAGCTTGAAGAGGTGAAGAAGATGAACTTGACACTGTTTCAAGAGAATGGAATGTTCCTAAAAGAGGGTTGTATGCACTGGCAGGGACTCCAGAACCCACAGTTGCAGGTCCAGAAGGCTTGGAAGCAGCCTTTATCGGTTCCTTCCCAGACTTCTTGTCCTTAGACTTGGATTTGGGCGCTGGAGGCATTTCTGAAAGCAAGTACCTGAAACATCACAGATCATAACAATACTACTTTTAATTCTCCCATTATAACAGAGTCGACAAATCAGCCAAAGTCAACTGAGAGAAAAGTAGCTCTCGCCAAACATGAGACTGCAAAAAGGGCCCCTTGATAGGTTGTAGATAATGGGTAGCCATCACATCTCAGAGAATTTTGAGTTGTATCTTTTAAATAAGTGACTCTAACAAGAACAAAAATTTTAATGTCCATGACATCTTTGGGACAACATTTGGAAGCAATGCACTCAGTCTGTGAAAAGCCACCATCTGGGAACACCTTGAGGGACGATATCTTAACTCACAGGACATAAGGAAAACAAAATCTAAGTCCAAAGACCTGATGTGGAATGAACACTAATCATCTTATGGATCAGAAAATAAGGACCACAATAGAAACTCGGGGATGGAAACCGATAAGAGATTTCATTTCTTATGCTTGAGTGATTCTAAAATAGCCAGCAGAACCCCTTCAAGGGCAAAGGCATTCCAGAAGGCATGTGACAAACTGAACAGATTCAATTCCACATTGTTAAGAATTATTTTATCAACCAATCAGTCGTGCAGACTAGATCCTGTAAACATAAATCTCGACAACAAAGCATGAGGAAGGGACATTAATGAGCCAACACTTTAGATTGTTGAAAACAGCATCTATTCGCATAACTTATACAAAAAAAAAAAAAAAGGCATGAACTTGCACTTAAGCCCTCAAAGAAATTATCAGAGAGGCCAGCCTTCATCTCAATAATATCCCAACGGCTCTGACTACACTCAACTAGAGTCTAAATCATCAAATCCCCATGAGGTCAGTGTGAGATTCATCCATAACTGCCAAATCCTGAGCAACCCCACAAAAACTTTTGATGCCTGGATGCCTCTGTGATTACCATTTAATATTTATGCGTTCAGTTCCCCTTTGCCCTGTCAATAACCAATGCTTTTTGCAGGTGAGATCACATATCACCACAAATGCCATTAATATGAGTGGTCTTATGAGTTCAAGGACAAAGCGAAAGAGACAGATGATTCCCAATGTTTGCGTGAAAAGTGCGAGATGGACGTGAAAGATTTATAGCGGAGTCCAGCTAGTATGACCAGTCAGCTTTCACAGATGTGAGATAATTGTTTTCACAAATGCCCCGTCAATAACCAACACATTATCATGTTTTCACAAATGCTGGTCATATTTCGCAACGTGTCTCAATTTCAGAGTCCAGCCCGTCCTATAGTCCAGGAAAAATTCTAATCAGGGAAGCAAATACCATCTACAATTCTTTTGTCCAGACAGCCGGAATTGCTCAACAGAAATTAAGAGCATCATAAAACACACACATGAGAGCCATCTAAGTAATAGTTTCGGGCTCTTCTCAGTCACCAAAACTGACATCTTGAACACGTATAATCCAACAAGCTACAAAAATTTGTGCAGCAGTCGCGGATAAATTAAAATACTGAAACGCGCGACAGAGGGTAAAGACCAGAAAATTTGAGTCCTTCCTAGCTATACCTAGAATACAGTAACCCACCGAATGCAGCAGCGCACACTCAATTCGCGCATTTCGTGATTACACCAATAGAAGCCGCGTAAAAATCAGAAAAATCCCTAACATCGTCACGCCGCTCTGAGGCGGCCAATTCACCGGCACAAACAGAACAAGGTCAAGCGAGAAAAGAAAAAGAAAGAAAGGAGAAATCGGGCGAATAATCCACTGCCAACGCCAAAATCGGCCGATCACGAATAAATGAGGAGAATCGCAAAAGCTCTGCTCTTCCCTCTCCGATACCTAACTCCGGCCACTCAAATCGAAATACTAAACACGCGACGAGAAGGAAGGGGAATTACAAGAAAAGGCAGAGAACGGATCGGAAATCAAACGCGGGGCTCCGGCCTCGCGAATGCGCAATTGAAGGAGATCGAGAAAACGGCCGCCACAGAGAGAGATGGAGAGAGAGGGAGACAGACCTGCGGGAGAGAGATTGACTGGGGGAGAGAGAGGGAGGAGGCTTCCGATCGACTGATCGATCAGTCGGCGGCGGCGGCGGCGGCGGCGACGGCGGCTGCTGCGGTGGCGGACGGAGTGGTGGCGATTCCCAGAGCCGGGAGGAGAGCGAGGGGACGGGAGGGAGAAGGTGGAGGAGACGGATAGAAATTACGAGGCTCAAAACCGAATAAGAATAGGGTTTTTGTTTTTCGATATTCGTCCCCCCATTTTCATTACATATATATATATGTGTGTAAAATCCATATTTTCTGTCGCTAACTGAACGGAACGGAACGGCGACACCCTCCCTCGGACGGCGTTTTCTCCTCCTCGTCCTCCAACTCTTTCCCAGCGTCCCTTTTCGCCCCCCGCCCCCCTCCTGATTTTTCCATTTTGGTCCCTCGAGGTCATCCATTTTTTCGCCGGAGCGCCCTCTCTCTCTCTCCCCCCACTTTTCCGGGAGCGGCGAGTCTCGAGGCCGAGTTTGGCACGAGGGAGTGGAATGGAACTGGTCGGATGGAACTAGAAAAGCCGAGGTGCATGACAATGGAGGATTTGTTTTTCAGAGCCCCGCATTTTTGTTTTCTATCGTGAAGGAGGAACGATATGAAAATGCGTAATAATTATTTATTATCTCGGCAATCAAAGTCTAAAAGGGGTGAAAAAGGAGGAGGAAAGGCGGCTATGTGTTAAATGTACATTTGGAATGACATAGCGTCTATCTATCCTTTATAAGTGCTTCTTCTTCTTTTTCTTGAAATATGAGATCTCAAGTTAATTTATGTTTCCTAATGATTTAGACATTCTATATTATGAAATGAAAAATCAAATGGGAAAATTCCAAATAAATATCCAAAATGAACCTTGTGTTAAATGAGGACCTAAAGTAGCTATGGTTATTTCAAAAAAATGCTTGAGCTCACCGATCGCTAATTAGCTAAGTAATCCGACTAGTCCAAGAGCATTTCGTCCAAATATAATTTAATTTTTAATTATTTTTATTCTTTTATTTTATTTTTCTCTCTTTTTTTATTCTTTTTTTCCCCCTTTTTAGTGAGGGCCGACAAGGGTCAATGACCCCTTGCCAGCTGCTAGTAAGGGCTGGCCAAAGCCTACAAGTCCTTGTTGGCTGTTAGCAAGGGCCTACTTGGTCTGGCATGGGTGGCCACACCCTAGGTGAGGGTTGGTTTACCAACCACTGGTCACTAAGATCTCATGAGGCTTGACCTCCTAAATGACCACGAAGGTGAGGGCCCTCACCCAGCCCTCTTTAGGCATCACTGGCATCTAATTAGCCACCAGCAAAGAAGGAAAGAAACCACAAAAAGGAAAAAAAGAAAGAAAGAAATTCAAAAATAAAGGTAAATGACAAAATCCCTTTAACCATTGGAAAGTCAAACCCTTTATTTAAAATAAATATAGTCATTTTAGATTTTTATTTGAATAATATCCTCTTCAAACCCTTATTTAAAAAAATGATTGCACTTCTTACTTTTATTTGAAACAAGATCCAATTTGAGTCATTATTTGAGAAAATGAAGGTACTTAAAACTCTTATTTAGAGTTTTTCCAAATCAAACCTTGAAAATTTTAAGAAAATATAAAGAGAAAACAATCACTCAAATAAGCGGAAAAAATTATCCAATCAATCCTAAATCTATTGTACGAATGTTGATTTAGTTGTTATTGAAAATCATTGACATGGCGATACGTACATTCTCCATGTCAGTGTGCCATGAAAGACAATTGGCGACAACTAGATGCCATGCTAGCAATTTCAAGCAATAATTGGCCAAGAGGATGACATTATAAATTTAAGTAAATGTTTAGGACTATATTAGGCAAATTGAAAAATTTAGGACTAAATTGAGGTTCATATAACAAGTTCATGATTGATTGAGTATTAATCTCCAAATGGACTCAATTCTAACATTTTACTTTGCTTCCTTTTTGCGTATGGATTTTAGTCCAATTTATTAGGAGAATCTCAAATCTTTAGAAATGTGTCGTGTCCCTTGTTAATAAATTTACGACTGGCAAGCATAGAAAGAGCCGAATATATGAGTTTTTTCTATAATATTTGTTTTCTTATTAGATATCATATTAACAATCGACATTTTCATAGTTGAGCACAAATATTTTATGGAGTTTGAATTAAAATATAATAGAAATTTTAACAATTTTTTTTAAAAAGGAACAATTTTCAACATTTTAAAGTTGTCATAGACGGTACCCAATGGTATCAAAGAAATTAGTGAAGCACTCAGAGTTAAAACAAACGACTTAGTTCCCCAGTTTTTAGATTCTAAATTGTCATTGCTTATTCGATGTCATCCTTAAATTGTTATTCTTGACGCATTCTACCGTACTCAATCCATTGATACATCGATATAGACTCCCATTGATGTTCACTCGATTAACCGATGTAGATTAAAGAAAAAAAGGAAACAAATCAACTATCGAGTTGTTAGGCTCAAGTGGTGACCATGCCACGGCCCCATTCTAGGCCAAGGTCACTACTCTATATTCAGATTACTTTCGACACATATTCAAAAACAAAAAGGATGCAAATTGAAATTAGCCAATGCACATTAACTTCGAAGAAGATGCTACATTGCAAAAGTACACCTAAGCATAGGATGGGCGAGACGCGCTATTAAAAACATACGGCTACGAAAGAGAAAAAGACAAAACTTGTCCATACTCGCCAACTAAACTGCGTTGACTGAAATGACAAAAAGGCCGGTCGAAAAATAAATAAATAAAACGAAAGACCAGAAAATTACAGATGATAAAAAAAAAGGAATATTTATGGAATGGAACCCTAGACCCAGAGGCAGAGTCACTAGCCCGAATTAAACCACGTGCAAACTTTAATTTTGAATATTGACCCACTCCTTCCATGTTGCGAGTTACGCACTCGAGTCAATTAAAAAAAGTGGGATTTTTTTTGTAAGATATATGAAAACAAAACTTATAAAGATGCGATTTTGATTTTAACGATATCCATTACTAATTACCATATCCGAAATTATTATCTGATTAAATTATGCTTTCTTTCATGGCATAGCAATAATTGCTCAGTATGTGCTTATATCAAGCGAAGTAATAATTTTTTTTAATAATTACACCAAATTTTTGCCAATTCATTACATAATTCGGGAAGTCAAAATCCAAAATGTATAATGATAAATAATAATTGCAATGCTGGACATGTCCTAAAAATCTTGTCCACAAACGAGTGCCAGAAAAACATATGAGGAATCAATGCTCGATAGTAATGCAAAAAAAAAAAGAATACATCAATTTGATAAAAATTTTGACCAAAAAAATATTATAAATTCCTCGCGAGTTAGAAAAAAAAAATTAAATACGGGGCCCTCTTGTTCAGGCGAACTTCAGTTCTCCGACCATTATTCGTTCAATTGGGAAAACGGAAAAGGATCGCCGGGACTTTCCGTACGGCGTCACCGCGCGGTCCGTTTTCACCCGTTTTCACCGTTCCGTCCGGGTCACCGTCGCCGTGATGTAACGGCGAGAGATAACCGCCCCCCTCCCCAAAAAGAGAAACGGTCTAACGAAGTTCGAACAGAACGCGACGACGTGGCGAGCGGTGATTGCGTGGTCCACGAAGGACCACCGCTTTCGAGAGTGTAGAAGATTCCAACCCAACTTAATCCCCAGCCCGGGGTTTAAGAAGGAAAAAAATTAAAATAAAAAAGCCCCCCGGAAATTTTACGAAGCTATATAAATATATAAAAAGCGAGGGAATTGGAGGCGCGTCTTTTTTTTTTTTTTTTTTTTTTTTGGTTCTTTTTTTTTTCTCTCTCGGAGAAAAGCGGAGTCGCAACTCTTCCTCTCCTCCTCCTGCTGCTGCTGCTTCTTCTTCCTCTCTCCGTTCTTCGTCGCCGTTCCTGCGCTCGTTCTGGTTCGGGGAAAGGGGCTCCGTTTCTCTCTCTATCTCTACTCCTCTCTCTCTCTCTCTCTAACCGCGCGGGGAGAGGAGGAGGCTGCGCTAGGGCAAAGAGCGGAGGGCGCTCGCCGTCGCTCGTTCCCCTTCGCGGTTCGGTTTCTTTCTTTTTTTTTTTTTTTTTTTTTTTTAGGGTTTCTCGCCTCCTCCGTAGGTGACCGTCTGGCGACATGAGGAAGAAGCTCGACACTCGATTCCCGGCGGTAAGTGAATACTGGTTTCTCGCCACGGCGACCCTGTTATTGCTGCGGTGTTTTTTTTTTTTTTTTGGCCCCCTTTTCTGCTTTGTTATTTTTTTTAGGTTCTCTTTTTATTTTTGGCCGAGCCCAATGCGTAGCGCGTGGGGCCTGTTTTGCGTGGTTTTTTTTCCATCTCCCGGGCCTGAGTTCGTGCTCCCAACTAGTGATTATGTGGGAGAGAGGTTGTGAACTTGTGATTGCGAATTGGCTGTAACGTGCGTATTGCGGCGGCTAATAGTTGATTCGAATTAGATTTTTTGGCAAGAAGTTATGCCAGCGGTGTTCTTATTCAGTTTGACATGCTTTTGATCGTAGTTTACTGGGTTATCTGTCATATATTCGAATGCTTGTATCCATGCCGTTGTGCATTTGATATGCACAACATCGATTTTCGGGTAGGTGGAGATTTGCCTGTCTAGCAATATTGTCTACTTGTTACTTTACCGATTTCGCGTTTGCACCGTGGAACACATGCTAAAGTGACTTTCTTTTCGTGCCTATGTAGTTGATTTGAAATGATGTACCTTGTTGACTTGTGGTTTATTGGAATTTTTTCTTTTTTTTATGTCAGGACTAGTTTGCATGGGTGGGGTATTTTGCTGAGCGGATCTCCATTTTAAAAATCCCTTTTATAATGATGTGACATTGGGATGGAAGGGATTCGAAGTACCGTGTTTCTTGAAGCTTTAAATTTGGAACGCAGTTGGAGTGTTTGTTTTTCTCTTTTCGGTTTTGGGTGGGGTGGGGTGGGGTGGGGTGGGTTTTTTTTTTTTTTTTTTGGGGGGGTCATAGAAGTCGGAGAGTGGGTTCGATAAGCCTATTTATCTTTGTAGGACATCAGAGAAAGAATTTAACTAGAATTAGATGGACATCTGAATCAATAGATCTGTTTTTCTCTTGGAAGGGTAGGTTGCCAAGGAAGACTTTCCTTTTGGAAAACTGATTGCTCATTTTATGTTAAATTTTTAGTGAAATTGAAGAAAGAGCAATTTGCTTTTGAAATCAAGGCTAGTCTCTTGTTTCCTCAACTCTTAAAAATAAGGATATTCCGTTCCTCTTTGAAACATGGGTTAAAGAAATCTAGGAACTCAAATAGTGATAGCAATGGCCTCTTGTGCACAAAAACCACACAACTGCTAACTATGGAATGGACAAAATTCAAATTGATAGCCTATATTATGAAAAGTCACACTATTCTCACTTGCATTTTCTGCGATGCAGATCTATTATCACTTGTGTAAAAAGTGTTTCGCAGGTTGAATGTTGAGCTTGTACTCAGCTTATGGTCTCTTCAGTTTAATTAGTGCCAGTTTGGAGAAGCCAACGTCTATTCCGTCAGCATCGTATGGCTGAAAGAGGCTTTAATAGTTGGCACTGTTTGTCCATTCTCATTTAGATGCTTGGCTTTTTCCCCCTTTTCTTGTTCTTCTTCTTCTTCTTGCCGTTGGAGAAGCAATTAGATGAACTCTACAGTTTTTTTTTTTTTTTTTTTGGCATTCTCAAAACGAGAAGAAGTGAAAACTGTAAGCAGAATTGGCTGATTTTTCGAAACTACTTTATTGAATAACAATTAAGTGTTTGCACAAATCATGAGGTAAGAATGGATGTTTGATGTTAGCACAGAAGGCAATCCTTTAAAGAAAATTCAAGGTAAAGTTTTAGACTGAAAATAAGCTGACCATGCAATTTGGCTTGGAGATGCAGATGCGTCAAGCTTGTTTTAAGTTTTGTAGAGAGCAAATGGTTAATTGTTAAGGCTCAATGGTTGAGTGCTGTAATACTTATTAAAGTATGTGTTCAGCTCACGTTAGGATCAAACATAAGTGGATGTAGCGTTTTTTTAAAACCGGGGTTGGCGACTTGATGTCCACTTATAATACAGATGGATGAATTTAATTTGCCTGACTTCATTGTGATGGCCAAGTTAAAACTGTCTTGGTTTTTTGTCGATGTCTGTGCTTCAGGTTCACATGCCTGGCCATGAATTCTCTCCCCTCCTGTCCCCACCCATTTTAATGTTTGCGGAATAATTCTGTGTGATTGACAACTATTCCTTTTATAGGCTCGGATTAAGAAAATTATGCAAGCTGATGAGGATGTCGGGAAGATTGCTATGGCTGTGCCTCTTCTTGTTTGTAAGTGTACAACATCTGCATTTTGGTCGATTTATTCCTCTCTAGTTCATCATTGATAGGACTGGCCCTGGAGACTTGCTTTTGCAGTTGATCTCATTTATGTCAGCATGAAAAATCTCAATTTGATATATCAATGCTCGCTGTCTTCTTTCTTAATCTCCAGCTAAAGCATTAGAACTGTTCCTGCAAGACCTTTGTGATCGGACATATGACATAACCTTGAAGAGGGGAGCTAAGACACTGAACTCCTTGCATCTGTAAGCAAACTTATATTATTTTGTGTTCCCCTCTTCTCTTTCTTTCTCTCTTCCCTTCCCAGTCAAGATTCCCTTGTAATTGCTCCACTGCTTTCTTCCCTTTGCCTCTTTCAAGCATACAAAATTGTATGTATGGCATTCCTGATTGGGGAGCAATTTTCTCTATCTTCCGCCTCTCTTCTTTTTCCTTGAAAGAGAATATGGCAGAGTTTAGTGTTTCCTCTCCTCGTTTTCTTTACTTAGAATACTTGTTTTGAGGCGAATAACTCTGCTCTTTAATTGCAGGAAGCAGTGTGTTCAAACCTTTAATGTATTTGATTTCTTGAGAGAAATTGTGAGCAAGGTTCCTGATTTAGGTGGTTCTGACACTGCTGGAGAGGATCGGTCTGCTGCTAAAAGGAGGTTAGTTAAATGTGAATTTACAGGTTTACCAGTTCAGTGAGGGAATATGGGTATTAATATCACATTCTGTATCTAATTATCAGGAAAATGGTTGATGAGGGGGAAAATGACACTGATGATGAATCAAAGAGGATCCGCATGGTAATGTTTCCCATGATTATGGATATTATCATCATTCCTTTCCTTTTTTCTTTTTGTGGCTTGCCTCATCATGTCATCTCGATTGTCCAGCCGAATGGTCACACAGTATCTCATGTCCATGGTGAATGCTTAGTTGGTGTTTTTGAATCAATTTTCTTTTATGCTATGTTTGGGAAGGTAGGGTAAGTGGAGGGGATGAAATGTTGGTGGAAAGTTGGCAAAATTTGAGAAATTGTGAGAGTAAGAGTGAGGTAAAATCAAAAATTTTGTTTCTTTGCCCACCCTCTCAAAACAAAGCCTTGTAGTTCTTAGGCATTTTTGCTGCTCTACTAACTTCATAGAATCATCAGTGTCCAGTGAGTAACTTCCTGCAGCTATGTTTGTCAGTAATATGCTTCTGTAGGATTTCTTTGTTTGGATGTGACTACTGTTGAAGAATGACGGCATAGTAATATATTCTTGCACCTCAAGATGATTGTTATCCGGTCTCTGAAGCTCATTCGGCCTTATTAAACTGAATCCAGATTTTTACTGATAAATTTAAATATTTCTTCTCTGCCATTTCAATTTCAGAACGATACTGGTCACACAGGCAGTGCTGGGAGAGGGAGAGGTAGGGGCAGAGGTAGGGGTCGTGGGCGAGGTGGTCGAGCCTCGGAGGGGGATGCAACTGTGCAGAATGAGAAGTTCGAAGTTGATGGAGATGTTTCTCAGCAGGACAATTTAAATCAGGATCTTGAAGGGACGGAAAATGGTGACCATCTCAATGAATCAAAAGAGAGCACTCCCACTCCTAGATCTGCAGAACCGCCTGTTCGGAACTTTGACCTGAATGTGGATTTGGACGAAAATGGGGACTCAAAATCCATATTGGCTTCTGGTCCCCCCAGTATATCAGCAGCTCCTAACACTGATTTGAAGCATGAGGAATATCCTGGGTGGTCTCTTTCTGAAGTTGAGAAGATGGCTATTGATCCCATTCAGCTTGCAAACTTGAATAGAAGGATGGATGAGGACGATGAAGACTACGATGAAGAGGGCTAGGTCGTCAGCAGGGTATTTTGGTGCTATTACTTTGTGAATCTTCAGATTTAGATGCAAAATCATTAGACGTGTTTGGATAGAGGCTTAGACAGCTCACATGCTAGACTTAGGAAACAACCTCAAGACAGGGTCGAAACTGACTAGTTCCAAGCTTCTTTAGGAAGTTCATAGTTTAACGTGTCAGATTGTATACATGTACAGAAGCTTTTGATGGTTGTCACTTGGTGTTATCATCACTCAGCTCATCATTGTTATCATCACTCAGCTCATCATTGTCTCTAACTTTCAATCCTTTTTAGTTTGAAATGCACTGACACCCTCTAGTCTATTTTGTATTTCAATGCGTGAGTGCATAATCTTATATATGTGAAGCCATCTTTCCTTGTTCTCCTGTTATCAGGAAAAATAGTGTCTTTAATCCAATGGATAAAGGGTGACCAGACTGTTCACCAAGGAGAACGTCCGTTATGGTGGGATATGACCTTGCATTTTTCTTTTTATTCTTGGGCCGACGTGAATTCTTCAGATTGACAGGTGTTCACATTTGTGTGAGCTTTTAAAGCCTGAACGAATGTAGGACGTGCTGTGTTACCTAACAGTCTGGAAGTTTGATCCTCTGGTCTGAGTACCTTTTCCCATCAATCATCTAACGTCCATTGTCTGAAAGGACGGAAACCACGGTGCTGGATTGGGTCATTGCAAAGACCCATCGTTGCTTTGAGCATAAATGCGACCAAGCTTTCAAAACTATCATCAAGAACCAAAGCAAACCAAAGCAGCGCGAGGCTCTTATCGTTCAGGACAAATACCTATGGATCCTAGGCTCTCCAAAGTTATCCACTACAAAGATGTCCCCTCTCTCCGGGCCTTGTTAGCCGAAGATCCGCTGATTCTGGACAAAGCCTTGCTGGGACCAACTGCAGAGACTCCTCTTCATGTGGCTGTGCTTGCTGGAAATAGCGAACTCGTGAAGGAGGTTGTTAGCAGGAAGCCCGATTTTGCGACGGAATTGAACCACAATGGCCTCACCCCATTACATATTGTGTCGGCCACGGGGAATTTGGAAGTCGCGAGGGAGCTTCTAACGCTAGGCCCCGATCTTTGCATGATCAAGGACAAAGGTGGCCAGACGCCGCTCCACTATGCAGCCATCAAGGGCAGGGTCAAGGTAATCGAGGAGTTGCTCTCTGTGTGTCCTCAAGCCCTCAAGGAACGCACCGCTCGCGGCGAGACTGCACTTCACCTGGCCGTGAAGAACAGCCAGTTCAATGCGCTCAAGAAATTGGTGGAAAGGGTCAGTGAAGATGGAGATGGAGATGGAGAAGACCTTGTGACTGCCAAGGATGACGATGGGAACACGATCTCACAGCTGGCTGCGGCTTCAAAACAGCTCCAGGTATGTTCCTGCCTTCATGGTAGTTCACAAAGAATGGCTCTCTGCTTAGCTGCAGGACTATGGCTAGTCGACATCCTGTTAATTTTATTTCTGATAGAGGAAGGAAAACAAGCAGGTCTAGTGAAAATCTCCCAAAGGTTCTAGTCCTCGTCAAGTCCTGAAAGTTTTTTTTCCTTTTGAGTGAAGCACTGTAGAACGAAATTACAAGATTAGTTTGAGAGGCAAATGGTCGTCAAGGCTAAAGAGTCTGAAAGACAGTAACCCAGATGGATATGGTTCGTGTGGGTTTTATTACATCAGCTCAATCTATAGAAACTAGTCTCTGCTGAGATTGCAGGAACCAGATAACCATTAGATTAAGAAGAAAATGGTTTAGAAAGTCGGATGGCCTGTCAAGCTTTTAGATTTAACGTGAGCTGAATCCATTTGGAACGTATCGATGATCAAGAATCATCTGCAGTGCAAAAGAGGTAGAAACAAAAGAACTGTCCGCATGATGTTCGACATTCTGTTCAGTGTAGGAAAGGGCATAGCTTGTTTTCTATTGTGTGGTCGGGCAGAGAAGTAAAGGGCATTGTTTGAGATAAGTCCGCAAGATGAGTCCGACTAATCCATTTATAAAAAGTCTGATAATAAAATTGGTTCGACTAATCCTTTCTGAATTACAACCTGTCCTAATCCGACACTGACCGATTGACGCTGCGGAGCCAAGTGTAGCCAAGCGTCCTGTTTTGAGTGTTGAAATGATCGATCGTGTATCTTCAGAAATGGACAATTCTTGAGGAAAAAGATCTGCTAGAAGGTCGTAGTGTTGTTCGGATACTCATCTGTCATCAAATGCTTGTGACTGAAGGGTCCATGACCCAAACTACCAGATTTTTCCACAACTACCAATCCAAAAACAGACTTCAAATTCATTCAAAAGGCATAAAACTTTCAACAAGTAACTGGACTTGCTGTGATCATGGTCCCCTCAAACATGATCCGCATATTGACATCAACAACTATTCAAAACCCACGCCAACCAGCTCATCTATGCTACGGTACAGGACAGATCTCTATCAGCCGACAGAGGCTTGCCCGCCTATATCCTATGCTCTACATGTGCTGTATCTCTTTTGAATATCCGGTTCGGATCCACATATTGTCCCCCTCAGGCTATATCGACAGTCTCGTGAACGAAAACATGGGATTATATCTTGTGTGTCGATGTAGAAGTAATCTTCTCCACATGTGTAGTGATTTAGGGCTAGTAACTTTCATCGTTGAGGTAGTAATTTTTCGAACCGATGCAGTAACGGTCACAGAATCATAGAGTCTCACTGATTCTTTGCAATACCTTTCTTTTTCTTGTAGAAAATCTTTTCTACCAAGGATGGAGATCTAAAAGGAGAAGAATGAAACTATTAGGACATTGGATCTTGTCACTGCTGGCATGTGAATCTAGAGCATAGTCGTTTACAAGCTTGAATCTTAAGATAAATAAGAACTGGTTGCTCAAAAATCTACGAAAGATGCCCGGTTTCAAGTTGTAGCTATTCTAATTGACTCATATCTCGTTCTCAAACATACCTCACATAAAAAACTGAAATGCTGTGAGATAACATATCTTTCCCTAGACTCTGAATTTTCTCATTCTGCTTGTTAATTCGATATGGGAAAAAATGACAGATCCTGAACTTCCTGGAGAAGCAAAACATGGTGGGCAAAGACGCTATCCACGTTGTTTCAGG
This sequence comes from Corymbia calophylla, assembly GCA_014182845.1. Taxonomy (NCBI): domain Eukaryota; kingdom Viridiplantae; phylum Streptophyta; class Magnoliopsida; order Myrtales; family Myrtaceae; genus Corymbia; species Corymbia calophylla. The sequence continues at coordinate 3,006,657 of CM024702.1, forward strand.
TGATCAGATGGATGAACAAACTAATGCCAAGCTTCAGGCAAATCGAAACAAGAAGACGGTGACAAAGGCGGACTCAATGCAGCAGTCGAGCCAATCTACAGATGATGACTCGAGCAGCAGCATATGGTCGGAAGTGGAGGAGATGGTGCTAGTCGTGGCCAGTTTAATAGCAACCATCACGTACCAGGCGGGACTGTCTCCTCCAGAGACCATTTGGAGCGACAACATGAAGCTCGACAAGCGATGCACGTCCCACCATTCCTTCTTCAGCTCAACAGACCTATGCCCCGTGGCTGCTTACTATCTCTTCATGTCCTTCAACACTTCTGGGTTCTTCTCCTCCATTTTCCTCATATTCTTCTTCAGGAAGCCATCCTACGTCCAGGTCCTGCTGCCCGTGGCTCTGCTCTCCATGGTTGTCACCTACATGACTCTCTCCGTGACCTTGTCCCCAAATGGTCTCTCCTTGCTCTTGATATACGTCATCACACTGGCTATCTTCCTCTATTGCATGTTGGCAGTCGAAGTGATCAAGACAATCTTCCGCAATGCCTTCAGCTTTGCTGCAGGCAAATTAAGCGATGTTACAAAGGCGATGAAAAACCGTAGGTCGTCTTCAGCAAACGTCTCCAAAATGGGCGCATGATTTTTGGCTCATTCGAGTCTTCCCGGTATTTACATGTGAATAGTCAGATCATTATGAAGTTCTGTAACTTTTGCGGTTTGCGCTCACTTGTGGCGCGGTTTGAGAGTGTCTCGTGTAGTTTTCCCTTCTAGAGTCACTATATGCGCTCGGCTCACCACCCGCGACACCCCCCCCCCCCCCAACAAAAAAAATGCGTACATATCAGTAGAAAATGATGTACTGAAGATAGATTTCTTCGTTTGATTTACTATACTGCTCAGATAATTTGGCAATTGTTCTTGCTTGTTCGCTGAAACGGTTCTGGGTATCAAGAAGGGAAATTAGAGTCCATCTTCTGCGTGCTAGAGGTGGTGAGTATAAGGTCGGGTTTCTCGGTTCTGCCATAGTTAGCTAAACTGGAGAACATCAGATCCTCCACCCAATACAAAGAGAACTTCGAACAATAAGAAGGAAGTACTTTAGCTTTGCATAACACATGGTCAAAGCACCAAACTGAATGGTAAAAACTAAAGCAGATAAACAGAAACTAGATTATGTCTTAGAGATCTACATTGGACATAATTATGGATACACCAGTAGCAACATTGTTATGCCCTTACAAGTAGATTCAGAAAAAAAGGGTAGCTTTTTTCCCTAACATGGAAACACCTTCAACTTTATTATGTGCCTTTCACTTTGGTTCCTCGTGGAAAACAGCAAGCAGGCCTATTCATATATCTTCGGTCACCCTGAAACTGAAAGAAAGAGATACTTGTTAAGGCATAATCAATTTAGGTTGATGATTACGACCGTCTGAGCAATACTGCTGCTAAACAAACTCAGTTCCCTAAAGCACAACATGGTGTTGGCCAAGTGTGATTTTAACATGATCGGGATATAAATTCTCTATCCAATTTCATTGATTCACGCAACGACTGCACAGAAAAATTACCTACAGAGCTTGTTAAGGTACCATCAAATAAGCTACAAAAAGCAAATCAAGAAGCTAGATTCTTCCATGAAGCATGGCAATCAATTTTTCAGTGAGTTCTAAGACAAACAATACCATCTAGATTCAAGCATTCAACCGGCAGGCCAATAACCTATCAACAATGCAGAAAGTGAGTGTCTAGTGGTCCTAGACACCAAGTGCAATTGATCTTTTAGTGTAAAAAACAAATTGGCAAGCCTTGAGCCCTGAGACTACAGATTAAACCTACCAAAGTATATGCCCATGACAAACAAGTGTCTGTTTTAGCGAGAACTCCAATCACATGTATAAACAAGCAAATCAGACAGTTTGTCACCCGCATGTCAATATCTAGTTGTCAGGTTAACGGTAATATCCCATCCTAAGATGTTAAACTTAGGATGAAAAAGGTAGCCTTGGAAGTTTGGAACTGCATACGACCCATGCAGAGAGTAAGCATCAAACACGACGCTAATCAACATTAAGCATGGATATTCTATTTCTAGAAATGATTACCCTGAAGCTAAGCGCTAGCTTCGCCAGAGGTCTGTCCGACAGGCTTAAATTCCTGGACCTCCTTGAAATTCATCCACGGCTTCACCCAAACCTTAGCTACGTACTCCTTCTTGACACCGCCATCGGTCGCTTCGATGGTGATGTAGTACACGGTGCCTGCAACCACCTGCTGCTTCGCTTTAACCACCTTGTCATACTTCAGCATCGCATTCTGGTTCCCCCGACAAAAGATTTCACACCGTCAGCACATTATCAACAAACATTTTGTATTAGGAAAAAAATGAGGACTTTACGAACGAACACGGCTCTCCGCTACTTCAAGATCGCGCTTTTCATGTCTAAGACACTGCACAAGATCAAAAACTTCCTTTTGCCCCCTTCGAAAGATACTCAAATCCCAAATTCGATAAATTCATCAAATCGTCTACTTAGATTTCCTTCATCCTGACGACGTGCTAACCGACAAGTCCTCAAATTTCGAGCAGAGATCCCCAAATTCACCACAACCCACATCCCAAATTCCCTTTTTTTCATCAGCACCACCATCAGAACCATGAAATCTCATCAAATTCCAATCACCCATCAAATCGAAAGAAAAACAAAAATTAGAAAGGAGAGACGAAAAGGGAAGAGAGAGAATTCCGAGTACCTCCTTCTTGTTGTGCTCCTCGACGGCGAAACGAGCGAGTTCTTCGATCTCGAGGCTGTTCTCCTTCCCGTCAACGTCGCGAATACCTCCGGGCGTCGCCATTTTTCTCCTCCACTTCGGAAACGAATCCTCTCTTCTTCAGATCCTCACGCGGTCTAATAAATGATATTATAAAAAGACTTCTCAGTCGTGGCCTTCGGGTTGCCCATTTTATATATTTTCCACCATAGCCAATCAAATCCAAGTCCGCCACTTGAGATTTTTTTATTAGGGTAAAAGTCATAAAAAACTACAAATTATGTATTTATCCTAAAAAAAATTTTGTACGAGGCAATTCAAATTTATATCCGTATAAGATGTTTATTTTCTATTAAAGTTTGATCGATCAAAATAATTAAAAATATTAAAAATCTGCATATATAAACTCTAGAAAGATATCTAATGGAACATTAATAGAAAATAAATATATTATATATATAAAAATTTGAGGTAAATATATCAACAATCATAATTGTTCACGATAGATGGATATGGTACGTATAATTTACTACTTTTTTGTGCCTTGTTTTTCCTTTTTGTTATGATAATTCTTTAATTTAATTTGACCTTGAATCCGAAACTTCGTCGCTTCTTCCTCACGCAGGAAATATTCGAATGTGCTACTTCCGGTCCCGTGGGTCCTATTCTGGACATTCAGATCGGTTGAGTCTCCCGTGAGATCGTTTAGGAATCTGGAACGATTTGCTTTTCGGTCTTCGGCGTGCCCCGTCGTCTTTGGTTTCGGGACAATCGATTTTTGGGCTCGTCTTCTCGGTCGGTATTATGGGCATGTTACATGCCAGGGTGGCGCCCATGGAAAAGAATCCGGGTCAGATGGGGATCGGGTTTGACTTTTCCTCGTGTCGTGAGCGAGTTTGCTTCGAGGGGTAGATTCGAACGCGGAATTAATTGATTGGGATCGCGACGAAGCAATCGGAGTTGACGATTCCAATTTTCCTCGACGTGTGAAATTTAATTCCCAACCACTAGCACGTCCTCCCCACGTAAGATATACAGAAATAATGTTGTTAAACGTTCTTGTTAAACGTTCATGGAACTCCGCATTCGAATTGAATCATAAGAACTAAAGCAGATATACAGAAATAATGTTGTGTCTCGGAGATCTACAATGGACTATAGAATGGATACACAGCCAGCAACATTCTTATGCCATCACGAGCAAATTCAAGGAAAATAAATGAATAAATAAAGTAGCTTCTTTTCCTAACATGGAAACGCCTTCAACTTTATTATGTGCCTTTCACTTGGGTTCCTCCTGGAAAACAGCAAGCGGGCCTACACATATCTTCGGTCACCCTGAAACTGAAAGAAAGAAGACAACTGGTAAAGGCGTAATCAAATTCAGGTCGATGATTGCGACCGTACGAACAACACCGCTGCTAAGCAAACTCGGTTTCCCTAAAGCACGACATGGTGTTGGGCTAAGCGTGATTTTACTATGATGGGGGATATAACTACTCTATCCAACAATATATGATTATAATTTCAGTGAATCGTGAAACGGCTGCACAAAAGTCTTATCGTAGAGCTTGTTAAGGAACAATCGAACAAGCTACGAAAACCAAATCAAGAAGCTCGATTCTTCTACTAAGCATCTAGATCCAAACATTCAATCGATATGGCAATAACCTATCAGCAATGCAGAAAGTGGCTGTCTACTTGTCTTAGACACCGAGTGCAGTTGATCTTGTAGTGTAAAAAACAAATTGGCAAGCCTTGAGCCCTGAGACTACAGATGAAACCTACCAAAGTATCCCTTGACAAACAAGTGTTTGTTTTGGTGAGAACTCCAATCACATGTATAAACAAACAAAACAGACAAAGATTGTCACCCGCATGTCATTATCTATTCGTAAAGTTAACATATTCCATCCTAAGAAAGTAAGAAAGTAACTTAGGATGAAAACGGTAACGTTGGAAGTTTGGAACTACATCCTACCCATGTTTCTGACATGAGCATATCTTGGATGAGATCAAGTGTGGCTTCCAAAACAAAAGGAAAAAATTATAAATAAAGATCTGAAATGTCATCGTTTTTTCAAATAAGATTTAAATGATTATGGCTAATTCAAATAAATGCCTAATATTTTCAACGTTTCAATGGTACTTTTGTCCAAACACATTTTTATAATTTAAAAAAAAAAAATGTAGGTGGGAGGGTGGGGCAACCACAATGGCCGAAAGGGCCTCCGACGCTTGGGTGGTGATCCTTGCCTAGGCGCCGGCCATCCTCGTCGACGATGGGGCGGCAGCCATAGGTGGGAGGGGCTCTCCCTCCTGCGTGTTTCTTTTTTCTTCTTTTTAAGTTTTGGTTTTTCTTGAATCTGTTTTTTATGAAAAGAAAAAAAGAAATAATTTGAAAAAATTTAAGAGACGAAACTGTATTTCAGTAGACAGTGAGTTTTATTTTCCAAAAAAGAAAGAAAGATTGAAATGAAGGAAAACCGATGCCTACATGGAGAGAGTAAGCATCAAACACAATGCTAATCAACATTTAAGCATGGACATTCTATTTCCAGAAATGAGTACCCTGAAGCTAAGCACTAGCTTCGCCGGGGGCGTCTCCGACGAGCTTGAATTCCTGGACCTCCTTGAAATCCATCCATGGCTTCACCCAAACCTTAGCTTCGTACACCTTCTCGACCCCGCCGTCGGTCGCTTCGATGGTGATGTAGTACATGGTACCCGCGACCACCTGCTGTTTCGCGTTAACCACCTTCACAAACTGCAGCATCGTGTTCTGGTCTCCCCAGCAACAGATTTCACACCATCAGCACATCATTGACAAACATTCGAACCCAAAAAAAAAGAGGCAAATTGGAACAATACGAATAAGCATGACTTTCTGCTACTTCCATCTCATCGAATTCCGATCCACCGAAACCGAATCAAATCTGAACGAAGAAAGAAAGGAGAGAGAGAGAGAGAGACACAAATCGGAACAATATGAATAAGCATGAACTTCCATCTCATCGTTCAGAAACCGCAAATCCTCCACCTCCTTCTTGTTGTGCTCCTCGACGGCTAAACGAGCGAGGCCATTGATCTCGAGGCTGTTCTCCTTCCCTTCGACTTCATGAATACCTCCTGTCGTCTCCATCGCTCCTTCTTCACTATGGACACGAATCTCTTCTTCGGACTCCCTCTCGCTGTCTAGTAAAGATATCGTATGAAATGAAGAATGCTTAGACGTGGCCTTTGGGTTGCCATTTTATAGATTTTCCACCGTACCCAATCAAGCTCGCCAAAAAAACATTGACCCCCCTTTCTCTCTCAATCTTTAATCCCGTCAGATATTACAATCCCCGTCACATTACCTGAGTTAAACAAGTGGGTCGAGCCGAAAATGATCAAAATCAAATTGACTCATTTAATTTGTTCTGATCTGTTTACATATAATACACCCATTTCTGACCAAATGCATACCTGACCCAATGTCATATTGCTAAATCATCTTTATAGTTGATCAAATCTAGAAAAATACATACTCAAATTAAGACAAGAGCATGGGATAAGCGAGTAGGGGATCAAGTAAGGTTGAGAGAGAATGAAGAGTGCGTAAAGGGGAGTTGGATTTGAATAAGCCGCGAACCCATATTATTTTGGCCTTCAGCATTCTGAATCAAATTATATTCATTTATTAACAAATCCATACAATAGCCTTTGTCTATCAAATATGGGTTAATAAATGAGTTGTATGGCTCGAGAAGTTCGAATGCAGCGCGCCAGGGTCGCGCTGGTTGGAATTCTGGCAAGTTCTTTCAAACCATCTCGATTTACGGCTGGTACGAACCGTTGGATCGGGCGGAGTATTGTAAGACTCGTAGGAATCTGAATGATTGGTCTTGGTCTTCGGCGTGCCTTCGTCTTCGTTTCCGGCCCACTGGTTTTGGCTTTGTCTTTTTTGGACCAGCATTATTGGCGCGGATGCATGGGGTGGGGGCATGCCAGGGTGGCGCCACCGTGGAGAATCTGGGTCAAATGGGGATTGGGTTTGACTTTTCGGACAATCGTGAATTGGGTTTTGAGTTTGGTGCTCCGAGAGCAAGATTCGAACGTGGAATTCGGATAGCAACAAAGCAATAGAAGTTGGAGATTACAATTTTCCCAACGCGTGAAGTTTAATGCCATCTCCTGCCATGCCATAAAAAACCCGAAAAAAGAAGTAGAAAAGATCTCCTTCGCTCAAGCGGTATAACTGTTTTGTAAAGAAAAGTTTTATTTTTCTCATGAATTGCCGATATATTGTTACTAAAAGAGTGAATTTGATGGAGCCTTTTATCATCGATAATGCAAACCTTAAGTGATGGTTCCACGTGCAAGAGATAATGATCATTTTTCGTTATGAATGATTTGGTCTATGAAGTGACGTATAGCATGTTGTCAACCGATCAAATTATAAGCGGGCCAATGTATTCGAATTTCTTTACCAAACGCCCCCTCGGTTAAGAGAAATTTCATGTGCCCGTTGGCATTCACATTGCGCGATAGGAGCAAGGATCCGAGGCTAACGTGAATGGAGCCCACATAACATGTGAAAAGGGTCGAGGAAGATGAACCGAAAGTGCCTAACAATCCCAACGAATTGAAGCTTTGATACCTAAAGAAATCCGGTTCGGTCAAAGAAGGGAGATTGGCCTGAAACTTTCCCTCGAATTTAGCCTTTCTCAAAAGGAACGTGAACTTCTTCTTAACGTTCATGGAACTCCGCCGCCCTCGTTTTTGAATTGAATTCCTAGTCCCCATTTGATTGATTTGATGATCACGGAATCTGATTTCCTCCATTTGTTTATGGTCATTACAAATCCCAATCAATGCGCGGTTGCTTTGCCATGCGGGGATCTCATCCTTCGAAAGTAAGATTCTTATCTCGCATCGAAGTTTCTCCCCCATATAATTTATAATCCAAAACAATCCAAGAGTCAATCTACACAAGTATTTTTGAACCCTTCAATGTCTATTAATAGGTTATGTATCTGGTAATTAAGAAAATCTCAACCCACATGCCTTTGGGCCTAATTTTTGAGGAGGCTCGGCCCAAGCCCATCTAAGGTCAATCATGAATCGATAAATCCTCCGTTGGTATGGAGGTGGTATTGGATGATTGATTACTCACCGTGACTCGATGGATTAAAACTTCCTTGAGAAAGAACTGATTCCACGGCCAAAGCTAGAACCAAGAATATTTTGGCAGGCTGCTCTTCTTCCCCTGAAGCTCGAAGCCACTTGCAACTTTGCTTCGGCCGATCATGTTTGATCAACACCCAGCAGTTCGCTCTCTCTGGAACTCTCCTATGTTCTATAAGGAATGCTGTGACGGATCGCTTGTGAGACCCAAATGAGAAATCAACTGATGGATGAGTATAGGACTACGAAGCAATTACAGAACGGCTCCATAGTATAAAGAACGGGGGAGACAATTGGGAAAGGCAATCATCTCGTTTCTTTTTATGTCGGGCTCGTTGCTCTTTAGTGCTTTTCTTTTCATTTCTTTAGCTGGGCTTTTGTTGCTGCTCATTATATTAGTCTACATCTAGAATTCAATCTGTAGACCTTTCTTTTGGAGAGGAAGATGAACCATTGATTGGGTTGTTGGGGTTGGGGGGGGCGGTTTTGATTTGCAGTTACGTTGGTGTTAATTGGGAAATTCTTATATGGACCCGAATCCATCATGACCATCGATTATGTGAACTTCACCGTGAATTTCATATAATCAGTGATCAAAATTATATTGAACCTATAGATTGAAGTATATGCATAAGGAGGGGGTTATCCACAGATGAAAGAAAAGAATTCGAAAGAAGCAACTTGTTGTTAAAATAAATTATATTAATAACTAATAATGGGAAAGCTCTACCAGAACGGGGATGTAGCTCAAATGGTAGAGCGCTCGCTTTGCATGCGAGAGGTACAGGGTTCGATCCCCTGCATCTCCACTTTTGCTTTCTTTATCACTATTTTGCAAAAAGAATAATTACATAAATGATTTTTAAATTATGGTTTAATGTGTAATATGAGTTTTAATTCATTCAATATAATTCATGACTTTTGTCTAATGTGAATTGTTATTCATGAACCTTTAATTTGTTTAATAATATACTTGAATTATTTATAAATATTCGATCTAATCCATAAATTATATGAATAAATCTAATACCATCATTTTATTAATTTAAGTTCAACAACGATATTGAATATTTTTATATAGTTTCGGATTAATTTGAATATGTATCAAAAGTTTAAAGATTATATCAGACAAAATAAAAGTTTAGTAATAATATTGCACTTTGAGTTTAAAATTTATGGCTCATGTTGGATAAATTAAAAGTTTATTAATGATATTTAACATATATTAAAAGTTCAAGGATGACAAGTTGAGTGTCTATATTGTACATTAAATTAAAGTTTAATAATCATTTGTGTAATCATTCGCTTTGGAAGCGAGTGAAAAAGAAAGCAAAAGTAGAGTAAAGTGGAAGTCTAAAGACACCATTAAATTTTTTCATATAACTTAGGAATTAATATATTAAAATTTTAAGAATTGTTTAAATAAATTAAAAGTTCGAGGATGACAATATTGCACGATGAGTTAAATTTAGGATTTACATTGGATAAATTAAAAATTTATAAATGATTTTTAACAAATTAAAAGTTCACGAACGATAAGTTGAGAGGCTATATTATATGAATTTTTTTCATATAATTAATGGATTAATTTAAATATGTATTAAAAGTTCAGGAATTACGTTGAATATATTAAAAATTTAAAAATGACATTGCATATTGAATTATCAAATTAAACAAATTAAGGGATATCATTGTACATTTAATAGGGGTTTCCAGAGGACATCGCGGGAAAGGATCCAAGCCGGTGCTTTGGAAACAGATAATAGAAAAAAGGAGGGGAGAAAAGCAACATTTTTTACTAAGTAAAATACAAATTAAGAAACATCTCTCTAAATCAAATCAAATTAAGAAAGGAAGGCAAAGCGACGGAGAGTGAATCCACGCGCGACGCGCTTCTCGTTTTCCTTTCCGCAGACAATCTTTGTCTGCTTCCCCCGCTACACCACACTGCACACACCCTCTAGGATTCTTAGCCATACTCGCATCGGGCCCCTTAGCATTCCACGCACGCGCAGGCGGCGCGTGCAATCACCTCCGGCAGATCCGCCGCCCTGCTCCACTCCCCCGCCGCCGTGTCGTACACCAGCACCAGCCCCTCCCTCAGCCCCCTCTCGCTCCTCCCGCTCCGCCGCAGCAGGTCGTCGATGCACCCCGCCACCTGCACCAGGACCACCTTGTCCCCGACCCCCACGCAGCTGAACTTCACCGTCGAGTCCAGCCGCACCTGCGTCGGGAGCGGCGGGCTCTTCGCCCGCCTCCACTCCCCGAAGCAGCCGCCGCCCCCGCCGCCGCCGCCGCCCTTCCGGCGCGCGTCGAAGCTCCAGAACGACAGCTCCAGCGCGTGGCTCGCCAGGACGTAGAGGTGGCCGACGGCCGCACAGGCCGCCACCACGCACCCCCGCCGGGCACCGCGCGGCTCCTCAGCCAGCCCCGCGCCTCCACGTCGTACAGGTCCATCGAGCTCGCGTACACGTGCGCCTCCGCGCCGGCGGCGCGCGGCGGGTCGCTCCCCGCCGAGGGGCCTATCCGAAGGCCTCCGATCACGTAGAACACGCCGTCCACCGAAGCGCCGACGCATCCGTACCGCCTTCTCGGCGCGTGCGACACCACGCTCCACCCGTCGCAATCCGGATCGTACTCCTCGACCGCCGAGGTCCTCCCGCCGCCGCCGGCGACGTAGATTCGCCCGGAATGCACCGCGACGGCGAATTTCTTCCTCGGGAACGTCATGGGCGACCTGGAAGCGACACTCCCGGTCCAGGTGTCGTAGCGAGCGACGGCATTACGGCCGACGATGTAGATCCTCGGGCCGATCGCGGCGAGGCGCGCGTGGGGGACGAGGCCCTGGAAGCTGGCGGGGGGGAACCCTCCGCTCCGCCGCCGTCGCCGTCGCCGTCGGGGAGGAAGAGGGAGACGCGCCAGAGAGGATCGGAGCCGGGGCCGAGGCGTAGGGAGGCGGAGAGGAGGGCGGAGTCGAGGGAAGAGAGGGCGAAGACGGAGGGGCGGAGGAGGCCGTGGAGGCGGCGGAGGTCGTGGAAGGCGGGGGAGTCGAGGATGCGGGACCAGCGGCGGCAGACGGAGGCGGCGGAGGGGAGGGAGGAGGCGGGGAGGCGGGAGAGGCACTCGAGGAGGAGGTCGTCGGGGAGGGAGGAGAGGAGGGCGGGGGCGGGGGCGGGGGGGGGGGGAGGGGGCGGAGGAGGCCTTGAGGGGGTGGTGGGGGGAGAGGGATTTGTCGTTAGGGTTGGGGAAGCAGGACTTCATCAGCCATGAGAAGTGGCGAGAGTTGCAGGTCTCCGACATCTCCTGGATGACCACTGGGTGAAAGATGCAGAAGAGAGAGAAAGAGATTAGAGAGAGAGAGAGGATGAAGTAAGGAAAAAAAAGTAAGAAATCGAATGAAATCTAATCTCTCTCCCAACCTCAGAAAGAGAGAGAGAGAGAGAGAGAGGACGGAATCCCACCGCGTCGGCCCGTGGCCGGGGGAAGTTGATCGCCGGAGGGAATCTCCGATGGCCTAGGATATTGGTCGACTTGAAGTTGAAAGATTGACTAAGAGGTCCTCAGACCTGAAAAAAAAAAAAAAAGAAATTGACGGTGCATAATCTCCCACCGATTTGAAAGTTCATTTATGGCTAATCATCGTAATCCCAAAAAGTCTTTTGAGCATGGAAAAAAGAAGAAGAAGCAGAGGATAAATCCATCGGAGATCCCTGAATTCTTTGGATTTATGCAATCTCATCCCTAAAACTTTATTTCTTTTTCTTTCTTCATACAATGTCCTTATAATTTATTTATTTTTCATGTCAATCCTTCCGTTTGAAAGCTCGCCAAAAAATGCTGATGTGACCGTGGAGTGCCACGTCGACTCTTTCGCGACTGCGACATGAGCACTCGCGGCATCTTTGGCTTGGTTCGCAACAATCCATGCGACTTAGCTTCTTGTGGCTCGGGAATTTAACGATTTTATGCTATAATTGGTGTCAATTTTGAACCCGTTTTTAGTTTTTCTTTCCTTACTTTGCTTTGAAAGGAAGATAGATATGTTGAATATGAGTTTCAAACTTAACCACTATGCCACATATTGCTCGCATAATGTGTTCTCCTAAAGTAATAGCCATATTAATTAAAGAAGTTGACTTTGATGGAAGCAGAACTTTATCCATCCTGAAATTGATTGCCCTTAACTCACCCTATCATTCACTAGAGGTTGTAATAGACGATGACTTCAAAGATTATCTTTTCCAAATTTCTTTACTAAAAATAACAGAAATCTTTCAAAAATCATTCATATTCCATACACGCAGAGGTTGTAAGTGCCAATGGGGGGCATTTAGCAATCACTTAACGGCCGAGTCATCTAATCCGTTACATTGTTCGATGAAACAACCAAATGCACAAACAAATATATAATTCATGGACTCAATTGAAAAAAAAAGAAGTTTGTCGACAACATCATACTAATCGAAAAAGTTGGGGACTCGTGGCTATATCGCTAAAAAAAGGGCCTCCAAAAAGTATGTAGACAACAGAAAAGAAATCAAACATTCATTACCTGTATAAATTGAATAATTACATGGCTGCAGGATCTTCTTCGTCCCCAATCATGACGGACGAAAGTGGAGCATCCTCTCGGTCCCGGCCACCATAATACGAGAAATCTTCGCCAACATGGACGTCGACGTACATTAGAAAAAAAAGGCAAAGAATGGACTACATCTTCGCACTACCATCCGTCCATTGTATCGAGGTTTGAGTTAATCCGTCAAATGGGTAGGCCGGATCTAGATCATAAATTGTAAGATCCAAATAGACATTTAACCCATTTTGATTCATTTACACACGATACAAATTTAGCAACTTATACCAACCCAAACTTAATCCGATCCACATGCCATTCATGCTAAACTCAAATCATATTATTAAAACACTTCCATATGTAATCCAAATTTACAAAAAATATAACCAAACTGAGACAAGAGTGTGGAGTGAGTGAACATGAGATTGAATGAAGACCTACAAAAATGGGTTGGATTTAGGTAAATTGTAAACTCACTCATGACTCATTTAACACTCATGTTGTGTTTAAATCCATTTATGATCCATTTACTCAATATAATTAACCAATTTACAATTCATTTAACACTAATGTGAATTTTTATTTATCAATCGAAACCCATGCTCTTATTATTAAATTATCCTTATTTTAACTTTCCTGATAATGTGAAGATTCGAACCCGCCACCTCTTTCTTCTCATGTGAGAATGGTGGCTACTAACACCTATATAGATTAAAAAACAGGTTTATGACCTATTTTAACAGGCCTAGATTCGAGTCATTCGGTTCCTCACCTGACCGGAAGATGCGGACTTCTGCCTCGGGCCCGCTTTCTCGAGCTGTGATTTGGTCAGTCCATCGTTACCAATGAAATGGTTGTGTATAAAAATATACATTTTGCTTTCCCTGTTCTAGAACATCTAGAGGGCTAAGAAGAGAAAGCAAGAGGTTGTTGGCAGGGGAATATTATAAAAAAAAGGGGATTTGGGACCTTTCGATAGATAGATTGCGCCGGAAGCTAGGAATAACCTCGCTCGCTCGCTACCTAATTTTTAATTAATTCGCACGTGACCGCTACTCATTATCTCCTCTACTACTAGCTCCTGGCACCGTCGCACGTGACGAACACATGCACAATGCCACCGTGGAATGAATGGCGTTTTGTCTTAATTTGTACCTCTTCCTTTTTTTATTTTCTTTTTTTTCTAAATTTTTTACTAATTTGGGGTTTTACCCTTTTTGTACTAAAAAAATCACTTTTCTCCCAACTTAACATGGCATTGGCAACATAAAAAATTAGACTAATACGGCTTTTTTTGACAAATTAAAAAAAAAAGAAAAGTTTGGGATAGATTTGGGACTAAACCTGGACTTTTGATTCGACAAGGAACCACCAGAGTCTTTTCAAAATTTTTTTTTTTTTTCGGGTTGGCAATGAATTTTAAATTAAAAAAATGGATCCAAGGAACCACCACAGTCTTTTCAACTTGATGAGGGCGTTCCTTTATCGTGAAGGCATCTCCTCGCGCTTGTTTCACCGAAAGGAAAATATTATTTTTAAAAAGTCAAAATTTTTCTGTTTGATATTTATTGGAAGTGATTCCCTTTTTATAAGAAGGAAAGATTAATTTTCTCCAATCTAAATTTATTGTATTCAGTTTATGAAAAATGTTCTCTGTAAATTGATTAGTTCTCCATCACCTAGACACCAAAAAATCAAAATACAATTTCTCAAAAAATAGAGATGCAACGTTAACAAAAATATTACATTTTATATATAAAGAGCCTAAAAATTCTTAAGAAGGTCCACTCATATTTTTAAATAATATTTTTATATAATTTAATCGGGTTAGAGAGGGATTGGGTGGGCTAAGCCCAATATAGTAAATTGCCTACTCAAGCCTGCCCATTTTGCCCTTTAAGTTAATAGGGCTTGACCAAGTCTGGGGTAGCCCAGCTAGCCACCATGCCCAAGATAAACCCTAACATTAGAATTGAACACCACTTTCGTAAAATATTATCCTTCTTGGCCTAACACATATGAGTGAGCATGATTTTAAAGTAGAACTTGAGACCTGAAAATTGCACTAATGAAAACTTGTAGATTTCAAATTTCAAAGTATGCAAGATAGGTTATAAATTTCAAAATTTGAATAATTTGTTTTAAGGGTAGGTTCTAGGTTTTAAGTTGGTAAAACCTAGAACTTGTAACCTAAAACCTAAAATAAATTTTAGTGTTTTTCTTAGTTTATATCTTTACGCGATCCATGGCCTTTGATGATATATGTATAATCTGAAATCATTAGTATGAACTTTTATTTTATGACTAAAATTTTTATTTTTATATACCATGAGACTAATATAAGCTCCAATTGCTTCTTTGATGCAGTTATGTTCAAGGAATTGCTTCCTTCAAGTTAATGATTCTATATAATGCAAGAGCAATCGGCACATTAAAAACCTTAAAATTTCCTTAATACTATTCGATAGGTATGGATATTTGTTCTTAGACAATTGATAATAAAATGCTTGTTCATTTTTATTGTTGATTTATTTAATGAGATAGGTTCTAGGTTTCGATGGATAAGTTTTAAATTCCAAAAAATAAGATTCTTATACCCAAGATGAGGTTCCAAGTTCTAAGTAGAACTTATAAAGAACTAAAACAACTCCACCCTACTAGCACAAGGCCTAAAGATCCTTATTCAAGACCACTCATGATTAAAACAATCATAAATTTTGGGCATCACTATTTCCGCCCCTAAATGACTAAATCCAGTCCCCATTTACATTGAAAAGACAAAACTATCATCAATCTCTCAATTGCAGTTTTAGGAAAATACCTCACTCCTTCTTTTTTTAATTTTTTTATTTATTTAGGATGTTTACTATAATTAAGCATTTAACAAGTTTTGTTTTTTAGTGTATTAAAAAAAAGTAAATTTTTAGATATTCATACAACATTTTACATGGTTTGTATAAAATTATCGTACTAATAGTAAAGAGAAAAGACATTTTTGATATGGTATAAAATTGAAAATTCTCTTCTTCATCATTGATCTTATAACAACCTCTATTTTTCCCCCTTATATCAAAAGCTCACTTTCTTGGTAAACTTTTTATTAATTATATTAATCTAAAATATATGCAAAGTTTCTTTATTTACTATATCAAAAAATTCATATTTTTTCCTTACTATATTGGCGAGATATTTTTATATAGAGCATGTAATACATTAGGGAAATATATAGGAACACACTAAAAATATTATCCACAATGAGCTATTTTGATATATTTTATGTAAATAGTTCATGGATGACATTAATTTTCTTTAGTCCAAAACAATAAAATTTCATTTGCATTTTCAAAACAAAAACTTCTTATGCAATATTTTGATTTAATTAAATTTCATCTACTCAATAATTTATTCATAAATCAACAATGTATAAAAAAAAAGTACTTTTTTTTTAATTTCAGTTTTCGACAAAGCAAATTTTTATAGAAGTGATATCTTACAATAAAAAAAGAAACCATCCCTTTAATATTTTTGGAAAAATGTAAAATAAACAAAATTAAACGCACGAAATTCTTAACTAATGGTCAATAGATCATTAGTTAAGAATTGTAATTAAATGTAGACAGTGATTTTGTTTTTCTGATGAAGATTGGATGGATTTAAAGTGGAAATAACGCTGCCTTAAATTTTCTATATAAAATCAATTGGACTTGGGTGGGCTTGGAAAGGCTGAGGCCAGAAAATGAAATTATCTACCTGGACCCGACCATTTTGCCCCTCGAGCCGACCGGCATTCTAGTTTCATTAAACCGTACCTCCTCGAATGGCCAAATCTTAAGACAGATTTCGTGTACATGGATTTTCTTTAAGCCGAATTTTACTTAAATTTTTCATCGCAATCGCTCGACAAAATGACAAGTGATTGAGTAGCAAAGCCGGGGCGATCCGGTTTCCTTGCTTCCCAAAACAGGAATCGCAGTCTTTTCAACCTCTCAATCTTTGTGTGGCACAGAGAAAAAGAGGAGACCACCAGACCTGCGCAGTATAAGAAGGCATTGCTCTCGATTTCGGAAATTTGTCCTCCCCGCAATCATCTCATCCAAGATAATCTGCTGCTTCATGTTCGAATAGACCATCCATTAGAAAAAGCAAGAAGAAGGACAGAAAAAATGTCTCTGTCCACGGATTTTGCTTCACTGGCGATCTTCGCAGAGGAGGTAAAAGACTGTAAATTTCTTCTCTCTGTTTTCCTTCCTTCCATTTTCTCTGATGAATGTCCATATGTTTGATTCGAATCGGGTTTCGATTTGGGTGGATTTTGGATTTTCGCAGTGTTATTTCCACAATGCCGCCATGGAAGACATGGAGAGGAGCGATGACGAGCAAGAGCGAGAGCGAGCAGCTGATGAGAATGGAAGAACGGAGGAGCGAGATGAAGCGACGACGGGGCCCTGTATTGCGTTGGAGTTCGATGGTTTGCACTGTTTTGAGACGATCGTGTCGCATTGATGGTCTTTGTAATTACTTTTGTTTTTGTTTTTTTGGTTTTTTTGTGCTGTTCTTTTTCCTCTTTTTTTTTTTGGGTGGCCAATTCCCTTTTAGATCATGATCGTTTGTGAGGAATGAAGATGCAATTTTGAGGGCCCAAACCCTTTTTCTCTCTTTCTAGTTTCCTCTTTGGATTCAGATTGGGATCGTTAGGCGAAGAGATGAATGGCTTTGGCAAAAAGATTAATGGATAATCGTATGAAACTCTTCCAAACTTATTATTATCTGGAAAAACAAAATCATTTCTACTGATAAAAAAAGTGGGTCAAATATCCTAAATAATTTCTAAATTTATGTCTAGACCCAAGATTTAACTTCTTTTATCCAATAAAAAACCTCAAATTTTAGATCTAATCTCAATTTTATCTTTTTTTTAGGTCTCATGAAAGACTATTAACTTTTACTTTTGTCCCAAATCCGCCCATATTAACTTTTTGTCCAGAGTTTTTTGTTGAACAAACAAGAGATGGAAAACTCATGGATGCAAGTTCTTCGAGCATCCTGAGCCAAGTACCTTGAGTGCAAACTCTCCGACTACAAGAGATGGAAGACTCTCGAACACTAGAGATTAAAGACTAAACGAAAAATCAAAGATCCCTAAGCGATATGGAAAGAAGACTCTGTTGAGAATAAAAGCAATTAAAGAAAGCCAACCTTAATTACTCTAATTTTTAGCCAAATTACATATTCGAGAATACGTATTTGGGTTGTCCTAGAAATTCATATCCAAAATATATCTTTTTAGATCTGAAATTTGGGGAAAAATTAGATCAATAATGTGGAAATGCCATGTAGAATCATTATGGGTGATTTTTTGGACGGAGGTTTAATTGGGCAAATATAGGACTTAAACAAAAGTTGGTGGTTTTCAAGAAACGAAAAAATTTATAGTAAAATTAGGATTAGTGCTAAAGTTGGGGTTTTTTTTTAGAGTATCAAACGAAAAAAGGCGTGCACAAAATGGTCCTACTTTAACACGTCTAATGAGCAATTCTAGATAATTTCTTTTCATTTGTCCATTAATGGAATTTTTTATATATATATAATATCTGTGTATTTGAAGAGCCAAGAGTTTTCTAATTGATTTGCCATGCTGTGGAAAGTAAAAAGGGAAAAAGTAAAATAAATAAATAAACAAAACAAACAGGATTCGGGTCCGTCCCCAAACCCACCCGAGAAACGGCCCGCTCCATACGAGAGAACTCAACGGCTACAAAATTCCAAATAAGGGAGCCCCATCAATGCGGATAACAGCCGCTCGATCCCCTCAATCCAACGGCCGATATCTCGCCAGAGAATATTGGACCGTTGGGCATGGCGTCGATTCTTTTAAAAACCACCATGGCCGAAAAGAGAGAGAGACAGAGGCTCTCTTCCACAAGTCACAGCACTTTTTACTCGCTCGACCAAAGAACCTAGAGAGAGAAAGAGAACGAATTTGAATCGAAACAAGAGAGAGAAGTGGAGGATAGTTGGTGAGAGTGGTGGTGGGGATAAATTCCTGCGATCGTGACCACGAGGTTTCGAGGGTGGCGCCGGGCGAAGTGGAAGGTGAGACGACGGTGAACGGCCGTCTCCAGGGGTTTCTGTCGGCGCTGTTCGCGAGCATCGGAGGAGTCTTCGGGACCAACTGCGAGGAAGGAGAAGGAGGAGGAAGAGGGCAAGAAGATATGGCCGCGAGAGCTGTTGTCCAACAACCCAGAGGTTGGCTTCAAAAGTTTGATCTTGATTCCATGATCATCGTTCCTTGTTTGATCAGATCGTTAGTGGGTTTTTTTTGGACCCTTTTTAGAAAGGAAGAGTTTTGTCATCTGGGTGTGAATTTTGAGCACGGTTTGGTGGCGATTATGCGAAATCTGCTAGCAATCTTTGTCAGCAATTTGAGGGTTTAGAGTGGAAGTTTTTCGTTTCTGCGTGTCCTTAACGAAATTTTCGGCCCAGAGTTCGTACATCATTCTCGCTGTTCTCGTCAGTACTCTGTTCTCTGGGGCAATACGATAACGTGAAAATAAAATTCTACCCAAGGTTGGTTTCGCAGGAAGTTTTCACATAAAGATTTTAGGGGTCTCTCACCTTGATGGCTAGTTTTTGCTATAGAGGGTTCTTCCAGGAACTCACGAGTCTTGACTCATTCCTGAGCGCGAGGGATGTGATGTGAAATTTTAACTTTCCGGGTATTTGTAGGAGGAGAAAATCAGAAGAATGTGGCCGGAGAAGCGAGGCACAGACGAGTTCTTCAGGACATCGGTAATCTAGTGTCAGAGCGAGCTGCTCAAGGGAAACCCGTCGCTCAAATTTCACGCCCCGCCACAAGGTTGTTAACTCTTCTCTTGATCTCTCTCTCTCTCTCTCTCTCTCTCTCTCTCTCTCTCTCACTCACTGGTCTTACCTTGCAGGAGCTTTGAGGCTCAACTGCTGGCGAAGGCACAAGGGGCAGCCCAGAAGGACAAGGTATTAACTTGGGCCCTTTTTATATGGGTTAATTCATGCCAACTTGTGTTGATGAGAATAAAGTTGCTAAGTTTAGCTCATTATAACTCTTTATGCGTTAGAAAATTGCAAAAGAAGCTGTAGATCGTGCATTAGGAAACAAAAGAACAGTGACAGAAGTAGAAGCTGCCAACAAAGAGAAGGCCCTAGACAAGCCTGTACCTGAGTCTGTAGTGGTGATAAGCTCCACAGAAGAAGAGAACGGTAAAGTTGCTGTTAGAAGGGTACTTAAAGAAGCTGTAGATCGTGCAAACAGAAGGACAGTGACAGAAGTAGCAGCTGCAACCAAAGAGAAGGCCCTTGACAAGCCTGTACCTGAGTCTGTTGTTGTGATAAGCTCCAGTGAAGAAGAGAAACCTAAAGTTGCTGTCAGAAAGGTAGTCAAAGAAGGGGGGTCCTCCAAGAAGAAGAGTCTCACTTCTGTTCTCTCGGCACGAAGCAAGGTAAAATTCGAAAACATTTATTATACTATCATAGTACCCTCTCTATGTATGTTTTGCTATTGTTACTCTTTTGCCTATATTTCTTTCAATAAAGTTAATTCTTGTTCACATTTAGGCTGCTTGTGGGCTAGCTAATAAGCCTAAGGACTGCTTAGTGGACATTGATGAAGCTGATGCTAATGATGAGTTGGCCATGGTTGAGTACATCGATGATATCTACAAGTTCTACAAACTCACAGAAGTAAATTTTTAAGCAGAGCCATCTTCTGATATATGTGCACATTTATCTACTTTCGTGTTGCTCACTCGTCTAGTACTTCAACAGGATGATGGTCGAGTACATGATTACATGGATAACCAACTGGAAATCAATGTCAAGATGAGAACGATCCTGATAGACTGGCTGATAGAAGTTCACCGCAAATTCGAACTCATGCCCGAGACTCTGTATCTCACTATAAACATCGTCGACCGGTACCTTTCCATGAAAGTGGTCCGCAAGCGGGAGCTTCAGTTGGTTGGGATAAGTGCGATGCTTATAGCATCCAAGTATGAAGAGATTTGGGCACCGGAGGTCCTTGCCTTTTTCTCTAACTCATCCTAAATTGCTTCACCATGAAGTTTACTTTGAGGAAGTTTTTAATTTGTATTTTTTTGCAGGTCAATGACTTTGTGTTCATATCAGACAATGCTTATGTTAGAGAACAAGTGCTGGTCATGGAGAAATCAATATTGGAGAAGCTGGAATGGTATCTGACGGTTCCCACACCATATGTCTTTCTAATCAGATATATCAAAGCCTCTATTCCATCTGATAAGGAGGTAAAAACCCTGTCCTAAATTAGTGTATTATTACTCTGTTTTCTCATTGAATTGACCATTAATTTTTTTGCTAATGCAGATGGAGAACATGGTGTTATTCCTGGCTGAGTTGGGTTTAATGCACTATTCCACAATAATTCTATATTGCCCATCTATGTTTGCTGCATCAGCAGTTTATGCAGCCCGGTGCACCCTTGGGAAACACCCATTTTGGACTGAAACCTTGAAGCACCATACCGGGTATTCTGCAGATCAGCTAATGTGAGTTTATATCATGTTCACACTCATCTTCCATCTCATGAATTGGGATAGTGATGTCTGTTTATCATTGATGGTGAAGTGCTTTATTTTTGTGGACAGGGAATGTGCAAAGTTTCTTGTTGGCCTTCACTCTGGGGCTGCCGAATCTAAGCTGAAAGCTGCTCATAGGAAATTCTCGAGTCCCGAGCAAGGCGGTGTGGCTCTTCTAACTCCAGCCAAAAGCCTATCGGCTGAAGAACCGTGAGACGTACGGTTCACTGCTAGGACCAGATTTCATTCTGCAGGACACCGGTCAGGGGTGTCTGCAGTTGTAGACAGAAGTTTCCTTGTCTTTTTGGGAGGAGATCATGTGGCTTTTATGATCTTAGCTCTCTTAGAGTTTTCGTTAGTGATTCTCGTGTGAGAAATGACTGTTGATGTGGATTTGCTGTAACTGACTTCTTGTTGATTTCACTTAGCTTGTGGAAATAGCATATCGTCTCTTGTTTCTGTTCTTTTCAAAAATTGAACCTGGGGAAAATAGGAAAGTAGGAATGAAGAGATGGAGCGATATCCCCCCCCCATAAAAAGTTGTGTTTAATTTATTAGCAGTCTTGGGGGAATTGGAGAAATGTTCATGTCATCAAATTCAACATGAGAACTGAACTTGGGGGAATTGGAGAAATGTACGGTTGGTTGGTCATCAAATTCAACATGATATTAGCCATGGACATATGCAGCGGGATCCTCAAGTTGACTTTGATTTCTTAGCAGTCTTCCATAGCTCATACGATCATAGTTCTTTAGAGATCATAGTTTCTCCCTTCTACATACGTACACCGTACTCCCAGAATTATGAGCTCGTGAGGGGGAAACAACATCAGTTGGTGAGAGAGAGACAAACGAAGTCTTGGACGAAAAATTATGCATTCCTTTAAACATGTTCGAGCAGTCTTATTATAAAAACAAAGAACGAAAGATCTCTTTATCCCATTGTACATGTTTCAAGCAAAATTACTGGCAGATATGATGAGGCCGACAGATATTTCTCGGATAATTATTATTACATCCTAAGAGAAATACATCAAAATCCTTCTAATATATGAAGGAAAATGCATAAATTACAATCTTCTCTCACTCAGCCTCTGTCCTCTCTCCATTACAGCCGCCATCATCTATCTTGACTTTAGCACCACAACAGCCATGCCCGTTGGTCTTGCTCTCTAATCTTTTCCTGCAGCCCCTGTATTTGTCCTGAGCACCTTTCTCAAGCTCTGACTTCCTTTCCAAAAACTCCTTATTCTCCTTCCAGACCTCTCCATTGGTGTATACCTCTTTCTTCCAAATGGGGACAGATGCCTTTATCTCATCAATCAGAAACTTACAAGCATCCAGTGCATCGTCACGGTGAACTGATGATACAGCAATGAAGACACTTGTTTCTCCAACGGGGACAGGGCCAAGGCAGTGGGCAACTGCGATGGACATGAGATTCCAGGACGATCTAGCTGATTGACATGCAGACTTGATGCACCGTACAGCCATCGGCACGTACGCTTCGTACTGGAGCTCCAAGACTGTTTTTCCCTCAAATGTGTCACGAGTTGTTCCAGAAAATGTCGCAATGGCACCAGCCTGTGGTGCACTGACATAATTGATATACTTGGCCATATCAACTGGGTTGTGTTCTTCCAGGATTTCAATAAGATCTCTATCCTCATCAGCCATCTTTTCACCTTCACAAGTATCTTTTGCCTTCGATGTATTTACCGTTACCCAGAACAGGATTCCTATACCTGGAAAATAATGTAGAGGAGGTGAATGAGCATGAGAATGGCTTATCAAATCCTCCAACAGCAACAATAATACAGGAGAAAAACCAAAAAAAAAAAAAAAAAATTCTTCGCGGGTTATGATATCATTAGAGGGTACATCGACCACAAGTTTTCAAAGCATCCGGTAGGATATCATTTTCATCAGTATTTGGCTCCTGGAGGTTCCAAAGAGGCAGCTTTTGACTTTGCACAGAGCTAAGCCTCTATAACTAGTCAATGTACCAACGGAATCCTCAGTTCCCAACAGCCAAAAGATAATGAAATTAGCATGAATCTATGCACTTGGTTGAGTCTATTACTGTCTATCTATTACCGGCAACAAGACAGGTTACCAACAAAAGGAATTTACCCATGCAAACGGACATAAACCTAATTTCGATGCCCATCATAGATTAGGATTAGATGCGTCGTCAACTCAATCAAACCCATCACGCGGCCGATCCTAAAGCTTCCGATAAGGGCACGTTCAAACACATCAACCTCAAGTCAAGTTGCTCTAAAATCTTAAACAACGAATTACAGCAAAACGACATTGGAAGTGCCGCCACCAAAGCTGTGCAGTCGGGATAGATCGTGGGCAACTGTGGGCTTCACCAAATTCAAACGTTCTAACCCAGAATCGCACTCTTGATGCCCATTCCTCAAGAGGCGTTCATCGCCACCAGAACGGAACAGCACATCCATCACGGCCTTCGCAATAACAAAAGTACCTCGAGACAGTTAAGCCCATCGCAACAAAACCCGAGTTCAACCTCAAACGAAGAGCCTGAAAACTCTCGTGGCGACAGAGAAACCCACACAGAAACGATGGCACGAACCGAATGCCGACGCAACGCCGAAGCGCGGAAAGAAGTCAAAATCGCAAGAAACTAAAGTATCCCAATCGAACAAGCGATATGCGTCGAAACAAGAGAGAGAGACCTGAAAGGAGAAGGGTGTGGCCAATTTCACCGTCGTCGTCATCATCGTCTCCGTCCGTCCGTCCGCGTTCGGCTGGCGAAGTGAAGGAGAAAGAATTCAAAGAAGTGCAGACGGACAAGGACAGGAGGAGAGGATGCAGTTCGGTGGGGACCAGTGGAAGTGTCCCCCCCACCTAACCATCTGATGAAACAGGGCCTTTTGTTAACGAATAATTCGTACCCATGTCAAACCATTAATATAAAAAAAAGATTAAGTTAACATCATGAAAAATCTCTAATCTTTTGACCACAAAAATTCAGCACGTACATCTAAGATAAATTTACTTTTCATTAATTTTTATTAAATTTTAAAATTGCTGAATTATATAATAGTTGATGGATACATAATTTGAAGTTTTATCTACATTTGTCACAGATATATTGATTTGTAATTTTTTATGGTATTAATCATATTTAACAAAAGTTAATGGGAAATGTATCGGTTCGGGATTTTTGGTGGTAAAAAAATTAGTTTACGATAAATTTCTCTTATGTATATCAATTTGGAGTTTTTTGCGATATTACTCAAAAAATTTAGGAGGCGTTTATTATGCGTAAAAAGAATGATTTGAAAAATATTTTCTTAAAAATAATCACTAATATCGATTAAGATAACTAATTAATGAGAAATATTTTCATCGTTCACGAGGATGTTTAAACATATATTGTTGTTGTAGTTAAGGTATTTTTCATCAATCAATTACTAAATATATTAAACAATCATTCTCAAGAAAATATTTTTCAAATCATCATTTTCTAGCAACACAAATGGAGCTTCAATTTCCAAATGCATTGATTTGTCGTCATGTTATGTACAATTAATGTCTTGAAAATTTTGTAATTCTAGATAAATTATAATTAATATTGGAACCTCGTCAACAACATAGCCAATATATAGATATATATATGGGCCGATCTTATTTCAATCATTACGTAGATCGTCGAGATGACATTAGGTTAAAGGGTTTGTACAGCTTTAGAAACTTCTTTATCTCTGTTTGATTCATTGCGTCTAATGGGCACCTTTTCGGAAGCGAGAATCTGGCGCACTAGCATGTGAGCCCAATTCACATCCACCAAATCTTTTCGAAACTTTTTCGAGGAATATTTGGGGCACCTTTTCTTCCAAAAAGTAGGACAAAAGAGTAGTTTTCGGTATCTTTTCATGGACCGAAAGTGGAGCGATGGATGGAAACAAGAATACTTTTCTTGATCTTTACCATAACTGAGGTGAACCCTTGAAAAACATCTGTTTTGGATCCTAATTACAATTGCAACAATTATTTTCACCTACTTGAAAGATAAATGATGATATATTGTCGACTGTACCAATCTATAATTTTGACCCGTATGTTATCAACTGAGTTCATATCAATGGGGAATTGCAAATGCAGGAAATAAACATCTGAGGGTTTCAATCTATTAGTAACAGTAATCACACAGTATGCCAGTGAGCAGCTGAATCATCCTTCTCTCCATAATTCCAAGATTACATTTACCATGAACCAAACATCAGTCGACCAACACACAGAAGCGACGGAATTTTGCGGCAAGAAAACTCGATGCTGTTACAATCCAATGACAAAGGCAGATAAAAGGATGCCTTGAATGTTGGGGCTAGAAATAGCAACCCGAAAACCGGATGGGGGAAAAGACGAACTTAATAGGGAAGAGGAAAAAGGGAAGCCTGAGAAAGCAACACAGCTAATTGCAAGGACCGTGAAGGCAGCATTCTACTCTTACAAACTTATGATACATGGGATTAAAAAGAAACTCGCGATAATTACATGTTTGTTGAGGCAATCTAACAGGCATCTATTGGGCAGTAGACGAGAGAGATCTATCATCTGGCCCCGCAAGAATAATCTGCCAAGTTGAATGAGCTCGTTCAGTTTCTTTTTGAACAGTATCGACTGAAAAGCAAAATAATAAGGGAAATGAGAATTGAAAATAGGAACATGCTCAGAGACTTACATTACAGTCGTAGGCAAACCTCCTGGCAAGCATTATGGCAGCATTCCTTTCTCGCTCCGATTCAAATGCTAATACAAAGGAAGTGCCATTCTTAATTTGCCAAAAGAGTGCTTGTGGTGCAGCATTTCCACCTCCTCGAACCCCACACAGCTACACAGCAGATGAATTGCAAGAGATGACCCACAAACTCAAGATGGTTAACATGTGCTTGAAGAAAGCAGATTAATGTAAATGCATGGATTCACTTAGCTATACAATTGAGTGCAAAGTATGGATATCTACTTCAGCAGCGACTTCTGATGTGGGTTCTATTATCTGTGCACGTGTGCACTGACCAAGACAGCCGGTGTCTTGGCATTTGCAACACCAGTTTCAAGTGATATAGACAGCTCACATTGCCAAAATTGTGTGCATGTGTTGACACAATTCTATAGATCTTCTGAAAACATTCTCAATATCTTTCACTGATCTCACAGCAAACTTCAGCAAACAGGTTGCAGAAAAGCAACCCAAGCAAGTTTCTGTCAAGGTTTAACAGCATGGTCTAGAAGCTAATAAATGCCCAGTCTAGCCACAGCAAGGACACAGAAACTTTCAGACACATCCGATTAGCCTCCCTTGAAAAAAAAGAAGTTCGATGCCTCATTCATTGGCCAATGCATTAAATTTCATTCCAGAGCAATTTATTGAACTCTTTTTATACCTGCATAGAGCTGGAATAGTATTCTTTAGCAACTGTTGTCTTTCCTTTAGTAAGCTTCATTCTCATTTTCCCTACATGAAGGACGTGAATAGATTCCGATGTGGGGTCTACACCACTCATTTGAGAGATAATTACCTACATCACAAAAGGCATAAATAAGAAAACTGTACGCAGAGTTTATGTAAGAAAACATATAGGATCATCTTCAAAGTGATACATAGACATTCTCATTTTGAGCAGCAAGGCAACAGAACAAGATTCCCAAACATTCACAAGCTTTCACTAAAACCTGTATTCACTTAAATGAAACTGAGATGTAGGGCACAGCCATCACTCATCTTGAGACAGGAATGAAAATCAAGCAGGTGCATGCAAAATAAATCACAGACAGTTTCATCAAAAAGGGCATAAAAAGAGAATTGAACATTGAGGACACAGCTTCTTCCAGATAGGTATGGAAAACCAATCTGGTCCACATATTAAACAAATATTATGACAGCCTTTCTTGGGAAAAAAGGTTTTATCATTTGTCAAATGTGGAGAAAACTGAAGATCTGACCTACTTGAGAACACACCAAAGGCATAATAAATAGGAAGTGGGAGACATACATTGAATGCAGTATCATGTTTCCGAACAAGTGCCTCAACGTAACTTCCAAGACCTGGAGCTGCTCAACAAATACCAAACAGGACATTAGTCTTGCTTTAACACAAACATGTATAGGCACAAAAAACAGTAAATTAAGAATAAAAGAGAGGTAAATAGGAGTGTAAACTATAAAGAGCATACCTGGCTCAATTGGGCCAGTGGTTGAAAGCGTAATGTGGTGGCCCTCTGAAAATATATCAGCTTGCAGAACTCGCCCAACATCGAAAGGTTCAGGAGCATAAACTGGTTTGGTAGCTCCTGCATGGTGACAGATGAAATTGGCAGCATCAAGCAGACAATACCACTTATTTCAAGGCCTGTGCGTAAAGTATATGCCTGTAATTCTGCCATTTTTATATACTACAGCACAGATTTCCAAAAACAACCAGATCAAGGAGTTTTACTCTGAAGTGAACAGTCATATAAAAATTTTGCACACAACACTGATTATTAAAAGATGTAACATAAGTTCCCACATAGAATTGCCTCTTTCCATAGTCTTAACACTAGCATGGTTAACTGCCCAAAAAAATATTTTATTAAAGCCACCAAGTCTCCCACAAGCAGATTGAACTCGTGCAAAACTATATTTTGCATCAAGAATACCTGACACAAATGGCCAGATAAATATTTATCCTACATCGAAATTTTCATGAGGTTACATACACCTTCCTTGCCAAATAAAAGCAGTGGATAGGCATATAGACATAGAGGTCATTGCTCTGCATCAAGTAACCTATAAACCCCATGCAGCACAAAAGGCATCAACCTATCAAGCTTTCTACCCAAAAAAAAAAAAATATGAGGAAAAAGAAAAGAATATGCATGTAAAGCATCTTCGTCTGTGAGGGCACTAAAACCCGGTGTTAGGAGCCCGGGAGATGGAGAGCTTCCAATCTTAGCTTCTACAGATCTCGATCCAGCCAAAAAAGACAACAAAAAAAATAGCATGTAGACCTATGAACTGAACTGTCTAATGCAGAAATACATACCTGAAATGAGCTCCTTTTTACCACCATCAGATGACAAACGATACCATTGGACTGAGAACTCAGAAATTTCCGGAGCATTATCAGAGCTAGGAAGAATACGCAAAATGGAACCCAAAGCTTCAGGGCCATCTAATTCATATAGAAGAGGACTCTTCTCTCCGCTCTTGCACATTGCCAACTGGATAAGGGGAAAAAAGATATGCGCAAAAGATTAACAAAACCAGGAGATAAGAAAAAGTAAACACAAATGTTATTGTACTGTTTGCATTAGCATCAGAACAACCTATGACCAAACAAACTTTGCATGAATCATGTCCAATCAATACACAGGTGCTTATTGACCTTCAAAAAATCAATACTCAAGCCTATCATTACACCAACCTCCTTTTGAAGATGAAGAGCACGTTTGGACTTTTCAGCAAGTTGACTCCTTAAGGCACAAAGTTCATGCTCCATGTCCATGACCTACAGTAGTGTGTCAATTATGTTAGAATCTAAACTCTCTAAAGTATGCAGGCAAAGAGATAGAGCTTTAATCATATGATTAAGATGGCAACTCAACCCCTGTTAAAGAGCATGTACTTCAAAACTGTAAAATGATTATCATATGAAGGCAAATCAAGTGCATTGCAAGTGATGTAAATACTAGTTGTAATAAAGAAGCCAAGCATAATCGTACACTGCTGTAGACACAACAAAAACAGAGAGAAGAAACGACAATACAGAAAGTTTACAGATAGAAACAGAAAACAAAAAATGTAGGAAGCAGAAAAGATAAACACATTCAAAAGAACAAAATGTGAAGTCCATCAAATGCTATTCTGCATGTCATAGCAGCCTGGAGTGCTTAGCAGTAGGTGCCGCATTATGTGTGCACAAATAATTCTAGTCAGAAAGAGAAGTGCTGAAAGCAGAAACACAGTCTTGGGAAAAAAATTTGAATTCCTCAAGAGTACTCTGCATAAAGGCACGTGTATGTAGATAGAGTCCTGAACAATCAAGCTCTCAAAACTCCAAAATACAACATTTTTGTGTGCTCTTTTCCTCCAAAGACCACATTCCCCTACAGTATTGAATGACCACTTTCACCTCTATAGGACATAAGTTTGAAAAAAATAAATAGGCAGGATGCATGTGAAAAGCAAAAGAGAAGTGAGTGGCTTCAAGTGCTTTGGCTATGAGCACATCAACTCTTCCATTCTTTCAAGAGCTAAGTATAGGTCCTTTCAAGGTCAGGGTACACCAGATTCAGTGAACCTGGCATATTATTTTTGCTAATCCATACTGGTATTATATATGTATGCACATATCAGTGCATGCAAAACAAGAGTGTAGAGAGGAAATCTCGCGATTTACAAGATACACCGTCCGTGGATGGATATAACCTCAGTATTGATTTGGATAGCATATATTATGTAGCACCTGGTAATCGCCTATGGCTTTCTAGACCAGAAAAATATCAACACTAACACAAAATGTACCTTGCTTGGCTGATGCAACATTTTGATGCGTCTAGCCTCTTGAACCTCCTTCATCAATGCTTCCAGATCCTGAAAACACCTGACACTTAGATCCATCCAAAGCACATAACACAGCAGAGATCATCCACTTACACTACAAAAAGTAGCCTGTACAAGGCCACATAGCAAATGATGACTTTAACATGCAAAGTGACTTTCTTTGACCTGTATTCTTGGTAACAAAGTTAACATTTTGAGGAATAAGCTGCAGTAAATGATGCAGTCGAATATCCATGGAGATTGTATAGGAGGAAGCAAAAAACTGGGGACTCTCACCTGTTTCCCAGATGCCCGAGACATGGTTTCATGTTCCTGAAGGGCTTCTTCCACTCTTTGTACTGCAGCTCTAGCACTTTCAATTTCCGCACGAGCAAAAGCTCTTTCCTCTTCAACAAGTTTCTTGGCATCCTCTGAGGCCTATAATGAAAATGGCAGCCTACTGAATTACAACAAACAAGCAATCCAAATAATGACTAAAAATTGACAGAGAAAAGGACCAGTCCACCTGACTGCCGTGGATTCAAGAAAGCATCAATGGTCTAATTGGTTGAAATAAGCACAAAGAAAGGAAAAAAAAATAGTCACAATCATTTCATGATCAGTTAGGATGAACATTTAAAGCTCATTTGTGTAGGAAGAGAGCAACAAATCTTCACTCAAATTTCAGAAATCAGCAATCTAAAATAGTGTGTGAAAGCCAGTAGGCATTAGTCCTCCTTGTCCATATCATCCTAATACACAATATCAAGTACCAATTACCACCTCACCGGAATGACAGACCATGACAATTGGAAGCACTGACACAAGTCGACTGAGCACAATTTATACCTGCTTTAGGAAATTTGCTAGTCTCTTGACTTCAGCTTTCTCTTGAATAAGCTCTCCTTCTCGATGAGTTAATTTAACTGCTAAAGCTTCCACCTAGAAGAAAGTGAAACTTGCTTAAATTATTTCAATTGACAACATAAGTGGCATCAAACAATCAAAATCATATTGTGAAAGATAGCACCATGAGATCCGCCTTCCAGTAAGAAAATATTTCCATTAGGAAAAGGGGAATGAACCAAAGTGTTGGAGGACAAAGAAGTCATCCACAACTCCACAAATCTATCTATATAGAACAGGCTATAAGATAAATCAATCAAACAGACACAAAACAAGACAACCAGAGAAACAAAACAGTAGCAGCCTTTGAGTCCAGGTCATGCACACGGAAAACTGCATGAATAGTACCATGTGCTGCTACATGTAGTCAGTCTTACTTAGCATAACCACGACTTAAATTATTCTACACCAATTTCGTGAGACATGAGAATAGAAAGGCAGATTGGTTTATGAGCAGTAAAAGTAGGCTCTAAATATGCCTGTCATCTAAAATAGCAAGATTCAAACATCAAGAGAATAACATGCAAGTGAACTAGTGGAAGTGAACATCCAAATAAGCACCTATATTGAGTCGAGCATCAGGCATTTCAATCAACCATTTGAAGTTCATGTTTTCAAAAATTAAGTTATTATCCTTGGGGTTCCTTTCTAGACATCCTGCAAGCTGCAACACTACCATATTATAACCTGTTTGAGCACTCAAAACATGATAGATAAAAGGTTTGAGCTAACTTCAATGACTCAAAAAAATGAACAAACAACAGTCAGCTTTTGAGTTTTACCAATTTATGACACAGGGCAAAGGCACTCAATAAGAAAATGATGACAGAAGGAGCAGAGAGAAGAGCCTCACCATAGCTATAGCTTCTTCTACGTCATCCTTATTCCGTCCTGCAACACGTCCTTTTAATGCTTCCAATGCATCTCTAAGCTTCTTCAAGATGACATGTTTTTCCAAGGAAACAGCCTCTCTAAGTCTAGCCTGAAGTCCACGCAAGATAGCCACCATTCAATTACACTTAGCAGCTAAGTCAACTTAGCTCTTAGCTGAAAGCATCATAATTGAGAGGCAGTGGTGAAATCATGAAATTGTAAAACACACCCTAATAAAGCACAATTAACCAGTCCCTCCTAAAACTGCCACTCCATATGACCTAAACATGAGAAACATGAATTTCATGATCTACAAGAGTATTTTCTGGCTGAACTCCCCAATTTTTTAACAGCATAATTAGCTGAGACAGCAAAAAAAATTCCAGACAAATGTTCAACCCAATCAAGAAACCCTTTACCTCTTCAGACAATTTGGCAGCGGCAGCCAGCCCCTTCTCAAACTTATTGGCGAGGTCACGAACCGATAAACGCTTCTGCTGTTCCAACAATATAGCAGTCTCACGCGCAACGACTTCCTTCATGGACAAAGTCTTTTGATCATCCTTCCCATCAATAATCTGGTTGTTAGCCCCAATCTTGTAATTCGGGAACCGACTAGAAGCAAATATCACATCTGCTGACACCGCAGCAAAGGCCTCCTTCGGCATAGTGTTGCTAAAATCTCGGCTGACTCTCGTCATACTGGGAACGAATTTGCTCTGTCAACCAAACCAAACACAAAGCCTAAACACAAAGAAAAGAAGAAAGAAAGAAAATGGCCAAAGAAATCATTGTCCTCCATAGAATAGAATCCACCAAAGAGAATATATCAAAAGGCTACGGAAATCATTTTCGTCCAAAGAATACAACAAAAAGAATATATCAAAGTGCTTTAAATTAGGCAAAATAAACACGGAATTGTGCCAGACGTCTTTTGCATTCGAAGCCTGTGAATAAAAGATAAGCAAGACAAAACCCCCGAGAAAACCAACGAAAAAGGAAAGCCCACCAGAGAGAACTTTACAGCAAGTCGTGTCAGATACAGATAATCTCCGAATCAATGAAACGACACTTTTCTTCAAGAAACAGAATATTTAAATTTAAGGTACAAACAAGAAGAAGAAGCAACAACCCAGAGTCCAAAACAACCAAAGGAGGACCTCCAGACCAAGAACTTGCGACACTGGCAAGCAATACCGATAGTTCGTAAAGAAGCAGGACCAAACAGACCAAACAGAGAACCGGAGCAACGAAATGGAAAACCCAGATGAGGGAGAGAGGGAGGGAGACCGGGAAGTAGATAGAAAGCGAGAAGACTTACAGATCATGCGAGAAAAGAGGAGAACACGAGCGTTACCCACGAAGGAAATAGAAGAAGACCCACTAAATGAAAGATATAAATGAACTCCCCCCCTCCCTCCCTCCCTCCCTCCCTCCCTCCTTAAAGCTTCCCAAGGAGATTCAGAGAGGGACGACAACGAGAAGGGGCGACTCTCTCGCTTCGAATTGAAATCGCCCTCGCGCACAAATTGAATGCGAACTGCGGACGAAATGATGAGAGAGAGAAGAAGAGAGAGAGAGAAGAAGAAGCGAGCAGGTAAAGGTTGGTGCTTTGTGCTTTTCAAAAGCAAAGGAAGGAAAGAGAAGAAAGGCCGCCCTCTCTCCCGTGTTTTCGTTCTGGTTTCGGCGACAGTTCAACTCCAGGCCCCGACAAATCTGTTTTCCTACGACGGTGACGCCGGCAGGCGACGTCACGAGTCCCCCGATTTCGAATGCTTAAGTGCCACGTCGGATTGCACATAACGTAATTGGTCGGTCGCATCCCTTCAGTCGTGCGGGCAGATGAAGTCTCCCGAGACCAAGTGACATCGGGAGCAATTTGACTCCGTCAGATTTGCTTAGATACATGTATCCCGATTAAGGTCATATTTGAATCTTCAAATCTTTTGATTTCTGATTGATTTACTTCTCCTCACATCACCGTCAGTTATTGAATTTCTGCACTAGATAACCAATCTCGTGAGCGAACTCCAAGTTGATTAATGCCTCGAGCAATTTAATGCCCCGCGTGAAGAAATTCTTGAATTTTTTATGTGGATGTGGATGTTGTTGTTTCCTCTAATTTTGATTTTTCCAAATGAGCCGAGTGATCATATCTCGAATCAATGGCAAACATCGAATCCTTTCAACAAGGCAAGCGATCACCTTCCTCTTTTGCTTTCAAATTTTTCTGTGCATTTAAGAGGCTTGTCAAAGTCATTTACTAATCTATTTTGAAAATTAAGTAGTTGTTTCAGTTCTTCGTCAGGAAAAAAAGGGTTTTATACTAATCTCACTAATTCTTTTAATCATTTGCGCGTTGCGCTTTAATTAAATAGGAATGGAGTTATAAAAATGGAACAAGAGAGCGCTAAATGAGGAACTTTATTCAAACCGAAACTCCACTTTTTTGGCGGGTCCCGCTACTCGATTAGTCGATTCCCTCCCTCCCCACAAATTTTTAATTATTCAAGAAAAGTAAAATTTATCAATTCAATACACCGCCCATTAATGGAAGCCAAATATAATAATAAATAATAAAATTAATCGGTTATAAACATTAAAATACTTATTTTATTAACAGTCAAACATCGATAGCGACAACATATTTTCCAATTAACCTATTCAGTTATCCCAAAATATATTCAACGAGTTATTATACGGATGGTATGGAAGACAGAACTAACCGAAAGTATAAATAAAAAAAAATATAGGTTTAAACAAGGCTGTCAATAGTTACACTTTAACTGGGGTGAGTCATCGAATAGTTTATAGGGTGGTTTGATCGGCAATCACGAGGCCTCTTTTGCTCGAAAAAAGGAACTCAAGTCAAAAAAATTAAAACGATATGAATTGATGACTCAACTAACATTTTTTTTTGGCATGTTTGCCGGGAGAAAGCACCCTTGTATAGCCAAGCAATTCGAAAAAAAATTTCTCTGATGCCGTAAATATATATGCGCGTGCTGTAATATATCATATGTATTTAAAGTACAAAATAACTGATGATTTTATGAAAAGACATTAACTAGAATAAATGCAATAACGTGATTTTCCTAATCTACAGTTTCTATACAGGCAAATATAGAGTAAGACACGTCTGTAATTAAATGGGCTTGTCGACTTTGGAAATCTTGCTGAAGTTGCTGAGGATACAAGAATTGCTTTATTGGTCTTCTTCTGAATGAGAGCAATTTATGGAATTACTTGGCTGTAAAGAGAGATTTCTCCTATAATTTAAACATACCTCTTAGGGTTTTATCTGAAAAAAAAGTTAGAAACTAGTAGTCATGACTATAAATTATATAAGTCTAAATTTGGGTTTAAAACAATCTGATAAGAGGTACCTGAATTTCCCATCAAAAGAACATAATCTCGAGTTGCTAAAAAATAATGAAATGATTTAGCCCTATAAAGGTTAATTGATATATGTATATACACGCGTGCATAATATTTATAATCTAAGTACTTGTGTGCACTTGTCAAAGTTGAAAGTAAATTTTTTCTCTTGACTTTCCCGTCAAAACTTAAAGTGTTATCTAAAATCAAACAAATCATATGTTAATTTACATGTATGGAATATTTTAAAAGGTTTAGATGAATTTACATCAACTAGTCAAACTACGTCCCAATGAGATCTGAGAAAAGATTCAAAAGTGAAAATCACTCAAGACAATCCTTATTTAAAATTCTAAAAGTCAAATAAACTGCTTTAATGTGCATTGACTTTTACATTTTACTTTATACTTGATTCAAAAGTTTGTTTGTTAAAATTAAGACGAGTTCACGGGTGACTTTTTTAACTTTTCTGTCAAAGCCTAAAATGCTATTCAAAATGCTATAAAGTTTTGAATAAATTAAAACTACACCATAGACATATGTCATTTTTCTTATAACTTAGGTCCACAGCCATAATAAGCTGGCTACGTGGAGGTGAACTAGCATGGCCTCCCGGTTAAATCACAGCTCCAAGAAGCAAACTACGTCGAAAGAATTAGTAAAATCAAAAAGCAAAAAGCCACTCCGAACAAAGTCCGAATTTTGTGCTGGACAACCTTTTGATTGGTTTTTTCTAGCACGAAATTCTCAAAAAACTTCATGATATATGAATATTCACAAATAGATTCGCATGTAACTTTTTCATGATCCGTTGTAATTTGATAATATTTTTAATTTAGGCAGTAAAGTAAAAAAACAGCCAAATTTGTTTTTTCTTTTTTAAAGAAAATAAGAACGAAAAGGAAGAGAGCAAAACGTTTCCGTCAATAACAAGGTCAGACGAGGAAAGTGTGCAGCGTCAATATCAAATCCTCATGGGAAAGGTCGGTATCTAAACCGACGTGCCGTTTTGTTCCTTTTGGACTTCTCGGGGCCTTGACTTTGACGTGGTAAAAAGACGTCCCTTGTTCTGTAATTTCTCGATAATATAAGGACTTCTAAGCTAATCTTCAAGACGACGCTAATCCGACGGTCAACGTGACAATCCGATGGCGTTTTCGATCGTGGGGTCTCTGTCGCTATCAGCACACGCCGTCCACGGAATTGATTAAGTGTTTGGACATTATGCCTAATATGAGATCATTGTCTTGATTTTTGTTTCGTTGTGCGTAATGTTAAATGACTAGTAATCATATAGGCCCAAACACGGCGTGAACATGGAAAAGTACCCCAAAAAAAAAAGTAATAAATTTATTATGACAATTCAAATATAAATCCTTCAATTAAATAGATTTAACCCAAACTATTTTTTTATTTTACATTTGCGCCAATTGAGTTGATTTGACCAATTTTGACCTAACACTAGTGGCGTGGACGCCGAGCATTTTATGTGACTTGACAGATACTGATGTGAATTTGGAACCTCAGTGCCCATGCCCATATCCATCTAGGTTGAGCCTAAAGCCCTAGTGCCTTAGCACCCAACCCGATGCAAAGGCTTAGCACGGGATCTCAATACTCGAGCTCGGATCCCTAACGCCCCGACATGAGTCCACAAAGGGTCGTGTCCTTGTCTATCAAGGCCAAGCTCAAGATCTTGGTGCTTGCGAAGTCCGTCAAGATTGCAACCGAGACCTAGGTGTCCATGCATCGATCCTCGGTGCCCAAGTCGAGGTCCATTGAGGCTAGATTCCAGACTTTAGTACCTATACCAGTTTCCCAACTGTTCATGCACAAGTTACTAGCATTCGAACAATGTATGCCTAGTCAAATTGAATTTTTTATACTAAATGATAAAAAATATTTTCTAGTTTATTTTCATATTTCAATCACGTACCAAAAAGTATTGTCATTTTCCTACAAAATGACTTATCAAAAAACATTTTCCAAAAATGCCACAATTTCTGCGAAACAAATAAACTAACAAAGCTAGTTCCCAATTTTATTTTATTTTTTGGCTATTGATTGGTAATGTCAAATTGCATCAGGCTCTATTTAATAATTGACCAAATAGTGTGTGATTTTATTATTTTGTTCTCCGGAATAAAAAAAAAAAAAAAAATCTGTTTAGTATTTTTTTTGTTTCCAAAAATACAATGGGAACATAATTAAGAAGTTAAAAAAAAATTGCTTATTTATTCTTGGTAACAGCTTCAAAATCAACTCTCTTTTTTTTCTTCTTTTCATTTTCTTCTAGCCTGTCCCCGGCCTCGCCAGGCAAGGCGAGGTGCGAGGCCGAACCTTGCCTAATCATCGACGAGGCTTGCCCTCGCCTAGCTATTGTGTGGTCAGTGTTGCTCGGCCTTGTAGTGGTTGAGCGAGGCTCCAATGAGGCCATCGGCCCTCATATGGCCAGCGATCGGCCATCGTCGAGGCCAACCATTGGCTAAAGAAAGACAAAAACAAAAAAAACAAAAATAAATAAAAATGTAATAAGATTATTAAAAAAATTAAAAGAAATTCTAAAGTCGTATGAGATGCATTTTTATTTCAGAAATGTATATTTTATACAATTACTAAACGTCTTCAAACGCTTGAAAACTTATTTAAGAAACATAATAAAAAAATAATTTTTGAATATAAATTGTTCTTGAGAACCAAATGGTTACTAAATGTACCTTGTAATTAACTAATCAAACTTAACTCCATGATATGCAACAATAACATCCTCTTTTTCAGTTTAAATTCACATATAGCTTTCAAAGACGCGAATGATAACATTTTTGGAAGAAAAATATGTTTTTTTATTTCTATTTTTCGATATGTTTCTAGACGAAAAAACACATTTGATAACAACACAAAATTTCTATTCTTTGAATGAAAATTCGTTTGATAAATGAAAAAATTCTCACTTTCCTGAGTGGCAGTGGCAAGGGGAGGGGGCAGTGGCGATGCTTGACGACCAACGAGTGGCGAGTGAGGGTGGCGGTGACCAGCGGACGTTTGGGTGAGAAGATAAAGAAAGAGAAACAATTTATGATGTATGTTACAAAAATAGAAAAGTAAATTTTTTTGTTTCTGATTTTTGTTTTAAACCTATTTCTTGAATATAAATCTGTTACAGAAATAGAAAAATCAAAAACAGGTTTTGAATAGAAAAATAGTTTTGAAACAAAAATATAATGGTTACCCTACACAACCTAAATCTTCTAACTAGAAGTGTAATTCACTATTTAATAGGCAAAATTTTATCCTTTATAATTTGAAGACAATTTATAGAATTCTTTTTATCATAATTTTAATGGTGCAACATATTGGCATTACAATAATTAGGGATTTTCTTGTATAGGATGTTGACATATTATGTCTTGATTTTACATGAATATTTGATGATTAAAACAAATCTCATAGAGTTATTATTCAAGAGGGAAAATAATACGAATGATTTCCAAAACTTTAGTTCAACGTGTAATATCGTTATCGAACTTTTACTTAATTTAATGTGGTCCATGAACTGTTGGTATATATCTAATTTAGTCATTCCGTTTGTTATTTAATTACATAGATTATTATATACTAAGTTGGATCTTTAAAAATGACAAGTCAACATGTTCATTTTTTTATTCATTTACTCAAGAATATGGAAAAAAATGAGGCATTAACATGTTTAATATTTTTTATTCTTCGTTCAAACTTAACTGATTGGAAATTGCATTACCAAATTCCATTTTCAATAGAAAAATGACGACATTGAATATTTTCATATAATTTATGAATTAAATTATAAGGATTAAGACATGTAATTACTCCCGAATAAAATTCAGATCCAATACGGCTATAGTTTAAAAAAAAAAAAATATGTTACCCGCTCCGTTCACGTGACAAGGAGCCAACGTCACGTGATCACCGCCGCGACTAGCCAGCGAAGCAGCATCGCTCTTGCTCTCCGCCATTGAAGCCGCAGCTCAGCTCGCCATCTTCTCTCCGAGATCTCCCACTCTCGGCACAAACCCTAGACCACAGATGGCGAGATCACCGCAGAGGCACCACTTCATCCTCCTTCTCGTCCTCTCCCTCTGCGTCCTCCTCCTCTACTGCCACTCCAACGCCTCCCTCCCCGCCTCCATCGCCGCCTCCCGGAACCCTAACCCGGACGGCCCCCATCTCCTCCCCGATCCCCGTCCGGCGACCCGAGCGCCGCCGGCGCAGAACTTCACCCTCCTCATCAAGGTCCTCGCCTTCAACCGCCTCGACTCCCTCTCCCGCTGCCTCCGCTCCCTCGCCGCCGCCGACTATCTCTCCGACACTGTCCACCTCCACGTCTACATCGACCACTTCGGTAACCGATCGGGCGACGTGGAATCGAACTTGGACGCCTCGCGTGGGATCCTGGATTTCGTCGATGGGTTCAGGTGGGAGTTCGGCGACAAGGCGGTGCACTATCGGACGGGCAATGCTGGGCTGCAGGCGCAGTGGTTGGAGGCGTGGTGGCCGAGCTCCGACGACGAGTTCGCCTTCGTTGTGGAAGATGATCTGGAGGTCTCGCCGCTTTTCTACAAGTTCGTTAAGTCCGTGATATGGAACTTTTACTACAATGCTTCGAATTTTAGTCCGATGATATACGGTGTGACGCTTCAGCGACCAAGGTTTGTCCCAGGTACCTTTCATTTGTAGCATTCTCTTGGCAATTCTGAGTTTACGTGAGTTGCCGAATTAATATATGAGGGGAGATGGAATGATGTAGCTTGCCAATGGAGCACAAATTGAATCTGCCGTTTGGTTTAACTTAACTTTGCAACACTAACTCTGTGGATTTAGGTTGAAAGGTGATGTTAATTTGATGATCAGTAAAGGATTCGAGTATTCTTAGAGATGTCAAGAACGCTTGCTGTGATCTTGCCGATGCCGAGTCTAAAATTTTTAAGATCCTAGCATGATTTTGGATTCTGTAGTGATGCGTCACAGATTCTACTGAATCTTTTATCATCAATGCTGTGAAGTTTCGTCTTAATTCTGCTTGGCAAGTGGATTTTGCTTCCGGAACCGTGGAATTGGTGTCAGCATAAATGGGCACCAAGGTCTCATAATGGATTGCAACATGAGAAAAAGTATATAGTTGTCTAGAGACGACAGTTACAAGAAGCATATATTAATGCTACAAGATGATTTTATTAGAAAACTGTGGTCTCATCTTTGCTGCTTTCAAAAAAACTGCTTGCAGTTGAGTCGATTAAGGTTTGGAGAAGATTCGTGTGTTTTTTATACTTGTCCAGGACACCAGAACATTTTTGAATACCTCAAACTGGGGTAGGCTGTTTTCTTTTAATGAATAATTGCCATTTTGAATAAGTTGTAGTCACTCTGATAAAACTGTGTTTCTAAAATGCTAGTTACATGGTTCCACGTGCAACGTTTTGGTAGGTGCGACAACACTATATTGTTATCTTACTTATATTCGATTATTTATTTGAAAGCTGGTAAATTCAAAGCCATATTGGTAATTTCTAGCATATCTCTGATGGTAATATAATAGACAACTAGTCCCACTTTTTGCATGACTTGTCCATGGGAAGATGTGTATGATGTATGGGATCATATAAACAAAACAAGATAGAGGCCTTTCTGGCCGACCGAGGAAATTTCTCACTAATTTGTAGAGAAATCAAAAATATCTCTTGGATCCTTCCAGTTGCATGATCCTTATCTCTCACTGGATGTGCTGTTATTATGTAATCTACTAAAATATGTTTGGTTGCTATGGCCAGGTAAGCATGGGAACAAACTGCAGGTTGATGGCAGAACTCGAGTTTTCCTGTATCAATTAGTCGGGACTTGGGGTCAGATTCTCTTTCCAAAGCATTGGAAGGAGTTTAGGAGGTGGTATGACCATCACAAGGCGAAGGGCATCAAGCCAATTCTTGAGGGAATGGTAGTTTGAATATCTTTTACCTACTCTGTTCTTATCACATGGATTATCTTCTTATCATGATCATTAGATGACTTGAGTCTGGAAATACAGGTGACGACTGGATGGTACAGAAGGTTGGGAGAGAAAATATGGACTCCGTGGTTCATAAAGTTCATTCATGATCGTGGATATTTCAACATTTATACCAACTTTTTACAAGAAAGAGCTCTTAGTGTCTCTCACAGAGATACCGGTGTCAACTATGGTAAAACGGCTGGGCCGGATTCTCATCTTCTGAAAGAAGCTCCTCACGATTTCAATCTTCTTGAGATGCCGCCCTTGAGTAATCTGAAGTGGTATGATTTTTGTTTTAGAGAGGTGCTTCCTGGTAGGGTCGTTAGGAATTTCAATGACCTTGGTGTTGTTCTTGACACTGTGCAAATAAATGAGACCATAGTGTTTGTGAGCCTCTTTGGGTTTCAAGAGATCAACATCAGGAACATGCTCTGCCACTTTGAGAGGCTGAATATTCGTAACTACATACTTATGGGCCCTACGTCAGATTTGCTGTTTGATCTTGCTAGAAGGGGACATCCTGTTATTGATGCAGACCAATTTCTGGATAGTGTGGGGGCTAACAAACTGAAGAGACCTGAGAATTCCTCTCCAGAGTTGATCAAGAATGTTATGATGAGTACATATGCGATTAAGAAATGTTTAGAACTTAAGTACAATGCTTGGGTGGTGGATGCAAACATGCTCTTTCCTAACGGAGGCATGTTTCAAGTCTTGACCGACTCCACCTTTGACTTCTATGCAGGGAAGAGCTTGGCTGTTATTTTTGTTCGGAGCTCCTTTGCTGTCAGGAAACTATGGCTTGATAGCTTCGTGCATGCAGTTGAAGCAGGAGATTCTTTGTGGGATAAGCTTTCAATCTCCCGGGAAAACAGCAATTTTGCAGACATGGCAGCGAGTTTTCTAGAATCCAAGAGGGTGAGGGTCAAGAGGATTGACGATAGAAGCTTCGGGGTTGACATTGGCATAAGCAGTGTTGACCGGGCTTCTTCCGGATTAGAAAACAAGATACTGTACTGGTCTCCTGATGCTGCTCTGGATATAATTCGGAAGCGACTTGAAGAGTTAAAATTGTGGACCCTAGATGGCGATGACTCTTGTTCGGCAGTGGTTTGTCATCAATCATAGCATTAATTCGGATTTCCCAATTTCGGCGATTTGGCTAATTTTAATGCTAATTCTTTTGTACAAATGCCATTATGTCGACCAATTTTTCACGGTTGCTGGGAATGCCTTATGGCAGAAACATGGTTGGATTATCTAGGTGACAGCCAGTCGACACAAATGATGGTTGGGTCAGACTCAGCTGAGTTGACGCAAATGAGGAATCATATTCTCTACTCCAGGCCCATGTTTCATCTCCTCATCGAATTTTTTTGTATGTGGAAATGGAGAAATTGAAAGAACACATCAAGTTTATGTAGATTTGTCAATGCCAATTTCCACTTGCTGCGAAAGGGAGAAAAAAGAAGCAAGCTCATTATTTTGAATCACGTGAGCTGAGATGCTTGTGATTTTGATTGGAATCCACATTCCAGCTTATGAAAATTCAGAAGTATGTCTATTGCTTTATGAGGCAGTTGCCCTAGAATTCGTAAGTAAGGTTCCAACTTTAAATTCAACAGATCATTGGCCACGAAATCATCGATGAGTATTTTCCCGGTCCAAGTTGAATGTTTATTTTCTTCGCTAAATCACCTAGGCCAACCATTATAGGTAATCTATATTCCGGATGCATGTGTACTTTCACGGGTTTTAGCCATTAGATTCGCATGGGTCTCACACGGAGCTCACATTACGAGAATTGTTCCTCTTACAGTGGCAAAATGGATGATTGAATGCAGATGTTCCCTAGGCCGAGTATTTGAAAATACAGATTGTAGAATGGCCAATGAAGACGAGCTTTCATGTTACCCACTTGCAAACAAAAGAAGACAATAGATAAACCCCCGAGAGAACTATGTTCAACTTTCTTCCTTGGAACTTGAGTTTTCCATCCATACGACTTTGCCTTCTTGCGCTTGACGGTTTGTGAGGAAACCGCTCTTAAATAAGCAAAATTAATCTGGTTCGAGGTCAGACCATTCAGGAGAAGACCTCTAAAGAATGGAGATTCAACACTTCAGCCACCATCACCCCTTGATACTCAGACCGGTAGATCCTGGCCGAATTTATGGAATTAATTGCTCAGCATGCGGCCCATCCCGCTTGGACTCTACATATAGCTGCAGAGAATGTGAAGATTTCCATCTACATAAATCTTGTGCTGAATTGCCCCCGGAGATCACTCACCATCCGTTTCATCCTTTCCATCCTCTGCCCTTGGTGTTCAGTGGACCGTCATATGCTTGCTGCGGCTGCAGGCAATGGGACAGCGAGCTTCTCTATTGGTGCATGGACTGTAATTTCACCCTGAGTCCCAATTGTGCTCTCAAGCCTACCACATAATATGAGTTCGTTGGGCAGGGGAAAATCCAACATTTCTTGCACGAGCACCCTTTGGCTATCATGAAAGAGGATGATGACGATATATGCTCAGCATGTAAAAAATGCTGCTTGAGTGAGAGCTATTCCTGCCATCACTGCCCGTCCTTCAAAATTCACAGATCATATGCTGAGCAATTGCTGCGAGCAATCCAACATTTCTTACATCCACAACATCCTCTCATCCTCCGAGCCAAGAATTCCATGTTCGATCGACCATGTGTTGCATGTAATAGATCGGACAATGTCTTGACCTACTGCTATAGCATGTGCCGCATCGAGATGGATCCTGAATGTGCTCTCATACCCACCAAGCATCTCATCTGAAACTCAGATACACCCTTTTCTAATAAATTTGCTTTACCTGGCAGGAGCTAGCCGGGATCGTGGATCCACCCAGAATTGCTTACCTCCAGTTTCTACAGTCCACAGTGTCGAATTCTCAATGATGCTTA
The DNA here is from genome assembly GCA_014182845.1 of Corymbia calophylla. Taxonomy (NCBI): domain Eukaryota; kingdom Viridiplantae; phylum Streptophyta; class Magnoliopsida; order Myrtales; family Myrtaceae; genus Corymbia; species Corymbia calophylla. The sequence continues at coordinate 3,050,446 of CM024702.1, forward strand.
CCTTCCATTCTTGTGCAGGGTAAATGTTCCCTTTGCTTTTGTTAAGTAATTTGTTGTACTTTAACAAGCTTTCATCTGCCGTTCTCCAGAAACATTGAAAATGATAATATCTAAACTGGGTAATCTCATGGCTTTATCATTTGCAATCACTTTCTATTGTGCAGTAGTTCAAGTCTTAGAGCTATTATAGTCATCGCTAGCATGTAATTACGTGGGAATAACGAGGCGAGAACTTGAGAGGCCGCTTACAGTCTTTTTCCTTGGTCCTTAAGTTGCAGGGTAGACTTTGCAGTGAGCATTTAAAACCTAGCTGAGGTGCCACTCTTCCTAATGTCCATTTTAAAACATACTAGCCAGCTTCTGCAAGCCGAACAAACAGATCTAAATCCTCCACTTTCTCTCCGACGACAAAAGCATGCACTTTATCACGTGTCTGAACCCAACTAAAGCCAGGGTTCTTCTTCACTGCCCTTGACTTCATCAATTCTCTCACTCTATCGGCCTCATCCCATCTCCCTGCTTCTGCATATAAGTTGGAAATAAGTACATAGTATCCACAATGATCTGGCTTCAACTTGAGCAGATGATCAGCTGCCCAACAGCCCAACTCTATATTCCCATGCATACGACATGCCCCCAACAAAGTACCCCAAATATTGGCATCTGGTTCAAAGGCTAGGCCTTTAATTAGTTCCAGAGCTTCTTCAAAAAGGCCAGCTCGGCCAAGAAGATCAACCATACAAGCATAGTGCATCTTTGTTGGCTCAAGATTCTGACACCACATTTCTTTAAAGTACTCCCTTCCCTTCTCAACCAGCCCTCCATGACTACATGCTGATAATACTGCAATATATGAAACAGAATCATATTCCACACCATCATTTCTCATTTCTTCAAAAAGGTTGACAGCAGTCTCTATTTCTCCCAGCATCCCGTAACCCATGATCACAGTGTTCCAAGAGGCTACATCCCGGTGTGGCATACGGTCAAATACTTCTCTAGCAATATCAATCTTTCCACATTTCGTATATAAGTCCAACAGTGAGTTTGCAATAAAGAGATGCATATGAAGTTGTTTCCTGACCAGTAGCCCATGAATTTCTTTACCCTGCTTGATTGCTGCTATGTTTGCACAAGCTGAGATAGCTCCAACAAAGGAAACGATATCATAGTTCATACCCATGGAGTGCATTTCTTTTAATAAGCTAAGAGATTCTAAGCAATAACTAGTCTGAGAATAGCCAACAATTAGTATATTGTATGTTACTTCATCTCTCTGTGACATGCTGAAAACTTTTCTGGCAAGGTTCAAGCAGCCACACTTGGCATACATGTCTGTCAAGGCATTGGAAATGAACACGTCAAAGGACTGTCCCATGCGAAATGTCCTTGCATGGATCTCTTTTCCAGTAGAAAGCAAACCCATCCTAGCACAAGCAGGAAGTACATTTGTGAAACTTAACGAGCTTGGAACTTCACCATGAACTTGCATTTCTCGTATAAGATTAATAGCTTCAACCTCTTGCCTGTTTTGAGTGAAGTTAGCAATCATAGCATTCCACGACACTAAATTGCAGACCTTCATTTTGTTGAACATACTAGAAGCCTTAGTTGGATGGCCTGACTTTGCGTACATGTCAATCAATGAGTTGGAGATGAACAAATCAGATTCCATATCCATTCGTATGCTGTATGCATGCACCTCTTTGGCCAAATCAAACAACTGTAATTCAACAAGCACAGGAAGCATACTAGAAATGGTGACAGAGTCTGGCTTCAGACCCTCAGAGACCATTGACCTGAACATATTCAAAGCATCTACATTGCGCTCCCCATAAGCAAAACCCGTTATGATCGCATTCCACGAAACTTCGTTCTTCTCAACCATCTTGTCAAAAAAATGCCTTGCAGCCAATGCATTCCTACACTTTGCATATGCATCCACCAACGCATTCCCAACAGTCACATTTGTAACCAACCCAACCTTGACCGTGTAAGCATGAATCTGAGATGCCATGACTTCATCCTCAAATCCGGCGCATACTGGCAAAACACTAATAATGCTCACCATATTAGGCCTCATCCCAGACCTTGAATTCATGTTGTTGAAAAACTCAAACGCCTCCTCATACAAACCATTTACAGAAAAGACTCCGATAACGGTATTCCATGAAACGATGTCCCTCTCAGCCATATCGTCAAACACCTTTTCTGCGCCCCTCAAATCCCGACAGTTACCGTAAAACTGCAAAAGTGTGTTCCCTACGTAGACATCGCTATTAAAACCCAACTTGAACACGACCCCGTGAATCTCCATCCCCTTCTTCACTTCCACAAAATCCGCACAAACCTTGAAAACAAAAGGGAACGTGTGGCCGTCAGGTCGAACCCCACTCCTGATCATGGCGTTATACGTCTCAAACCCATCATGAGCTCCACACACGGAGTGAGCGCGGACGAGAGTGTTCCACAAGAAGGCCGTGTGGCAATACCCAACCGTCTGGCGGAACAGGACGCGACACGCCGCGATATCTCCATGACCAGCGTAGCTCAAGATGAGCGAAGCGCAGAGGGAGACGCTGCGAGGGAGGGAGCGACCCACGATTCCCAGAGCGTGGCATTGCTTGGTCTGGGCAACCGACTGCGAATTCGAGCAGAGGGCGAGGAGGTCGGAGTGCGTTTCGTCCCTCGGGGTCGCCGGAGTCGCGGAGAGGCTCGAGCACGATGATAAAGATTTGATTTTTGCTGATGATGCTAAGAGAGGATCGCGAAGAGACTTGAATGCATGGCGGTGTAGTAACATGTAGAGAAGAGAGGATTGCGAGGATCTGCGAGCGTCGGATCACCGGCACGCCAGAGCATCAAGTATTAAAGATCGACAAAGCTGATGATGGGTGTTGCCTCCCGTGTTTCAAGACAGAGGACGAGGTGGACTTTCTGCCCTGTCCTATAAGATCGACAAAGTTTGGCCTTTTCAGCTGTTAATTGTTTCCTTGCCAGCAATTTTGCAACTTGTTTGACTGTATATCATTCATGTTAATGTGATCGAAGATAAAAATAAAACCAACATCAGGGAACCAAAAAGGTTGCTGCTTTTTCATTGACAACATTTTATTGGAACACACTTATTCATCATCTCTCTCCCAAGATCCTTGTGTTTGACGTGCAGTGACCTTGCAGGCTTCAGTAATAATTTTATTGACCAAAAAAGTCAAAAAGGTGAAAAAAAGGGGTATGATTCTTGAATGGGTTGCTTCAATGTTCTAGTTTTGCCCATTTGTTGGCTTGGCTTCGGTTTCGAATTCTGAATCGTTTTTCTTGTACTTGTACCAGGAAGCCCAAAACACATAGTTTGCCAGGTTGAGGCAACTGAGCACAGCCAGGAACCAGTAGAAGAGGTTCAGATTGTTCGGGCTCATGTTCGTCTCGTGCAACCACCCTTGCTTGCTTGGGGCGATCCTTCTTGTGACTGAGTTTATGATGTTGACAAAGATGGTGCTCAGGAAGTAGCCGAAAGACAGCGACAGCCATGTCAAAGAAGTAGATAGTGACCGCATTCCCGAGGGTGCCTCCCTGTAAAAGAACTCCAGCAATCCAACCACCGTGAACATATCAGCAATTCCGAATATGCCGTATTGGAAAGAGAGCCAGAACACGCTGATGGGATGCAACGGATCTTCAATGGTGCGATTCCTTCTCTTCACTTCGACCAATCCAGCTATTGACATCGAGATGATCGAAAGGACAAGCCCTACTCCGATGCGCTGGAGCTGCGTGATTCCTGTCGGATGGCCACTGATTTTTCTAGCGAAGGGCACGAAAACAAACTGGTAGGTGGGTATGAGGACGGACATGAAGAACAGTGGTATAGCGGGAATTGACGCAGATGGAAATTTGAATGAGCCAATGTAGGGATCCATGAGGAAGCCCTGTTGTACTGAGAATGTTTGCAGTTGTGCCATGCATGTGTTCATTATAACTGTGCTGAAAAGTATGGGTAGCATCCTTGTGAGTACTTTCACTTCTTCGACTTGAGTTACTGTGCAGACTTTCCAGGGTTCTGCAATTGTTCCGTCACGGAGAATAGCCGCTTTGTCCAAGAACCTGGTTGATTAGAGAGATATGACAATCAATCTTAAAATATAGGATTATTTTTAACAGGAAAATTCTACAGAGGCATCTTGACTTCCTCTATGTGACAGAAACTTGAAAAGAGAATGATTCGTTGGTTAAACAAAATTTTGGTCTTCGTTGTTGGTTGTAGGATTGAAAAGTTACTGCCAAAAACCAGATCGTCTGGGAGTTTGTAAGTAACCCTCATTATGGACTATGGAAGGATTTAGTTTATTACCTGAACTGGTCGGAATGTGGAATTTTCTCTTCAGATGGATCTCTTTCTTTCTCACTAATCTCATACAATTCATCAGGGTTTACTGGTGGCATTGAGTGTCTATTCCGAATTGAAACCACGACGACCTGAAATGCAAATATTACAGCTGATAACTACTGACGTAAATGACCAAGAACGCGGGTTAGGTGAGTCAACCAACAAAAACCTGTGCGATCTTCAACAGAGGACTGTTCCCACGGGGTGGAAAAATGTAGAACGGCTTCCCAAGAGCAAGAATGATGAATCCAACCAATGCAGTCATTGCACCGATGAAAAATCCCCAATACCAGGACTTGTTCATGCTAACCCACACAACGCCAGTGACTCCAACGATGCCTCCAAGGATTGTACTGAGCAAGTACCAATTAAAGTAACCAGCAAGAGCCTTCCCTCCATCGACACCGTTTCTATATAACTGATCACCACCAAGTGCCGGAAGAGCACCCTTGACTCCACCAGCACCAAGTGCGAGCAGAATTATAGAGGTGTACAAAAAGAGTGCTTTACCTCCTTCGAATCATGATGATTTGCCACAAGGGTCAGGGTGAAGATTTTTGGAATACGCTTGAATCGTGACCATAATCAGTGCCTGCGTAAGATATCAGCATCCTATGAGCACAAAAGTAGAAGAAAAGAACATTCTTTATCCTATGCTTAAGGTTAAAAACTATATTTTTGAAAATTACCACAACTTCCATGGAGCCAAATATCAGACAAGTGTAAAATCGATTTATGTAAGTGTCCGAGATGAAGCCGCCAACGAGGGAGAGCAAGCACAACGTGCCCATGAAGTTTGTAAGAGTATTTGCAGATGTTGACAGGCTGAAGTAGAGAACATAGGAAAAGTAGAGGACCATGGTGGACATGTTGGCCACAAACCCAATATTCTCTAGCATTGCCAATCCTGCATTATCAAGTTAAGGGAAAAAAATTCCTCTGAAGTTAATTTTTCTTTCTACATACGTTTTAGATTGGTGAAAATTCATTATCAAGTTGATATGGACATGCTCACTGAACACAAACATGCAAGCCCTGTATCCACCTTTTTTTGTGCTCGCCGAGCTGAGGGACATGTCCACATTCTTGTCAGCCTGCACCAGGGGATAGGGCAAAATCAGGAAAAAAGAACAGGTTGATAAGTGAAGAAATTGGCAGGAATGCGAAAAACATAATGTGACACAAACAATACACTACCATCGCTGATTTGTTTAAGTCCTAGGATGATCTCTTGATGAGTCAAGCTCGTACAATTTGCCTGGTGTTTGTGGCTATGAACAACACAGAATGGATGGTAGCTATATATATACAAACCTGAAGCATCACCGGTCTCTTTCTCCATATTCTTGATAACATATATCTTAGGGCATAGCAAGTTTTCCCTTTTTGTCTCATCTTAAGTAGATTCTCTATTTTGCAGAAACAGCTGAAATAAAGCACCTGCACAGACAGATGAAGTCCGAGAAAATTGGCAATTCGAGATACCTTGGTCTACCTCCATTTGTTGATTTGATGGCTCTTCCTTCTCCTTCCATCGTTTCTATAAAATAAATTGATGCTATCAAACAAATTCTTGAAATTCCTAATGTGTGGACAAAAAATGACATTGGCAATTCTAGCATGTCTTGCCTGTTAGAATATATTCAAATTGGTGGGCATTTAGCATTGTACATATTAATGGAATGATTTTCACCATCAGATCAGATCAGGCTAGAGTAATAATAAACCTGTATTGTCGGTTTCTTAGCCTATATATTTTGGGCTTCTTGGTGTGAGTACGCGACAGATGCTCAAGTTCCCAAGGGAGATACAATCAAATAAGATAGCTATTTCTTCCCTATTTTCATTGGGGTTGGGGAAGCTAACATAAAATTCAAGGTCACGGATCAAGACTAAAGAATCCAAAGTGGCTCTCTATATATGTTTTGATTTCTTGAGTGATGACTTGAAGCCTCCCAATCTACTTTGCAAATATTCTCCGATATCCAATGACAAATTTAAACCTTTGTACATTATAATAGTCTTACTTATTTGGGGCCTCAAGGTAATATCCAAATATAAAAGCTCATGAAAACATAATGAAAGTTGACATAGATGATGTCATTCTTGTCCATGAGAAATTGCGCGTAATATCCTGTAAGGAATTGCAAGAAGTAGGATGACTGGATCAGTATGTTTATTACAAAAGATGGAATCAGAAATAAGAGCCATCAAATCAACAAATGGAGATAACCGAAGGTATCTCCAACTGCAGATTTTCTTGGACTTAATCTGTCTCGATAGGTGCTTTGCTGTGGCTGCTCCTGCAAAACAGACAATAAATCTTCATAATGAAGGGAAGATGAAGACAGAAAAGGGAACATTATGGAATATGGAGAAAGAGACTGGTGATGCTTCAGCTACGTGGTATATGTAGCTACAACTCTATTCTGTGTTGTTCATAGTCACAATGACCGAGCAAATCATACAAGCTGGAATCATTCAGAGCTTATCCTAGGAATTTGAAAATATCAGCTATGATATCATATTGTTTCCATCACATTAAAGATTTTCAGACTCCTGCTATTTTCTCCACTTATCAATCTGGTTTTTTATTTATTTTGTCTGATCTGATGATGCAGGTTGACAAGAATGTGGACATGTCCCTCAGTTTGGCGTGTGCAAATAAGGGTGGATACAGGGCTTGCATTTTTATGTTTGGTGAGCATGTCCTTACTTGACCACAGATTTCTGCTAAGCTAAAAACACGTAGCAAGAAAGATTGGCTTGAGAGAGATTCTTTTACTGTAATATGTTATGCAGGATTGGCATACCTCGAGAATATTGGGTTTGTGGCCAAGATGTCAACCATCGTCCTCTACTTCACCTACGTACTATTGGGGTTTATCTTACATCGGTTGTCACGGTGAGTTTATAAGTACGAGGGAAAATCTCACCCATTGAGCTTAGCCTGAAAGGCCCAAGACCACCTTGTTGGGGTTTGCCACATCGGTTGTTGGGGTCACCATTTCAGTTGTTGCGGTCAGTTTATAAGTACGAGGAAAAATCTCACCTATTGAGCTAGCTTGAAAGCCCCAAGACTGCCCAACACTGATATCAAAGCCCAGGGACCAAGACCACCCAATACTAGTATCAGAGCACTTACCAACAAGTTTGGACTCAACCATTGCCAATCAGGATGATGCTTTACCTCACACTTATAAAATGACCACTGCCCCTTTTACAATCGATGTGGAATAAACCCCGACACTAAGCTGGCACTTCGAAAACAAATAACTGATGACCAATCAATTACAGCACGGATGGATTCTTGTGTTTATCAATTCAGAATTCTCATGATGTTTAATTTTAAGGAAACTACAGAAAATTGATAGGCTACAAGACCTCTGAACTTGAATCAGACAAGTACAAAGCGACAAGAAACATTTATTCTTTAGTCATGAACTGCAACCTCGGATTCTACGTTAGCTTCCATTACTCATAGAAGTAGTAGCTAGTCTCATCCGCCAGCACTTCGATCAAAGAAGTAGCTGTCTCATCAAATGGCAGCTTTCCTGGGCTGGGACACTATAATTTCTCCATTGTCTCCGTGTTGATCTCAGAAGCTCGAGTATCTTTCTTGTATATACCAGGAAGACCAAAACATATAGTTTTCCAAGTTAAGGCAACTGAGCACAGCCAGGAACCAGTAGAACAGGTTTAGATTGTTCGAGTTCAGGTCCTTCACGTGCAACCACCCTTGCTTGCTCAGGCCGACCCTTCTCGTGACTGAGTTTATGATGTTGAAAAAAATTGTGCTCAGGAAGTAGCCAAAAGATAGCCACAGCCACATGAAAGAAGTAGATAGCAATCGCATTCCTGAGGGCGCTATCTACTTGCTCAGATTGTTCAAGTTCAGTTGCCAGGTTGAGGTAACTGAGCACAGCCAGGAACCAGTAGAACAAGTTCAGATTGTTCAAATTCAGGTCCTTCCCGTGCAACCACCCTTGCTTGCTCAGGGCGATCCTTCTCTTGACCGATTTTATGATGTTGACAAAGATTGTGCTCAGGAAGTAGCCAAAAGATAGCGACAGCCATGTGAAAGAAGTAGAAAGCGACTGCATTCCCGAGGGTGCCTGCTTGTGAAAAAAACTCTAGTAACCAACAACCGTGAACATATCAGCAACTCTGAATATGCTATTGGAAAGACAGCCAGAACAAGCTGATAGGATGCAGAGGATGTTTTATGGCACGATTCCTTCTCTTCACTTCAACCAATCCTGCGATTGACATTGAGATGATGGAAAGCACGAGCCCAACTCCGATGTTTTGGAGCTGCGTGATGCCAGTTGGGTGGCCAGTGATTCTTTTGGCAAGGGGCACAAAAATGAACTCCTAGGTGGGGATAAGGATGGAACAGAGGCATGACCAGAATTGTTGCCGTGGGGAATTTGAATGAGCCAATAGGGATCCATGAAGAAACCCTGTTGAACTGAGAATGTTTGCAGTTGTGCCATGCATGTGTTTATTATAATAGTACTATGGGAACCATCCTTGTTAGTACTTTCACTTCTTCAACTTGGGTCGCCTTGCAAACTTTCCAGTTTCTGCCTTTGCTCCTTCCCAAGGATGGTGGCTTTGTCCAGGAACCTGGTTAATCAAAGAAGTCGTTGATTTATTTTGATATATGGAGATCCCTTTCAGATGTAAAATTCGACAGATAGAATGTGGACCTCCTTTAGTCTTTATCTGTGGTTTTAGGAATAAACAGTTGCTGCCAAAACCCAGATCATGTAGAAGTTTGCAAATAACCTTCTGTACAGACTACAGAAAGATTTTGGTTTAGTACGAGAAGTGTTGGGTATGTTGGATTTTCTCTTCAGATGAATCTTTCTTTTTCGCTAATCTCATACAATTAATTCTTCAGGATTTACAGGCGGAGTCAGGCGTCTACTTGCAACCCCGATGACCTAAAAAAGCCAAGACTAGATTATTACTTATGCTCAATAGCCACAATCACAGATTAGGTGTGTCAAGACAGCATCGTTCCCACGGGGAGGGAAACGGGAGAAGGGCTTTCCAAGAGCTAGAACAACGAACTCAATTAATGCGGTCATTGTGCCAATGAAGAAACCCCAATAACAAGACCTATTCATGTTAACCCCCACGACGCCAGTGACTCCAATGATACTTCCAAGGGTTGTACTGAGCAAGTACCAATTGAATTAGCTTCCAAGTACCTTCCCTGGTTCCATTCTGATTGAACTGGTCGCCACCAAGCGCTGGAAGGGCCCCCTTAACTCCACCAGCACCATGTGCTAGTAAAATCATAGAGGTGTACCAAAAGAGAGCTTTGCCTCCTTCAATATAGATAAAAGAACAATCTTTTTCCTGTCCTTAAGGTAAAAAACTAAAGGCTTTGAGAATCACCACATCTTCCATGGAGCCAAATATCAGACAAGTGTAGAGTCTGTTTAGTAACTGCAGGAGATGAAACCGCCAACGACTGAGAGCAAGCACACCGTGCCCATGAAGTTTGTAAGAGTGTTTGCAGATGTTGACAGGCTGAAAGTAGAGTACATGTTGGGTTTATTCCACATCGGTTGTGGAAGAGGCAGGTGGTTAGTTTATAAGTATGAGGGAAGTCTCAACCTTTGAGCTAGCTTTTGGGACGAGATTTTCATAAAGAGCGGGAAGATGACTTCTGCAGTGAACTTAGCAGAAAAAATTGTTAACGTGATTTTCATCAGAAACATAGCAACAGAGGACAAAGCAGTTTGCATTTTTGTTGGGGAGATTAAGATGGTTATTAAACACACTTCTTCTCATCGATCTGGCGACTTTGCTGAGACTAACATCTTCCAATTGCCAGTGTCTAACGGTTCCCTCAAAACTTCGATATCTTGGCCTTTGCAACACTAATAAACAAACCGAAACCCTTTCCAGACAATTCTGCTATCCTAGGTCAGTTGTATGCGGGCTGTTCATAGTTGTTCTACACATGTTCTGGTGTGCACATGAGATCCAATTCTTAAAAAGCTCACAGAAAATACAGGAGCTAAACTGACCTAATCTTGAGGTAGTTTGCGCCAGGCATCATATGAACCGTGAATCCAAGATTTCCAATGCAAATTGGTGGCAGAGAATTCGTGATAGAAACCTAAAGCCACAACAGGGTTAAAAATTTTCATGTGCACATAGATCCAAAATCCTGGCTATTATTTTTTAATTTCAGGTAAGAGCCTGTACTTTCAATCCACATTTAGATGGAGAGATGAAATATGTAATAGAATCGCCATCGACGAGTTTAGGGATCAATTTTATCACAAAGTTAAGTCGGGGCCAAAATCAAAACTATAGCAATCGCGTAATATTACTTTGGGATGATAGCACAAATGGTCCTTGAATTTAAGTCTAATATGCGACGTTATCTCCGAACTTTTAAATTATGTAATGTGATTTTTGAATTTTTGGCTTAATGCACCATGTCGTCCATAGAATTTTAATTTGTTCAATATAACTCTTAAACTATTAGTGAATGTTTAATGGATGCTTTAAATTATATGAAAATATTGAAAAGTCTAAGAATGGGCTAAAATTGAATTGTCTAGGGATGGGTCAAAATTGAACTTTAGCAATTGTGTAGCACCACTTAAGGATAATAGCACAAATGGTTCATGAATTTTAATTCAATGTATAATGTTATTTTGCACTTTTAATTTTGACAATGTGGTTCTTGAACCGTGGCTTAATACGTAATTTTGTTCATACGCTTTTAATCTGTTCAATGTAATTTCTTAATAATTAGTAAATTTTTAGTGTAGGTATTAAATTATATGAAAATGTTTAAAAGTTGAAAGTCCCATTGAATTTTGGACCAATAAATTCAAAACTTAGAATGATATTACGTAGTAAATCAAAATTTCAGGATAAAATTAAATAAATTAAAAGGTCGGTAGCGATATTTTATTTTTTATTCCTTAAAAGAAAAAAATTGTCAAACGAAGACAATCTCGGAGAAACTGAAGGAGTTGGAAGAAAGACGCTTGCTTTGGTTCCTTGCCCAAGCCGAAAGCCAAAGCCAAGGCAAAGAGTGTTCAAAAACTAGAATCGCATCGATTCAATTTCCTTCCTTTCGCAAGCGCTCCGATTGCTCGACCTTCCTTCGGCTTCCCTTCGCGACCGCAAGGCCCCCGATCGAATTCGAGAATGGCGGAATCGTCGATGCCGCCGGCGGTGGCCGACGCAGAGCTGGAGGAGATGCTGGACCGAATGCTGACTCGCCTGGCGCTCTGCGACGACTCCAAGCTCCAAGCCCTGCTCTCCAAGCTCCTCCCTCTCGCTATCTCCTCTCTCTCCTCCACTTCCTCCGCCGTCCGAAACAAGGTGCGCACGCATTCCCTACGCGATTGTGATTCCGCGCTCGTTCGAATTTCGTTTAGTCGGTCTGATTGATGTTAGCTCCACTTCGGTGCCTGGGAATTCTGTAATCCTGCTTCCGTTTTTGTGTTTTTCCCAATTCGCGGTTCTTGCAAATTTCTCCGAGTGTGCGGGCGTGCATGCGTGCGGGTAGTGGAACTGCTTATAGGTCGTGCTTGGATACCGAAAGTGGCTGAGATTCTTTTGTAAGGCTTAGGAGGGGCTCTGTGGCTTTTAGGTTTGGTCGGTCAGTTGGCTAAGGCACTGCTTGATAACCCGGAAAAAAATATTTTACAGTTGAACCTTTCGATGAAGGTTTTCCCATTTGCCTCATATGGTGCACTTCGCAAGAAAAAAGGCTTTTTGGATGGATCAGAGTTGTGGGTTTCGTCTGTAATTGCTCTGTTACAGCACTTATGGAGTTCTTGCTCTGCTCTTTCTTTGGAATAGGTTCCTTCTAGTTTTCCTTTGTTCCGTCTGATCCTATAGATACCTGATGTGGTAGATTGTCTCTCTTTCAGGGAACTTTTTCTTACTTACATAGAAAAAATAATTATTGACATTTGAAAGTGGAAATCTGTGAATAGCGCATTCAAATTTAAGCAATGAATTTGGTTGAATGACCCCGTAGCTATTAAGACAGAACTCTAAAAGTAATAATGCTGGATAAAGCAAGACTGATTTACATAATTATTAATCAATATTGTCAGGCCTTTTGCATATATGGCTGGTTGGAAGGATTGACGGTTTAGGGAAATATATATTTTTGGATAGTTTTGTTTGCTGGAAGGAACTAAATTTACTTGTGGGAAATTTTGACACTTGATGGGTGACATTGCTAGTATCACCATGATTCCCCACCTTCTTTTTTGGGGCACAGGTGCTTATTGCAAATGAAAAGTATTGTGGTGGACATTGCAACTCTTCCCATGCTTCCATTGGGAAAAATTTACCGAACTTTAGAATATGGGTGTATTTCTTCTTCTTTTCTTTTAAGTGGTTGTGGTGGCCTGTAGCTGTTCTTGTGTAGTGCTTTGTCTGGCATCTTTTCTGTCATTAAGTTCCACAGATTTAAATCTTCCGAGCATCTCTGCTGTTTGTTATTACTTCATGTGCTAAGATTTTTAGTTACCTTTATGTCTAAGAACCTATTCAGCTAATCAAGAAGAAAGAATAAATGAATAGAAAAAAAAAGGTGGGGTTGGTTTACTTGTGAATATTGTGTGTCTTGATTCACTCTCTAACCTTGTCTTGTATGAGGCTAACCAACTGTTTAATGTGAATATACTATTAAAACTATAAGTGGCTGTGCTATGAAATACTCCACTGACCTCATGGATATATGATGCTGGCAGCGGCGGGGTGATGCTGGCAAATGAGTTTAGTTGCAAGTGTGGTGTTTAGGATTGAATGTTTGCACCTTAACCACAAATGTGTTAATTCCTCAAACTACTAAATCAATCCCCTGGGTTCAATACTATTTAGGCTTATAATCTCCTGTAAATGGTACATAACAAACGTAGAACTTTCTAAAAAGATGGTTGCCCATTGTGTTTTGTGGAGGACAAGGCCAAATTTATGAAATTCGGGACTTGAGCAGTTTCCTGTTTCTGCAACCAGAGTGATTCAAACATTATGCTACTCTGAAGTAATATCAGACTTTGACTGGAAGACCTCTAATCCTCCTGTTTCAAAGACTGCTCATAGTGTAGAGTACAAGGTTCAATGAAAGTTAATGTCGTAGAATTTTTGTTTTTGTTCCTTTTACCACCATCTTTGATTTCTGGGACAGTGGCTGTTATTCTCTTGGTCCTTTTTTGAGTCTATGTACTGAAGAATTCCCGACAATATGAGCAGTAAGTACTTTATCAATATTTACTTGTAAAGTGCGACATTTATTGATGGAATGGTACTCCTGCCACCTTATGGATCCATGTTGGCCTCATTCCTCATTTGTCATGTCTCTTCTTGTGTCTTTTAAGTGTTTATTGTTTACATGTATTCATATGCTGAACTGAATGTGTTATTCGTTTCTTCATACTTATGCAGTGTTGTCCTTGTTAAATCATTTCATTTGGGATGACAGATTGATTTATCTTTTGGTACAGGTTCTTGAGATCCTGAGCCATGTTAATAAAAGAGTGAAACATCAACCTGAAATTGGTCTGCCTTTGTCAGATTTATGGAGAATATACACAGAAGCCAATGCTGTATCAATTGTCAAAAACTTCTGCATCTTGTATATTGAGATGGCTTTTGAACGCACTGATGTGAAGGTTTGTTATTTTATAGTGTCTGAAGTGTCTTTGGGAATTGAAAAGCTGTTATCTTGAACTTGCCTATCTAGAAAATCTTACGTGCGAATCCTGATACCAGTGCTTTTTTTTCTTTTTTTCCAGGAGAAAGAAATGATGGCACCTATACTTGCAGCCAATGTTTCAAAGCTTCCTCATCAGCATCAAGAGATTGTTCTAAGAATTGCAGCAAAGGTTTGTTTGAAGTTCTTTATTCCCCCTTGCATGCAAAGTTCTATAGACTATTCAAGCATGTTACTTGGTGCTATTTCTAGCTTTGAGTGTTCTTACGTTGATAAATGTTATTGTCTCTTTCACATATTATGTCTCGACGTCTATTGGTGAGAAGAACACATCTTTGTAAACAAGCCGTACTCTGACATGTTTACCACTAGACGCATATTTAATTTCTTGGATGAAAGATATAAATGATAATAATGTGTTTGTACTATATCATGTTGATTGAAAATCTTTTACTTGTGTCATGATAATTTGGAGAGGACCAACTCCAAGTTAGGCAATTACCTCCAAGCTTTTAAGGCTGGGTCTTTTGGAGTCCTTGTAAATGGTTGCTCAAACCAATCCTAGGTTCAATCTGACCTGTTGTCTACTAAATGTTGCACGTACCTGATCCTAGTGATGTATTTTCAGCCTCTCTTTCTTTCATTGTTTTCTTTATGTTCAGTATAATGTGTTCAATGGACTGCTTTATAATAGTATGAAGTTTTCTGATTGTGTACTTCTACACGGTTGCATGCTTACAGGTGATCGGTGAATGCCACTCAACTGGAGTCAGTGCAGAAGTTTCTGCAATGTATAGAGCTGTAAATAATTCTCAGGATAAGGAAGGTTTCATTGAATTTTGCCTTCAAAATATCTTGTATCAACCTTCATCTCAAGGGTTTGTATATCACCTCATCAAGCATTACATTACTGCATATGAGATGCTACTCCAAATTTTTTATCAAAGAGCTATCTTTTCTTTACAGAGGAGGAAACTACCCTGGGCTTTCAATTGCTCAAGCTAATCGTATTACTGGGAAACTTCAATTGACAAGTAATACACTTTTGATGAGAAAGGTGGAGTCATTATGATTTGAAAATCTTTCTATGTTATCTTAGCAATAAGGCGAATCTCTGTGTGGTGTATTTTCAGCATTGCCTATGCCACCACCAACTACAATATTATTCTTCTAATATCTAAGGTATGTCAATCAATTCTAATTGTGCGTGTGTTTTTTTTCCTGGAGCAGTTGGGCATTTTGAATGTAGTTGAAGCCATGGAGCTCACCCCTGAAGTTGTTTATCCCCTCTATCTCGCTGCTTCTGCTGACAGGTATCTTGGGATTGTAGTATGATATTTGCTCTCTTGGTGGCCTGTCCTATGTATGGATGCGCTCATGTTGAATCTCATTGTTGTTGATGTTGTATTTGTACCAGTCAAGAGGCTGTTGCAATGAGAGGGGTTGAGCTTTTAAAGAAGAAGGCTTCTGGTGCAAATTTTGATGATCCATCGCTTATAAAGAGACTATTTCTACTATTCAATGGTATGGACCATGGAAATGAGTCTTTTACTGAAGATTACTCCTGTAGCTTTTTTGATTGGCACAGAGGGTTTCATCCTGTTACATGTGTGTTTGGAGAATTTTTATAAAAAACAAAGATGGGGGAGAAGAATAACTCTAAATAATGATCTTTCGTTGCCTTCATGGATATGGATGACTTGGCCTTCTTTCTGTGGTGCATCTCATGTCTGTAGTGCACTTGATATGATATTGGCAAAATGAAATGACCTATCTGTGATTGAAGATTATATTTGCTAGGCCAACAGTCTATAATATTCCATTGTAGAGTCAGTTTTTCCATCAATGTGAATGAATCTGCCTCATCGTTACTTTGAAGGAAAGTTTTTCCTGATTTGAGTTATTTTTCTTGTAGCATTTTTAGGTTTATGGGGCAATGATTCTTCATTTCCCTCACAAAGTCATTGATAAAATCCTCTTTTTCAAGCTTGCCAATGTATGAAGGATCCAAATTGTATCATTACTGAATGTAGGGCCCACCACTTTAGGGAAAGTAGTATATAAGTGGCTAATATTTCAAAGCTGTAGGTATCATGCTAAATTTTCGTTTTCATGTTCTTAGTGGCAGGATCAGTTTCAGTTTACTAATAGCCTTTTACTGTGCTGAATATTTCTTTGAGCAACTTCTGGAGACTTTTCTTTCCCTGGAAAGTGGCTGATTTAAGACTGTCATCCAGGAAAAAAATTCATTTAGATGATGCTGTTGTAACAGCAACACCATGTGAGAAATATAAAATTTTCTGAAACTTTAACCAGAAGAAAAATAAGATTTTCATTTGGAGCACCCATATGAGACTGTCCATAAAACTTTTGCGGCCAATCAGATCGTGCTGTCATGGACATTAAATGATGCTGGTATTTTCAATCTCTAAAATTTTTTTCGGATTACTTTATTATTCAAGTGAAATGGACATTATCCTTATTTTTTGGCACTTATTTTTTCTCAAGGAAAATTAGAAATGTTCATCAGGGAGGTATGAAACTTATGCGGCCAATGAATTGGTGCAGTCATTAAGATAAATGATGCATAATCAGAAAAGTTTATGATAACTGTAACTCAGGGTACCACACCTATACAAAATTGCTGAGAGTTTGCAAAGTCAAACAACTCTCCAAATTGCAAAGTGGCTTTTCAGCAACCCAAATACTCCAAACCTTTAACCATAATTTACACTTGTAATAGTATTTATATACCACAAATGCTCTTTCATCCAATTGCTTAAGTCTTTTATAAGTTGGCAGTTTACTCACAATGCCTAAAAGACATGAGAGTGAGAAGTCCTCTGTTAATTCTCCGTGGCCCCTTATTTACATTTGAGTTCTTGGTCAATCTCTGCGCTTTGGTCTTTATATCTAATCCCAATTTACGTGTTAGAACATTTAAATATTAGATAAGCATAAGGTGGTCTCACTATTTCTTCAACACTCATGAAGGAGATGATGTCAAATTTATTGGTGCTGAGAAGTAAGCATCAGTCATTTTCGTTTTTCCAATCTGCCTCATATCCCCTTAATGTTGTATTATATGCATGTTGTGCAGGTTCTACTGGAGCTGATAGTGATGCACCAGATTCTAGAATCACTCCTGCCAATTTGGCCTTGAAAGCAAGATTGATGTCTGTCTTTTGTCGGTCAATTACTGCAGCAAACAGTTTTCCATCGACTTTGCAGTGTATATTTGGGTGCATATACGGTATTCAGGGGCTTCTTCAAAACTCTTCTCCTTCAGTTTATCTTACAAAATGGACTAGAATTTTCCAATATGATAATATAGCAATTAAGCCATATTTGGAGAGACGTATGAGAGTAACTGCTTCTCTGAGAAGTAGCAAAGTAAGATGAAGCAATATAAAAGAGTGTCTGTGAAGTGCCAGTTGTAGGGAGATTTACATGCAGCTGTGGTGAGAAGGCAGAGAGGAAAGTGCCTAATATTGAGCTAATTGTATATTTGGGTCTATTTTGTGATGTAACAGAAGGATGTTTTAAAATGCTACCCACAATGTAAGTGCAAGATGGAAAGAAGTGTGCTAGTATTTGTATTTATGAGAAATGTTAATTCAGCATACGGGCAAATGCTACAATAAAAATAAGGCTGATGATGGTCTATGGGACAATATGCATTGTGATCAGTACCAACAAATGCACAAAATGAATGCGTGTTTGGTGATTTTAATTCGGTGGGGTGCAGTTGGGGGATGTCTTGGTTGTCCATCAAGAAACTCTTTCTAGTTTCCTGTTGTGCCAAAATAAGTAATTTGGGATCTGCCCAGTTTCTGTGGTAGTGCCCTCATTTAATATTCCGTGCCCTTGATTGATGCACGATGATTTTCAAGGCCACAAGCTGTAGTAGATTCGTCAATTTGTATGTTGAAGTTTGCCACCTTGTTAAAGGTATGAAGTATCTGTCATGTATTATGCTGAGGTTATAGTTATATCCGTGGCTTTGTGTGATATAATTGATGAGTGCAACTTGTTTTGTAAAGGATGTTTCATATGAGTAAAGCCTGTATCCAGTATGTCCCGGGTCCCACTGCAAAATAATTAGTAGCTAAGGTTAAACCATTATCTCTTGATAGTTGCTGATTTAGGCTGTCCTCCTCTATGCATTAAATGCACTTTGTCTTGTTCTTGAGTGATTCTAACTTTTCTTCTTCCTGTTTAACAATTTGTGATCTTTGGCATAGATAGATATGGATGCTCATGTTTATAATTATATCATATGATGTACATGTATCATTTGGCCCTTCCTTTTTCATGATAATTTGTATAAGTCAGTTCTTCTTCATGCTGATACATCTGAAATCATGATGTTATAGGACAGGGTACCACCACAAGATTGAAGCAGTTGGGAATGGAGTTCACTGTTTGGGTATTCAAGCATGTAAGGGCTATACCTTGGTTTTTATTTATAGTTACCCTACTTTGAAGTTGGAAAGAAATATCTAGGTGTGTCATTTTAAAATTGCCTAATTGTGATGCCATTCGCCATAGTTCCTATGTTATGCTCAACCTCTTGGATAAACTCCACTCACTTAGATTTTGCTAAAGCATTCTATTTAATTGCTATAAAGAACTGGTCTTCTGCCCAATTGAAGACCGCCTCTTCCAAACTTAACACACCTTCGAAGGCTCTAAGAAAAGAGAAAATGGGAAATAGTGCTACCTAGCGAAATGTTACAAAAATTGGAGCATTCAGAATTGACTTCTTAGATACAATGCAAGATAAAATATCCAGGTATTACATGTCTAGCAAGTGCTCACCATTTTTTGAACTGACGGAGAGACTAACTACTCCAGCTTCTTAGTGTGGAAACCCAAATAAGCACAGTAATGTGTTTGCAGGGCCCTTCTTGGTTTTTTTGTGAGTCGTACCTGTGAAATATCTGTGCGTATGTCAATAGAGTCTGTTCTTTTAGTTAAGAAAATATCTGAAGACATATGCAGTGATGTTTAGCCATTTTTCTCAGTGCTGATTATTTGCCAATTGAATTATATCTTTCTCAGGCAAAGCTTGATCAGTTGAATCTGATGGGCCCTGTTATCCTTAGTGGAATTCTGAAGACACTTGATGGTTATTCAAGTTCTGAATCAGGTGAGCTTAGCATATAACAGAGTTCCCTTTATTGTAGTTCTTCCAGTCATCTTTTAAGATTAAGATCCAGCAAGTATTTAGTCCATGAATACCTATTTGCTCTGTTCATGTAGATACTAATGCCAAGGACACAAAAACATTTTCTTTTCAAGCGATTGGGTTGCTTGCAAAGCGAACCCCTCAGCTTTTCAGGTACAGGCCAAGATCCCCTCCCCCCCCAACATACAAAACTTGGTGCTTTTGTGCGTTGGATTATCCCCTATTTGTTCTGCTCTCAGGGATAAAGTCGATATGGCTGCGCGGCTTTTTGATGCATTGAAGGTGGAGGCACCATCTCTCCGTTTTACAATTCAAGAAGCAACTGTCGCCCTTGCTGCTGCATACAAGGTTGTTATGCTCTTTCCACATGGGTACCAATATGAATATTGATTCTCAATCTGTTGCATAAAATTATAATTGATGAAGACGTAGCACATGACAAATGCTTGTTCTAACTAGTCATTTTGGCAATTGATGAGCTCATCTGGTCCGCTTTAGGTTTGAATAGTTTAAATTTCTCCACCAAATATAAAATCATTTTCTGGTACTTCTTCAAGATTGAATTTTCTGAAACGATTATAGCTGGGCCTACATCTCATTACCAATAGGTCTATGCTAAAGCACTTATAATCAAGGTTATTTGAATATGAAGACAGACTGTTGACACTTTTCCTGGTTCTGCTTTTGTTATGTATGATAAGAAGACTGATATCATTACCTCAAACCTTAGGAAGAGCCTGGTTTCCATTGTGTTAAAAATTTAAAAATCAATTGGTGGGTGTTATGAAATAAATAAATGAAGACATAAATTGGGATGACCATCGACTTGCCTCCTGTTTGTGTTACTTTTGTACTTTTCAATGGGGCTTATAGTGCAACCTAATAAAGATTCCTGGCTTTAGATTTTATGTTGGAGTCCAGACTTACTGTGATTTTTATAACTACCTTTTTAGGTTTATTTATGTGATGTGAAATAAAATATTAAAGGAGGTGAAAAAGAGTTTAGAGTTTACACTGCACGATACAGAATCTAACACAGTAGCATGAAACAATTCATACAGCCTAGCCACTCATTGGAATGAGGCTTATTATGTGGTAGCCGGAATGGTGGTGGTGGAGGAAATGCTTATAATGTCTGTTGGTAACAGTGGTAGTGTTGATGAGGTGGTGGTGTGAAGTATTAGTTGTAGTTCAGTTGCCTGTAATATCTCTACTTGCAAATATCTTTCTTTGAGTGTGGCATTTAGATTTGGTTTTGGATTTAGTGAGTCTTATCTCTTAGTTTTCTCTTCTGGCATATGGTTAAGTAGTCACTTCAATCCATAGGTGAGAAGAGTATCCCCTCTAAGGGCATGGATCAATCTGTTGTCATGTGCTATTTGGTATTCAGTTTCTAAATAAAAGAATTTAAGGATGGGTGTTTGAAGGAAGAGATTCCTCCTTTCTGGTTTTGAGAACTTTTTGTTCCAATAGACAGCCTTCTTTGCTTTCATTTCTATTGATGCATCTCGCTTCATGAGAGATCACTGATACTGTTTTTGCTCCATTCATCAGGATGCATCCATTACTGTGCTAAAGGATTTGGAGACACTACTGTTGGAAAATTTGAAACAGGTTTGGTTTAGTAAATATGTATAGCTGGAGGAGTATACAATTTATATGGAAATTGAATACCTCCTTTTAAGCAGGAACAAAGTGAAGTACGATTCTGTGCTGTGAGGTGGGCGACTATATTGTTTGATTTGCAACACTGTCCAAGTCGATTCCTATGTATGCTTGGGGCTGCAGATCCTAAGTTGGATATAAGGTAGATGGCATATTCTCTTCAAAGTGTATATATATATATATATATAAAAGATAATAAAATGCTGTTCGGTCAATTAGCTGGGCATGCTTGGGTAATATTTGCATATATAAGAGGGAGGAGTTATGGCTAAGTGAAGAGTGTTGGACATTTCTCTATTTGTTGCATTTTATAGGCGCCTGTAGGTCACGTTACTCTGTCAGATTGTGAGTGTTATTTGTGGATGTCGATGATCTTGTGTTGATGCTTTAAGTTTCTTCATGCATATGCTCTTTCATTGCTGCACGATATTGGTTGGTTGTGTTCTTCATGTGTTTCTTGATGTCACTGAAGTTCTTCCAACAGATAAGACGTCTCTCTGGCTAGCTCTGTATATTGGTCTTTGTCCTCATTATGTATGCATATGGTCTATTACTGATGTAAGGTTATTGTTTGTTCTGCTTTTTTCTTTTGAAATTTCTTTGAAGAGAAATGGCACTGGAAGGCCTGTTCCCCGGTAATGATAATGCGCTATCTACCCTTCATGATATCAGTCTGAAGTACCCAAAACTTGGAGACATGTTAACTCACATCCTCAAGCAGAGACCAGAATTGTTAGAATCAATTGAAACAAGGGAACAAAAGCTTCTTTTTCCTTCAGAAACTTACGTCGCAATGATCAAGTTTTTGTTGAAGTGTTTTGAGTCAGAAAAGCTGCTTTCTGAAACTGATGGAGGACCCTCTGAATTTTCATCTTCAGTGAAAACTATGTGTTTACTGCTAGATCATGCTATGGCATTTGAAGGCTCGGTTGAGTTGCATGCTTGTGCCTCCAGGGCGCTGGTGGCAATTGGATCTCATGCTCCACAAGTATGATAAAAGAAAACACTGGACTTATTGCTTCTTTTTCATTTTCCCAGTGGGACTAGCAATAAATTTTCTTACTAAATATTGATCTTTACAGGTGATCGTTCCTCATTATGCTAACAAACTGCCATGGCTAAAGCAATTACTGAGTCATGTGGACATTGATACTCGTGAAACTGCAGCACGCTTACTTGGAATGGCTTCCTCTGGTCTTCCGACCACAGCTGCTTCAGCTTTGATAAACGAACTAGTATTTTCAATTAGTGATTCGCGCAAAATAAGGTTTGGCAAATTTTCTTGGAAGATTGACCCTTCATTTTTTAAGTTTAAGGTCAATTGTTCTCCTGATTTGGGGAGTTCAATGTGTTCTTCAGGTTTGATTATCATTACGGAGCAGTATGTGCTATAGGATATATCACCGCAGATTGTATTAGTAGGACACCTCCTGTAAGTCACAATTTGCTGTTTTTCTTGAGCAACTCATAAGATATTTTCTTTCCCATACTTGTTCTCTCTTGTTGTCCTGGGGCACCATTGTTACCTTCATGAATTGTTTGGGAACATGGAGGGGAAAAAGGGGAGAGAATTTGTCCCCTGCTTTTCTCCTCACGAAAGTTTTATTGTTAGCCCATCTTTGACATCCGTCCCTCGTTTTTCTTCTCCTCTCCTCCTTCTGAAATAAAGCATTAATGCATGTGATTTTTGACAGGAATATATTGGTGATATTGTATGGTCAATCATGTTATCAGCATCTTCCTTGTGATTGCATTGTGGCATGGTGTTGATACATTTATGGACTAACTTATGTTTTATGTGTGCTCCATGCTTCATTTGTTCTATTCATTATACTTCAGACCAAGTGGCAACATTCTGATGGTTTTTACTCTCTGGGTAACCGTTATTGTCTTAGGAACTGGGTTGGTAGTTCCCTATATAGGTTATGGTCCAAAAAGGAAAATTCCATGTTGGATCGTCAACAATAATGATGAGCAATTTGTTGAGTGTTTGAATTCAATTGATTTTGGATTTGGTAAATGACTTCTTCTCCTGTCTCTTGGCTGAACCTTAAATGACTTCTAATAAAACCAAAAGGTGAGTGATTTTATGCATTACTTTCTCAGTGATAAAAGACAACTTTAGCAGATGTAACCAAGCTGGGAAAAAATAATATTACTTTTATAATCAGTCTTTAACCAAGGCTTCATACCTCCAATATGACCTTAACTGAGATTACTCTGTCTGTGTCTTTTCCTTTTTGCTACATTTGAGATCAGCTATCACTCCTATCCTCTGTGATTTATTCTAATTCTCTTATAATCTATGATTAATTAATTTATGATTTTTTCAAAAAAAGATACTTGAGAAAAGTAAGCACGACTACGATTTTTTATTGTTAGTTATGAAACCATACACCCCTCATCATTCAAGTCCCATGATTTCCAGTTGAAATCTTTCCAACTCTACACCTTTTGTTTGCCTGTAATCTCCTTTTCTTGTTACTGATCTAAAATTGGACTCTGATATCTGTTTCAGGAGTAGGATGTCCATTTAAATATGTTGACATAAATGTAGAAGTTTGCCTTTTCTTTTCTGTATAATTGTGGTGGATATTGTTAAGTTGAGCATTAGTTTTTTGCATTTACATAAATTATGTGTTGTATCTGACATTCATCTTTTAGATACCAGAAGTACTGCTCCAGAGTGTACTCAAATGCCTGGTTAATGTGGTGAACTCTGAGACTGCAACATTGGCATCAATTGCTATGCAAGCACTAGGTCATATTGGTTTGCATGTCCCATTACCTTCAATTGCTGATGACTCCACCTCAGGTAACCTTTTTCTGCCTGGAAATGTTGGAATTAGTTACATGGATGATTAGTTATGTTAGACTTCATTCAAGTTGCAGCCGACATATTGGTGGTTCTACAAGAAAAACTGAGGAAGCTACTTTCCGGTGATGATACTAAGGCAATTCAGAAAATTGCTGTATCGCTTGGACATGTCTGTATGAAAGAAACATCACCTTCACATCTCAGCATTGCGATTGACTTGGTTTTCAGCCTTTGCCGTTCAAAGGTGGGCATGCTGCTCTTTCTACTTGTGGTTGTCTTAGTATACGATGACTGTTTGGTCTTATTGCTGCATAGCACTTGAAAGTTCTCTTATCTCTAAATTATTGAATTGTACAGGTTGAGGATGTCCTTTTTGCTGCTGGGGAGGCTTTGTCTTTCTTGTGGGGAACTGTCCCAGTGACTGCCGACACAATTCTCAAGACTAATTATACTTCACTCTCCATGTCTTCAAACTATCTTATGGAAAACATGAGCACATCTTTGACAAATTATAACTCTGATGAAATGATTGAAGACTCTGGTTCTCGTGCTAATGTCAGAGATGCAATTACTAAAAAGCTCTTTGATGGTCTTCTATACAGTCATAGAAAGGAAGAACGCTATGCTGGTACTGTCTGGCTGTTGTCATTGACCATGTATTGTGGCCATCATGCAACTATCCAACAAATGCTACCAGAGATTCAGGTTTCTTGTCAATTGATGTCCAATTTTTGTACTTCTGAGCTTGTTATTATTACTATTATTATTGCCAATTATCTTTTGAGCTTGTTGACAATGCACTCTATAGGCTCTGCAAGAACTCTTTCCATGTGACACTAAGCCCTTTTGACTCTAGCTTATTTCTACTCTTGCAATCATTGTGTTGGAAAGATGCTGATTTTTTGCAGAGGATTTGTGGTTTACTGGGGATTGAAGTTTTTCTTGCGACAATTCTCTATAGTATTCCCCTTAAAAGTATGTTGACAGAGTTGTTTTAATTCCATAGATATATATATACATATGTATACATATATATACATACCAGTGGCCTAGCTTTTAAGTAAAAATTGAACAGACAACAATAAATTCAATATACTAAACATATGATGAGGATGAATGGACTTTTTGGTTGGTCAATGGATGTTTTTGATACTTATCAAGGGCCTTGAGCTCCGGGTTCATCATACTTGCTGAATTAAAGTAAAATTGCATTGACGCACTACAGTATGAGGGAAGTTGGAATGTCCACCTTTTTCTAGACAAATAGATGCACTGAGTTTTTGTTGTACTATAAAATTCTTGAAAAGGATATTGTGTTCACTTCCAATAACATGAGGAGCACAGTTGCTGTATTTGCAGGTTACTTGTATATTGCATTAATTGTAGTCAGAAGATACAGGTCAATTTAGTTGTGCAAATGAGCTGAGATAAGGTCTTTTCCTGTTGAAGAAAAGACTTTGAACTCTTTTCATGTTGAGCTGAATCTATACAATCATTTTAGGTCAATTAAGAAGCGACAAAAAGCTGAGACAAGAGATAAAGAACGTTTATGGATTAGAAAAGGAAATTAGACAATTTATCTGCTCAGAATTTTGTCGCTATAATTCAGATTTTTTTTTTTTTTTTTGGGTATTGCAGGAAGCATTCTTGCACCTACTTGGTGAACAAAATGAACTTACTCAGGAGCTGGCTTCCCAAGGCATGAGCATTGTATATGAGCGTGGAGATGCCTCTATGAAAGAAGACTTGGTCAATGCACTTGTCAGTACTCTAACTGGATCTGGGAAGAGAAAGAGAGCCGTCGAGGTTTGTTGTATTGTAGTTCGAGTTATGACTTAGAAATTTGATGGGAGATTACTAAGAACCCAGAAAGGCCTAAACTATGTCTAGACTCCAGAATACAAATAATGAGGAACTGGTGGATGGAGCAGCACATAATACTTGAAAATATTGACTTGATTATTTAAGTTTTTGTGCCTTCCTCTGGTGACAAATGTGAAGACGAAATTTTGTTGGACAGCTCGTCGAAGATTCTGAAGTTTTCCAAGAGGGGGCTATTGGGGCAAGTCCAAGTGGTGGAAAACTTAGCACTTATAAGGAACTGTGCAATATGGCGAATGAGATGGGGCAACCAGGTCTAATATACAAGTTTATGGATCTTGCAAATCACCATGCTTCTCTAAATTCAAAAAGGGGTGCTGCTTTTGGCTTTTCTAAAATAGCCAAGCAAGCTGGGGATGCTCTTCAGCCACATCTAAGGGCGTTAATACCCAGACTTGTGCGATATCAGTATGATCCTGACAAAAATGTTCAGGTGGGGATCCCTGTTCAAATGACATCCTTTTGATGAATCTTTGTGTGTAAAGCCAATTTTATTTTCTTCATTGCCTTGCGATACCTTGACAAGATACTTTTTTTTGTTTTCCATTGGTATTTCTTCCTCTTTTCTTGATGCTCTTCTTGAATGTGATACAGGATGCAATGGCACATATCTGGAAGGCCCTAGTGGAGGACCCGAAGAGAACTGTTGATGAACATTTTGACTTAATCATGGATGATTTGCTAACACAATGTGGTTCTAGGCTCTGGCGTACCCGGGAGGCTTCCTGTCTTGCTCTTGCTGATATTGTCCAAGGACGAAAATTTAATCAGGTAAGGGTTGTGTGTGGGAAATACAGCATATTTGAGTCTCTGACAATTATCAGAGAATTCTGAGTAATAACATGAACCATTCATAATTTTTATGCTGTCTACATTTCTGAATGATGAAGTTAATCTAATTTCTCCCTTCCTTGATCTTATGCCTTCATTGAAAGAGTAGTTAATGCTAAGTAATCAAAGCATCATTGTTATCTCTTTAGCATCGAGCTATTACTGTTACTTTAGGTGAAAATTTAGATTATTATGTGCTAGTGCTGGTGCTCAATGTGAGTAAACTTAGGTGGAGTCAATCTGTGTCCCCCCAAAAGTTTCAGTCGATGTGTGAAAGGGAAAAGGAGAGAAGAAGAGGGGGTGGTCGAGACATTTGTTTCACATTTTACTAGTGTTTGCTGTTCTCTGCAGCAAAGACTGATAAATTGACTGTATATTTAGACTTCCTAATCTCTTTCAATCTCCTCCAAGAAATTTAAATTTAAATTTTTAATTAAAGCTTCATGACAATTAAAAGTGATTTGAATACAAGTGATTTTTGTTCATATATTTAATAAAATGCGTAACTTTTCTTTCCTGCTTTATGTTGATTCTTTCGAATTATGAACTGATAAAAATTATTGTTTGCTTTCAGGTCAAGCAATTTATCTATTATTATTATTTATTTTTTTGTGGAGATTGTAATTCATTCAGACATCGTTGATCTGTCTCTATAGCATTCACACGTAATTTTTTTTTTTAATATATTAAATCATTATGTTAATTGAAAGATGTGAATGTTACTTTTGATATTAGGGTCAATTTATTGTGTTATTTAGTATTTCATGCTTTATCTTATTTCCTGTTCATATCATGTTATGGGATCATGCAAGTCATCATGACTTGTCTCTGAAGTTGCTCGGTGGATCTGTTTCTTTGTGAGCATGTTTCTTGCAACTGTGTTGACTTGATAATATGTTTCTCAAAAGTTTGGATTTTCTGGGAAATATTTGATGACAGATTGGATGCTTGGTGAATGGGCTTTGGACGAGTAAAGTTTATATTCAACATACATACTCTCTTTTATGTGGAAATTCTCTTTTTGGGTATCCAACGAATAGTTTATTAAGAGATGGTCAGGCTTAAAAGAGATAATTGTGGCATGGCAGTCTTGCATTTTTCTTTATCTTCTTTTCTTTTGGAAGAATACTCTTGTACATAGTTGAGTTGATTTCTTAGAAAGGAATATTGATGAAAAGAGGTAGGAAAATGAAACACATTAATTGATAGGAGATATTAAAGTCAAACTGGATAAATAATTATGTACACGAAAGCTCATCCTAGAATGCGATAGCCAAACAAAGAAGTTGTAGAAATATGCATGCGAAACAATTTTAAATTATATACAAGAAAGAAAATCAAAGGGGAGGGAAAGAAGGAAGTAAATATGAAATAGAAAGGAAAGAAAAAAAATCGGGAGAAAGCAAAGAGAAGAAATACAAATTATAAAAAGGACATTGCACTATTATGGTATTGGGGGCTTAAAACTTCTAAACCGTTGGAGTAACCGCCCAACCCTGGGCTAGAAGCTTCATTACTGTCATGAGGTCAAGAGAAATATTAGGAAGTAGTACGCCAAAGAGTGGTTGATTGAAGTTGGAAAAGTCATTCTGTATTACTGGAAATGCCTGACAGATGGCAGAATAGGGGTATTATCCAACAGGATCACCACTGCTTTTGTGTACTTACGGCTCCATTTTGTTTGGTTTGTTAAATTATTGGTCGGTTTGATTTACCCTTAAAAAGATAACATTATTTTGTATAGTACCTTTCAAATGGACATGTACACTGGAGAAAGAGACAACCACCGAATTATCTCAGTATGTTTCCCATTGCATAGTTGAGAGATCTCATCTGCTTCTTTTCTGCTTCTAAAGCATGTGCTATATCACTTTTTGTAAGGATTTGTGCTGCACTTTTAACAGGTGAAGTAGCTTAGGAAGATCTTCTAGCTTCTTGTAGAGTCAAATTGGTCTTACATAGGGAAGAAAACCT
This sequence comes from Corymbia calophylla, assembly GCA_014182845.1. Taxonomy (NCBI): domain Eukaryota; kingdom Viridiplantae; phylum Streptophyta; class Magnoliopsida; order Myrtales; family Myrtaceae; genus Corymbia; species Corymbia calophylla. Next base: position 3,078,908 of record CM024702.1, read on the forward strand.
TTATGGTGAAACTAAGTTAAAAGGAATTGAAGACCAACACTGAAGAACTATTAATTACCACAATACATTTTCTCAGTTTCCAAAATGGCATGCTTAAATCAACAACTATATATTTGTCCATCTTTGTTGACCTTATAATGAAATTTACTCAAGAAAAAGAGTGAGTCTGGTGTGTGAACTTTTGCAACAAAAAAACAGAGAAGTTTTGTCTATATTGCTCCCGATGCCAATATATATTTTTCCCAATATACTAATTACAGTTTGGTCGAGTAGGTTGGGAAGCATTTAAAAAAAGTATGGATTGCTGCATTTCGGGCCATGGATGATATTAAAGAAACTGTCCGGAACTCTGGTGACAAATTATACCACGCAGTGACTTCACTGACAATACGCCTCTGCGATGTGAACCTCACTGAAGTATCAGATTCACGCCAAGCTATGGATGTTGTTTTACCATATCTGCTTAAAGAAGGCATTCTGAGTACACTTGATACTGTTCGTAAAGCATCAATTGCCGTTGTAATGAAGCTCGCGAAGGTTTGACATATCTTCTTTTGAGAACTTTAGATACAAAAGTTTGGTCCCTAAGAGGAACATTTGGCCTCCATTTACCATCACTCATTGGTCATCTTCTTGAGTAAAGAAAGGCTTTCAGGATGCACTCCTTATCCTGCTGTTTTACATGTTGGAAAAGTTTTCCTAGCCAGTTAATTAATTTTAAGAATTTGAAAAGGTGAGTAGCGCTATAGTCTTGAATATGGATTTGCCCACCAGGCTATCTATTTACTGCCTAAGGATTGTATGTAAGCTAAAAGCCTAACGGAAACCACTTGGTTTAGTAAGGTCAAGTGTGTTAATTTGTGTGAATGAAATACTGAAAGACTAAGATTTGGCTTTGCATACTTTTGTGGTTTTGTTGAAAACGTGCTATATGATTGATTCATTTTTTTTTTTATTTCTTTGAGATTTGTATCAGTGGTTGGATTTTCTAGAAGGAGCTAGTTTTGTAAATATTTCTATGTCCAGAATAATGAGGCACTTCTTTTTTTGAAAAAGCTAGTTTTCAATCAGAGGCATCGCCTTTAACTATTTACTTATTTACAGGGTGCAAGGGGTCGCACTTCGTCCACATTTGGCAGACTTAGTCTTCTGCATGCTAGAAAGTTTGTCAAGCCTTGAGGACCAAGGCCTCAATTATGTCGAGGTATATAGAATTTCACTAGCCACTCAAACAATTTGGAATCTTTCTTGTCCATCAGTTCAATTTTTTTTTTCCTGTTTGTATGCTTTATCTTGCAGTTGCATGCGACAAACATTGGATTGAAAACAGAGAAACTTGAGAACTTGCGGATCTCAATTGCCAAAAGTTCTCCTATGTGGGAAACTCTGGACCAGTGCATAAATGTCGTGGATACTGTATCCATGGAAAGCTTGGTTCCCCGACTTGCCCAAATGGTACGAGCTAGCGTCGGCTTAAACACGAGGTCTGTTGGCACAATCTCACGTGCATTTTTCTTGGTGAACAGATGCTGCAAGATGAACTGTGACATTCTCAAACACTTCTGTCTTCGTATAATATCTCTGTATTCTAATGCCTGATGTCTCTGATTCAATAATTGGTGATATTACATCTCTTAGTTTTCTCTGATTCACTGGGACAAAAAAGCCTGCTATCTAATTTGTTACACCTCCAGTACATCAATGGCTGCAGGTAATTTTTAGGTTAGGTCAATGAAGTATAATTTCTCTGTCGTTGGACGGCCATCTTCCTTTTCAAGTTGTACTTTCCTTTGAAAGAAGAAGTTGGCTATGTCTTGGGAACACATTCCTCCCGAGGGTTTTGCAATATGTGTTGCACTTGAACAATTTGTTGGATTTGTGGGACTTCAAGTGGTGTCCCTTTGATGTCTGATGATGGAGAAGAACTCTGTCTTGGCATAATCATGTCTCCATGAAGCTCTTATTTTTTCTCATTATGTAGCTTCGATGGAGATATAGTAATCCCATGAGCTTGGTTTCCACCTTCATGCTCTGAATTCATCAACGATCTTTTATTTCCTTTATATAGTCTAGCCAAATGTTGTCTGCTTATTGGGGTGAAAATTGATGTATCTACTGAACACCAAACCATTAAGGAATATAGGAAGAATTACTGAGATTGTGGTTCAAGTAATGAGAAATATTTTAGGGCTTGAAAAAATGAACTTATGCTTTTGTGCCACCATATGCACGCAGGGAAATGCCTATTTCTACTAAAAAATTTCAAGAATGAAATTTATACTCTCTCTAATTTCTTTAATCGGCTTTAGAAGGCTGGAATGTTGCTATGTTAGATGATCAAGCATACCTACACTATCCTCTGCACTTAATAGACTTCTTGATTAACTCGCAGGGTTGGTGTTGCCAGCTTTATTGGCTTGTTAGTTCAAAAGGTTGGCACAGATATCAAACCATTTGCTAACACACTATTGAAGTTGCTGTTTGGAGCCGTGAAGGAGGAGAAAAGTTATGCAGTAAAACGTGCCTTTTCAAGTGCCTGTGCATTAGTACTAAAGCATGCAAGTACCTCTCAGGCTCAGAAGTTAATTGAAGACACCAAATTTTTGCATGCCGGTGACAAAAATTCACAAATCTCATGTGCGGTTTTACTGAAAGGCCTTTTATCCTCAGCCCCAGATGTTATTAGTGGTTATAATGCAGAAATTCTACCTGTAATCTTTATTTCAAGGTAATTTGCGGTCGTTGTTATTTTACTCTACATCTTTTATGAGCATGTATTATTGCTGATTTGTTATTTGATATGCAAGCGTCATGCATCTTTGAGGTATCTAGAGGACTAAAAAGTCTGGAAGATTCCCTTGAGGATGAAAAAATCTTTGACATCTAGTGATAGATAAAAGGTTTTAGCACTATCCATTTATAAAGATATTGCTTGCGAGAAAAGTGTAGTGCAAATTCTCTGGAATTACAAATGGTTCTTGGGTTTTTTTTTTTATTCCCCTTCTCTGTGGTTTATTGATAGGATATCATATCTAACTTCCATGAAAAATGTGGACCTACCATTAGAAAATGCTGGCATCATTGAGTCATAAATTACATGCTGGCATCTAGTGCAGCTGCATGATGATGTGTAGTAAAGATAAATAAAGGAGAAAACGCATTTTGCAAATAATCTGAAGTACACCAATTAACTCTTTGAATTTAGTGGTTCTAAGATTGTGTTTTGTCTTGGAAAAGAGCAAGAACTGCTCCTGCCAACTTTTATAGTTTCAGAACATGTTCATCATTCTGCAGATTTGAGGATGACAAGAATCTTTCTGGCATATTTGAGGAGCTATGGGAAGAAAATACAAGCGGTGAACAAATTACCCTTCAATTGTACAGGAGAGAAATAGTTTCTCTTATTTGTGACAACATGTCATCTTCATCATGGGGAAGTAAGAAAAAGGTAGGTGTTTGCTTTTGGTTTTCTACATATTGAAATTTGTTTTTTTCCCAATAACTGTGAGGTATAAGGAAAAGGTCTTGTTAATGAATGTCCCAGGGCACTTGTTAAGCCCACTTAAGAAGGAAAGTGTTCATTTCCAAAGTATTGATTACACATAAATAAGAAAAACAATGCACAGGAAAATTGCAATGTATTTCTTTATTGAGTTACTTAACAAGTGCCCTGGGGGCTCTCCTGAACAAAATTCATGAGAAAAAAGATTCCACAATGCCTCATATGCAAGCCAATCCTTACATATGAAGCACATAATCTGGTTGTCAACTGGAGGTAGGAACAAAGGCATTTAAACAGAGGTAACAGGGTAGAAAAAAATGAGGGAGTGCCAGGATTTAAAATCCTTACATGCATTATGATATCATATTAGACACCCATTTTTGTCCAAAAGCTTAAACTGGGAAGAAGCAAGTCCATAATGTATATATTGCATATTGACCTTTATTGATACTGTGTTTAATACTGAAAACTGAAAAAATCATACTTTCGAGATCTGTGTCTTAAGGATCATAAGTTGGTCATCTCTTCTTATGTATATAAAATTGAAATGCCTGATTGTTTCTGCCAATGAATTTGCAGGCTGCCCAGGCAATCTGCAAGCTTGGTGAAGTATTGGGTGAATCCCTGTCTCCTTGTCATCAAGATTTGCTCATGTCTCTTATGAAAGAACTTCCAGGTCGATTGTGGGAGGTATGAAATGTCATGGACTTTGTTATAGGAGAGGCAATTTTTGGTTTGTGTTCTAAAGTACTAACGTAAAGGCGTGATACAAGAATAGCGGGAATAAAGCCTGAATTATATCACATACTATACCAGTTAGACTTCCTTGCCTTCACAGATGTCAATTTCTTCATATAATATTGTAGGGGAAGGAGGCTCTTTTGTATGCCTTGGGTGCTCTTTCAAAGTCTTGCCATCAAGCCATCTCCAAGGAAGATCCCAACGCTGCTGGTGCTATTCTGGATTTGCTATCCTCTGCATGCACAAAAAAGGTCAAGAAATACCGGGAAGCAGCACTTTTAAGCCTTGATCAGGTAATTTTATGTTATTGCTAGTCTGTTCACCAGTGCAATTGTTTCATTTAGAAAATTGTAGGGCTTTTAGGAGCTCTCACAACAAGAAACTTTTCAGCAGTAAATTGTTTGGAAAGCGCTGTTTCAGTTTGATTTCATTTTCATAATTCACAACTAGAATCTGCCCCCGGTCATCCCCCTTCCTCTCTAATGAAGATCTTAAACTTTTCATGGTTTTTCAGGTTATAAAAGCATTTGGCAATCATGAGTTCTTCAACATGGTTTTTCCATTATTGTTTGACATGTGCAGTTCAGCCACTTCTGATAAGTCTGGACAAGCACCTTCAGCAAACGATTCTGCTAAATCAGGTTCATCCATATATCTAGCTTGTAACTGTCCAGCTTTCAGGACTTTGAGTTGTCCTGCATCGCAACCTTTGAATTCCATATCATGACTTTCCCTTGTTGTTAAACCACGCCTTTTACATGGCTTGGTTGATATGTGCAGACAATGATGGAAAAGAAGATTCTTCTGTTCCACTAGAAAAAGTACTGGACTGTGTCACATCATGTATCCATGTGGCACATATAGATGATATTCTCGAACGGAAAAATAAGCTGAAGCACGTCTGGATTGTCTCCCTCTCACCTGAGTTGTCATGGACTGGTATCTATAATAGCCAATTTTTTCTTAGGTGATTGCAGCATGAAAAGTGTTTCTAATAGCTGTTTCATCATGCAGTCAAAATATCAGCTTTTCTATCAATTAAGGGACTTTGCTCAAGGATTCATGACATTTTGCTTGATTCTCAGCTAGCTTCTCAACATGCAAATACAGCATCTTTGTTTCATGAGGTAATTAGTATACACTTTCTTATAATATTGCTGAGAAACAGGGTAACTAATGAATGATATCTCTTACTTTGGTTAAGGAAGATTTAGCTTTCCCTTATTATGACGGACATGTTGCAGTTACCAGCTTTACAATCATTTGTCATTCTGTTCTCCAAATTGCTTATCCAGAGTCTGATCATCTATTTTTCCTTTGCAAATTTAAGCTGTTTTGTTCGGTGTCACCCAAAGTGGTGGGATGCATAGCCACTGTTAAGATAGCGCAGGTATGTCTTCACTTTCCTCATTTTGGTGGAAACTGCCTTCATCTTCTTCAAAACACTCTGATCTTGTGTGGCTTTTAAATATTTGTAGGATTGTAGCATTATTAAGTCCCATGCATATATAAGTGACATTACTCCAGTAAATAGGAGTTTCATCAAGTTATCCATCAAGAGTTCCGGAAATTAGATTGCATACATTGCCTCGCAATGTGACAAAGCAGAATTCTTGAATCTTTCAAGTTTCGATGGCTATCCTGGCGTGGGCTCTATATTAATCAGGCTCCCGCGTGCAGCTGGGGTTTTCTTGGAATCGATTCCATTCTGGCTCAAGGCACTAGAAGCAATTACCTTTTACTTGGTTTACATTTTTTCCGTGGTTCCTTACTAAATAGATCAGCCAAACCAGAGAGATCAGTTGATAGCATCCTGACGATGTTTATATTCTAGTCGACATAGCCATGTCTTTTATGTGCGAGCAAGAGTAAGTTTGTATTCGGCATGGATTAGTTGTCATGGTAGGTGGACCACTCAAGAGTTCTAGTTTGTCTTAGATCATTCCTGCAAATGCATTTTAGATTTTCATCTTGCACTGTGGACCAATCATCTATTTGATATTAGAGATGTATATTTTCAGTCTTAATCTCTTACTTTTTCAAATTTAGGTTCACATCAGTGCTTCAGAGTGCCTTTTGGAGATGATCACCCTTTGTAGGGAGCTTCCTTCAACGTTCTGGACAGATGCAGGTTTGAGGGATTTGCTGGCCCATCTACTTGAGGTGGAAAAGAGTGAACAGGCCAAGTCCTTGCTTAAGAGATGCATCCATTTACTAGAGACTTCATAGAGGAAAATGTGAAAGCAAATTGATTTCGATGAAAGGTGAGTAGAGTTCTGGCCACTGTAGGTGAAATATAATAAATGGTTAAAATCAGGAAAAGGGCTGAAGTGAGGAGGTAAATTTTAAATGTGTTATGATCGATCTTGACAGTTTTTGAATCACTGCGGACACTGCCTTGGTACCTTTTTTGGATGAATTAAAAGATTTGACCCAAGGCAGAAGCAAGAATTAAGCCAAGCAAAAGAAGAGCTTAGCTAGACATGTTCTAGGGGTATACACGTTGGCCCTGCATGTGTCAATGACGTGGTATTTACAGATTTAAATAGATATTGCACAGGCTTGATATCTTCAACTGAAGGAGCCGACTCCTATACTCATTTAGTTCTGTACGCTCTTATTAGCCAACACCGAAGAATTCTGAACTAACCAATCCAATCTTCAGTGCATAAGACAATCTCTATTTTTCCTGTTTGAACACAAACATTTATTCTTGTTTTTGTTTTCGGTTATTAAGTTAGAATGAATTCTTGGGAGCAGGAATCACGATCCATCTAATGATCGATGATCTGACACAGTCTGTTATGCCTCACTGGTGAGTTCATCATGAATGGAGGGACGTTTCTCTGGTCCCGTTCCTGAAGTCTCAGCATAGACAGACACAGTGCAGACGATGTGTTCATGAACCAAGATTTATTGGTCTAGCTGCAAAACACTAACATATGCAATCATCCATTTTCCTGCTTTGACAGAAGAATTTGGTGGGGACTGAATTGCTGCTTTCTCGTGCAAGCACACAGCCTGAAGGGATTGAGGAATTTACATATATTCAACGCTTGTATACTAGGATAGTCTGGGGTCTTCTTATAATGGATCGAGCCTTTCTTACATTTTAGAACTTTAGTTTAGACTTGGAAAATTTGATGGCAAAAAGCAACGCTCTTGGCGGATGATCATTTACATCAACTGTCCGCCTGTCTTAACTGAGAGATTGATCGCGGTATGATGTCATGAACGACCCTATATTTATTCCGACGTCTAAATAAGCAATGTCGGGGTCCCTTCATTACTCTTCATTACAGGGTGATTCTTTCTTTCTTCTTTGCTTTTGAGAAGATCTTTAGCTTGATCCTTCCTTTCTACTTTTGAAGATACCTTTTCTTTTAGCTGCTCACGCACCTATTCCCAAAAGGTTGGTCGCTCGACGTGTTTGGTGTTATCGCATAAAGTCAAATTTGTCAGACATGTTTGTCAAATCGAGGAAGTTTGACTCCTAGGTGAACATCTGCTGGTAAAATAAAACAGAACTTTTGCAAATCGTGAGTGTTCTAAAAAGAGGATCCAAAAGTCTAATGTTAAGCTACCTATTCTAATGTATTGGACATCAGCAATTTAAACCCAATCGAGCTGATAATGTAAATAGCAAACCAATTTGGTTTGTTTAATGTTACAACTTGTTAGGACTTAAAATTTTTCCTTTACTAGGTCAAATGCGCTTTGATTTTGGCTTGTTAACTCAGGCTAAAGCAGGAGTGCGACGAAAGAAGATAGGAAATCGATGAAAAAGGAACTTTTGATGCATACGTTCAACAAAAATTGCGAAAAAAAAAGAATCAAAGGAAAGAGCTATTTCTTGCCTATGTATTGTTTGATGAGCATTAGATTTGAAGGATAAAATTATGTTTATTTATTCAAGGATAAAGCGTAATTATCTACCATCTCGTGCACATGCCTGACCATCTAATCAACGCGGAATTTCACCCAAATTATAAATTTTATTAATTAAAAGTCATTGAAAACTAAACATCCAAAAATAAAAACAAAAAGCAACTGGAATATTCATTATTTTTTTATGTTGACCCTTATTAGATTTTTTTATGTTGACCTTTATTCATTCTAAAGTCCACACACACATATATAGGATCGCCCTGTTTTTATATGTACATGTTGGGAAAAGGGCTTGTTTGCAATTTTTCAAGCCTAAACAACATTTGGTCAGACAATTCTTAATTTGCCATGATATCTCACTTTATTACACTCAAATAAACATGTGTAAAATTTTCAATGGCTAGCGAATTTGACAATAGCATTAACTTTCTTTATTTGAATTACTCATAATGATCTAATATGAAGTTAGACGTCTACGACGTGTGAAGTTTTTGCGCTTTTTTTTGCGGTAGAAATGATTTTCTGCATATTAAATAGTAGGATGTTCTTCAACCATTGAGAATAAGGACTCCATAATAAGAGCATTTTGGTCAAATCAGAGAAAAATCATTTTTTTACTTGTATGAATAAAAATAAGAAAATAAAAATTGAGTTCCATTCCAATTTTGGGGGAAATTAATATGTTGGTCCAAAGGAGGAAGCAATTTCCTTATAACTTTCTCTCTCTTCCTTCATCTTTCTTATTAGAGAGAGAGAGAGAGAGAGAGAGAGAGCTCTTTTGCATTTGCGTCTGCATCGAAGAGAGGATGGACGAGCAAGAATTCAAGCGCCTCCTAGATCTCTTCCCTCTCGTCCGATCCCGCGACTACTGTGTCAGTCCCTCTCTCTCTCTCTCTCTGAGAGGTGCTTTTCCATGTAATTGGTTATACGGGATGCCCCTGTTTGAATTTGGTGGTTGAGCTCTTAGTTTTTTTTGTTAGTACGGTGAGGAAGATGGATCGATGAGCACTTTCTGTGATTTTTCTAGTGAAAAATCTGACTTTTTTAGTGTTTGAAGTTGGTGAAATTGCTTGCTTGATTTTGTTTTATTCATTATAGGTATTGCGGATAATTAGCCTCATGAGTAGACACCCACCCTTTTGAGGATGTTTCAGATACGAAATGCTTTATGCAAATTATGAAGAGAGACTTTCAGTGGGAACCCATTTGAGTTTAAGAGGTTGTGTCTGCTCAAATTAAGTTTGCCAACACAGTCACACTACTGTGGCTTAATCTGTGGCCTACTCACTCAATAGGTTAATGCTTTCCCAAAAAGAAAGCAGTAATGAGTCAAGTGAGTCATGGAAACTTGAAACGATCGGGGTAAAGATTCTTTCTACTAGACCCATTGATGAGTCCAGTGTATCCTTAAATCCATACAGTGGGCTGCGAAAGGGACCATTTGAATTGCTCGTGTTTGGAAGCAATCCTCCTGTCTCTTGTTCATTTTGGGGATTCTCTTTCTGTGTCTCTGATGCTTACAGTAAATGTCAATCAAGATGAACATTCCTATGCTCTTAGTATAGAAAACCTTTTTCTGCACCAATAATCATTTGTTTGCTGTACTCTCAGGCTGATGAAGATTCTTCAGGACAGTCAACCTCTCAGTCGTCAAGAGATAATTTGGTACCTGAAATTGCGGAAATGTTTATATTTGTGATGTAGTGGAACATGTTTACATTCATTCATATACGTTGGCATTTGGTCACTGAGATCACCCTGTTTTGTTATGCACAACAGGTGAAGGAATTGCGAGGTGCATTGGCTGAGGTCGAGGACAGCGAATCATCAAGGAATGTAGTGGAACAGTCAGGTAACCTAAAACCCTTGGGACCCTGCACTTGATTTGTCATCATCCTAAGGAACTCGGGCATATGATTTTTCATCTCCAGATGTGAATTATCAGCTATTTCTTGCGATGTATCTATAGCAGAGTCCTTAACCTGTTTCCCTGCATCTCTAAGGAAACATTCCTTTGCTTCTTTTTTTTTTTGTTTTCCATTTGTTGCAACCGGTGAGACCGAGGCTGAGGGAGCTTGACAGGAACTTCTATGACTCTTTCTTTGTTAATATACGATCATGGATGGATTTAAATTTCCCCTTGTGGTGGCACCACTCCTCACTGGTTTAGTTGATAATTAAAGGCAAAATGATAGTTGAATAATGCTTTATGGTTTGCTCTAAGTTTTAGAAAACCATTCAATTGTGAAAATGACTGATAAATTTTGGTTACGCAACTACTTACTATGAAAAATAATCTGAACTTCCATCCTCTAAGAAATATCATGTTTGCCAGCAAACAATAAGCTACTTCGATCTTCAAATTGTTCATCTGAGAATCTTGGTAAAATGATGTCACAAGTTGCATTGAAACTATTAAGTATGCCTTCTTTGAAGATTTAGCCCTTCCATTCAATCCTTGGCTATGTTTTAAGAGGTTGAATAATTTCTAAGCTTTTGACTTAAGCCTGAGCTACCTTGTTTGGGCAGATAAAGATGTTTTCTACATTAACTTCGTAAGGAGATTTTACTTGTTGGTGTCAATTAGGCGGTCTGTGGACTTTTGTGGCTCTCCACGGCGCTTTCCTTTGCCCATATGAAGTTAATTGGTTAATAAGTGGAGATGGTGTGCATATGTTTTTTAGTTTCTGAGATATCTTTGTGGTTGGAAAGCATAGTTGTGAGAGGAATTCTTAGTCATCCCTTTGGCCTATGTCCGTTTTGGCAGATGCGTTCTGGGGGAAGCTTCTATCGGCTGCTGAGAGGAAGGTACATCAAGCTCCATCAGTAGCATACTCTGATAGTAAATAGAGATGTGTCAGAGCAACTTCTCATTTAGTAGCACACTACACTGCATGCCTTTTTTATCCTTCTGCATGACTAAATTAGCTGCCCAATTCATTTACTGGGATGAGTATATGTTTGATTCTGCACATGCACGAAGTAAAAGTATAAGTAAGACTACAGGTGGTTGCTTGAACAGTTAAGCGTTGAGTGACACTGGAAGGCATGAAATAAACAGCAAGGATATCGTTGCTAATTGAACCTTCATTTTCTTTGTTTAAATATTACCAAAATAGGACGAGGTATAGCATGTCGAATATCTGTCTGGAGCTAGCTGTATGCTTAAAGAAATGAAAATTAGTGACTGACTAGTAGTTAACTCAAACTTGGAAAGCAGGTAGACTTCACTTTTTTCAAAGTAGACTCCAGTTTAATGTTCCAAGACTTTGTTTTTGGGAGAGACAAATTAGTGTTGATATATGTCTAGTTGAATATGTATGCATTTTTGGCCTGTAGCAGTAGAGTGATACATGCTTCTCGGAGCAACAAATAATGATCTGTCTGCTACCTAGAGATTTACTTGTAATGGTGGGGATATTGTCTTGAGGGAACGTAAAGTGAATCTGAAAGGGAAATATCACTAACAAAAATCTAACTATGGGTGATCATTTTTCAGGTGGGCGCTGCTGAGGCGGAGCGGTTTTGCGAAGCTTTTCGACAACTTCATAGGAAACTGGTACGCAGAGATCTGGTCCTGATTTAGTCGCAATCCCTTTACCTCTTTCTAAGTTTGTTGTATTGATCTCACGATCCATGATAATAATGTAGGTGTACGAAGGACTGACGTTAGATGCTGCTCAGAAATTCATGGACTCGTCAAGAAGTCCAAGTGAATAACTCCTTTCTGGGTCGTTCTCATTTAGATCCGGTCCTTGTACTCAAGTTGTTCATGTTTCCTTCTTTATGTTCAGCTTAGCTGTTCTTGTGTACAATCAATTCGCAGTCTTTTGGAGCGGAAAAGCATAGTTTAATTGAAGATAGGCACCCGCACATTGAACCGATGATTGTTGGGACAGATCTCTCTCTCTCTTTGGGGGGGTTGTGTGTCTGTGTGACCACGAATGCTATTGATCATGTTGGGGTAATCTACTCTCTATATGATCCATGCAGTTCTCTATTGTCCTGGCTATATGAAGTGTTTCACACACCCGGAACTCAATCGGTCTCACGGTATTGTTATGTCACGGCTTCCTCTGGTAACACTTAAGGCCGCATTTATATCATTTCTCTTCCTATTTTCGAGGACAGTGTGTTAGTTGAAAGAAATTGTCTGTAAGCAACAATTTGGGATTGCTCAACGGAAGGAGAGAGACCTGATTTGGCAATGGCAAGGTTGCTGAGCAAAGGAAGCTCCCAATGACTTTCCAAGCAGCTGCATTGTGCCATATCAATGTTGCTCGTCTTTGCATCCTTAAATCGATGTAGGAATCAGATCTGACAAAGAGATGCGATAGAATTATCTTATCACGCCGGCTCTCCTATTCAATACTAATACGACATACGCTGAAAAACTCAAATTGAAGTAAACAAGATATAGGGAGGCTAGCAAGCTAGCGGCGCAGCCTAAAACAACTTGCGCGTCACATCTCGGCTATTACAAGATTTCAGGTGCATTCCTATTGACTGTAATAATCGAGGCCAAGTTACTAGAAAGAAATTCCTTACAAACTCTTCGAAAGGAGGATTTAGGCTTCCGACTTTCATGCTCAAAAAACCTGATCAAACCTTTGAGGAACTCAAGAAAGTTTTGACTTCCAAAGTACACAACAAATTCCACTTGGTTTTGATTTGGGCCCATGCAATGAAGATCTTGATGGGCCGAAGTACGGCTCTTTTAGGCCCAGTAAAATGACCCACTTGCGTCTCTTTCTTCCTCCGTCCACCGCCGGACTCACGACCCTTCCGAAACGCTTCCCGATCGGCGCTTCCAGAGTACACACAGCCATGGACGGAGACCGCGAAGGAGACGAGGACGACGTAGTTTACTTGGACCTGTCTTTCTTCATCAACGACGAGTACGCTCTTTTCTCTGTATATATGTCTTCACCAGTATGTATGTATGTACGTACGTAGGCTGTCTCTTTGTTTTGCCGACGATGATCGTGGAATGGTGCTACTGCTTGGTGCAGCTACCAGCTGACCAAATTCACGTTTGGGTCGCAAGTTCTCGAGCTGTACTGTCTTCAGTCCGCCTCAAGTGAGTTCCTTGCTCCGGCTGCACGAATCAATTTCGGAGCTTGCCATTTTGGTTTTGTTCATCTTGTGGCATGTACTGGCGGATTTCGATTTTTCTATTCTCTCGATAGCGAAGGTTGACTCGGGAATCTCTAAGGGCAGTGGTGGATCATGCCTTGTTTGTTCATTGGACAAGCGAAGTTCCGTTCAATTCGTTGGCTATGTAAACCTGTAGGAACTTAGCTTTGCTTTGATATACTGCCATCTGCAATTATGCAAGAGATGGTAAATGAATAGAAGAAGAAGAAGTAGAGTGCAGGTTTTAAGGAAATAAAATGTGGGTAAACTTTTAATTGGGTAATTGGGCTCAATGCACTGCGCACGAGCACACACGATATACCATTTGCATAACATGCACGAGGTGATTAGTGCAACTAGAGAGCATTTCGGATTCGACCCAGTAGGATGACATTCCCTTGTCGATTAGATTCATAGTCCGCGTGGTGTTTAATTTTGTATGCTGACTGCTTATGGGGCAGCTGATTTTGATCTGACGGGGCAGCTGGTATGGCCTGGAGCTATGCTTTTGAATGAGTACCTCTCGAAGAACATTGACTTGCTCCAAGGTTGTTCTGTTATTGAACTGGGCTCCGGTGTTGGTGAGTGATCTTTGAAATCAGTCTCCTGTTTTTTCGTTTGTTAGATGGAAGACGACTAGTTATGTAAGCTTATTGGCGCCTCATAAAAATCAGGTATAACAGGAATCCTTTGCAGTAAATATTGTCGTGAAGTCGTGTTGACTGACCATAATGATGAGGTCCTCAAGGCAAGGACCCGAGATTGAATTCTGATTCTAGAGTTTGTGGAGTTTCTGTCATTGAGTTCTGATATTGGACATTTTGCACATCCCTACATGATCAGATTTTGCAGAAAAACATAGACCTGCATTCTTCTTCCGAGAGTTGCCATAATTGCACAGGTGAGACAAATTAGTGTTAAAGAAATTTAGTTGTTTGGAAGGCCCATTTGACCATTTTCTGATTTCCTGTGTTCAGGATTAAAGGCTGAGAAGCTAGAATGGGGAAACGCTGATCAGATCGAGCAAATTTTGGGAAGTCATTCGGGAGGATTTGATCTTATTCTTGGAGCAGACATATATATCCTATACTGACGAAAATTAACAAAACTCTGCTTGTCTATTCTCCGAGGAATAATCAGTATTATAGCCCAATGAGTTGAGCATGCCAGGATCTTACTTCGATTGGATTTTCACTTTAGACATGTTAAGTAAATGATAGATCATAAACAGTACAATTGTGTCCTGATGTTTATATGTTGTCATTATCCTCTCTCTTTTTTTTTTTAAAGTTAAACTTCAGACTTTACCTAAGTCTTGCATACTCGCTCCATCAGTGATGTCTGTATTACTGCAAAAGCTAGAATTACTTTCCCTTACAGTAGAAGGCAGATAATCTTTATATTAGTTTGTTCACATCTGTTTCATGGCCAATGTTGTAAAACCTACATGCAAAAGCCTTGACTATGTATACGCTTTCAACAAGCAAGCGTTCCTTCGCTTTTTGAGACAGTGAAGCAACTACTGCAAACAAGGGGAAACGGACACTGCAAATTCATACTGGCCTATGTGTCTCGAGCTAAAACGTAATTACCTTATTAAGTGTTTAGTAGAAGCTCTCAAGAACATTCACAAATTGATCTCTTCAAAAAATCATGGAGTTGAATCAGTGCTTTTCATTCTTCATGTTCGTTTACTAAAACTGCATGCAAGATGAACTTGCCGTGTCTTCTGTTCAATAAGACATTTCAGAGATTTGATATGGAGATGCACGCTTCTAAGTTATTTTACTCTGAGCTTCTGATTTGCTCCTTCCTACATAAATATAATTCCATAACTACAAAAGCTAGGCAATGAGTATTTCTTTTAAATGTTCTTGGAGCTTGTTCCCAGTTTCCTGAGTCCTTCCTTCCTGGTAACCATTTTCTTTCTAGAATACCTGAAAGAAAGTGCTTACCAAATAGGAAGTAATTTTTCTCAGATCTCATAATTTTCTGGGAGAGTGAATGCAAAACCGATTGTGTGCTCCTTCCTTGCAGGATGGACTCTATGGTTATAAATGAAGCTACACGACATGGAATGAAGATTGCTGAAGTACCAGGGACTCGATCTGTTGTGGGGAATCTAGAAGGGACTATTTATGAAGTCATTCTGTGACAGATGCACTCAGTGCTCGCAGGATGTTCAATGTGAAGAAAGCTTGCTTAGAGAAGTGTTCCCTGATAATTAGATGAAAAATACAAGATGTTTTAACAACAGAGACAAGAGCCTGGTGAATCTTCTGTGAACAGACGACAATCCCAGGACAGGCTACTAAAGATCATGATGCAAAAGCTAGCAACGCATGTTTCTCACAAAAGCCATTCCTGCCAGGGTATAGTCATGATTCCCTGGTATTACATGAGTTTGGTGTACTTTCCTTTCTAGTTCTTCTTGGGAAGGTATAATAGAAATTTTGAAAGGGTTTGTGCTATGTTTGAAGTGGATTAGACAGTTAATTTTTTCAGATGCAAGAACACTTCGCTTTTGTATTTCTCATTGAATTTCCGGTAATCTTTGTGCTTTTGAGCTTAATGTTCCAAGAGATCAAAAGACTCAAGACAAACCCTTTGGTGGTTGTGATGTATCTTTAAGCAAGTGTCTGCACTTCTTGAGCAGGAAATGCAGCTTCCTCTTATCCAAGAAGGTGAGAGTAAGGCCAAAAGTATAAAAACGATACTTATCCATCGTTGATATCACATCCTCTGCTGGAGGTAATTCCTGATCCTGATGATAATGAGATGGGAAAATTGGTGCCAGGACTCGAATTGCATCAGTTCGTTCCTTTGTACCCAGCTCAAATTAGTTTGACTGAGCAAAGAATCTGAAGCTGCTTCCGGATGAAATTTATGGACGATGTGGTAGGCAAATATAATCATAGCATATGTACAGGCTTTTATATGAGGCTGTAATTTCCTTGACTTTATATATAATGTATATACACACGATGAATTTATTTATGAATTTTATGTAAAAATTTCTCATGTAAGTCGTAGGCATTTGTTGGAGAAAAATGAGCGACAGTCAATTTGGTCATGCCACACAAAGTTCAGAACAGTACTAGTCATACAAGCACAGAAAAAGACTAAGGCTCGTAAGATATATAACTTGGCAAATCCACGAAGGCATGGTATGTCAACTTAAAGAATGCTAATCCCAGTAATTATAATGTTGAAAATTCAGGGGTTAGCAAACTAATTTGATTACGGAAATAGTGATATGCGCTTTTCAGGCACTTGTGTAAACATGAATTGGCGATGTAAAGACAATTTCTGTGGGTTTAATGTTCTTGTAATGGGTAAATATCGCTGAACTTTATTCTGTGTCTATATCATTGTACGCTAAACAAGTGCTTTTAAGACTTGCTAAGTACCCTCAGAATAAGCTGACAACCAACAGATTTGTAACATCCTAAATTAAAACAATAATTTGACCAAAGAATTTATAACAATAAAGGAAGTCCATCAGAGGAATTTTGTGCTGTCTGGTTCTACGGACGCTTGACCTGATCATAATAACAGTCGAGAAAAAGAACATTCCGTTGACTCTTGAACCATTCTTCTGCTCCTTGGCTGAATACTACAAAGTTGAGCATCGAAGGAGTTGTGTCGCACATACAATAATCGAACTGACCAACCAACCGAATGAGACAAATATTCGGCCATTGAAGAAAGTGAATAACAATAGATCTTCGGCTTCCGAATCCCGCAAATTGACCCGAAATTGGTCAATTAGGCCTAAGCTTTGAGCATTGTTTTGTCAGTAAATGCAAGAAATGATCCTTATATGTCCCTGCAACATTTTCTTGACTTCAGGAGTAGAAGGCATTCCTGAGAACCCTCAATGTCAATGGCCTCTTTTTCTTCTTACGGTTCAGATTTTTCCTTTGTGACTGCACCCTCCAGTCCTGATGCACTGGGAATGAGCAATGTCTCATTGTTATACAGCACACCGGCTGGTCCCTGCAGAGAGAATGCTTATCCTCCATACAATTTTGATGCCAGAAAATTAGACCCGATAGGGTCATGTGAGCAGAGGAGCTCTGATTCTGATCTGGACTTCGAGTTCAACACGAGCTGGGGGCATGTACTCAATGCGGGTGAGTTTATAACGAGCCAGGACCTCGAGTCCCCACTCCATAAGAAATCAAGGCCAAGGGGTGACTCACCTCCTTCAATGGCTTTTGCTGATGAGCTCTTCTGTGATGGGAAAGTGATGCCTCTGAAGCCTCCACCTCGTTCCTCTTATGAGAGCAAGAGCGGAAATCAGAGTCCTATCGGTTCACCTTCACCAAGGTCCCCGAGATCAGGCTTTAAGGTCCCGTTCCAGCGCAGGAGCCTGTGGAATGATGATTTCGACCCGTTCATGGTGGCACTGGAGAACGTCAAGGGAGACAGCAGAGCAAAAGGGACAACACAGGCTAACGACCACAGGCGGACTCGATCGCTCTCACCATTCAGGGTTAGTTCATTTTCTGCTGATTTTGAATTATTAAAGACAGTAGTGACTTCTAGAAAACTGGCAGAACACTGAGGCGAGCACCTCATAGGACTTTCCTTCTTCTAACACGCCTGGGAACCAAATATAGCAAAGTAGTACAGTATGCTGGGAGCCGTAACACCAGCAACCTGTCACTACACTATTCAGTCGACATTCATTCTCCCACTGAATAATTAGTCATGGAGTTAATAGGTTTTTGACATTCTGAGATTATACGATATCTGATGAAATTGCAGTCTTAGGATTCTTTGTGGTTAGTCTAAATGAATAGAGTTGTAATTGTAGGTTGTGGTAATTCAACTCTCATCACAAATTGTTTATATGTTTTGCAGGGCTACAAAGCCGGGAGTCCACAGAGGTCCACTGACATGAGGGGGAGGAACCACCAGGAAAACGAGCAAGAAGCATCTCAAGCCCCTGTAAAACGGTCGGTTGAGCCACTGGACCACGCCAATCCGCCCTTTTCCAAATGGGTGCCTAACCAAAGAAAGCAAGCCAGTCTTCAACTACATGAGCAAAAAATCAGACACAGCCCAAAACAACGAGAACCACATGGCAAAGTTGAGGAGGCCAAGAGAGAAGATGGAGAGTGCATTGTGAGGGAGAGTAAGAGGCAAAGGAACAGGAAGTTTCTGCTGAGGAGTACATCGTCATCATCCACTGGAACAAAAGAAGGTGATGAAAAGGTAAGACCTATCTGGAGGCCCAATGTCAATATCCTGAAAAGATTGAGCTTTAAGTCAACTGGAAGTGGTGGAGCAGCTACTCAGAAAGATGAGCAGCGAAAAGGGTCAACAGTGGCTAAGATGACACTTGTACATTACAGGCCAAGGCTGTTTCTTTGTTTGGGTTATGGTCTGAATAGAAGGACAAGGTACATATAGTTGTTGGAGTTCAAGTTGGCACAAATTGGGAGGAATTCATGGTAAGATCTTGCAGTTTTTGTACACTTTGGAATTTGAATGATCTTGTCAACTCACCCACAGTTCTAGTCACTAAATATTTATATCGATTTCATTACTGCAACTATCTTTGTTGATGTAAAAAAGTTTGAAAGGAGGGATTTTCTTCAAGTTGTCCGAAGACTCCGAAATTTGCAAATTGATGTCTTAGAACTCCAAAGAAGCTCTTGAATCTTGACTAGTGGAACGGTTTTATCTCTGTCAAATAGCATCGTATTCATATAACATGGACATGTTATATACATACCAATTGCTTCGTTCCCCATTCGTAATTACCAACCCACTTCCTTCAATTTTAACAGTATGGGTGCGAATTTATATTAGAGTGCCACAATGCAACCAGTAGTTTTGCACCATAGCAACTGAAAATGTGCTGCATTGGCCAAATATATACAACCAGAGGTACTGATCATTGAACTACAGCAGCTTTCAATTTATCAGCTATGTTGTTACACTATCTTAATCATGGTACATCAAATTTCAATCAATGGGAGGCAATTCTGGACCACGGACTAATCCTCCCACAAAAAAATTAGACCAAAGGATGAATATATGAATGGAATTTCAGAGGCCACCTCGTGTAACACAGTCATAAGCTTGTCGGAGTCTCTGCAAGTCACTTCAACCAAGCAGAAAACAATTATACTCATAATCGATGTTCTGACTTTCGAAATGGGGAGTCTTCTGATTAAATAGCTGCACTAGGAGACTTCATCTGAACCTACTCCAGTACTTCCGTTGGCCACAGACTCTTCCACATTGAAATCTCTCTCTCGGTTTTAAGCTTTCTGATTCCTCCATAAAAACCGTCTGCTTCATTTCCCTCCTCCCTATGGTTTCTCCTATTTATGGCTGTATGTCTCCACCGCGAACCTAGGGCATACTGTCTGAACTCCAGCATCACCGTGCCTGTCAACAAGAATTTCCATTTCGTTATTGGCCTACTCTGACAAAATAAGTGAACATGAACCTACCATAGCTCATCATGCATGAGGCTTCTAACTTCAACCAGTGCTTAAAAAAAAAAAAACAAAAAACAAAGCAAAGCCAGGCAAAACAAAACAAAACAATAAAACCAATGAACCTAGTCAGTATTGGCTTTTGACAGATAAAAGTATCTACAGCGACATCCCCAAGCTGCCGTCAAACAGAGGCTTGAATGCAACTAAGCAACAGCTTCTATTCATGCTTTAGATGGCTACATCCAACCAGAAACAATTTCTCATCTAATTGTTGGGACAATTTAAGGAGTTTTAATCACTGAGCATCTGAAAAAGATAGATCATCTATGTTGATAATTAATTCCACTCTGATATTAGGAAAAATTGCATGAAAGTAACAGTTTTCAGAGATCTAAGGACAAAACCTTCGAAGTTCCCTGGAAGCACTCAAATTCGAGAAGAAAATTATTTTTAGACACATTGACAAGGTGGGATCAATGTACACAATGGAAAAAAGGTAGAAGAGATATCTTTTTTACAGGTAAAAGAAGGTGAAGAGGCTATCGGACATAAGACTAGAGGGAAACATGCCAAATGAGGAAAGAGCACAAATTGAATCTGGATCAGCCATGCAAATTAATGTTTGCAAAATATGGCTTTTTTTGCATAATCAGTTTGTTTAGAGTGACTTCTACTTTTTAACTTTTTTCTTTTCCTTGTGGCTCTAATTTGACTTTTATTTAATGCAGAATACCTGGTAACTTAGAAAACATATACATTCCTGTAGAACTATATAGATAAACAGGAATTAATTCTAACTCCCACAAATACCTGGTAACTTAGAAAACATATACATTCCTGTAGAACTATATATATCTTTTTTTTTTTGTCACTTCATATTTAAATAATATTTTAAGCTGTGGTGGGAAAGTCAAAGAAAAACAATTTGCTTAAAAAAGAATTTGACGCAGGACACCTATGCTATTGACCAAAGCACTTGAATTTCACATTATGACAAATAAAGATGTTTGATGAAAAGATCTCACAATCATATAGAAGTTTATTATGACTTCAAAATTACTGGAAAACTCTCTGTAACTTAAAGCTGTAGACAAAGGCCTTGACAAGTTTCTCTTGCTCGATTATGATATAAACTGAAAAACTCCTCTAGAAGCACATAAGCCGCTTAAAGTGCTTCGCTTGTTTCTTGTCCACCATGTATGCATGTCAACTATGGATATGGCAAAGGAAAGAGGGACCATTTTGCTTTTCCATTATCATGGGGCACATCTAAGATATAGAATAGGGGAAGCAACATGAAATGGTGAGTAGCTCAGACAAATTTTAGGAGAAAAAAAAAACATTTAAAATGATTCTCTAAGCTTAGAATAAATATTGGAGCCCCACAATGCCATAAGACTCCAAACTTGGCTAGAGAAAGAGCCAAAAGGGAATATTGACCAACTTCAATATGGTCGGCCTTAATTATTCCTCTCAGACAAAGCTTATCACGTTGTTGGTGAAAAGCATAGCATCTTGACAATGATTTGTCCTGGGGACCAATGAGAATGGAACAAGAGGTGATCCATACCGTGAAAGAATGGTCTTGCCAAGGACCAAAGACAAGGCAGATGTCTAGCAACTGAAAGGAAAATGCACTTTCTCATCATCCACGTTTCAAAAGGTGTTAACTTTGTGTTTCAAGAATGAACACGTCAAATTTGTACATGATGCTAGTTGGCAGATTAGCTGAGAAGTTGGTCCTCTATTTCGTCATATTTTGTTCACATTCATAGGCATCAACTCCATAATTTGTATAGTTTCATCTGACAGAGTTGTAAATGTAATCAATAACTTACCACTATTGTGACATCTGCAGTAGTTCACGTTGCCATCACATGACTCCAAGTGACCAACAACACCATACCACCAACCTGAAATGGCCATAGTACATCAGAACAAACGGCCAATCTACATTAGCAAGTTCAAGTAACTTGTATCATGTAAGTCTAGCCCAGCAATCACCATTCTAAAGACAATTTCATGCTGATATAGATGACTAACAAGCCTTTCTCCACCTCTGACAGGCTAACTATATAGCTCAACCAGCCAGCTGTTACTGGAGTAGTGGAACCTAAGTTACAAAATTAGGCGCAGCTCTCTTTGTACATCAATGGTCAGGAGATACTTCAGAGGTCATCCATTGATGAAAATTATATCAGCGGCAACAATAATTCTGGCTATTATCTCAATAACATGAAAATATGACATATCAGAGATAGTAAGGGACATTATAGAACATTTCTGAGTGTACTTAGCGGTTGCTTCCATTTACATGCATTTTGAATGGAAATTGCTTGGATGAGCACGAGCAAGAAATGGAAGAAGAGAATGGATCATAGAAATGAAGTAAAAATTAGCCAATCAGACATACCATAAGGAAATTCTTTATTTCTCCTCCATTGGATTTCGATGTGGTCACCCGGCTGTAGGTCATTCAGACAGTCAGAAATATGAAGATCATGAGGAGAAGTATCAACAGGTTGTGCCCTTAGTCTATCCCACGTGACATTACTTTCTATTGCACCTGCTCTCCTTCCATGAGGTGGGTACCTGCATAGTCAAGACAATTAGACATTAGATGAGAAAAGATCAAGATGCACATGCTGATCCTCCTTAGACAGATTGCTATTTGAAACAGAATAAGAACAGGAGTGTAAGCTATATACATCTCTTGTTAGTACATGAGTTAAATTGACAAGCATGCTCTAGGGGAGGCATATTCACTTGCCTGGCTTGGAAGGTGTCGGTTCGAGAGTCATAACTAAGCTCAGCATCGTAGCAAGACAACATAAATCCCACATGACCATTCTGCAGAATGCATAAAACATACTTTGTCATGGTAAAAAAGAACATATAATTAAATCAGAAGCTAAATACCCTTGGAATTCAAGCAAAATCCATGAACAAAAAAAGAAATGGAATGAATATAAGAGAAACTAATGAAACTGTATAGCTGGAAAGTAATTGTTTTAATGTACCTCACGATTGCAAACCTGAGCAGGGAAACAGAACTTGCCAGTTTCAAGAGCAAGATACCAAGACATGATTGAATCTGTTGGAAGGGGAATCCTCTGCTTTTCACTGTTGTCGAGTTTTGATTTAGTCCATGATAAAGGCCAAACAGCAAACAGGAGCCTCGCAAGCCCCTTTTGTTTGCCTTGTTTGAGATTGCAAATCTCCCTCCTATTAGCGATATACCACTTCCACTCCCGATATGCAGCTGGACCAATGACTCTGCCCCATTTTTGCTTCATGTGCCTTTCCCAAAGGTGATCACTTACACACCTATTCCTCAAAGAACTACACACACCAGCCATGCTAAAAAGTTCGGCTGGTGGAAGCCTCTCCAGGATGCATTCCAACACCAATTCTGGCAAATCTAACACCGACATCTCTCCGATCTCTACATTATCTACTCTGGAAGAAAGATTAATCTTCTTGATAGACATCTTAGAGCGTGTTCGAGGAATAAAGCTTCTACAAAAGCTATTCATCAAACTAGAAGGGCGGAAAGCAGAGAACTCCTCATAGCTCCAGGGTGACAACAATGTCATCTCACTTGCCCATGCAGGGAGAGATTTGAGAGGGAGAGACTTCAAAAAGAGGATGAAGGAGAGGCAAGTGAACAAGAAGTAAAGTAGCATTAGAAAAGGTGAAATTCCCGAATGATTCAAATTCAATTTCGGTATGATACGTGATAAAGGCAAGGTGGATAGAGGACCCGATAGTGGGATAGGAACGGTACTTAGCAAGAGGAAACACAATTATCTTCAACGCACTATAATTTCATGAAAGAATGGACAAGAGGGACCTTCAAAATTGTGGGTTCTTGTTGTCCGATGAAGCCCACCGAACCCACCAGTGGGCCTCGTCGTTGAACGAAAATGAAAAGAGAGCTTCTTTTCTATATGTTGACACCTCAGGGGACAAAAACTTTTTTGTGGGTAGTTTGGCTTTGCCAATCCAGAATCACAAGATGCTCACAGCAAGTGCTTCTCGTTCTTCCTCTTTGTAAAGGGTTTCAAGTAAAGCAGCCAATGATACATACACCCAAGCTGCTCGCATTCAAAGGTGATGCTCAATGGGGTAAACGAAAGACAAGAAAAAACAGACGATTGGCTTCCTTCAGGTATTGTATGAGCTGCTGATGAAACAAATGGATGTTTCGATGCAATCAAATGAGAGCAAGTCAAGATACAGAGTCCCAAATAGCCAAAAATATCTCCCAAGTTTTCAGAAGCTGGAGCAGATCTGGGTAGTTGAGCGGCAAGCTCAATAAGGAGAACCCAACAATCTAACCAGTCAAAAAAGAGAGACTAATATGAGGGAGATGAGTGCTTTCGAAAGTCTGGGAGTCCCCTCACGAACCCCCAGACCGGGAAATTCTCCTCCTCCTCCACTCACCACCTTCCCCAAACTCTCTGTTTTTTCCTTCCTTTTGGCAAAACGACAAACAGTTTGAGGACAGACAGGAGGAATAGGCTGCAGAGCAAGAGACGGAGAGAGGAAGAAGGTAACGTTTTGGCTGTTCTGGGAAAAGAGAGAATTCTAATGTGGGGATTGGGCAGGATGCCCCAACCACTTTTATCCTGATATTTCCACCCACCTCGTTCTCTCTCTCTCTCTCTCTCTCTCTCTCTCTAAATGCGAAATCTTTTTTGGCCTACCCAAAAAAGGTTTCTCCTTTTTTTTGGCTTGACGATGCGGCGTGAAATCAGCAAAATCAGAAGCGGAAGCCGCTAACGTTAAAACGCAGGCCCGAGAGGAAGAGAGAGAGGTCGTTAGGACCAGTTGAAAATCATGTTCTTCTGCACCGTGTGAGGCGGGAAATATGTTGGCCTGACCATCCAAGATTCCCATCTTAAAATTGACATTAATATATATAATAGTGCGAGGCAGAAGGCCATACTTTCGCTCGGGAACTTGTCAAAAAGATGAAATCTAAGTCTGAACAGGTCAATGAATCTCATTGAATCCATTTTCAGTCAAAAGCAAATAAATTATGAACTAATTAGAATATAGTAATTAGTAACTACTCCATTTTATATGCATTCCAGCAATCCTCATCCCACCACCTATGAGCTCGATATTAGGTCTACTCTCTCTTTATTCAAGTATCTTTTTGAACCAACATTTCTTAACTCGAATCTTTATCTAACATCCACTTTCATCTTTAATCTCTTTCTCGAGATTGAACCATCGAGTCTGCCATCTAGAGTGTCTTTCTTGCATTGGTTATCAAATTCCTTTCTAGCAATCTTTACAAAACATCGAGACTGATCGAGGATGGAGCACCAATCAACCATCGACTTTGGTAGAAGTTCGATACTTCTACCTAGGAAATGATCAAGAGAAAGTCCATACTCGAGTCTGTCAACATATGCAATCAAATTCGTCCATATTCAAAAGTTTAAGTTAGTAAGTTATGAGTCAATTAAAATATATTAATTAATTATTCATTTGAGTAAAAGAAATAAACCTTATTTTTAAATATCTTGGTAAACTTTGAAGCCGCCTAGCCGATTCATCAAGAGTGAAAAGGAAAACACCTAACAAGACATTTATCAAAGAAATAAACCCAACAAACAAGAATTATAATATCTGATTTTTTCTTTAGGATCATGTCGAAATTTTGGGTCAACAAACTCATTTGAGTAAAAGTATGAAAACCATTTTTCTACTTCTTATTTTCTCTCTTTAATTAATTTATGTTCTTTGAAAATAAACGTTCCTCTTTTTCTTCTTTACCAAAAAAAAAACGTTCCTCTTTTTCTTTTCTTTTTTGTCTCTCTCTCTCTCTCTCTCTTTTTGAGCAATAGGAATCGAGTACTTTGAGACGAATGGCCTTCTGTTTTACCCTATTAAACTTTGGGACCATCTTTTAACACAACTTGCCACTTGCGGCTGCAGGCCTTGGAAGTCTACATAGTGATGAAACCCCTTCGCTAAGTCCCAGAAAAATACATAAAAGAAGGAATTCCCAGCAATGTCCCCAACTTGCAGGCACATGGCGCACAAATCTTGCCTCAAAAATCAATCGATGTTGATGTGAATTTGAATAATCAAACTTAACAGTGCGATACTCGGCAAGAACTTTACATGCAGTAAATTAAAAATTAGGTTTTACAAGAAGAAATCGAGAAAAAAAAGGCCTGTGGCAACATGTTGCTTCCTGAAACTATATAATCTCGTGGATTAGTGGACGAGGGGCTCGAATTGATAGATATGTATTGTGAGAATCATGGGTGGTCATGGTTTGAATCAAGGGATGAGTGGCAGCCGGTTCTCTAATGGCTTTTGATGTTTTCGGCGGATGATAAGGGGTTTAATTACAATTATGTATGTTCTGCAAAATACAAATTATGTGGTTATGGACACCAAATTCAAAGTTTAATTTAATATCAACTTTGTACTAAAACTACTTGGATGCAAGGGGGAACTTCGTGTTTCGTGTATTAATTGTAATTTGTTATTTTTCTAGACCACTACAAAATGAACAAATTATCACTAATGACGACATTCTTGATTCCTGTCTTTAATGAAATAAATTATTGACTTGTCTGAAAAATTTTTTTTTTTTTTTTTTTTTTTAAAAAAAAGGAACCTTAGCCGTCTGGAAACGAAAGTGATATGTGAAAATGAAATAAAAAAAAAATTGAAATGGAAGCGGCCGACTAATTACTAACTTGTTGGAGAAATCTCTCTTTCGGTTGCTTCAAACGAATCGAATCGGTTGAGGTCGGCAGATCGAGTCCTTCATTTCTTTATTCGCTTCTTTTTTCATTTTTATTTATTTAATCTCCAAATTAATCAATTTTCATATAATTTTTGTTCCTTATAAAAATGTATCTCATGTAGGTTCGTACGAGACCAGGTCTAACACACACGGTATTTCAATTATCAAATGCAGATACGCGGATCGACAACTAATGATTTTACTTAGTCAACATCGTATTGTCGACATCCGTGTTGAATAACTCGTTGCACCAAACCATTTTTCATAAATTATAAAGGCATCGTATCTCATTTACACTTAAAATGATATTTCTGATTCAGTATTTTCGCGTATCTCTTCATCCAATAGCTCGACAGACTCCCAAAATATTAAGTAAATCACCGGACTTTATTATTATTATTATTATTATTATTACTATTATTATTATTATTATTGATTTTTTATTTTATTTTTGGAGGTGTGAACGTGATTTTTTTATTAGCATATATTATTAAATCTTAAGTAGTCTCTTTTTGGCACGCGTTCCCAAACTTTGCAAATGGATAGCAGAGCAACATGGCTTGCTTGATTCGAAAAAGGTGGGACACCACTTGCGAAGGAAAAGCGAAAGAGGAGTTTGTAGGCACAAGTCCTTCTATTAATATTTTATTTGTTTTTTTTTATAATTCTTAAATTTATCGATATGATCTGCACAAATTAAATTAAATTAAATCGTCTCATCCGCGTGCATCAAATTATGCTCCTCCCCTAAAGATCCCAAGCATAAACAGGGCTGTTAAGAGTACTCCGAGTGGAATTTTTCGATGATTTGAATGCAAGATTTGCTACCACATGCGCTTAATCGCATTATTAGTATGCCTTTGAAATTCTTGTGAGTTATATCTAGTATGTCTGACCGATCCTAAAATTACTAGTAAATACCCTAATCAATTTTATGTGTTGGGCAGAGAAATTACTTCTGTTTCGGTGGCCTTTATATCAATCGGGTAATTATTGTTATTAAATAAAATGGACTTTTGCACATCGAGTGCTTTTAATACCATGACCATTAGTGCCATGGGTATTTTGAATTTTACATAGAAAATGTAATTAATAAAAATTAGAAAATTAGAAATAAGGGATATATTAATGCGAAAGAATATTATGATTATATTCAAGATATTAAAAGACATCTTTAATTTCATGTTGTTTCTAAGACATTGTTTAAGTTCATGTTGTTTTGTATCACTTTCGACTTTATGAAAATCCACTTTCATTAAAAAAAGTCTAAGAATAACAACTCCTACAAAAATTCATCATACGCCATGACTGCATCACGAGTCGCCCATATTCACAATGAATTTTGCGAAAATATTACAAATAGGAGTTTTATGAATTGGGCCCTCGTTAATTGGCAATGTCTCCCGTATCTTTCTATTATCTCTTTTTTTAATGAATCGTCTCGTTCATAGTTAGTAGGACACCTAACTTAGCACAAAATATTAGCACATTTAAATTCTCCAAAAAGTAATTGCAATTAAAAGAGATACGGTCCATTATTAGGTCACTTGATTTAAATGAGTAATGTTTCCTAAAGTTTGAACATTATGGTGTCCAAACTTTGATGAAGTCCCCCACCGTTCGATTTGAGTGAAATTTTAATAATCAATGAAAAGGGAACTCATTGGCCTATTCTCTAGCGGTCCACATGCACAAGTAATAACGACATTTGATTGGACCCCACGCCTACCCGCAAAAAAGTGTACAAAATGTCTAGTGAGCTTCACCAAATTTCTATTATTTAATACTAGTCAAAGTATTGACTATCTTATTTGTAATTATAATGTTAAACAGCTGCTTAGAACATCGATTAGAGCCTTATGGTTGAACATTTCGAAACGCGCATGAAATAAATAAAGGTATGATGATGTGTGAAAACGTCTTCCTATGATTAGTCTGGTAGAACAAGTCTAGATGATATTTCTTTTTCTTTTTCTTTTCTATTAATTTATGGGAGCATAAGAGCACTAAAATTGCCAAAAAAGTTTCATACAATGCTCCATTTAATGTCAAGATTTTTTTTCCTCGGATCACTTAAGTACACTTTTTAAACAAAATGATTATTTAAGTACTAACTCCAATTTGAGTTGTTGAAAATCTAACATGACCCTATTTATTAATTTCTCTAACTGATGCGATTCGCCGACATGCCCAGTCAGTATACATGCCTCTAAACAACGTCGTGCCCAGTCAGTATACATGCCTCTAAACAACGTCGTGCTTAGTCAGTATACATGCCTCTAAACAACGTCATCTACATATTTTGCCCCCAAAATATAAGTCTTAAATTGAATAATCAAGCATTTTCCCAAATTTGAAACCTTATTTAATTCAGTCTTTTTTGGGGCAAATTCTTGCTATAGACAGCCCCAAAAGTAACAACCGAAGCTTGCGACGAAGAGTAGGAGCATGACAAGCGGCTCAAATTCATTTCAACATAGCTTCACATTTGACGGATGTCATTGAAGGGGGGACATTCGGTTTTCTCAGGGAGAGCGGCATAAAAATTTTAACAAGAAAAGAATACGGCTAGAAACACGGAAGTTCTATTTTTTCACCACTTGCCACTACAATTCACTGCTTTTGTCGTTCACCATCGCCATCGCTGCGTTTCAGAAAGCACCAAGAATGCGTTGTTTATCAGGTTCAATCTCGGTTCAAGCATCATCACCAAAGTCAAATCTTAATCAGAAGAAGCTTCCGGCACTTCACCTTGCCATCGCAATCTTCAATCACGACAAAGATTTCTCTTCAGTAAAGAATCGAGGTGCCAAAATTGGACTTTGATTTCTTTTAAAAGAGCCATGTTGGAGCAAAAAATTTATTTGAAAAATTATATTAGACTTTTGACCGGAATTCATCGCCAGAGGCATATAAATAATCGTTTTATCTTTCGATTTGACATTTAAGTGAGTCAGCAAAAATTTTTGGCACCAAAATAAATATCGTACGAAACTTTTGACACTTCTAATGTTATTATACAAATTTATGGGTATTCAATTTTGTATTCTCTTTTTCCATTACGTGGAGAGTGCCAAATTTGACGGAAGAAAAGAAAAAGGAGACAGAGCGCCGAAGAAAAAGTGACTTCTCATGACTCAATTGGATTGGGCCCAGAGTGAATGTTCAATTAGGGGCATGATTTTGACATTTTTCCTCTTTTTTTGGGCCGAAATTTGAACATCCAAAATAATTTTACACTGCATAGCCTTTCCAATTTTTCTTTCCAGATTTACTTATGTTTCAATTTCATATTGCAGGGAAATATAACCTATAAGTCCGTTTTAATCTCTTTTTTTATATAATATAATTGAATTTCATTGTTCTATTGGCCCGTTTGGCATAATAATGCAATTTTTCATTGTCCATCATCTCATTTCTCTCGACTTCTACGGCTCTACTCTTTCTCCACTGCCCTCAATTACCCTAATTTCTTTTCTGGCTAAGCAAAAGGCTGATCCATCATTAGAGCACCCCGATAGCGTTGACCGTTCAAATTCATGTTTCACGATTCATAATCAGGTTTTATAACCGTATCATACCGTGCCATTTAAAAGAAACACTATTCTTATTAGTTATCTTATAAAAATTATTTACATTAAGTTGGTACCCATTCATGTCAAAAATTGCCGGCCCAGATCTTGATGTGACCCTGCCTAATGTAGTTCATGAACCCAGATTTCCACACACGAATAGCAAAATGGGCTATCGAGATCTACTTCATTTTTCGATTAGGGAGATAAGATTATTCTAAAAAGTTCATAACTAATTAAAAGGGGCTTATCATCCGGACATGCATTTCTTCTTTTTTTGAAAATTGGAACATGCGAAGGATATTTGATCGAACCATTCATGTTCCCAAACATGAATTGGTCAGAACCAGATTCAGCCCAATACAACCTTGGGCTCATCTGAACTTTACTAGGCTTCACAAAGGCCAATGCCCCATAAAAACTAAGTGTCGGACGTCAAAATTCGCGAGGAAATTCATCCGGAACTAATTCTTTCTTCCAAGGTACCACTTAGCAAAACGAAATATTCACGAAAAGGGAAAATTTGAAAATGCATGGAGGCCATTTCTCTTTTCACGATTCATTGCCTTCGTTCCCCATAATTTCCAAGAAAAAGAAATTTTATTAAGGTTAACTGATGCGGAGAATTTCGATCAGCACATTTAGACCAAATGCATAAGGGTTAACAACCTCCTCCTCAATTTTCGGGTTGATGTGATATTAAGCATGTTCTCCAACTCAATCTTGTTCTAATTCGCCTTTAGATTGAATCATTTGAAGACTAATTTGGCGGGTTGGATTGCGCATAGACATTGCGACTATCTATATATTATCATCTGTTCGTCAGGAACAAAATAAATAAATAAAAAATTCACCTAATAACTTCACGGATCAAGAGAGTCTAAGCGAGCATATGATGATTAAAGAGGTCCAGACGTTACATCATATTCGATCGATCCTGGTGTTGTCTTTTTCCAACTTCGATCGATCTCGTTCTAACAGGTTAGTGCATGCCCTAGTCCCACAATGAAAACTAAACTTCGAAATGACTGCCATTATTATTTTCTAGCTCATGAATCATTACAGTCGTAGCTCCTGTCGATCGATCCTTTCCGGGTGCAGCCTCTTCTTGCCGCTCAAGGACACCCCGAAGAGCTTGAAGTTTCCACCTCTGCCGGCCTCCTCACCCAGGCGCCCGGCCTTCCTGAGCGCCGCCCCCGTCCGGGAGCATGCGTCGCCTTCTTGATCCGAATCCAGCTCGATGAGCTTAGGGACTCCGATGCCGTCGAGGTGATGGTGGTGGCTGTGGCTGTGGTTGCTCGTCGGGTCGTGAGGCAGCGGCTTGACGTGGTTCTGGATGAAGTAGATGATGTCGTTGTAGAGACTCTTCATGTGGGTGAGCTCCGAGAGGAGCATCAGGTTCTTCCTCCTCAGCCGCTGGTTGTCCTCGGTCAGCACGGCGAGGACGTCCCCGCTGTGACCGTGAGGGTGCAGCTTCGGCTGCGGCTGTGGCGGGAACGGCGGGTCGGCCGGCAGCCAGCAGAGGTTCTCATCGACCGGTTGGAAGAAATGGGGCGGCGGCAGCGGCTGGGGGTGGTCGTGGCCGTGGTGTTGCGGGGTTTTCCGGCGGTGGATCTCGCATAGGAGGTGCTTCGCTCCTTTTCTGAAGTACTCGTTCGCAAACTCCCATCTATCCGCGACTATCTTCTTGAATCCCTGCCAATAATTCAAGAATTCAAGCTAGTAACTTAGATAAAATCCCAAAAATTATTCTCATGCATCAATGCCAACGAACTACGACTGTCGTTTTTCGACCGAAAAAATCTTTAAAAATTTTCTTTGGACCGACGGTGTATGCGATGGTTAATCGATCGATCGAGAGAGAGAGACGGGGAGAGAAAGGAGGGTTTACATAGGTGTTGAGCTGGCGGACGAAGCTGGAGAAGTTGTTGTGCTTGAAGTAGTTGGGGAGGAGGTCGCGGGCGAACTCCGGGGGCCGCCAGACGACGAAGGTGGCGTCCTCCTCGCCCCACGACACAATGTGGTCGGTGCGCGGGTCGTCTACCAGCTGGTATGTCTTGGTCAGGAATGGCGCCGGCACCGCCTTCTGCGACTCCATGGACAGCGCCCCTGGTGCCGGTGGTGGTGGTGGTGGTGGTGGTGCTCATGCTCATGCTCTTCACCTGAGCAGGATCGGCTGCCGTTGCTACTGGTCTCCATCTCCAATGTGAATGCCATGATCTCTCTCACACCATCCCTCTGGGCATATGCCTTTGCTTCTTTTCAGGTTATAAGGTCTCTCCCTCTCTCTCCATCTAGGAAAATGAGTTAGATATATGTGTGGGAAATACAAAAAAAAATTGTATTGGCAATGCGATGAATATAGAAAAACTTTTAAGTATATCCTGAGCAAGACGTTCTTATCCATCCTAGCCAATCACTGTCGTCAACAAATCACGAGTTTCCTTATTTTCTTTCACATTTATAACACTTCCAATGCAGTGATTGGTTATGCTAATTGAAAACGTATCTCTCAACAAGAACCTAAAAATAATCTCGAAGATAAATGAAAATGGCGCAATATATTGACGGGTTTAATTTCACAACGTATAAATGAGTTAAAAGGTGTAGTGCTATATGATATGTATTTTAGTTTAACTAATATCTCGTGAAATGCGATTAACTTCACCCTAAATAATAAAATTAAATAAGAAAATCTTTTTGGACTCTTTCTGCCCATACAAAGTTGCATATGAGAATCTACATTTGAATTTAGGTCATGTCGACAAGTGTCTTTGACAGGCTTATTAAGTATACTACACAAAAAATATTCACGTTTCAAAGCAATGGAAGCTTTCGAGTTTCCTTAATTAATTGTTTATAAATTGTCCCAGAAGCGCTGGTTAAAATAAACTCCTTTCGAAATGCGTGGCTCCAAAATCTTAGAACCCCTTGATTATTTATATTATTCATCTTGTCAAGATAGAAGATGCATACCGGTTGTTCTCTAACATTTTGAGATCTTAGAGAAGACAAATTCAATTTCAATTTCAATATACAATATCCTAGTAAAACAAAGTTGCTAGAGAATCGTGCAATTACATCTCAGCACACCCAAAATGTCCACACAATAATTGTTTTTTTTTTGGGGGGGGGGAGGTGTGAAAAAAGAGAAAAAACAGAGGTATTTGTGTCATTATGAAAAGGTTATCTCTGTGGGGTTGTTTTTCTTTTAGGGTCATCTCTAACTTTAAGGAGCATATGACCTTGTCAGGGTAATGTCTTTTTCGAGTTCCCCTAGGAAATTTAATTATTACCATAAGATCCAACGAATAATTCAATTAGTTTATTCGATTGTTCTCTCGGCAATCGGAAATGGTAGGGGTGGATGCATCTCGAGTTCCTCCGAATATACTTAGAAGTGCATGGTTACTATATAATTATCTCACCGGGACCAACAAACTCCCAAAAAAAAAAAAAAAAAAAATTAAAAGAAAGAGGGCGAAACGTACTTCCTCACAATGAAATTTTGACTTAATTTTGCGGGTCTAGTCATGGTCAGAACAAGATCTATTCTAGTTTTTAGACAAATTACTTTAGTTCACCACGTTGATAGGTGAATCGACCATTGAAATTAAACAGATCGTCAGGTACCCATTTTCATCAAGAAGAATCATAAAGGATACAAGAATTCACAACACAAAAAAAAAGAAATCCCCCTCTAATTCGTGTGATGATGATTAGGGTTTTGGGCGGTTAGTATATTATGAAAACTCTGGATTATCGATTTTAAATGAGGTAATGTGTTATTTTCTCGGATTGAAGATACTAATTAACTCTCAAGGAAATAGATAAAAAAGAAAAGGAAATTTGTGAATGCAGACACCAATGTCACGTAAAAGTTTGAGCCCCCCACTGTCTGCAATAATCCTCCAACTGCTCAACGGAGGAACATGATGGGGTAAGAAAGACGATGCACCGAGAATCATCCAATGCAGGATTTTTCCCCCGCTGATGGGGTCGTTCGGTGCAAAGATCTTCAGCTTTTCCAGCATGCGATGCGAAGATATTCTTCCTCGCAGCTGCTGATGCGGCCGACGACGATTCTTGGTGCTTCGTTCTGTCCCTCCCTTCGAAGGGACATGATATTCCGATTCCGATGATGGGGAACCTTGGACCGTAGTGGTGACATTAGACGTCGATCCTACATGGAAAAACATTAACGCCCGACACGTATCGGACCGCGACATCATCGAACGCTGACACGCAAGTTCATGTCGCGTCGAACTGTTTCGATCAGTGCTTGAAAATCCAGCACCAAGATTCCCACGTCCTCTCCAAGAACTGGAAATCTCTCTCTCTCTCTCTCTCTGGATCGATCGAGAAGAATCAATCGGATGAGTTGGCATGGTGATGGACAGCTGAGATGACTGGTGGAGTTTCTCATCATGGAAGTCTCGCAATTCCTCGCTCTTTCCCTAGGGTTTTTGACCAGGCGGGGCCTCCTTTGACGTCACATGGGAAAACCCTTCAGACAGACGTCCTTTGAAAGGAGAACGTACGAAATCACTGTAGTTCAGCCCAGCAATTCTTTAGGGAGAAAGCCGGATTGATATTTGGAGTACATGCACGCGCGAAGATCACGCAAAGGAAAGAGCTTTTGTTTGTCGTTCTTCTCTGAAATTCGCTTTAATTAGTTTGATAATCTCAGTCGACTTGTGACATTTTTAATGAGAGGAAGGTGTTTAGATACTCTCAAGATACCACATGTTGAACCATCTAATCGACCGATTTCGAATATCTTGCCCAATGGAAAAGGTTTATATCGTCCTTTTTTTTGTTGTTGTAGTAATCATCTCCACACAAGTGCAATTTATAAGGAAAATTTGTTATATGTATCAACTAAGATTAGTTTGTGTAATCATCTAAATAAAGCTTGAATTCTTTCCAAAATTTATTGGAGGACGACTCCGAGAGTTGCCTTGTACTTGGATTTACTATAGTTCCATCTCTTCTAGATTAGTTTTTTTCTTTTCATTAGGGAAATCGTTATAAATAATTTTTCAACTTTGATTCAATATACAATATCGCATATAAACTTTTTAATCTGTTTAATATGATCCATGAACTGTTAATAAATATTTGAGATAATTTCTAAATTATATAAAAATATTAAATGTCGTCATTATGTGAATCAAGGATAACGGAGTCTATTGATATGACTTCCAAATCGCTAAATTTGAATGGTGGATAACCAAAAAAACAAAGATACACTTAAATTATTCAAGTAAAATATTAATCTCATATCAGGATGTATAATTCAAGTCATCGAATAATGATGGACAAATTAACGCCCTAAATTTTTTTCCGTTTTTTTAAAGTAAATGGATGAAAAGATCGACGTGCTGTCTTGCCATTTTGACTACTCTGACTTAGCAAATATTGAGCAACGTCATCATATAATGTCAAATTTGTCATTTGAGTAAATGAAAGGACTATATCGAATATTTGCCAATACTCTAGACATCGTATTGAACAAATTAAAAGTTTAAAAATGACATTACACATTATACCAAATTTCATAAGCTACTTGTGTCATTTTTTTCTTTTTCTTTTCAAATACTTGTCTACATAGGAAGAGTCCCTATCGTTGGAGACACGGGAGTCAATTAAATCTAACAAGTGGGAGATCACTCGGTTCATAATGGACCAGATCCAGCATGAAAAGTTTAAATCCTTTTTTCTTGCAAGAATATATTTCGATAAACTGGATGATGGTAGGAACATTCCTGATGTTTTATTCCGTATAATGTCTTCGTGCATTCCGATGTGTGCCCGTGACTAAGATAGTCTCCGTGGGGGCAACTAAGTTCAGTCGCATCATGATGAAGAATGATATAGTATTGCGTCTCTTCCGAAAGTACTTGGCCTTGTTTAAGTGAGAGTAATCATTTTTAATAAGTTCCTTTTTCCTGTCATCTGTCCGGGGCTGAAGGATTTGATTTTCAATGCTCAAAGCTGGAGCTCTGCCCCATAAGATAGAAAAAGGGAAGAGAGGGGGACCTTGTGCATGGCTAGCCTAGAGATTCCCCTATAGGTAGCACGTGCATCCAACATGTTCTACATAGGATGAGCCGAACAATATGAAGATTTGATTTCTGATTAAGGGTGAACATGGTTGGATCACGAAACCAAGATCGGAGATGTAATACATGTTCAATGTGCACGGAGCGAACTTCCTATTGGTTTTTTTTCCCAAACATGGGTTCGAGAAGGATCTGATTTTTGGAAACCCGAGTTTGCTCCATTTGAGTCCAATCGAGTCGAGAAACAAGCTGAACATAAATCTCACCGTGTTGAGTCGTCAACTTTTAGCATTTTTCACTAATGTTTCCAAAAGCAAAGCTTGCAGGTTTAAGAACTTGTGCGCACATGGATGCAATTGCAAACAAACAAAATACTTTTCCCCCAAAGTTAAAAGAAAAAAAATTGAAAAGAGAGGCGGAGAGAGCCAAAAGTGCAAATAAAATCTTCTCTTTTCTTTTTGGCCACCCCTTTTTTTTTTTTTTAATTATGCAAACGCACACACCGATCGACGAATTTTGTAATGGGGTGCACAGCTTGACCCATGTTGTCTTTCTTATGGAATTAAGATTGGAAAATTAAAAAGAAAAAAGAAGAAGATCATGATGTGTACTCTCTAAAAGTATAACAGATCGATCTTTCAAAATTGAAAGTTCCAAACCGAATCCACACATGATTTGGGGATCTTTGTGCCCTAATCTTTTCCATTATTTTTTTAAAAGTCAATTTAAAAAGAAATTGTTCAGTGATGCTTCCTTCTTCTCTGACACTTCTTCGAAATTCTCAAGCATCTCCGAAGCTCACTTTCAGAAAAGGATAAAGAAAAGGAGGGAAAAGACAAACATCACGTCTGACCATACCACCACACATATTGGGTGGGGGCCTTGAATAGGTACAAGTAGAGATTGCAGACTTTTAAAAAAGAATTCAAACAGAAAATTATTAGCTTTCCAATGATTTAGAAAAAAATTCAAAGGTTGTGCCAACATTCTATACATTTGGAAAGGCTTGCCAAAATTATCCAAAAAATCTAAAATTTATTATATAACGATCAATTTGATCTTCAACTTTTTAATTATGTCAATTTAATCAAAAAATTTTGATAATTTACCAATTTAATTATTGACAAAAAAAATTGCTTATGTAGATACTAACCGTCTTACGTGATATGATTGGTGTTGATATAAATAATTTTTGTAATTTTAAAAAATTCTAAATTTTTATTATTATCTTTCTTTCTTTTTTTCACTATGGCCGGTGATTGGGAAGGGTCATCGCCCACAGGCAAGCCCTTGCCAAAGGTTGCGAGGGTGGCCCTCACCAGATTCGGTGAGAAAGGGTGGCTTGAGTGAAAGTCGCCCTCGTCGAATCCAGTGAAGCTCGACTCTTACCGCCACAATAAATGAAAAAAAGAATAATAAATAATTTTTTTTTAAATGTAAGAAACTATCAACGTTAGCGCATTGACTATGTTATGTGAGATGATCGACGTCTATATCAAGGATTTCAAGTTAAAATTAGTTAGAATAA
Organism: Corymbia calophylla; assembly: GCA_014182845.1. Taxonomy (NCBI): domain Eukaryota; kingdom Viridiplantae; phylum Streptophyta; class Magnoliopsida; order Myrtales; family Myrtaceae; genus Corymbia; species Corymbia calophylla. Next base: position 3,116,579 of record CM024702.1, read on the forward strand.
CTAAATTGGCAAATCACCGAAAGGTTTAGAAATGACTAAACTTAGTGCATTACAATATGCTTAGAATTTTTGGGTAATTTTTCCATTTTTTCCAACGAAAATGAGATTATGAGAATCTTAAAATTTAACAAAAAAAAGTTACAATACAAGACATATTTTTGTTTTGCCATCGCTGATTGTTCATGTCGGGTTTTGTACACCTTCACTAATCTACTTTTCTAGGTGATCTTCAGAGTATGCTCACCCCGTTTGGCCTGATGCACTCACCATTTTATTTTTGGAGTGCTTCTGATAAGATATGAACTTGAGACTGAGGCAATGAGCGAATTTCCTTTTATCATTTAAACCGACACGTTGTAAAAAAGTCAAATTATGCATAACGTTTGTTGTATTCTCTGATCTCTTGTGATAGATGAATAGGAATATCCTTAAGATCCGTTTACTACATCACTAAAACAGCATTAGAATAATGAAAAAACTTGCATGTGACAATTTCATCCCTTTTCGTTGATTTCATTGCTATGACACATTCAAGTGAGGGAAGTAACCCTTTTCCCTTCTTTTCTCGCCTTCTCTTTTTCTAGCCTTTGCACCGATAAAGTTCTTCTTTCCGCTTTGATCGGCTCATGTAAACCACAGGTTTCTTTTGGCCTCTTGAAATTGCTTTATCGATCACATTACAACTCAATCGAGCCGGTGAAGCAATTGAAACCTTACCGATTAACGAGGACTATGGTGCGGGAAATCTTAGTCAAGATACTACTACTTCTTCACTTGGTAATAATGCAAACTCAAACCAATACATCAGAAGTCTAGTTCCCAAAAATGGGTTTCAAGATATCCCCTTCTTTCTTCCGGATGCTAAAGTCCAGAGACTGTCCATCTCTCTCTCTCTCTCTCTCTCTCTGTATCCGCAGAGGGTTCACATGGAGTCTGAGAAAGATCATGTGATGTGGGAATGTGCATGAAAATGTCCACTGCACCAGTTGTCCGAGCTCCCTGCAGCAGTCGGTCGTGTTTGGAATAGAATCTTCCCTATTATTTGAGTTCCTACCTTGGACTCTACTTCCCCTCTCTGATTGATCCATCCTCCACTTTGCAACTCCGATTTTGAAGGCTTGGAAGGCCCCTAAAGACCAATCATTTATACGATATGCTCCAAAAAAGTTGCCCCACTTGGACCAATTGGAAGCTCCCCGCATGCTATCATGGAAGCTCCCCGCTGGGACCTCCCTCTTTCCTTTTTCTCTTTCAACTTTTTCAGGTGTTCATCTGAATATATGTCCTTTTCATTGTGGCAAGTTACATGAATATATGTGTGTGTACTTTCTTATACATGTATATATGTCCTTTCTTATACATGAATATCTGTCCTTGTCATGGTAAAAAGGGTCCAAGTTGCTCTCTATACATCTATATAAGTAGAAGCCCTAAGCAATTGTATTTAGAGAGATATTCTATTGTGGCATAATTACACAAAAGATCCATGAATTTTGGTCTAATGTGCACTATGGTCCATGAACTTTTAATTTATTTAACGCGGTCCCTAAACTTTTGATAAGTGTTTAATCTAGTCATAAACCATATAAAAATATCCAATATCATTCTTCCATTAGTTTAAGTTCAGGGATAGCATTGGTATTTGCATATAGTGTAGGTACTAAATTGAATATATGCCAAAGAGTAAGGATCCCATTAAACAAATAAAAAATTCAATGACGTTATTACATATTGGATTAAAGTTCATAAACGACATTACATATTTGGTCAAAGTTTATGGAACATTTATATTATTTTTCTTATATTGGGATACTAAATGATCTCACAAGCTAGTACGAAATTTTCAATAGCCCAGTTGCTTAAACCAAGCCTGGTTGACTTAGCATTGCTAGCAACTCCATCTCTCGCGAGTTCCATCAAGTAGGCTGGATTGATCAATAACTAAAGCCCAAAGACCTTGTGATCGACTATTCCTTGGACAACTCTTATGATCAAGCCACAAAAAAAAAAAAAAATTTCGAGAAACCCATGTTCTAATTAAGCGCAACTTAAACACGGCTCATGATTAGGTGTGGCAAAATGGGTCAATGACCCATATTCTAACCAACTTTTAATGGAATTAGTAGAAAATGAGTTGGGTGAGCTTTTAATATGGGTCATAAATGGGTTTATTGTAATATAGCTCAATTGAAAAATGAATCCTAAATGGGTCTATCCTAAACCCATGCATAACCTATAAATAACTCAACCCATTAAACTTTTCCCGTTAAGCTAATTATGGCCCAATTTGAAAAGGCCCTGAATAAAGCTAAGGCCCGCCTGCATTGCTAGCCTAGGGAGCTGGCTTAGTGGATCGAAGAAACAATTACACGTGTTCGGCCCGATCTAATTTGTCGATTTGTGCATTGTGAGGTTGAGGTTCTATCTATTAAAGAAGTCGGCAAAAACCCCTAATTTGCAGACATTTCAATCAACAGCATGATGGTAACTCTCCTTAGAAAAGAAAGAAATCCTTGAATTGGCGATGTAATTGAAATAGACTCCTCAAATAAACATTTTTTTCCAGATGATTAGACTCCTAAAAGAATTACTCACTTTCATTTCCATGAGAAATCAGGAAATGTGTAAGCGAAGTGGCCCGGGCCTGGATTTGGCAATATTGGGCTTAGCCCAACAAGTTACTGCTGGGATGGGCCAATCACTCTCAAAGCCCGAAATCATTGGCCCCCGGATGCGGTCCTCCGTGTCGAGTATCTTCTATCTGGGCCGGTGTAAAGAGTCTGACAAGCCCATGTAACTCCGATGTTTAAATATGATATTATCGAAATTTCCAACATCAGTTTTGATGCTTAATTGAGATAAAAAAATGTTTTTATCTCTGTTCATTAATGATAACTTGTGTCTAGAGAGTGATACTCGATGTTAGTGTTTTTTTGGAAGGGAAATGTTGCTCATCTAGAGACTGTTTGTTTTCATGCCATTTCAAGGTTGTTCTAGTTTTTTTAAGGTAAAAAGTGATTAATGAAGCGAGTGGCAAAAGAGTTGGTTGCTTCTGTTTGGGTATTAAAATAAGCAAAAGCAACTCTTTGATATAGTAAATATACTATGGGCCATTTTTGGCAAAAAATTGTACCTTTTTTTTTTTTTGGTCAGAGGCTAAGCATGTACTTAGAAAACACATTTTTTTGGGCAGCTACAATCCATGGATTGCTACTTTTCTTATCTTGGGAAAGGAAAAAGAAAAAACATATAGAATGCGCATAGTTAGGAACACAATTTAGGATTTATTTTGTTTGTTTCTTCCAATCTTAAAACCCTAAGGACTAGACAAGATAAAAGAAGAGAAAAAGGGCAAGATTGAGAGTAAATTGCTCTGATGAAAGTCGTTAATATTACTCACAATTTCATAATTTAGAGATGAATGGAGTACATAGAAGAGTGTATATGTTAAATAATAATATAAATTACTCGACATTCTCTATAAATTTCGATGAAAACCTTTATTTAATCTCATGGGTTTTGTTTTATAGGCAAGAAATGAAGATGCTAGTAGAGGATGAACCCCGCAAAACAAGTTCGATTCTCCTACTGGATGATACAAAGCAATATCTTATTAATCCATTTGCTTTAGTTTTGACTTTCATTTTATATGGTCCGTCAAATCGGAATGTTTTATGTGCTTCCCTCATCATAGGAAAAATCCTAATTTTTTGAAATTGATGTCTCCTACATTTCCTTCAAGTGTCATTCCTAAAGCCACATCTCAATGCATGTGTACATATCAATATCGAAAAGCAGGACATGCACATCAAACTTCATTGAACTTTCACATACACTCTGTCGACCAGAGTCATTATAAATGTTTGTACTTATTAAAGCGGTGTTATTATTGATCAGTGATTTTTCTCTACTCGTTTAAGGCTCAGTTCCGGGAATCTCAGATACGTTAATCACGAGAAAGAACCCGCCTCGTGAAGGAGCCAAAGAGGCAGGGGATAGTGTGCAGGCTTACGTTTTAAGGGCCGTTATCTTGGTACTTTTCTACCTCCTCCGGCATGCTTGCCAAGTACGGTGAGCAAGGTGAGAATCCGTTCCCCTATTCAATGCCTTGATTTTGGTAACGTCACCGGGCACGTCGGATGTCGGCACGGCAAGAATACCATTTGGAAAAATGCACAGAATTCCTGATACATTCAACAAATTGATTGACAAGCAAATGAAGATTTAAGAAAAAGAAGGCGTTCTGGGGTTATTCAAAGGAGTCATATTAATTTAAATTAACGATCTTAACAAACAATGATTATCTGAAATAAAGATTGCTAGCATAAAAAGATAAAAGATTAATATAACGAAAAATTCTAGACTGATACATCATTGACAAATTTATTCAAAATAACCAAAAAAAAATTTCAAACTAGTACATTTATGATAAAATTTATCTTAAACTAATTTTTTGACTACCACAAATTCCAAACCGGTACATGTATGATAATTATAATCTCCGTTAAATTAGATTGATATTGTAAAAAATCATAAAATTGATATAATTATGACAAAAAGAAAGTAAAATCTTTAATTGATACATTAATCAATTGTCAATTCAACACTTTGATAATAAAATTAAAAAAAGACAAAGAAGAAAAGTTACAAATATAAAAAAAAATAAAAAAGCAAATGTAAAGCAGGGAGGCGCGCGTGGGAACACGCGAGGGATGCACGCGTGGGCACCGCAAAAAATCTCAATTGTCCACAGTACGAGTTTATAAAAAAGCCAGTGACGTGGGGTCTACTCTTCCTCCTCCCCAAAATTATTAATATTTCATTTATTTATTTCGATTTTTTCCGCAATTTCTTCTGCTAAAAAATAAAAAATTTCCCCTTCTCCTTTTTCTTTTTTCTTTTTTTCATTATTTTTCCTTTTCTTCTTCCTGTTTGCTTCTTCGACTATTCACATGATCAGTCCATCCTCCACCCGAATTCTCTCCTCCTCCTCCTCCTCCACCGCACCATGTAAGCAAAATCTCCTCCTGCTGCTCCCTCTTTCTGTGTTTCTGTTTCGTCTTCCTTTTTGTCGTTTAACTCTTCAATTCCGATCTCTCTCGCTCGCCTGCCTGCCTGCCTTCCTCGTTTTCTGTTTTCTTGCTTCCTGTAACGCCTCGAGTAGAAAAGTAACCTATGGATGACCATTTCTTTTGTGTGTGTGCGTGCTTTTCCCTTGGTGGGTTCGGTCCGGTTCGGTGGATTTCAGGTGGGACTTCGTGGAGGGAGATCTGATGCGCCTGGCGATCGGAGGTCCTGATGGCCCTCGAGGATAATAAAGGTGCGCTTCGTGTCTCGCGCGCTTCCCCGATCTCTCTCTCTTTCCCCATCGTTCTCTGTTCGCCTGTTCCGGGGGCGGGTGTGTGTTCAATTTCGATTCGTGGGTATGATTCTTTTGTTCTTGGGTCTGCGCCAGAACCCGTGATCGGGGTCGGGACGTTGTTATTGGTGCATTTAGAATTCGATTGATCTCGGGCCGTCGTGGTTTTGCGATTCTTGAATTTCCCGTGGGGTGAGGGTGGCGATAGGTGCGAGCGTGATGTGGTTTGCTTGCTGAATTTTGGTTCTTTTGTGCCGTCTCTGTGCCATTTCTTTGCGATTTGTGTGAGACGGGGTAAAAATACGATCTTTTGGGCGCATTAATTGCAAGGTCGTGGTTTGAGCGGGCTTGCGGCAGTAAAGCTCTGGCTGGTCTTGCTCTGCGTCACTTGCTTCCGAAAGGTGCTGTGATTAAGAGTAACATAGAGAAATAGTGTCCTGCAATTAAGATCTGGATTAGCAATTAGGATGGGGCAGTTTTGCAAATGGGACAGTTCCTGTGCTTCTAGAATTTGTTTGTGATGATAATGGTGCAATCAGGGTTTAAAGCTGTATCTTGATGTTCCTGAATGCATTTTCATCGAGCACTTTTGTGTATGTTGGAGTTGGGAGTGTGTGTCAGGCAGGAGATTATTGTGCTTCTGGAGTCGGTGAGCAGCATATCTCTCTACATGAGAGAGAGTTTCTGGTTAGCTTAGAAAGCTACTTGCAGGAAGATCTTGACCCACAATAATCTCAATCTACTGGTAGCAATATCTTTCTTTATCATTTGGCCAAGTCGGTGATTCATCATCTTTTAATGTGTTTTGGTGGGATCTGCTCTTGAGTTGTGGAATTATTGGAGATTATGTAGGGGCTTGCTATGGTGTACACACTTGTCTAGATTTGATGCTCACATGTCATATTCCTTTACAGTACTTCTTAAGGGATAAGAATGAGATATTTTTACAGGGAGAGAAACTGCATCCATTGTTAGGTATAGACTGCATACTACTTTGGAGATGTAGGGTGAATTTAGGAAAGCTTTGAAAGCAGCTTTGGACTCCTAAATCCTTTGATTTAAAGTTTTGGTGTATGGTAAAATTATTCTGACTTTGAGAGCCCACATCCTATCTTTTAAAAGCCCAAACCCCTGGATACTTCCACTCAAAATCCAATGTAGTTATGCAAAGTTTTCCCAAACTCATCTGCAATATGTTGCACTTAACAATTTGCTTTGTCCTTTGGATTGTGCATATCATAGCTTGTGAATAGATTTTCTTACATCTAGTTTGAAGTTTTAACTCGACATGATTCCATAGAATGAAGCCTTTAGTCATAATCATCAGTGTCAGACATACATTTGCAACTATACTTGCGACAAAGAAACCTCTCTCCTGCTATGTTTTGGCGTCTTACTATGGTACAAATGATTTTTAGTTTCCAATTATTGCTTCAATTTTTGTCTGGGATGAATCGGAAGTTTTCAATCTTTTGGAGTAATTGCTAATCTGTGCCCTTCTTTTAGCAGGAAACATGCAAAAATATTGTGAGGCATCCACAGGATGCCTCCAAAATAATGTATTCCCTGCTAATTTGCATTATCAAGGGAATCGTATCCATGGATTATTTCAGAGAAAAGATGGAATAACTACCCATTCTGGAAGTGGTAATATGGACCCTAAAGACAAATTCAGCCAGGCGTCCTTTGCCCTTCCTGTTGAAGGTTATAGAAGTCCAATGCATCACCAGGATTTTGAGAGTTGGCCAGCTATTCAACCTGAATTTCAGAAGGCGCACCAGAATCACTTATATGCACTCGAAGCTCATCATTATCCCCTCAATTATGAGTATGGTTTTCCAATTGACAACCGGTTTCAGTATGTACCCTTTAGGATGTCATCACAAAGTTATCCACCAGATGCTCGGTCACAAGAGTTCCAGTACTTTGTGGTCATAGATTTTGAGGCTACCTGTGACAGAGATAAGAATCCTCACCCCCAAGAGATCATCGAGTTCCCTTCTGTTTTAGTGAACAGCATGACAGGCGAACTGGAAGACTGTTTTCAGATTTATGTACGTCCTACTTACAATCAACTTCTGAGTGATTTCTGCAAAGAGCTTACAGGCATCCAGCAAACCCAGGTACACAGTGGATCCAGCTGGCTCTATTCTTGTTCCTATTTGCAAATTGTTAATGTTTAGCTAGTTGATCACATGCTCAATTGCTGCATTACTTTTCATAAGTGTATCGTGCGGTTTGTGAGGAATGGTGGGATGGTGCAGTCTTGTTCATCTTTATTACAAGTTCTAGGGCTGATCACTTTGATCCCCCGCGTAGACTGTTTAGGAATATGCTGCCTTGGCCAGATATTCCATATCTTACATGAACAATTCAATATGAGGAAGGTTTTTTCAGACACACTAGGTGCTAGACATTTATTTGATGGTTTTGGTTCCTATGAAGTAGCACCCTGACTTTGGATATTCAATTTGATCTCATTCACAAGTAGACATTCTTTGCAACTTGGCATCGACATGGAGGTCATTTAGGTTGGCTGCACAGGTCTGGTCTAGTAATTCTCTTCTTCTTCTTCTTCTGAAAGTTATATTTGTTTGGGTTCAAGTTAGCATGCCTTAAGGAAATGCTCATGTTGCTATTTTGGAAGATCTGTCCATCTATCCGTACAGATAGTTCATATAATACTGTAGCGCTGTTATTGTAATTACTATTGTTCTTGTTACCTTGACTAGGAAAAGAAAAGGAAAAGAAGTCAGATAAAATTTACACTTGAAACGACAAGGCCTTACATTTGTCGACCCTCCTTCCATGACAATTCCTCAAACCCTTTTGAAAAATGACTGCTGATGGTAGTACTTTGTAAAATGATCTACTATTCTGTAAATACGTGGAGGAACATAACAGCTTTAGATTTTCCATTTGCTGTTTTGAATGTCCTAGTCCAAATAATTGCTACTTTGAGTTAATTCTGGGGAATCTTTGGGCCTATGTAGGGTTGTTGATAGTAAAAATGCTTGGCCAATTACAAGGGCATAACCAGCCATAACAGAGCAAGGCTTCTATTTCATGGGGTAGGCAGCAGGCAGTGTGTTAAAAAATGCCAGGCTGTGACTTCTCTCTTCTGAGGAATCATGGTCAAGCATGTTCAGCTAGGCATGTGCTTTGCACTGAGGCAATTAGGTGTGAGGCACCAACTCGATCACATGATCATTTCGAAGGGTTTCAGAAAATAATTTCTCTTTCAAGAAGGCCCTTCTGTCACTTCTGTCAATTTAGTTGAAAAAAGTTAGCCATAGTGTTGCACCATAAAAGAAACTTCCAGGATTGAAACATCTTCTATATTATTGAAGCAGAAAGTTGAGGTGTTTTCCAAACTTTTGCAACAGTAGCGCGTCAAGCTCATTAGTATTTTCATTGATTTGTTTTTCCTTGGACACTATAAAAGATTTAATCGAGGATAGCTTGCCATGAAAACTAAGAGAAAAGCAGCAGCAGTTACTGGCATATCATTTATGATTCGATTGTTTTGAGATAATTACTACTAATTTTCAGTTCATGTGCTTCTTTTGCCTCTAGGGCATTTTGGGATCCCAATGCTTTAGGTGCACCTTTCGCCTTTGCCTTCAGTGGCAGTAGGCTTATTGGTCATCCATCCTAACTGAGCCTTGTAGGATATTGGTCTTGTTGAGTTAGATTGTCAAAAGCTTCCTTGTCTGCAAAGTGTATTGCCTTTGTTTTATCTATAGGATTATCTGATAATTGAACTATATGGTTTTCTAAGGAAGGTGTTGTTCATTGGCTGGTCAGTATAGTAATCAGAATCACTCCCCCTAAAAGAAAACATCTCAATTCTGTACCCTGATTACATCCTGAATCAGTTGTGTGGGATGATGCTGATTGGGTTTTGATTTAGGGCATAGTTGATAGGAGAATTGAATAGGTATAGAGGCCGTTAACCTTTTGTCCCTTGGGTAGTGCTGAGGTTCACTTTCATAGTAAACTAATGGATGGCCCTGTTCAACGCACTGGTTAAAAATTATTAGTTGTTGGCTCAAATTTGTGTATATAATACCAAATTAGAAGTAATCATCATTTTATGTATCTCACAATGGAAATGATAAATATGAAATATCCTCATCATATATGTTATTGTGATGGGTGATGTTACAATGTTTAAATTAATTGAACAAGTTATGCATATGGATTATATTCTGAAATGATATCACCTTATCTGTCATGCCGATGGATATTTTTGCTAAATTAAGAGAAGCCATCTCCTTGTGTATTTTATCTAGTAATGTTTGCCTGGAGATCTTTTATGGATGTATATTGATGCTCTTGCATGAGCACATAGGCATTAATTGAGATATTTTTAAATACCCACCACTAATAAGGTAATCGAAACTATTACCTTCATGTGTTTTCATGACGAATTTTCTATAATAACAAATAGTATCACATACTAAGAGATTGCCTATATGGTTTTTGCATTATGGTTTTCAGTTGAATGAAGTCCTAATATATAGAGCCTAAAAGTTACCTTTTATTTTTACTTTAAATGTATTGACAATTCTGATTATAGTCCATGTGCCTATAGTCCCTAATTTTGAAAAATGTCAATATTTTCAATTTAGCCTTTCTTTTGTTAACTCATCAATTTAATTAATGACTTGGCACTGCCTTATGTGTCTAAAAATGACACATGATGCTAATATTGTGCCAAATGAGCAAAAACAAACAAGAAAACAAGAAAAGAAATTGTAATTTAACTATATTAGTTATAGTGGGTAAACAAAGCACTTGATTACACAAATTAAGAAAGTCAGATGATTTTATTGCGCAAGACAAAATTTAGAGGACAAAATTGCTCAAGTCTAGAAAGTTCGAGGACTTGATTGCACAACGTACAAGTTAAGAGGGACCAATTGGCACAAATGCAAAAACTTAAAGGACTAAATCTGTACTTAACCCTTAAATTTCTAAATGCCTTTTTTTTTAGAGCAGTTGACACAATTTATGGATCTTGTTTGTTACGCATAACATTTGTGTTGTAAGAGCCTACGAGGTGGTTTTTTCTATTTTCTTTTTTAATCTATGACATAGCATGATCATTTATTGGAATGTCATGCTATTAACTAGCTATATTTTTGTGTGTTTCGCATGAGAGTTGGAAAAAGTTAGTATGAAGGTCGCATGAAAGTAATTTATGAAAAGTGAACATTTTTTTATTTTTTATTATTTGCCCTTATAATTTATTGGGAAATGATTTTAAGTATGATTAGTTCAGATATGTCTATTTAGATTTACATAGATTTTTTGAACTTATCTGTGATTCTTTTAATATCAAGAAGTCTATTCAAACTTGTGAATTTGAATATGATGCATCATTTTTTAATTTGTCATTTCAATTTCTAATTGCATTGTTTAGATACCTTATAGCTGGTAACTTCATTTAGAGTAGGCAATTTTGTGCATCACTGGACTGAATAAATATTGCATGTGTGTGGTTGGGCTTTTGTCCCCAGACTTATGACAATGAAAGCTGTACATAACAGCTAGAAGCTCATCACTACATTCAATAAAGAAATTTGTATAACTTTACTCGATTAATCTATTTATTTTTGGAAGTACGCGGTAATCATGTCGATCCTTATTTTCATAATTTTCTCTGTAAAGAGATTTATTGTGTGCTTATCTATAGTTGTTTGGGTATTTTGATTCTCTCTTGTTCATTAGTTGCTATATATTTTAGTTTTCAGCCATTTTCCATTGTCTTAATCCCAAAAGGGAGGTTTATATTTAGTAGCACTATCCCCAACTGTAGCCATCGCATGCCTGCATAAGATAGTTTTTTGTACCTAATTATTGTCTTCTAAAATTGAAGAACTGTTTATGGAATGACTTTCTGGCTAAGAGAAAAGGAGTCTTATATAAACTCTGTCGCACTAACCCAACATATCCAATACCATGCTTAGTGGAGAATCCTCTATCTTACAGAGAATGAGTCTCATCTTTTTTGTGTGAAAATTTCTGTAGTGTTTTAGGGAAAGGGAGGGAGGGAGGCATAGAGAAAGTGAAGCCTTGAGCTCCTCACATTATTTGAAGCAGGGCTGAAAAATTTCTGCAAATTCAATTGCAAATGTGTGTTTTTGTTGACTGCCTCCATGTTTGCACGCTCAAATTGTGGTGTACATGTCAGTGCAACTGTTTTTACTAGTCATGGTTATGAAGCAAGACTGTATGACAGACCTTTATTGCTGCAGGTAGACAGAGGCGTTCTCTTAAGTGAAGCCCTACTTATGCATGATAAGTGGCTTGAAGGGAAGGGGATTAAACACACTAACTTTGCAGTGGTGACATGGTCAAACTGGGACTGTAGAGTTATGTTGGAATCAGAGTGCCGTTTTAAGAAGATTAGGAAACCCCCATATTTTAATAGGTATGTGAGCATTGATTTTGAGAAATATACTTTTCAAAATTTCAAATGTCTCTTGATGCTTTTTCTTGTAGAGGCTAGAGAGTGCACTGTGACGTTCGCACTCAATAATTAATTTTCATTTTGTTTGCTTGGCAGTATTCATTAATAAAGCAGCGGTTTAACGAAGATGTACTGCAGAATAGCATATATGGTAGAAGCTTCTGTAGTTTCTTTTGATGGATTTTTTGTTTCCTCACTTTTTTTTTTCAACTGTTCATGAATAAGATTAGGTTTGTTGTTGCAGTATCATTTGAATTGCTACTTATGGAGTTTGAACTGTCCCTGGAAGTTTGTTCTATTTATTAGGTCACTGCCTAGCTGGCTAAAATTACACGAGAGGAGGGCACTATTTAGCCAGGAAAAGCTAGCTCTGCAGTTTTACTAGATCAGTATAAGGACATGATTTGATGTTTTATGTTGACTATTGTCATTTTGAATTCTGCTAGATGGATAAACCTAAAAGTTCCATTCAATGAAGTGTTTGGCACTGTTAGATGCAACTTAAAGGAAGCTGTCCAGCTAGCGGGCCTGGTCTGGGAGGGCCGTGCACACTGTGGGCTAGACGATGCCAAAAACACTGCCCGCCTTCTTAGCCATCTTATGCACCGGGGATTCAAGTTCTCCATAACCAACACACTGATGTGGGCGTCCGCTGAATGTCCTCTCGCAATGCGGCAGTTCCTGGATAGCCGCTCAAGCTCGATCCCGCAGTCGCCAAAAGTGAAGCAACCTCTGATGCCGTTGCTGCATTTCCAACCGGTGCAAACTGACCCCGTGAAAGACCACCACAATTACTGCTACTGTGGGGTGAAAAGTAACAAGCGGATGGTCCGGAAGCCAGGACCGAAGCATGGGAGTTTCTTCTTTGGGTGTGGCAATTGGACCTCTGCGAGAGGGGCTCTTTGCCCTTACTTTGAATGGGCTACTCCCTAATAAGTTAAAAGGAGGGGATTCTATCCCTCAGGAAATTCTGGGAAGAAAAGAACAAAAAGAGACAGGGCGGTCTCCTGGGAAAGCAAGTGTACCTTCAATCGTCTCAAGAGGTAACTTTTTACCTTTCACCACAAATAGTCAGCCTTCACTAGGCGACCTCTAAAGAAGTCTTAAGGATTTACCTTGTATAGTTGGGACTTCTTTCGATAGAGGAGGAGGGAGGAGGTATTCAGAAAAATGCTTTGCATAGGAGAGTGGTTTTACGTGCAGGGACGCGATTTTTAATTATTATGAATAACCAGTGATAAGGGAACAGACTTCATTTATCATGTTTGGACGGAGATGATTGATTCGTGATTGGCGTCTTGTTTGTGTCACCGTGCGCTTGCCTTTTCTTGTTGGGATTGTGCAATGCAGGTCTGTACAGTATCTGTGGCATTATCATATTGAACCAAACTGGAACCCAAGTATTCTGGTGCATGGGTGATGAGTCAAGGTGCAGTTTCTCCTGCACCTTTTGAGTTATACAATAGTTTTCCTCCAACTTTTCATTTGATGATTTCACCTAAGTTCCAGAGTTTTCATCTTGAAAACTTGATTTTTTATCTTTTAGACGGCCCGGGTCATGCTCCGCTAACCTCGTAAATCATGTAAAGGGAAGAAGTTACGATCTGAATCGCATGTGGACAAGTTGATTCTTATGGCGGCATTTGATTCATAGCAGTTTGAGATAACTGTTCAGGGGAGCGCTTTGGCTCCTGTTCATCAGTCTCGAGTAGTGAGTTTTTAAAGTTCTTTCTCATTGGAAGAACGTTGAGCCCTCTGCGTCCCTCTTTCTCATCGAGTCTCGTTAGTGCGGAGAGAGTTTCTTATGTTTCTTTCAAAAAGTTCATGCGTCATTATTAAGTCATGTTTCATGTCGGATCGTGTTACGTCGCATCGTGTTGATATTCTTGAATCATTCGATTCAAATCTGTCTTATCTTGAATCATTTGATTCAAATCTGTCTTAATAGCACGGCTAGTTTCTAGAATGGCTTGTTTCTTTCATAAGATCTCATCACTGTGAAAAATCAATAAAAAGTTAGTTTTTTTATTTCATGAATTTTCGATTTTTAGAAATCTCAACAATCGCAGAGGCTGTCCACCAACCTTTCGAATCGATTTTATTTTTGCTACCAAAAAGGTCCCGACACCCTTATTTACAAAATCTCATTAGATGCTTTACAAAAATCGATCCGACTTATGCGAGCCCCGAGCCCCTCAAATGTCAACATACTTGAAAGGAAAAGACTTTAAAATATGCCTATCGAAATTTGGCGAATGCTTCTATCTACCGTCACCATTATTCCAAGCAAATATTACAGAAAATAGATTAGAAAAAAAGAAAAAAAAGGGAAAGAGATGACGGGAAGATTAAGGCGCCGAGATTTTCCACCTCGTTGAAATGGACAGGGAAGAAAGCACAGCGCCGGGACCAAAAAATGTCAATTTCAGGCGAGAAAGTCATATAAAAGACAAATCATCTCTCAAGCATCCAAGGAGGTAACCCCATGTTTGCTCATCCACACATCAATCTAAGTCAAATTGACTATTCGATCGATTCCCGTTTCACTGTTCCAAGTGTATCCTTATCCTCAACTAATTTGCGTGAATTGTGGATTAAAAATATCTCAATTTTTGGAGATTCTAAAAAAAAAAAAATGCACCTACTTTCCCAGGCAATAACTCTTTCCATCCGGTAAAAACTAAAAGATGGCATTGTTTTGTAGCATCAGCCATGTCATTACTTCAACTTGCATGGACGGTAAACTTTGTTATAGTCTATTTATTTGATGGAAAATAAATAATTTCAAAATTACTTTTTTTTTTAAAAAAAAAAATTGCTTATGTCACCTGTTAAAATGAATAAATAAAAAAATGGAGGGACGAATCACAACAATCTAATATTATCGCACGGAGATAGCCCCGCGTTCCCTGCACCGTCAGATGAGCAAATCTGGTCAACAAAGTCAACGATCTGGACGGCAGGCGTTGTAGGAGGAGCATGCGGATGGATACGCGAGCGCACACTGTAGAGTGCTCTCAGTCCGTTTTCTCCGAATTCTCGTTTTATATCCATTTTCCGCCATGCTCGTCGCTCCGAAGCTCCATGCTTAGTAGCTCTCCTCTGTTGCTGGGAGTCGCACGTTGTTCGCTGTCCGAAGCCAGAGAGCAGATCCATGGAGTCGCGCCTCGCCGTCAGCCTCTCGCTGGCGCTCCTTCTTCTCCATCTGTCGATCTTCGTCTCGCCTGCTGCGTCGGAGTTTGGCCAGGTACTGCTTTCGCCGCTCGTCGGCTCGTTCCGATCGTTCCTGCCGCCGTTTTCGGGTTCGTGCGAGCTGGAAAGGAACCAGCTTTCGCTCCCGTTATGGTTCCTGCGGCCTTTTCGGATGATTTCGTCTCTTGCCCATGTTTTTGTTTCGATGAAATGTTCGACTTTTTGCTCTCGCGCGGTCAACGAGTGGATTTGGGGGTCGTTCTTTGCGTGAACAGTGTGCTCTGCGTGCAGTTTTGTGATGCTGGGGTTGGATATGGAGGGTCGGAGTGCGGGGTTCCGGAGGGTTCGTCGAAGATTCTGATCAAGGGAGGGACTGTGGTCAACGCTCATCTTCAAGAGGTTGCTGATGTTTATGTGGAGGATGGGAAAATTGTTGCTGTGAAACCTAATATCAAGGTGATTTTTCGTCTCTCTTGTGGATTGATATTGACGCTGAAACAAGAAGAGTGATATGTTCAGTTTATTATTTCTATAATTGGTGGGTTTAGCGTGTCCGGTGAGTTAGGGGGAAGGGTGTTTAATTATGTTACTGGCAGCGACGTCTTTGCAGATCATGACGAAACACCTTTGCATTTCTGCATGAACTGAGTCACGATAGTCTGGATAAAATAGCCAGCAGACATTTGTTAAGTTTTGTCATTTTCAAGTATTTGAATGAATTTCTCTTTCTTTCTTGATATCCATGGAAAAATTTGATACAATTTGGAGTTCAATGCAATCTAATTTCTGAAATTTCCGTAAGCAGGTAGGTGATGATGTCACCGTGCTCGATGCTACTGGTAAATATGTCATGCCAGGTATAGCTCAGTGTGTGTCTACTTTGCTATTATACATAACTTTTTTGCAGAAAATTTTGTCATTCTTTTAAGCATAATATGTGTATCATTTTGTTTTGTAAAAGCTTGAACTTTAAAACAAATAACTGGGCTCTCAACTTAAGATGGTATTGGACTTAGGGATCTCAAGCTTGATGTTTTCAATCCCTCAAACTTTCCTTTCACAATTTATGGTTTTCTTACTTTTAGATCACAAGACTCTCTTGATTATTCTTGCTTTGACCTATATCAAGCTCACACACTAATGGTTTTCATCCCATCTCAGTACCATTTTTGTGAGAAAGAGTGTCAGGACATTGAATATATATCATGTCATTCTCTAACAGTCTTAAGTTTCTAGCACAAATGGTTCGCCCAACTTTAACATGTCTATTATATTTGAACTCCATAAAAAGTATGGCCTTAAGAACATGGACCATTCATTTAATTTGTCATTGCACTGCAGCCATGATGACCTGGTTCTGCTTGCAAAAGCCTTCCAGTTTCTAGGAGTAGGCACTTGTTCTGATGCCAAAGTACCTGGGAAAATCACTATTTCTGTTCAGTCAATGTCTATCTGTTCAATCTGCTGGGATAATCACTATTTAGGTTGTTCTACCACATGGCTATATTCTTAAAATTTGAAGCAGGTATATGACAGCAGTAGTAGAGTTCCTGAAAAATCTACAGTAATGAAGATGGCTAAACACTTCTGCTATGCCGGCCTAACAGTTTCCTTGAATGGTGATCTTCATGTTGATTGCAAACGGTATCTTTCGTAATTAAGTTTATCAAATGCCCCTTATCTCCGGCTTCAAACATTGTTCAACTTCTGGCCTGTCCTTAGATTTTATGGACGCGATCTCTCACTCACACTCGCCAACTCAGATTTTTTATTTTCATCCTCAAAAAGCTGTCTTACGTCTTAGTTGATGAATTTTGCATTGTAGCTTTTCTGTTGCTGTTTTGTCAGCAGTTAGTGGTACCTTTCCAACGTATATTTTGGCATTAATATGTGATTGGAACAATTTATTCAGAATGGTTAACTCCCATATAATCTGGTCAGGAGGAATTGATCCACACACTCATCTTGCTATGGATTTTATGGCGACTCAGACATTAGATGACTTCTTCAGTGGTCAGGCTGCAGCACTAGCTGGTGGAACAACAATGCACATTGACTTTGTATTACCAGTCAAAGGGAGCTTAATTGCAGGCATTGAAGCATACGAGAAGAAAGCATCAATATCCTGTATGGATTATGGTTTTCACATGGCAATCACAAAGTGGGATGATGATGTTTCTAGAGAGATGGAAGTTATGGTTAATGAGAAAGGTGAGCAGTGGCTGCTGGTGCTACATGCACACGGTGCTTGAATGTTGATATGTTCTTTTAACTCTTCTGATTAATTTCAGGTATCAACTCTTTCAAGTTCTTCATGGCCTACAAGGGGGCTCTTATGATAGATGATGAGCTTCTATTACAAGGATTCAAGAAATGCAAGTCTCTTGGTGCATTGGCAATGGTCCATGCAGAAAATGGTGATGCTGTTTTTGAAGGTCAGAATAGAATGATCGAACTTGGTATTACTGGACCAGAAGGGCATGCCCTCTCAAGGCCTGCAGTGGTAAATGCTGGCATCTGTTTTTCACTGAGTGAACCTAGAGACTTTAAAACCACATCAACGAATTCTTTTCCAATTTCTTTTTGGGTGTGATTGCTTCTGTAAGCAAAAAAGTAAAACATGATATAACTTTTTCAAAGTCAGATTAAAATTATCCTGGCAAGTAGACTAATGGTATTTAATTTCCAGTTCATCCTGGAAACTGGTATTTTTGACCTGTATTTTTGTTTCTCTAGTCCTTAATATCTTTCCTTCAGATTCTCCATTAATTTTTATTTGCAGGAGTCCTGTTTATCTTTGTAATGGTGAATCCTGCTTTTGAGTTTGCATGCAAGTGTTTGACTTAACTACTCATGGCTTATGGGATACATGCTGCTGCAAAGTGTTCTCATATCCTTTTCTTTGCATGCTGCTTATACTTCAAGGTCTTCTCTAATAAAGAAGAGGGATGTTGTGTGTTTGTAGAATCATATGGAGTATGGGGAATTGTCTGATCTTCCAGATGTGATGGAATCTTCTTAAATCTAGTCCTATATCGTGCTTGCATATCAAAAATGAAAAAATTGTCAGCACTTTGGAACAAGATATTTTGCTCAATGTACCTTCTCATCCTTTGTTTACGCAGCTTGAAGGAGAGGCAACTGCTCGCGCTATTCGTTTGGCTAGTTTTGTGAACACACCTCTCTACGTAGTTCATGTAATGAGCATTGATGCCATGGAAGAAATAGCAAAAGCTCGTCAGTCAGGTGATTAATAATTTTTAGCTCCACAATACTGGGCTTGCATAGATAGGTCAGCAGCAATGTCAATTCCTCTTTCTCTTCTTAACCTTGATGAACTCTGTAGTCTACTATGGAAGTCATAGGATATTTGTAAACTGCAGGGCAGAGGGTTATTGGAGAGCCAGTGGTTTCTGGATTGGTCCTGGATGATTCTAAGCTTTGGGATCCTGATTTTATCACTGCTGCAAAGCAAGTTTCCTCTCTTTCACTTTATATGCTTATTCTTTTCGGCTCGTATATACCAGTTATCAAGCGCCATAACATTGAATGATGCTCTCTGAACTTTAGATATGTCATGAGCCCACCCATTAGAGCAGCAGGGCATGACAAAGCTCTTCAAGCAGCTCTATCCACAGGAATCCTTCAGGTTAGGCTCTTAATTGGAAAGAGGTTATCAAGATATTTATGCAGGGATAAGGCACAAAATATTTTCTGATCTTTGGATTTGTTTTGACAATATGCAGCTCGTAGGGACTGATCATTGTGCCTTCAATTCTACTCAAAAAGCTCTAGGAATCGATGATTTTCGAAAAATCCCAAATGGCGTCAATGGTAATCATCAGAAGTCTTCTCCCTTAAGTTCGTTCAAGCTTGTGCGCTAAGCTGTTCTTCTGTCTCACATCTCAATTTGGTATTTTTAAAGGTATTGAGGAGAGGATGCATCTTGTCTGGGATACGATGGTGGTAAGCAGCAATTGCCACCTGCCTCCTTTACTCATACTTAAACCTTTCCAACAAATAGTCTGTTTATGATGGTTGTAGGAATCTGGAAAAATTTCTGTCTCTGATTACGTTCGGATAACAAGCACTGAATGGTATGTTTTGTTATCCTGTTTAAAATCATGGACAAATTCAGACTTGTCAATGGCTCTCTGAGATGTATATTGTCCTTGTAACACGACCAGCGCTAGGATCTTCAACATATACCCCACAAAAGGGGCGATTCTTGTGGGGTCTGATGCCGATATAATCATTCTCAATCCAAATTCAAGCTTTGAAATTAGTGCAAAGAGCCACCACTCTAGATCAGATACAAATGTCTTTGACGGAAAGAGAGGGAAAGTAAGTATTCTCTTTGCTGGGATCTCTCTCTATTCACTGCTATTTAAAAGCGTTTTTGTGGGCCCTTTTTTTCTCCTTCTGCCCATATCTGCTGTATATTGGCATCCAGAATCCTGTGATCATAGTTGATTTTTTCTTCATGGCATCTAAACCTCGTCAGACCATGTATGAGCTTAACCATGTGCTATTGTGTTCTTCTAGGGAAAGGTTGAAGTTACCATTGCAGGAGGAAGGATTGTTTGGATTAACGGTGAACTCAAGGTTGCTCCTGGCACCGGCAAGTATGTGAAAACGCCACCTTTCAGTTATCTTTTCCAGGGAATGGACAAGGCAGATGCTGAGTATCTCTCATCCCTTCGAGCTCCAGTAAAGAGAGAGATAATATCTACAGTGTAACTCGCTACTATTTATCGGGCATCTATGGAGAGAGACTTCATATAAGGTATTGGTGACTGAAGCTGCTTAATTGTCATCAGACTCAATGCCCCAAGCAAGTACTCAACTAAAAAGTTACTGGAAAAATGAAACAAAAAAAACCAGGTGAGACGCGGCTTGCATCAGTAGATGGAACCACTTTGTAGGCTTCTGTAAATTTCCTAGTTGGAGGATGATGCGTTCCGATAATGCAATAAAGGCCATGTTGCGAATGGATCCCAGACGAATTAGCAGCTTTTCTGTGAAATATGTTTAAGATGTAAGCAATGTAATGATACAATCATTGTATGTATATGTGAACTTTCTGTTATGTCCCTGTCTCCATGGATGCTCTCGCTGATCAGAGCTAAGGTTTCCGGTGTCATCTGTTAAGTGCCTACTTGGTATGACGGAGCACCACGAGAAATTGCTCTCTTTACAAGGCCTTGTTTGCCATCTACAATGCCTGTGGCAGGGCAGCCTTATGCTTTTTGGTTCATTGGGGAAAGAGGGGATGATCTGCTTGGGCTGAGCCCAGCCCGGTATATATATAAATTGAATTTTTTATTGGTGATAAATGATTGGTCCTATGTGAACATCATGCGAGTCTCATCCAACGTGAATGCTCGGATTTAATTGAGTGCATATATGATAAAAATATTAAAGAAAAGATAAATATGAATTGAATTTTTTCTAGTTAATCACGAAATCTATGATAAAATGTTACATGCCTTACCATCAGTGTATCAAATCCTTTTATCAAGTGGTGCGATGAAATTTTTATTGGGTGTTTGAGTGAGCCGGTTATCGACAAATCGTCAGGGCTCAGTCAATTCCTACTTTGATCAGGAGGAGACAGAGGTGACATGTCATCCCTCTATAAAAAAATAAAAAGGACAGCAACAAGAAAATATCTGTGGCCCGCGACGTGATGTCCCAGAAAATGAGGTCTGGTCAGGTCTGGTCCCCAATCGGGTGGACGGTGATCCATGCAGGAGCATCAGGCAGGGGGACACTGAACGATGCAGCAGATCAGTCCTCGAGGCTCCGATAAAATATCTCTTGCTCCCCCGCGCCTGCACGTTCCACTTTTGCAGGGCCAAAAGAGCATGGCGATTGGTATGGAGTCGCGCCTCGCCGTGCTGCTTCTCGCAACCTTACTTGCCACGACTCAGACTGTAACCTCGTCGGAGTCGAGCCAGGTGCGCACGTGCCACTGCCGTCAACCTCGATCATCTTCTAAGTCGTCACGTGCACTTGGGACGTAGACACTAGACACTGTACAGTAGACTTAGGAGTACCTTTTTCCTTACATGTCTGTCAACGGTTTGACAACTGGTTAAGACACTCACTAGACCGCCTCGTCTAATGAATAACTGTTTGATTCGGTTCGATGTTATAACGTGATATACACAAGTACTGTGGTCACCGTGCGCCGTGCAGTACTGCAATGCCGGGAACGGGTATGGAGAGCCCCGGTGTGGGTTTTCCTCGGAGGGGTCGCCGCCGCCGCAGCCGCCGCCGCAGCCGAAGATCTTGATAAAGGGAGGCACGGTGGTGAACGCTCATGGGGCGGAGGTTGCCGATGTTTATGTGGAGGATGGGATCATTGTCGCCGTGGAGCCTCATATCAAGCAGGTGATCTCGAGTTTCCGGCTTCATTTGTATTTCATATCTTCTCAGTAAATTAGCCTTTTCCCTCAAATTATAAGATACGACAAGGCAATGCCTCGACGCATTCAGAAACTAGAGCAGAACTTACTAAAGCATTTATTGTCGTAGAAATAGATTTTAAAAGATTTGGAGACTTATGAATTTGAAATTGAATAGATATGGTGTGTATTGGAGCAAAATATGAGGAATAAAAAAACCTTTTAAGTTATTGTTTGAATGTTGATTCAGTTCTAAACTTTTTAATTTTGTCAATTTAATTCTGAACCTTTCGACGATTTGCCAGTATAATCTTTCCGGTCAATTTTGACCATAAATTATTGATATGGATGCCAGCCGTCTAACGTGGCACGGCCAACGCTGGCATGGACAATTTCTATAATTTTCTATGAATTTTTTTTTTCCTTTCTTTCTTTTCCTTTTTTTTTATCAATTCTTTTGAGAGTCGGCTGGCCCTCGCCTATAACTAGAATTGGCATCCATGCAATAAATTTAAGACTTTTCTGGTAATTTTTCTAGTGAAGCATTCATACATGTCTGGCCAAGAAAATAGGTATGTGTTTATGCAAATTTTGATTTTTAAGGCATGCAGATTAGAGAATATCAGTGTCAGCTTTGTTTTTTAATATTTTCCTATCTTAGAAACTTATAGAATTACATGATACTAATTCCTTCATGCAAACAGTTGTAACAATAGTACAATGTCAGCTAAATACATTGATGAATGTAAACATGGGATACCAAACTATAGATTGGTGCTTAGCACAGATTCTAACGCCGGTTTCTTTTAATTCTTTTCCGAGACTACTGTTAAATTTTTTGAAACATAAGCATTTGATCCATGAGCTTGCAATTTATTTCTGATGTGGTCTTCGAACTTGTAGTTCGTGTAATCAAGTTTTACACTATAAAACTTTTTCAATCAAGTCACTGGAGCTTTGATTTCGGCAAATTGAAGCTGATATGTCTTTTGAATACTATGAGCAGGTGGGTGATGATGTGACCATCCTCGACGCTACGGGGAAGTATGTCATGCCAGGTAGAGTTTATAACGACTCTGCATTTTCTTTGTCCCTGCATAATTTGGATGCAGAAGTTCCTCAATACGTTGTATATTTGAAGTCCATAGAACAGTGTATACTGAAGAAGAATGATGCGCTGATTAACGTTGTATCTCACTGCATTCTGCTCATGATGGCTTGGTTCTGCTTACAGAAGCTTTGTTGAGTGTGTATTTCACATCTCAGTCGATCGATTGCACATTCATCGATTTTTAGGTTGTCAAAATCTCGGGCATGCAGCCATTTCACTTGTGATTTTTCGCGATAATCATGATGGTCATCTGTTTATCTTAACCATATCTCAGGAGGAATCGATCCACACACTCACCTTGATGTGGAGTCGACGGGAAACAAGGCAGTCGATGACTTCTTCAGTGGTCAGGCTGCAGCTTTAGCCGGTGGGACGACAATGCACATCGACTTCGTAAAACACTCCAACGGGAGCCTAATTGCGGGCATTGAAGCATACAAGAAGAAAGCACAGAAATCTTGTATGGACTACGGTTTCCATATGGTAATTCACAAGTGGGATGAAGTCGTCTCTCGAGAGATGGAAGTCGCAGTAAATGAGAAAGGTGAGTGGCGAGGCTGCTGGTGCTTATGCGGACACGGTGTTTTCGAGTGTGGATGTGCCTTCTCTCATGCTTCCAAAGAAAAATTGCAGGTATCAATTCTTTCAAGTTCTTCATGGCCTACAAAGGGTACCAGATGGTCAACGACGAGGTTCTTTTGCAAGGACTGAAAAAGTGCAAGTCCCTGGGTGCATTGGCCATGGTCCATGCTGAAAACGGTGATGCTGTTTTCGAAGGCCAGAACAGAATGATCGAACTCGGTATTACTGGACCAGAAGGACATGCTCTCTCGAGGCCTCCAGTGGTAAAATTCGGCATATTTTCTTTTTCTGCTGACTGAACTCCAATTTGGCTTAGATTACAAGTCCAAGAAAATCCCAAGCTTTTGAGTTTGCAATGTTCAGGACGATTAAGTTCTTAATAAGGGAATGCAACTAGTCATTTTCTGATTCCAATAGATCTGCTAACGACAGCAACGAATTCCATTCCGTTTCTTTTTTAGCATGGCTACTTCTGCAAACAAAGAAATCAAATCGCACTTTTACAACTAGAGAAAGTCGGTTAAGTTATCCTAGCAAATTGACTTGTAATTATATACAATTCATCCTAGAAACCAGTGTTTTCTTATATGGTTATCTCCCTGAATGCTTGTCTTGCCTGTAGGTCTCGAGTAAAATAATCTGCAGGTTTCTGTCCAATGGTTATACCTAAAAAGCCCTGCCTTTTAGCTTAAGTGCAACAGTTCAATTCTAACTACTAACTATGGTATAAACACAGTGCTGTGCTTTTCCCCGAGATGCCGTTTATCGTGATGATTGTCTTCTCTGATAAGGAATAGAGATTCTTGCCCGTATAAGCTCAGCCTTAGATATGAGGAACCTCTGGATCTCTCAAATGCAATGGTATCTCAACTTAAGTCCTAAGTCAAGCTTAAACTTCTGTGAAGAGAATTTCTGCACTTGTGGAAATGGAGCAAGATACATTGCGCATGTGTATCATTATCTTTTGCATTTGCAGCTCGAAGGAGAGGCAACTGCTCGTGCAGTTTGTTTGGCTGGTTTTGTGAACACGCCTCTCTATGTCGTCCATGTGATGAGCATCGATGCCATGGAAGAAATAGCAAAAGCTCGTCGGTCAGGTAATTCGTAATTTCAGGATGACAACATCTTTACAGCATTAAACGTTGGCAACAATATTGATTCCTATTTCATCATGCCAAAGAATTTTGCTTCCATTGCTTCCTGTTTTACAAGCTTCTCTTTTCTGTTTAGATGCTCTTGAAATTTCTTATTTTTTGTCTCTTTTATAAACAAAATAATCTGATTCTTTTTACTCATCTCTCACTTTTACAACCTTGAATGGAGAAATCTACATTCAAAGCAGTCACAGGATATCTGTAAACTGCAGGGCAGAGGGTTATTGGAGAGCCATTGGTTTCTGGATTGGTCCTTGATGATTCCAAGCTTTGGGATCCCGATTTCATCACCGCAGCAAAGAACGTTTCTGTTCTCTGATTTCCATATGCTCCCTTTTTTCTAAATTTTTTCTGTCCCAAAGGGCTTTTATTTAGCCATATTATCGAATTATGTTCTTGGAATTTCAGGTATGTCATGAGCCCGCCAATTAGGTCAGCAGAGCATGGGAAAGCTCTTCAAGCGGCTCTTTTGACAGGAATTCTGCAGGTTCCTCTCTAAATTAAGCCAACTCTCTGAAAATATTCAACTTAGGATGTGGATTTTCTTCCTGATCGTGAATTTTCTTTTGACAATATGCAGCTTGTGGGAACTGATCATTGTGCCTTCAATTCTACACAAAAAGCTCTAGGAGTTGATGATTTTCGGAAAATCCCGAATGGCGTTAATGGTAATCATAGGATGTCTTCTCCAATTTATTAAAAAAAAGCTGATCCTGCTAAGCTGTTTATTGTTCTGTCTCACATCTTGATTTGTGGTTTTTGGAGGTATCGAGGAGAGGATGCATCTTGTTTGGGACACAATGGTGGTAAGCAGCTACTGCTACTTGCGTTTATCTGCTCAATGGCAAATCTTTCCAACTGACATACTGTTCATCAATGTTTGTAGGAATCAGGGCAAATTTCTGTCTCTGATTATGTCCGGATAACAAGCACCGAGTGGTATGTTTTTGTTATGTTTCTTTTTCTGATGAATGAGTTCTCACACATAACGATGCCTATATGAGATAACGTAAGTTCTTTGAACATGATCAGTGCCAGGGTATTCAACATATACCCGAGAAAGGGAGCGATCCTTGCAGGGTCTGATGCTGATATAATCATTCTCGACCCGAATTCGAGTTTTGAGATCAGTGCCAGGAACCACCACTCTAGATCAGATACAAATATCTATGAGGGAAGGAGAGGGAAAGTATGTTTTATTTCTGCCAGGATCTCTCTCTATTTGTTACTAACACATTCCATATGTTTCTATTCTTATCCTGCAACTTTTTCTCCTTCTGCCCATTCTTAGATGACTGTTACGAGCTTGAGCACAACAAAATCGTGCTTTTCCTTTTCCAGGGCAAGGTTGAAGTGACAATTGCTGGAGGAAGGATTGCTTGGATGGATGGTCAGCTCAAGGTTGCTCGTGGTTCTGGCAAGTATATAGAGATGCCACCTTTCGGTTATCTTTTTGGGGGAATGGACAAGGAAGATGCTAGATATCTCTCGTCCCTTCGAGCTCCAGTAAAGAGACAAAGATCGTGTGCATAACCTGGAGGTACTTTGAACTCTTAAGAGGAAAACACGATATGCAAACAACAGTTGTGAGGATAAGCAATGTGCAGGTTTCAGCCATGGCGCATATGTCTTTTACATATGAATCGCTATCAGGCACTGGTGACTGAAACTACTTAGTTATCAACTTATCACGCGCCTTGACATGTCAAGTCAGTGCCTAAATGCTAGGTTTCCTGGAGCACTCATTGCTCTAGCATGTGTATCGAATGCCTGAATGAGTAACTCACGTGTACGAATATTATGGTATCACTTAGGTATGCCTTATGATGTAATGCAACAAAGGATGTATGTATTGAAATCCCAGATTGCTAATATGCCAAGTGGAACTCGTGCGTGAAATCGATGACTGTCGGGGGAATTGTGTACTAGTACAAAGATTTCTTTCCCTGTGAAAAAGGTACATAAAATTCTGTCCGATTATAGAAACCTCCGATACATCACTATAGACGAACACGATCTCATTCTATTGCTTTACAGGAGTAACTCGCTACAAGAAAGAGTTGTCAGTTCTTAAAGACTGGCGATGTTCAAAGGTTCAAACCGGGAATCACGGCTTTATACAGCAGTTGATGTAGGTCAGGATCTTCTTTTTCTTCTGCACGCAGTAAAGATGGAACATTAGAAGCATGTCATCGCATCTGTTTCTCTTCAAAGAAATGTTTCTCCATGCATCATCTGGAAAACAGATCGCAAGTAATCATTGCTGGTGAAAGCGCAGCCCCATCTATCAAGATTGGTGTGCATTTGACCGAGGGTAAACAGACATGAAATGAGACGGAGTTTTGCATAGTTTCCCGAAGAGTATCAATGATACAGTACTAGTTAGTAAGCTAAAAGCATCGACAGGGACAGGGTTGTGCGTAGTTTGGAATTGGATGGTGTATTACCATGACCGGTTCGTCCTGATGACAGGTGGCCATTAACTCTTTCTCGTTCCCAAGGCTCGCGCGGCTGATGTCGCTCTTGTGTTGCTTCCTGTTTGCGCGGGCGCGAGTGAACACCACGGAATAATCGGTTGCTCCCGGGGACTTATGATCCCACCCCCCGAACTGAGGGACGGACATATAGCCAGTTTTCTGTAAACAGGACCATTTTTTCAAGTCAGTATGCCTATCCTCAGGAGATTATAGCAGCATAATCAAGCGACCATAAAAAATTTTCACGACCGATTCAGTCGATGGCCGTCTTCACCAGACCGAGTTTTGGTCATTCTTGTCCATTTAATGGTTAACGTCTCCTCGGTGAATGCACATTCACCGATCCCTGACCAAGAGTCCCGCTCTCGCGAGTCAATCAGGCCAAATGCTGAGCTTGCTTATTACATCACCGAGATTAATTGGCATGCAGAGCCATGTGTACGAGTTGATAATGAGGTTCTTTTTATCTGTCACCTATTGAATCTAAAATCTGTATATCGAGCCCGTTGACGAGCCTGACATTACAGAATTGCTAAACCGCTTCAAGAGCAAAACAAAACAAAACTAGTCTATCATCAAGAGATTGCAAAATCACCGAGATATTCATAATCAGCTCTGAAGCCGTTTATCTGAGCGTCATGAGGACTATTCGATTCAAGGGTATCATAGTCGATTCCCTAAACTTCGATAATATGCATGCCAATCATCCAACATTGCCAATGGCAATAACTTCGTTCACTGAAATAAACCTGGATAGATCTAGCAGGCAACCCTCGCACTTCTACTGATGAGGATTGCGACATCCCTCAACCGAAGGACAGTTAATCCGTGAATTTTCCTTGGAGAAAGTTTCGGAAATCAGAAGCAGCACAATACCAGGGGCACGAACGTGCGAAAAATTAAACGAAGAGAGACACCATTGGACAAAGCAAGTCGAACAAACACTCATGGCTGCCCGCTTCCGGGATCCAATGACGAGTAAGTCATAGCCGAATGATCACGTGAAATGATAGCTTTGGCCTTACCTCCATTCCAGCTTCCACGGCGACAAAACTCAGAGAGAGAGAGAGAGAGCCAAAGCAGCTCTGGTTCTTCTGTCGTCACAAGCAGAGGATATATAAAGGAGAAACTGTCTATCCTTGAACGACAAGAATAGGACGGTCGCGACGAATGTTGGCGTTTCCTCGAAGGACAAACACATGCTAAAAAAGACATCTCGGCCCAATTTATGCGCCAGCTCTTCCGAGGTTATCGAGCAACGGTATTAACGGCTTTTCCGTTATGGATTCTCGGTGAGAGAAAGGGAGAGAGAGCGGCCGCTACAAGTTTAGTGCAACCAAGATCGCCTAAAATCATCGTAAAACAGACGAGTTCTATCCACTTAGATCAGACAAATTCGGGTGGCTAGTTTCCTTCGATCGGGAATGGAGGAAAATTATCGTCCGCAAGCTTCTCCGATGACTTAGACAAGGAACGGGCGGGGAGCCTGACCACATAGCCCGAACCCGGATTTGCTTGCCCTCGGCTACTATGCTAGTAAACGAACCCCGGCCGGGCCGTGCATATAAACCGATCAAATCCATCCGTCGACCATCAAGCTGACTCGTCGGCCGGTATGCAGATCGGGCGTGCAATGTGATTAATGTGGCCGATAGAACCTATCCCAGACTCTTGAAATGTCCCAGAAACAGACATTAGCTCATGCCAATGCGACAGTTTGGTCCAAACATACCAAAAAGAGGCATAAACTTATGCCAACGGGATGATTTTGTCCCCTCCTGTCTTTTGTTGTCCATAAGTGTCGGTTCAGTATACGTTAAAACTTGTCGCGGTGAACTAGGTGAATCCATTTTGATTACACTATGCAATGATATCTATTGGAAGCAATAAAGAGCATGGTGGATCGTCTCTATTATGTTGTATTGTTTTGGTATGACAACTGTTTGATAAATTCGGCTTGTAGACGTACATCAACGTGTAGTGGTTGCATGCCACATCTGTTGACACGTACACAACTTTATGGACATCTGTAATTTTCAGTTCGAACGATTTCTTTTGCTCACCTCTAGTAGCCACGACCTTTGGAGCAGATCTAACGATGGCGGCTGTGAGCCTTGACCTCGAACGGCCAAGAAGCGAGCTTCGAAGCCATGGCAGCCGTGAGCTTCGAAGCTGGATTGGCCGGCCACGGAGGATTATAGAACTAATAGCACTCAATCACAGCTTATTCAGTTTCAATTGCACCCATAGTCCACAACGAATGTGGCCACCAGGCATTGAGCGATAATCAGTGGCTGGATGACCTGTGGCCGGAGAGGGTTGGCCGGTAATCCTTGCCGCCCTAACTCTAAAAATCTCCAAAAAAAAAAAAAATATAAAAAATTGAAGATGTTATTAAAATATTATTAAAAATGTCCATGTTAGCGCCGACTGTCCACGTGAGCAATTTCTAACCAAAATTGACTGGATGGAATTAGCAAAAAAGTAATAATGTTTAGGATTAAATTGATAAAATTATTAAGTTTTAAGAGTAAATGGGTAAAAGTGATAATTTTCTATAGAATTATGCAACCTTGATTCATGCATTTCTCATGCGTATGTTGCTCTGAGCGTGCAATGACTTATAAAGTTAATTGCTAGCCAGATCTAAATGGTTAGGGAAATAACGTTGGCAAAAAATGAATGGTTTGAAAATTGACGAATTTGTGAAATTACCAAATCTCGCATTAATTTTGGGATTCAACGCATATAAAATTGTATATAATAAGCTCCGGGCCTACTAATTTCGATCATCGCCTTCTTAGTAAAAATCCTCTCGTATTCAGGCCAATCCTTGTGTATGCTCGACTTTCTTGCTAGCTACAATCGCTCGATCTCTCTATTACGTAACGAACCCCAGCCTTTGTGGAAGTCCCGGTCCGAGCCTCCATGCTTGGAGTTGTGTAGACGTGAATCTCAGACAAAGGTACTGAGATAAACATATCAACAAATGTTAAATCAACCATAGGAATTAGAATAAATGACTCGGATCTTGTCCGAGTCGTAGCCCTCCGTGCAAAAACCCCGTTTCTTGTTCTTCAGTTAGTCCTACAAATCGAGTATTTGCAAAGGAGACTATCGACGAATTCCTCGTCCGCGAGATCGTCTCGGCCTTGTTGGTCTGCATCGCCGCCTGGCTTTTCATCCACTCGCTCCTCGGAAACCTCTCTCGCATTAGTCATGGAAGTTGCTCAGGAAGCTGAGCAGCCTCCACATGCTCAGCGGCAAGGCCCTCGATGAGTGGACTGACGTCCGGGCGGCTGAGCTCGGCTACATGCTCCGAGCGATGTGCAAATTGAGCGAGCGGGGCGAGCCGGTGGTGGTGCTTGAGATGTTGACCTACGCCATGGCGAACATGATCAGCCAGGTGATATACCGAGTCGCCGCATGTTAGCGACGAAAGGGTCCGAGTCGAACGAGTTCAAGGACACGGTGGTGGAGCTCATGACCTTCGGCGGCTACTTCAACGTCGGTGACTTCATACCGTCGATCGCGTGGATGGATCTGCAAGGGATTGAAGGCGGAATGAAGCGGTTGCACAAAGAAATTCGATGCATTGTTGACGAGGATGATCGAGAAACATACGGCCACGGCTCATGAACGTGAAGGCAAGGGAAGAACACCGGAAGCGAGACACTCAATTTGACTAACGTCAAGGCTCTTCTATTGGTAAGTTTCCATGACTAATTTTCAGAGAGCGTTCTCCGATCAGAGATGGAGGAAAATATGATTGTCGTAATTATACTTGTTCTCGTGTACTTGGAATTTAATTGGATTTGTTCACGGCGGGCACGGACACTTCGTCTAGCGTGATAGAATGGGCGTTGGCCGAGATGCTGAAGAACCCTAGCATCTTCAAACGGGCACATGAGGAGATGGATTGAGTCGACGGCAGACGGCGGTGGTTTCAGGAGTCCGACCTACCGAGGCTCCCATACCTGCGAGCCATCTGCAAGGAATCCTTCCTTCCGGAAGCATCCATCGACGCCCTGAACCTGCCCCGCGTCTCGGCCGAGCCGTGCCTGGTGGACGGGTACTACATACCCAAGAACACCAGGCTCAGCGTGAACATATGGGCGATCGGGAGGGACCCCGACGTATGGGAGGACCCTCTCGAGTTCGTCCCCGAGATGTTCCTGTCGGAGAAGCACGCGAAGGTCGACATGCAGGGGAGCAGCTTCGAGCTGATGCCGTTCAGCGCCGGAAGAAGGATCTGCGGCGGGGCGAGGATGGGAGTAGCTATGGTTGAGTACATTTTAGGGACCTTGGTGCACTCCTTTGAATGGGAATTACCAAATGGAGCGGACGAGCTGAACATGGACGAGACTTTTGGTCTAGCACCGCAGAAATCTGTGCCGCTCTCGGCTCTTGTTAGGCCGAGACCCATGGCCGGTGCATATGCTTAATTCCTAAAGTTTAATTACTCATGTCTGCACATGAGCTTTTTATTCATCTTCATCATCTCTTTCAATGTAATTTTGATCATAAAGTAGGTTTTGTACTATGTTCAGGTTATGCACGTAGGTTATGCCTGGTCCTAGGGTTTATATATATAATGAAAGTATACATATAAATGGCCGTATGAGGTATTTAGTACTGCTAAGGTAATTTAGACATTTTGAACGAAAATGGCTGATGTATATATAGATTCACCGAAAAGTTAATCTATCTTTTCTCTCGAAAGTTGTCGTTCTATCCATCTATATTTAAACATATTTGAATCATAATGGTTAATGCCTATTGGTTACTAATAAATTCAACGTGAAAAATAAATTCAGTGTATCAAATGGTAGTAATTAACCCGACAAATTACATAAACTAATGTCGAAATTAGGCGTTGCGAATTGAAATTTCTGCACATCGTGGATGAAAGACGTGAAGCATTGAACTTTTCGACGGCGACGAAGCACGTTGTAGATTATGACTTGACAAGGCCTTCTTGAATTGTCCCCTTTGCTTTGCTTTTGTTATTTTTTTCTTCTTTTTGGCGTTCTACGTATACTCTACAACCTCACATTGCAATGTTAATTGTTATTGGAGAATGTCATATTGTCCATCGACCTCGACTTGGCTCGGTTCGATTACACGGCCTTTGGGTCGACTTGGCTCTTGTCCCATCGGATCTGTCGAAACGGACTTACCAGACTTGGCCATGCTCTTGCTCGCGTCGCGGTTTCTGATCCGACAGACGGAAATGAAACAGAAGAAGACGCATGCAACGTAATTCCAAAGAAATCTCTAGACCAAGAAGAAGTCTGTGCAGGTTAATTACAATTGATGTTGAGAAGAAAAGGGCAGAGCAACTTCTATTCTATAAAACCGAGAACCTGCGTCGTCGCCATCGTTCTCTCCGACTGAGTCTCATTCATTCGTCACTTCAAGAATAATATACAAGTGCAACGCTCTTCTTCTATCACCAAAACCTATCAGCATTGATATCTTATATCTATGTGCCAGTGTACAGTTGCCAAAAACTGATACCTGCCCGGTCGACAAGAATAATTGTTTCCTGCTTCCTGCTTCCCCCTTCCCAAGCACCCATTTTACGAGATCAAACAAAAACGTCGCGCCTCTTCTTTGGGTTTGGGTCAGGATTTCCTTTTCTCATCATTGCCACGAACTCATCGTAGTTGATCCGACCATCCTGCAAGATCAAAAGAATTGACAGTAGTAGGGTCAGTATCAGTTCATGATAAAAGATTAGAGTAATCAACCAAAACTAGGCACGTCATTTTTTCGGAAGTAGGTCTACCCTAATGCTGCATAAATGACTTCTTTATGTTACTCACATTGTCGGCATCAACTTCAGAGAGAATTTCCTTGATGTCTCTTCCGTCGTGCATGCCAAATTCTCGAAGAGCTTGCTCTAGTTCTTCAGTTGTGATGAACCTGAGTGAGATCAGACGGTTATGAGAAGCTGATTTTCATAGCTCACGAGATAACTATGGTCACAGACAAGATCGATTTCTATGTACAGTTATGAGAGGACTAATTGCAACTAAAAGATTCCGACTAAAAGGTGCAACAGATGATGGTAACTAAGACAATACCCGCTGTTATCTTTATCAAAGTACTGAAAAGCAGTGTAGAGATGCTCCTCTCTGTCCATCCGGTTCATGTGCATAGTTGCGGTGATGAATTCATCGTAGTCTATTGTCCCATTACCATCAGCATCGGCCTATTGTCGTTCCCAGAGTTCGAAGGAGCAAGAAAAAAGGTCAGGAGCAGCGGTATTTAAAAGCAATCTCAAGAAATACTTCTGTCGCATCTTGAAGAAAAAATTAACCCGCTTGGCTGATTATTTCCTCGATAGTAAACAAAACACTCACTGCTTCCATAAGTTGTTTGACTTCGTACTCCGATAGCCTTGTCCCTTGCTTTGAAAGCCCTTGCTTCAGCTCCTCAAGTGTGATTGTGCCACTGTTATCAGTGTCCATGCCTTTGAACATCTCCTTCAACCCCATTATCTCCTCCTCTGACAGACAACCGGCGATGACCTTGACATTTCAAGTGAAAACTTGAACTTCAATGACCATTCAAAAGTGGCTCAATCATATCATTTTGTAACATATACAAGTGAAAGATGTGCCGTCATGAAGATTCAGGATTCAGCCAATGGTTCTTAATAAAGCTTATATGCATAGTATAATAATCAAGACTAAAGTATACTAGCTTCATTTGACACTGGTGAAGATGGGATACCCGAAGAGCAGCTTTCTTGAACTTGTTCATTGCTCTGAACTGTTTGAGCCGATTCAAAACTGCATTGTCAAGAGGCGTATCCGGTGCTTCTCCATCCTCCTTAATCCAAGGATGACCTGATGAGATAAGAACGAGAAGGATGGTATGTCAGAAAATGCTTTGGATGTTTGAATGGAAACTTCAATAGGCAAATCCTTACTGAGAACTTGGAAGGCGGTCAGCCTCTGCTTGGGGTCAGAATTCAACATCTTCCTCACAAGGTCCTTTGCTCCTGGTGAAATAGAGGGCCATGGATCGCTCGTAAAGTCAAGGTGACCACGTAGGATCGCATTGAAAATCCCGTTTTCGGACTCTGTCGACCAACATGGTTGTATTTCAGACTCAAAGCAAGACCTATTTCCAAGCATTCATCTGGAAACATACTTAAAGAAAGTGACGTTGCTCGAAAGAAAGGCAGAACCTGCCCAGAAGGGAGGAACTCCGGAGAGGAGAATATATAGCATGACCCCGATACTCCAAATGTCAGCCTCTGGTCCATATCTCCTCTTCAACACCTCTGGCGCAATATAATATGCGCTACCAACGATTTCCTTGAACACGTCTCCTGCGGATGGAATAGGACCGTCACTACTGATTTGCAGATGGAACTAAACGAACAATATGAACTCTTATTGATTAGACCAAGACTTGCAAGCTTCTTGATGTCACATACTCTCTTGTCTAGTTTGCGCGGTCATTGTGATGAAACTCAAAGATAGCCTATTTTGAAAATTTCTTATCTCGAGATGGTCTGTTTAACCAGGATAAACAACAAAGAGACAGGCATTTTGTTCTATCTTTTTCATGATCGGAGCTCGTCTTGTCAGTTGGTTCATTTGATATGCAAGGCATCAGCAGGAAGTTTGTGCACTGAAACTTAATTGAGATCCAAATTCAAAGCCTGAGAGATATTATCAGCTAAGCAAACAATATCCTCGACGCAATCCTATTTAAGAGATATATGAGGAATTTAAGTGTTGACCTTGCTTGAAGAAAACGGACAGCCCGAAATCGGTGGCCTTGAGCGGCGAGTTCTCGTCCTTGTTGAGCAAAAGGAAGTTCTCAGGCTTAAGGTCCCTGTGTATGACCCCCATGGTATGGCATGTATGCACGATCTGGACGATCGTCCTGAGCAACGAGGCCGCGGCCCGCTCAGTGTAATGCCCCTTGGAGATGATCCGGTCGAAAAGCTCTCCCCCAGCGCACAGCTCCATCACCAGATGCACCGAGTGCTTGTCCTCGTAGGCGCCCTTGAGCTCCACGATATTGGGCTGGCCAGTCAGATGGTACATGATCTGGACCTCCCTCCTGACGTCCTCAATGTCCTCCTTGTTAACCAGCTTCCGCTTGGCAATCGTCTTGCAGGCGAACTGCTGGCCGGTCTGCTTGTGGGTGCACAGGTGGGTGACCCCAAACTGCCCCCGGCCAAGCTCCTTCCCAATCGTGTACATCGACTTGACCTCCTCCATGGGGCGGCCGAGGACCGGGCCAATGGGGCTCGGCTTGGAGGCCTTGGAGCCAGACGGCGGGGTCGACGACGGGGGAGGGCTCTTAGGTGGGGCAGTGGGGTTCCCTGCCGGGGCAGCACCATCTGGAGAATGGTTGTTCCGGCTTGCGGCCATGGACAACGCCTTGTTGCTCAGGGGATTGGTGGGGCTGCTGCGGAAGCAACAATTGCCCATGGTGGTAGTGGTGGTGGAGCAATTGGTGGGAGGAGGAGAAGGAGGAGGAGGAAGTGGTGGTGGTGGTGGGGATGGTTGGGCGTCTAGGGGTGAAGAGGAGGGCTATCCTGAAAGAGAGAAACATGTACGCAGAGAGAGGGAGAGAGGGAGAAGAGAGAGAAAGAGAGGAAGGAAGAGATAGGATACAGCTTGGAATGGTGAGGGAGGGACGATGGACGTGCAATGCATGTACATACGTGTTGTGCGATCGAAAGGACTCCAATTTGGGGGTGTTTGTTTTGAAGTTTAGAAAGAGACTGACTCTTGTTTTGGACCGAGGATTCCGCGGGAAAAACAAAACGGTTTTTTTGGTCTTGTGACAGACCGTTGGCCTCATCACATCTTTCTCTCTCTCTCTCTCCCTCTTTCTTTTTCTTTGATAAATCGAAAATGAAAGATGCTCCGTGGTTTCATCCCGACATTGGTAAAACAGGAAGGCTTCCTCTGTTTCCTTAAGAGTCGTATGTAGGGATATGGTCCTGGCTTTCAAATTTGACCAATTGACTAATGCACATTATAATGGATAGAACATGGCGCCTGACCACAAGACTTCATGTCATCACCTCCACCGCATGTCTCATTTCAATAAAATACCTGAGAAGAGCCTCAATTTACACTAGTCCAAACTAAAAGAAGGAAAATCTTATTGAAATTCGTATGATAGAGTGTATAGCTTTTCAGGCCGCCTTGGTATATAAGATATTCTACATGGAAAGACCGAAAGAAGGTATATTTCTGAGGCTGAAGACACCAAAGTTTGCCTGAACAAACCAGTAGAACATTGTTATGGCCAAATCTCAAACAAGAGAACGGTACAGAAACTGAAAAGGAAGATGGAGAAACTTCAGAAAACCCGGTTCTAGGCACTACAAAATTCCACTGACAGCAACTTCAGTAAGTTGGGATTGATGGATCAGCCTTGACAGCATATTCATGAATTCCTCCGGTCAAGTTGAATACTTTCTTAAAACCCTGAAAATTTTTAGGCTCGAAATAATGAGAATAACTTTCATTTTTTCCTCGACTCAATGCTTTGCTGGACAGGCACCACAAATTCGTACCATTCCATATTGCTTTCTACATCACATGCCATAAACACAAGCATATATAAGCAAATAAACATCGGAGAGAAGGGGCTTTTAAGTTTTACCTGTGTCTGCAACCACTTGGCAACTTGTAACGATCTCATTCCATGGTGACACTGCATTATTATAACACCTTAACACATTAAAACAAGGATAGGGCAGTTCAAATCTCTAAAAGTGGAGGCATTACATGACATCTGGCTACATGAATGCATAGTGAAGCGAGAAAATCAATTGAGCCATCCAAGATCTTGTCAAAGGCAATATGGCCAATATCATTCTATTAACATTAAATTAAAGTGGATAATTTTAAACACCATTGAGATTTCCAGAAGAGGCTAGTATGATTTTACAACAGAGCAAAATTAACCTAGACAATCAACAAGATTGATTTTGTTATCAAGCAGATTAGCAAAGAAGAATATTTTTGATGACTTTTCCCTCAGAGATTAACCATTCCATATTAGGGGGTTGAGGAGGAGCAAGAGCAGGAAGATCTTACACAATGGATTGACCTGGCTGACCAATTTTGAAAGAGCAAATATATATGAACTAGCAACTGAATACACACAAATGAACAACTCCAACCATAAGAAAGGCTATTGCCTTATGACTAGCCAGTTGATGAATCTATATATACTGGTCACAGAAGGACAAAGATTCATAATATTTTTTAAAAAATAGATTAGACACCATTGTTCTAGGTACTACACTATTAGCCTCTTCACTGGAGTACATAATCCTAACAGTAGGCAGAAGCAAAGATTGAACTGACCATTACGTAAGTATCCTTCTCAGTATCTAACTTCGTAGCAATTTCTGGTCCCCAACTGCCAAACTGACGAAGTGGAAGAACTTGAAAACCAGGCAAAGAAGCCTTGGCCCTGCCACCAATGAGTGACCAATCACTTACGAGAAAGGTGTTAAAAGAAAATGAAATAATATATGAGGACTAAATGTGCACGTGCAGAAAAGTTCAAGAGTGCAAGAAAAACTGAACATTGACAGTTGAACATGTAAATCAAGAGTATAAATTTGAGAGTGTAACAGCTGAGGATGACTTTCAACTTAGAAAGCATGAATATTTATGTTTTCGCTTCAGCAACCAGGTTACTGGTGATTGTGATATTGGGAGAATGCGATTTTTGATAGCAAAATTCTAAAAGCTGACAACAAATTTAAATTCACCAATTGCCCAAACCACAAAAGTTTGAAACCCCATTAGCTATCTCACAGTGCCTACTCAAAAAAATCAACTCCCAAAATCGGTTGCTTCACCATCCACTGGATAAGTTCACCTTCTTTTTCTGTGTCGTTTTTTCTTCCGACCATCAATAGTGCAACTTTATCAACACACCGGCCATTTATTCAACTCCACTCAAAAAGATGAGATGATAATTTTGTCCATGTCACCAAAAAGTTATTAGAAGATGAGAACATACACTTCCTCAGGCTCTCTAACATCAATGAGTTGAACTTCTTCAAGGAAACTGGGGTCTTGCATTTTGACATGAAGCTCATCAGGCTGTATGTCTTGAAGAACTGACCCTTCCCTATATGCAGAAACCACAACTGAATCAGAAATAATCCTGAGTCTCCCACTTTAACTAGTACAAAAGTCAATTGAGAGAGAAGTCCAAGAAGGTCAACCTCTCGGAAAGAACTTGCAATAAATGCCATCCAAATTTAGTCTTGCATTTTACAACTTTGTTTGTAGGTGCACTAAAAGCAGCCTCCTCAAATTCTGGCACCTGCAGCACCATGTTGAAGATATTTTGATCAAATGAGAAAAGAGAAAGAGATGCTTTTAACTAGGTCACCTCTTTGATATATTTTAAAATCACAATACAACATGTCTCCCTGTAAAGCAGCACAAGAATGCTCCAATTTTGGTATGATCGCTGCTCATATCCATCAAATCCAGTCCGAATGTCATATTCACATAAAGCCTTTTAGAAGTAGATCAAACAAATAGTTGACAACTTATTTGCTTCTTACAGGGATACGTTAAGTAGTTGCCCCGGAGTAATGGTGAAGCTATAATCGATGTGTTTTGAAAATTAGAGAAGTGATTTTTTCACGTTTAGTTTTCTTGTAATATGAGCAAACACTTAGCCGATATCTTTTTCTTGAAAGTACTAGTTCTCTCATTTTAGTAGGTTGAGACAGCCAGAACAGATACCCTGGAATGAATAGAAAATATTCCTAAAACCCATCAAGGATAAAGCTTCAGCATACCATCTGCCCCTTTCTCACCCACCCCAGCATTCCACCCTGTTCTTTTGATGGACAAATTGAGTGTTCAACAGCAAGGTCACTCAGATCCTCTCCTGGAACAATAAGAAACAACAGCAATGGCACATTAGGCTTGCAGCGTTTTATCTCTGTCCAATTGGTTTGCAAGATGATTGCGATTTGACCAATGAAAACTACAGAACAATGTTGCATAAACGCACGCATTTTTTGTCCTTCTGCAACTCATTTTAGAAAAGTTCAGGCTTGAAACTGGACCTGCTGAAACCCTTTGCTGAAGCTCAAGCAGGAGATTGAGGTCATTTTCCTTGATAAGCAAGTGCTGCACCAGTAATTCCCTCCCATTGCCAGAACTTGACTGGGAACTAAATGAAGCTGAAATACCTAAAGAAATACTTCTCATAATCAGTATATTCACCGAAAATATCTATTAGAGGACTTCCACCAATTACTAGACATTATTCTGAAATTAGATGCCCTAAAAACAGGCCCACAACAGACTACTTCACCAAGGCACAGCAAATTTGTTTCAAACATCAGGGGAAAGCATCAATCTTAAAAAGTTCGATACAATCGACAAATCTAAGCAAAAATATGTCGACAAATATTTGGAAGTACAAAAAATGCAGGAAGCGAACAAGAGTTCCACGCGACAAGATGACAACAACTACTACTAAGCCGTTTGCTTCCCTATTTCCCACTTGCTGGGATCACATCTTGAACTGTCAAATGTCATCTGGGGAGCGACCAATCAATGTCCTTACTACTTCAAGTCTTCAACCGACATCAGACCCCAAGGAAACAAAAAACCACCGAGAAAGGATAATTTTTTTCAATGGAAACGGAGGACGGACTCTCCTTATCCGATCAACTGTCACTCCAGAGCAACACTGACAGCATCCTACCATGTTTACAGCCTCCAACAGCCTCCAACAACCTCATCACCAATTCAAGCACACCCTAATTCCACCCACTCCTCAATGATCAATGGCTTCAGTTCACTAGAAGGACGAATGCAATGCAACGACTTCAAATGCGTTTGTAACTGCAAAGGAGTCGTCATTAAGAAACCAATCACGGGTACTATTTTTCACGCTCGACTGACTCCATCAAATCGTCAAGCTCGTTCTTTTCCTCAATATTCTTTCACGCCCCAAATTGCCCGACTCATTTCCATTTTCGTTCTTCCCATGCTAAGTTCACTCCGGATTACAGGA
Source organism: Corymbia calophylla (assembly GCA_014182845.1). Taxonomy (NCBI): domain Eukaryota; kingdom Viridiplantae; phylum Streptophyta; class Magnoliopsida; order Myrtales; family Myrtaceae; genus Corymbia; species Corymbia calophylla. The sequence continues at coordinate 3,156,398 of CM024702.1, forward strand.
AAAGAAAAAGAAACTGCGGGCATTTCACCGGAGCTTCCGCGCGCTCACCTGCGCCTCCGAGGCGGGGACGGGGCGACGAGGGTCGGACCGTCTTCAGCTTCCGGCAGCCGAGAGGGGGAAGTAGGTGATGAGGCGAAGGAGAAGGAGAAGAAGGCGGGGGAGGAGTGGAGATGCTGTGAGACTGTGAAGGAGGAGTGGAAGAGAAGCTGAGGGTGGGGAGCAGAGAGAGGCGGAGCGCGGTAAGAGCCGTGGAAGCCATTGGTGGGAAATGCGGAGCTCTTCTCAGCATCGCTTTCTTCCCTTCTTCCTTCGCACCACCGAATTTCAACGTTGAGACACAGGAAGGGAGGGTTAGCTCCTATAGCAGACATCGAGAAGCTGTTCGGGCTCGGCGGGCGGGCTCGGGCCGAACCGGGCCGGGGCTTATGGCTACGTGCCCTTGTCGAGGCCCGTCCGAAAGTGCTTTCGGGCCAGTATAGAAGTTGCTCCGTTTTTGTCAATTTCCTTCTTGTTTTTTCCGTTGTGCGTGTGTTGGTGTCCGACACCGAAGGATGGGCAAATGAAGAATCTTTCATCGGAGATGGCCGCCAATCATCCGACACGCGCATACTGAGGTTCTTATTCCAAACACAGGAGTCGGTGCTCGGCATAAGAGGAGAAGGATGCGCAAAGTATGGCGGTTGGGTTTGAAGTCGTACGGGAGGCCGAACTAGTTAGCATGTCTGTTTTCCTTACTGATGGCATTGGTGTCCAATGTTCTTGCAAGAAGGCCAACTTGAGAGAGAGAAAGAAGGAAAGAATTGTCCTCCAGGAAACAAAATTCATCAGTCTGCTGCGGCAGAACCAGAAGTTGCTGTCTCGTCCACAGCATCCTTCTTATTTTCTTACAATGTAAGCTGATAGATAAAACCCATTTCAGCGGATCCAAATAACATGGACTCAATACAATGTACAATTAGACTCTTAAGCCTCACCCGGCGAGGCGTGTGAGCGAGCCCGCACCTGTAGGACTCGCTGTAGCAAGACTTCGAGGTAAAGTCCAGATCAACAGCAGTTCAAATGCGTGGGAACGGCTCCTTTCCCCCCTACCTAGAACATGAAATCAGTTGCTTATGAAACATTTTGCACTTAGCAGGGCAATTGGCAATCTTCGTCTCTGTTATTCGCTGCAGTTGGTCAGCAAAATCAACCACTCTTGATTAGTGACCACGCTGCCAATGAAGATGACCAGCTGAATGTCGACAAGTTATAGATAAGCATAGTCAAGGACTAGCAGGCGTCGTTGATGGTGTCCATGTGTAAATGAGTAATCCCAACACAAGGATGATGGCTCCGGCGACAAAACCCGGCGGGAGCGAGGATGCGACCCCGAGGTATGGTAATGGCAATGTGAAGACATACACGGATATGGGCACTGCCATGTAGACCAAAAAGAAAGAGTAATTAATAACTGCAATGAACCAGTTAATCATGAAGAAAAGTAAACGGGCCTCTTTTTACTAATGACGGTACACATGCTTCCCTTTGCCGATTTCATTTCAATTAATGGACCTTATCATGGAGACCGTCGGGCGAATTAACAGTATCGAGAAGTCTGATGAAGCTGAAACCTGCCGTCCACTCCAAAGCTAACAAAAGGGGGGGGGGGGGGACCGATGTGGACTTTATGGTTATGTTTCAATATAAATCCTTCAACTAAAACCCCTCACAGTGTGATGCTGAGTAGTGCTAGTAAGCTGTAACATTCTTTTGGAAACACTGCAATTGCATCATCTTTAATGCTACTTTGTGAGGCTTTAACCAGGAGGTCTCTCCACATTGACCTTTAAGGAAGTAAAACAGCATACCTGAAAATGTCGAGGCCAGTGAAGAGACCAGCGCAGACGAGATCTTCAGGAGATGCAACAACGATATGTTGTACCCCATGTTTACCGCAACAAAGAGTAAAGGTAGCAATGGAGCTCCATCACATCCTGGGGACCAATCAAGTAAATGATTCACTTCGCTGTAACAGACCCTCCAAATGTAGCAGTGCAACAGTACAAACTTCCATAACAGGATTTTTTCTTTTCAGAGAACAATTTGTTTATATTTGCCATGGTAAATGTTGCAGAAAGTCTCAGTTAACAACAGCGGCATCTTCTAACAGAGGAACGGAAAACTGATAGAAGACCCCCATATCACAATGAGATCAATATACAGACAAGCATCCATATGTTCAAACCAATATAATTTTCTGTGTGATAAAATGCAAACAGATGTGGCTGCCTGCCCACGAGGACACAATTCATGAGCACACAAGCGTGCATGAATGCATTCACCTCTATGCACAGCCAGCTGGGGCCACACAGACAATGGACAAAGGGTTACATGCTCAAAAAAGAAAAAGAAATTTCACAGAACTTTGTCTTGGCCATGTTAGAAATTCACTGGTTTGATCCCAATCTGCTTGGCAGAGACACCATCTATGTTCATTTTTCGAGGTCTCACATCTTCTAAAGTAATAAAATTGAAGTTGCACTCACCACTTGATAATTGGCCAATGTTCAAAAAACAAGCCGTGCCATCTCTAAGATAATTTGGCAGCTGACTAAAAGGAACACCCCATAATTTTGACAAGAAAGGGAGGAGGAGGCATATGAACAAGGCCTGTGCTACACAAAGATAAGAACAATCAACTGAGATACCAAATGTCTAGTTATCCTCCAAAAAGTATAGCTTAGCTCAGTGTAGGTTATTTACCTGGAAAGCAGATCCATAAGAATTTACAACAAACAGATCCACAGACCCTCCCTGCACAAGATGCAATTCAGTAGTCTCAGCATCATTACATAATATATTTGAGGAAACAATCAATTATATGCTCTTAGCATCTGTTAAAGACTCAATGCAAGAGAATTTCTGAACCTTCCAGTTAACTTATCCCCAGATCAAAACACTAATTAGAAGGAGCCAAACTCAATCACCAAGTACTAATTACACTATTCTGAGTTTCAAATTCTCCTGAGTATCACTAGTTGTTATAACATGTAATCCTGAATGACACCATCTACAGATTTATTAACCCTTCAGCAGAAGAAGCACTGTCTAACTCTTAGTAGAGCTCAAAGCCTGTTTTTATAAGTCAGTTTAGGTACCGACTAGGAATGTTGATAGGAGTGTGAGAGTTTAACTTAGGTTTGCTACAAAAGTATGAGAACATGAAATGTTTGGCAGGAGGACTGACAGGAAGTAGGTATCTGCCTGGCCCCAAATAAACTTCAGAGACTACTGTGCTATGCCTACTTAAATTCGCAAGCTTCAAAAAGTACAATTGGGTAGTCTTTCATCAGACATACCTTTAAATCCTTAGCGGCATCCAAGAAAATTACTTCCTACAGAGTAAAGAAAGAATAGCTGTTACATAAAATAAGCACCATAAGAGTCGAAAAACTTAAATGGTAAGCTTAGGAACAAACAAGACTTCAGAGTGCAACCAACCTTTAATACAGTATCAGCAGCTTGAAACAGAAAAGAAACGATCATTAAAAGACTCCAAAATATACCGGCTTCCTTCAGTGAATGACCAGGACTAGATCCACTGTGGAATGAAAAGTAAATCACTTTATAATAACTAATGGGGACAATAAATACAACTAATCTGCCAGAAAGAGAATCAGTTCTCTTTTTAAGACTACTAGGGTTGAGACTGAATTGGTAACTTCTACAACAGGCATCTTATCGAGGAAAATCCTTTGCAATAGAAAGATCTCCTTAATAACACAGGAAAAGTCGAGAGATGATCTTTTTCTTATCTTGCAGGACTAAAGAACAATGAAAGCCCACTCTGCATGTTTCAAATCCTAACAATTATCATCAAAACTTGTCCTAGAAAGTCTTGTGGCCCTCCTACTGCTTATGTTTCTGATGCTGGTTATAGTAAGGGGGCATGCCGATTGTTCACCAGAGAACAACTAAATTAGAAGAAGAGTGAATCAACCTATACATAAGTTTTCATATCTTCCCAATTCATTTGAAGTAATGTCAGAGCATCTAATAGGCCAAGAGAAAAGGAATAAACATAATTCTCTCAAATGGAATTGAAGATACCTCATCAAAGTATAAAAAGGTGTTTACATAAAAGTTCAGTGACTTACCTTGCAACAGTAATGATCACACCAACAGCTACAAAGAAGCATCCAAATATTTGATTGGGTTTGTATCTCCTCCCAAGAAAAATAGTGGACAGGAGAATTTGCCACACCAGAAATGTCTGCAAATATTGTTAAAGCTCAGATCGGCATCATACTGATACATTAGACATTAATCATACAGCTTTCAAAGAAAAGTCATCAGCAAAAATCCAGCTCGCTTGAGTTATGTTTTCTTGGAGCCACTCTTTTAAATAGGTCAGTTTATTGGTAAATCAACTAGTACAATTACTTTCAACGAACACCCTGAAATATCAGTGTCCAAGCCTGTTGCTTTAAAAACAAAGTCACGCAAGCTTGTTGATTATAAGGAAAATAAGAATACTTAAGAGCACTCCTCAGATACCGATACAAATTCATAGCAATCCAGTGGACAATTCCAAATGCAAGTCCGAACATATATCTCAATGACTATTCATCCATTTCTAGTGAAACTGTATCGCAACATGAAAGAATACTTAAGAGCGATTTTCACCTGAGACAAAACCGGAATTGATGCTCCAGAAAGAATTGCTGGTTCAAGAGATAGAAGGACGAAAAATGAGCGTGTGAGAACATACTCTTGGTCATTATGCTCAAAGAAAGGATTTCTAATTATAACGGTTATCTACCTCCAGCTGCCATTCCGGTAGCAGCAGCCAGAGCCTCCAAGAGGCCAACTGCAATGAAAGGAGCTTTCGGCATTGAAAGCATCTCATCCGTAACAATGCCAGCATGGTATCGCAGATACAAGATAGAGAAGTATACAACTATATACCTGGACAATAAACAAATAAATGCAAGACGCAATGAGAACTCATTGCTCAAAGCAACTGTGTTGGAAGAGATCTGATAACATACTAAACAGACAGGATTATGGTTTTACATCGAATCCATTGATCGGTAAATTGATGTCAGCTAGGATTGGTTCTTCGAGTATAATCTATTTCTTTATATGGGGAAAACTCAAAATTCTTTACATCTTACAAGCTTGATGACAACAACTCCCACGTCTTTTGGCAGTACAAAGAATTCTTCCCGTCCAAGGGCTAACACATAAACAAGACCCCACCATGACACCTCCCGCCTCCTACTTTTACCCAAAGACATGTCTCTGTCGTCAATCCCAGTGCACAGTATAACCCCAGCTTCATATCCACATCCAAAATATATATATCCTGGGCAAGTGTAATGAACGCCTGGCTTCGCTCAGTTCCAATGCATTTGTCGGGTGGGACCCAAACATAAGAGCAAAATTCCACGACAGAAAACACTCCCCCCCCCCAAAAAAAAAATAAATTATTGAGCGTAATGAATTGCCCGACTGGCCCACCCAGCAAAGAAAAGCGAACGAATATCGTGTGACGATACGGTAAAGGAGAAAACTTTATAATAAATTCGGACAGCAATGATGCGGCCGCACCACGAAAATGATGATGAAAAGACTGTTCAACAGAGGAAAAGAAAAAGGAGAAAAGAGAATCTATGGTGCGTAGTGGTGCCCCCGTGCACGGCTGTTGCTCGGCCCCACTCCTCCGCCGCTCGGAAACCTCCATCGACCATCACAGATTCACAGCTAAAGCTAAAGCTCTCGATCAAGGTGAGTGGGACCCCGACCCTGCACTTCTGTGCATTCTCGCCGTCGTCCCTCTGGTCCAAAATGGCCCCCACCGGCCACCAGATGTCGAAAAATCCATTTTGGCCTCTTTCTCGACCTTGCTTTACCTTTTCCAATTTTTCTCTTTCCGTTCAATACAAAAACGAATAAAGTTCCGTTTCCTCGTATATTATTATATGGTCGACAATACCCAAAAAACTGTGCACGAAATAACGTTCGAAGTCTCGTGCACTTCAGACAAAGAAGATGTCAAAACACGTGTGCCGCGCAATGTTAAGAATAGAGTGAAAAAACAAGGTGTCAAAATCTATCCCGACACGGTCGTCGCCCTATCGTGTCGATCGGGTTCCCGCCCTTCCGTTTCCGGCACTCTAATGCCAGCCGTGCTCCTCTCTCACCACTGGCTACAAACTAGTAAAGAACGATTAATGCCCACCGTCATCCTAAGGAAAATGCCCCGCAAGTTCGGCTCGACGAAGGAAAAGACCAAGAACTCGCCCCTCTCTTGAAGCACTTAAAAAAATTGTATTTTCAAGACGATAATCACACGTCGTACGATAAAGACGGGACATTTAAAAAAAATTAGAGTCTTTCCTTAAACAGAAATTGACCGATTATCCCCACAATGCCTTGTAATTATCCATGGAGGGGAACGGACGCAATTGCCGATACGCCGTCCCCTTCATCTATATTTCAGTGGAAGGTGGAGCAATGTTTCTGCGCTCTCGCGTCAGCGATTTGCTCATCCTCGGGAGAGGTTCGCCCGTCCACGACACCTGCCGATAAAACGACAAAAGACCCGACCAGCGCCACCGTTTTAAAACAAAAAAAAGACATGGCAAAAGCGAGTTTCCTTTGTTCGTTCGTTCCGAGCCACCCATATCCAGATCCAATCGACGGTAGTCCGGGAGTACAAAAATATAAAATAAAATAAAAATTCAGACGCTGAACGGTCAATAATATGCTGGAAAAATTCAATTTTTCTTCGTGTTCGATTAAAACTCGTAAATGCTTCGAAAATCAGAGTCCCGTTTCGAAAAGGGTCGTGTTCTACGCATACTCGTTCGCCGTGCTTAAGAAAAGAATGCCTTAAAAAGCTTAGAAGTACTCTTTGAAAAGATCCGATTCGAGAATAGTTAAAATTACAATCTCTTATTTTAAGACTTTGAGATTGATTGAAAAATTCGAAAAGTAAAAAGCGAAAATACCCATAATGAACATGCACTCTCTACTCGACTCGACACTATTCTAATAATTTGCCAAAAAAAGAAGAAGAAGGAAGCGGTTTTAATGAGCGCAAATTTGAAAAGAGAGAAACTGTTAATAGGAAGAGAATTTCTGATTTTTGGACGCCGAGTGTTAGTGCTAGTGCCATAACGAAATCCCTAGAAGAAGGGCAAAAGATAATGTCGAAGACCGGAAATGGAGAATCGACAGCGGATAAACGCGACAGCTCGGCCATGCATGTGCTCGATTCCAGGAATCGGAGTGGCAATAGCAAACACGGCGAAGCATTTCAATGAAGGGACGGAGAGACTGAGAGAGGCGTTGGTTTTCAGATTTCACTACTTCCACGCTCGTTGAATTGATCGGAGCACGCGCGTGAATCACGGCAGAGAGCGATCCCAGCAGAGGGAGAGAGAGAGAGAGAGAGCGACTAACCCGACGGTCGCGAGCTGCGCGAGGAAGAAGGGGTAATGCTTGAGAGGCACCAGGGCCAGCTTGTACAGCACGCGGTTCCCCACCCCGAGACCACCGTCGCCGCCGCCGCCGCCGCCACCTCCGCCTTCCTCCTATCCACCTCCCACCTCCACCAGCTCCCCACCCCCACCGCCCGATCCACGCCGCCGCTCCCGCCCCCTCGCTCTCCCCCACCGCGTAGCGGCACGGCCCGGGCGCGCTCGGCCTCTCCTTCCCGATCCTCCCGTCGCCGTCGCCGTCGCCGCGCGATCCCTCCCGCTCCCGCCGCGCGGCCACCACCGCGAGCCACGAATCGGACCGGCTCGGCGATCGCAGGGCGACCCTGGGCCAGCGATCCGGGTCGCGGTGACGCAGCCAGAGGGTCTCCGCCGCGTGCAGCCTCGAGGTGGACGGCGCGGCGAGATTCCTCGAGCCGGCGGCGGCGGGTAGCCGCCTGTAACATGACGACGACATGGCTGGCGCTCGTGGAGCTTTGTCCCGCTCGAGAGATGTCGACTGTCGGGTAATGAAGAGAGAGAGAGGGGTGATCAGAACAGATCGATTCACTGTCCAATTTTTAAAAGCTCGATGCAAACGTCCCTTTCGTTGTATTTTTCGGGCAATTACGGGGAATTTTCTTCTAATAATTTCCGTTGCTGAGTGAGTGAGTGACTGCTGGTTGGGGAATAAAATAATTCGGGTTGGCCTTTCTCTTTTTACCCCCTGAATAAAAAGCAATTATAAAAAGTAAAAGAAAAAAAAATCATAATTGAGTGGCGATCGTAGGAGGTCAAACGCAGTGGGAGGAAAAACGTGTCGGAATGGGATTGGCTGTCGTTTTCCCGCGGTCAACATCGCGCGAGAGAGGAAGGAAACTGCATATGTTTTTTGTCACTCTATGCCCGTTCACAACCGGCGGACGTTTTCTTTAAGTAATGCGATTTCGTCCTCTGAATTTCACCTTTTTGGCAATTGATGAGTGATTTTTGCTAAATTTTGGTAATTCCCAAAAAGGAAAATGCCAGATTATAGATATATTGGGCTAAATTCCCCTATCGCATAATGATAAACGAAAAAATTTATTGCTTTTTTAATGGAATGATTAAGAGGAAAAACAATTAATGTTGGATTAAATGCATAGTACATATTCGACTCTCCACGCTATCATAGGTAAATAACAAAAAGGAAAATTCTAAATAAAAGTTTAAAATATTATTATTTTCTCAAATAATAATTTAAAGTTTATTTTATTTTATTTAAAACCCGAAATAGCGATGTAGTCTCGAAGAATGGCCTAACTCATTGATTGATAAGGGTATTTGTTTCCTTTTTTTAATTTTTCCTTTTTTCTTTTTCTACATTATATGAAAAAAAATTAGAAAAAATGAAAAGAGAAGGGAAAACAGCAAGGGCTTTGTAAACCCTCCCGCCATCGAGTCAATGTTGGTGGTGGATGGTTGGCTAAGGATCAATAAGGGTTGTTAAGCCTCAGCCGATGATTGGCAACCGTCACCAAATCGAGCCAGGGTCGCCAAGCCTTGCCCAAATTTGGTTGGGCAAGGGCATATAGGTCTTCATTTGCAATCGGCAACGATCACCGACCATCCCCACCATCACAAGCCTTCCTAACAATGGTGGGGCGACAGCAAGGGCTTAGCCCTTGCCTAATTTCATATTGTTTTCTTTTAATTAATTTGTTTTTAAAACAAATTAAATAATTTATAGTGGATAAAAAAATGCCCTTAATCAATCAAAATATTTAGCTAGCCAGCAACTCAAATCTTTTTTTGAAATTTTCATGGCTACTTCAAATCATTATTTAAATTTACAATACCCACTTCAAATTCCTATTTGAAACAATCTATTTCATACCCTTATTTATAATTGTTTCTAATAATAGTCATCTAATTAATTTTTGACTCCCATATCATTTAACTTCACAATTCATTTGGATAAACAGATGATTTCACGGTCTTTTATAATCGACATGTGGGTTGTATCTAATATTATCGAGAATTAATTATACGAAACTCAAAATATCCCTTCACTCATGATACTATTAATTTATTATGAATTTATCGCCATAAGTTTATGTGCTTGGCGATAAAGGCATCATTACAATAAAATATTTTCTATGCCATTCCGTGGAAATGATTAATTATAATCATTTGTCATATGGACAACTAGATTAATGAAACTTCCTAGTAATATTAACGAAACTTCCTAGTAATATTTAAACTTTCAGGAGTGAATATTTGTAGTAAAAACAAAAGCTAACTGATACGAAAAAAGAAAATGGCCTTCTTTTTTTATCACATGCGGGCCCCACAAAAGGTGGGCCATCCTCTTGACTTGACCGGATTCTCTCTTTTGTGGTCACGTACTGGCTCTCTCTCTCTCTCTTTATAGCACACACGTGCAAACGCACGCGCCCAGTTCACTCCCTCCCACCCACGCGCCACCCCCCTCTCTAGTCTTCTGTCCATCTCTCTCCCCCTCTAGGCACGCCCAGACGCGAGAGTACAGTACAAATCGTAGTCGCTCTGTCTACGTGGGACCCGCTTCCATTCGTAAAGATTTGAGCAGAAGCAAGTGGATAGATGCAGCGGATCTATCGATATAATTTTCCCCAAGGGGCTTTCAAAATACCATACCAAACGCACCCATAGTTCCATCAAGTATAGGGGCCGATTTCACCGGACCCGTCGATCCTCGCTGTGGGCCCCACGAAAGCAAAGGTCGTAATGCACTCGGTTCCGTGGATCATATCAAGGCAAGGATTCCCTGTAGTCAAGAGTTCGACGTTTTTTCGAGGGCACTCGATTTGTATCATGTCGTCGTTTCATTTCGAATCGTTATTGAAACTACTGTGATGTTAATGTGATTCGAAAGGAGCGGCTTCTTGACTTGTAAAGTTAACCTTGCTCTGATTACATTGCGCCACAAATAACAAAGAGACAAAAAAAAATTGAGACCCGTGAAGGTATTTTTCAATATTATAATTTATTACGAGTTATGGAAAGTTTGATTGCACAAATTAAACAAAATTGCAAATACATGGATGACCCCTATGGTCGTGTAATAAAGAGGCATAAAGAGTGCGCTCGTGCAAATAGGTTGTTAGTGATATAGATGGCCAAGTGGTTAGTTAGCTTCAGACTCGCTTGCTATGCACGCCCTTGCAGACTTCGGGCTCGGCTCAAGTAGGCCGGAGCTTTGAAAGACCCACTTGATTGGACCGTCAAATGGATAGGTTGGGTCGGATTGAAAATGGTCTAACCCATATTAACCCATTTTGACTCATTTTTATATTATGTAAATTTGATAACACATACCCGACTTGATTTATATTACTGAAATACATTAATATTTAACTTAATTTAGGAAATTTTTTACTCTCACCCATTTACTTCAATTTAAGCTCTTCCCATATTAGTTATTAAAATAAAAACTTCACATCAAATTTGAAAAGTAAATTAAAAATAAAAAACTAGTAAATAAAATAAAAATGTGAAAAACCTTTTAATTGAAATACTTTTGAAGAACTCTTGATAATAAAAAATGTGATCAGCTAATAATTGACATGAATAATATTTGTTTATAACAAATCTTCTCAAATACAAGAATGTGTAATTTCTTAATTGTGATTCATCAAGTTAAAAATTACACTATAATATTTAGAATTTCCATTTCGATATTGATTAAATTTTAATATAAATTGTATTGAGCTTTCTCTAAAAGTGCTTATCCGGTATGTCTATGGATATATATCTACCAAAGATATTTATAAAAAATCAAAATTTTAATTATTTTAAAAATTTTGATTATTATTATTTTTTTTTCTTTTCTCTCTTCTCCCTTTTTCTTTCTTCTTCTTCCCCCTTGTTCCTTTGCCAACGGCAGCTGGCCAAGATGTAGGTCGGCTAGCTCGAGATTCGACCAATCCAAGCAAGCCCAAGCTTGCCAGCTCAAGCTCCGTTGCAACTAGTGAACTCGAGCTTGGCCAAGGCCGACAAGCTCATGCCTCAATCAATCCAAGTGAGCTCGAGCTCCATCACGACTTGGCCGATCCAAGATAGCCCTAGCTCGCCAGCCTAAGCTCCATTGATGCCTACAAGCTCATGACTTGCCATATCCAAGCAAGCTTAAGCTCGGCCAAGGTTGGCAAACTCAAAGCTCACCAAATCTAGGCAAGCTTTGGCTCCGTTGTATATTATTTATTTGAATAAAAACTTCACATCAAATTTGAAAAGTAAATTAAACAATAAAAAATTAGCAAATAAAAAAACATGAAATACCTTTAAATTGAAATACTTTTGTAGAACTCTTGATAATAAAAAATTTGATCAACTAATGATTGACATGAAAATAATATTTGTCTATAACAAATCTTTTCAAATGCGAGAATGGGTAACTCTTAATTATGATTCATCGAGTTAAAAATTATACTATAACATTTAGAATTTCCATTTCGATATTAATGGAATTTCGATATAGAATGTATCAAGCTTTCTCTAAAAGTGCTTCTTCGGTATGTATATGGATATCTATCTACCAAAGATATTTTTTTAAGAAAAATCAAAATTTTAATTATTTTTAAATTTTTAAATTTTTAACTTTTTTTTTTTTTATTTTCTCTCTTCTCTCTTCTTCTTCTTCCTTCTTCTTCCTCCTTGTTCCTTTACCAACAATGGCTGCCAAGACGTAGACCGATGAAATCATGACTTGTGCCTCAATCAATTCAGGTGAGCCCAAGCTCCGTTTCGACTTGGCCAATCTAGAATAGCCCCAGCTCGCCAACTCAAGCTCCATCGATGCTAGCAAGCTCACGTCTCGCTAGATCCAAGTTAGCCCGAGCTTGGCCAATCCAAGCCCCGCTCTCCAGCTCCATCGTTCACTCAAATCTCACTAGATCAAGCTTTGGCTCCGATTCTAGGCCATCGAGGCTGGCAAGCTTGGATTCGCTTGGATCGGCGATGTAGACAAGCGGTGTGACAACAGAGTAGATGATGGATGCGATCAGTTGGGTTAAAAAATGGAAGAGAGAAAGAGGACGGGGATGGACAGAGAGAGAATAGAGGAGGAAGGCCTTGGACCCCTTCATGTGTTCGAAGTGGCTTTATGAATAACCCATTAAGACCCATTTCTTTTTTTTGCTTTATTTTTTAAGACTTATTTATGATCTATATTTAGTTTTCATTTGATTCATATATGACCCATTTAATTTGAGTTATAATATGAGTTCATGACTCATTTTAACAGCTCCACATCTAAGCACAAACTCATTAGCGCGGTCAAGTGTTTAGGCCGCTTAGGCATGCTCTGGAGGTCACATAACAACATATTTTCAATAATTATATTTAGAAAATGAAAAAATAGATTTAAAAAGGGGAAAAGAACTATATGTATGTAGATCCAACAAAAGATATATGGCGCCAAAAAAAAGAGACTCATAAAAGATATATTCCCAAGTACAATCTTTCACTATTAAGGATGAGGAGCAAAAGGGGACTCCGTCTCAATTCCATCCAAGCCTAAGATTCACGCCATGGAACAAATAGCCTAAAGCTCGCTTTCTAGTGTGAACAAAGAATAGGAATAATAGCTCAAAATGCCCTCTGGACTATGCCCCTAAGCTTTTGAAAAGTTAAAAATTACTCCCATAAATTCATCCCGATTGCACAATAGCCTCATGAAGTTTGCAAATTACCCTCTCCTGAACTTGAATTTAGTGCATCTACTTATTTATGTAGCTTGTTTTTGCATCTGCATAAAGATTAACTGGTTACTTGAATATCAACTAACTCATTCACTAGATAAAAAATTATTTCTAACGAATCTTTTCACGTGACAATTACTGATAACTAATCAAATGTGAGTTATGTGGTAAAATTATGCTTCTCGTACCTTGTCACAAGGCAATCACAAAGATATGAGTATTATGAAAATTTATAGTCTCAACGTATGAATATTAGAAATAAGCGGAAACCTATTAACATAGATTAAATCAATGCGCGAAAGTCGGCGCGCATCTTCCAACGTGCTTCGGACAGGCGGTCCGCGGATCCGATTCCGGAACGCGATTGGACCGGACCGGTATCGCGGCACGACAACGCTCTCTCCTTTGAGTTCCCTCGCTTAAGAATCCGCTCGTTTCCAGTTAGGGTTTTTCGCCTCTGCCGCCGGCTTTTCCCTCGCGTCCGCTGGTTTCGCCGCCGGAGCTCTCTCTCTCTCTCTCTCTCCGCCTCCTCGCGCGACCTCGTCGACTCGTCAGCGGAGACAAAAGGTAAGCCGGGCGATGACGGCGAGCTCCGTTCACGGACTCGTACGGTATTCTCTTTGTTGGTTTCTGTCGAAGTTCGCTGATGTTTCGAATCGAGTTCATTCGGCGGCGGATTGTTATTTGTGTTTGCCTGCGATAGTTGGAGATTTTTTTTCTTTTGTTGTCGCTACGAGTGATTTCGGTGCGCATTTGTGTTTGTTCTGCGAATTGATTTGGAAATTTCGCTGCGGCTGTCGACGTCGATCGGCTGCTGATCAGGGGGGATGGCTAGTAAGGAGGCGAAGAAACCCAATAAGCCCAATAAGCCCAATGCTGGCGCGGGGAAGAAGAAGGAGGTGAAGAAGGAGACGGGACTGGGTCTCTCCAATAAGAAGGATGAGAACTTCGGGGAATGGTATTCCGAGGTATGTATCTTGGCACTTGGCAGCGAGGCTGCTCATGTTAAGTGTCCTGTCTTGGAAAGAGGAGTATCTATTTTCGAGGGCTGTAGTTTGTCTTGGTCACATTCCCAGAAATTAAGCGAAAAAGATCGGTCCAATTTCGAGTCAATATAAGTCTTATGGGGTTTGGACAGCCAACGCCCGTTTCTGTTGTGCATGTGCTGGGAAAAGTATTTCATATGATTTGCATCATTGTCAAAGGGAACATGATTGATTAGGAAAAATAATTGAACTTTGCTGTTATCCATCTAAGGAAATAATAGGTACACTCAAGTAGTTTCTAGTTGGTTAATTCCAGTTGGCACTGAATCTTGTTGCATTAGAAGTTGCATCAAGAAATGAAATGTCTTCTCTGATTATATTTGGTTTCTTTTGGTTGACATAGGTTGTTGTCAGTGGCGAAATGATAGAGTACTATGATATCTCTGGCTGTTACATTCTAAGGCCATGGGCGATGGCCATTTGGGAGATTATGCAAGTGAGTTTGAATCCTTTTCTGAAGTAAATTCACCTTCTGTCTCCATGGTTTTTATGGCCTTACCTCCTCTTCTAACTTTTCTTGAAAATGGAGGAAACACTTATCATGTTCTGATTGACATAGAGTTCTTACTGCTGCAGCCTTTGTTTCTAGCTAGCTAGTTCAATGGTAAGATTGTGTCTGTTGGATGCTCTGCTTTAAGGTAGCTTGTCATTTACACTAGATGGATCTACACTAGTAGTTGTGCTACTTATTCTTGGGGTATCCCAGCTCTGCAAATGCCTTCTTTCACTATGACTAGACCGATGCAATTGTTTAGAACGATCCTGTAGCCAAACATCACTTGGGACAAAGATGTGTATCTAAATCATTTCTGGTGTTATTGTGAAAATCAGTTGGCTTGAGTGCGGATTATCTATTTTGATTCTATGATGTGACTAAACTCTGATTGTCCAGTTGTTTGATGATAAAATAGTTTGAACGGTCCAATTCAGATGCGATAAGTGTTATACTCTGTTCCTCTTTGCATGCACAACATATGTACCTTAGAGCTATACTTGCCTCCAAACTGACCTCTAATTAGTGGGTGACACATTGACCCCTCATCTGGCTTTGGTAATAATGTTAAGAAAATAAATACACATTTGATTGGTAGGTTAGAAGCAAAGTTGTATAAAATATTTTGTTAAAGTCAAATGGGATTGACATTGGAGCAATGTAAACTGCCACTTAGAGGCCAGTTGGGAGACAAGTATTGCTTCAAGCTATGTTCACAATCTGCCTTGCTAGAGTTCTGTTCGTTCACAATCATTATATTCTCTGGCTTCTGTTTGTTGAATATCTTTCTAGGGTTGACATCAATTTGTTACTTTTTCAAATTTCTCCATGGAAAACACATAATTGTTATGTCTGTAATGTTAATCTGCAGGAGTTCTTTGATGCTGAAATAAAGAAGATGAAAATTAAGAACTGTTATTTCCCTCTTTTTGTTTCTCCTGGGGTTCTACAACGCGAAAAGGACCATATAGAGGGTTTTGCTCCAGAGGTGAGACAGCATCTAATTGATAGCTTGGTTAATCTTGTTCCTTTTCCCTTTCTTTACAGCATGATGAAAGGTATCCTCATGTTTGAAAAGTTGCTAGTTATTAGTGTAGTCGAGATGGTTTTCAAGAGAAAAATTTCATGTTAGTGGACACTAGGTATTCGAACTGTTTGATGAATTGGTTTGTTCTCAATAAATTTGATGATCCTGCATGTTGTCTTTTCACTTTGGTAATGCTTCATTTTGTTTGTGGCTGGTCTACTAAGTTGTTGGAATGGGAAGTGTTATGGACAATGTTGAAAAATCTTCCTCGACACTGTTATTGGTGCTATTGCTCATTTGGTGAGCTGAGAATATGTTCTTTTGCATCTTAAAGGTGTCTGACCTATAAGTAGAAAGGTGGTTTATTTTCCTTCAGGCAATGTACGTTTCTGAATAATCTTATCTGGAATATGGATGATTTCATTAAATGCAAAGTTACAAGGCCTTTCTAACCAGCTTCCAACTAGCTAAGCATGGAATCACGAAGTGTGGAGCGATGCACACCACTAAGAGTGACATTCAATAGAACTAGACTAAGGCAATTGCCAACTTCTAACCAATCAAACAACTTGCCGAATAGGCAGGTCAACTTGTATATGGAGTTTAGTAATTTGATCATGTTGATTGGGAAGAAATTTCTAATATTGAAGACCCTGAGAGTGAGGTATGTGGCTCATGTGAGTTCAATTTCAGTAGCCAGGTTCGGGATACCAAATGCTTATCACAGGCATGATTCTTGGGGCATTTTATTATTATGGAATCTTTTTAAAATGACCCATGGATAGAAATTTACCAATAGGTGACATTGTTTCAAATGTCTTAGTCAAAATGTTTGTATGGACTATTGCTGCTTGGCTTGGTTACTATCAATGTAGTCATTAGTGCTATTGTTGGTTCTTGGGTCTTTCAGGTTGCTTGGGTGACAAAATCTGGGGAATCTGATTTGGAAGTGCCTATTGCAATCCGACCAACAAGTGAGACAGTGATGTATCCTTACTTTTCTAAGTGGATAAGGGGACACAGAGACTTGCCTTTGAGACTTAATCAGTGGTGCAATGTTGTTAGATGGGAGTTTAGCAATCCTACTCCCTTTATCAGGTATTCATATTCTTCGATCTTTCACTGTGCTCATTCTCATAGGTTAATTTTGAACCCTTCCCCTTCTCTCTCTCTCTCTCACACACACACCCACCCACCCACACCCACACCCCAGAGATGATCCTCCGACTTACATTGATAGGATCTAACGAGAGATAAATGTTGCGGCATTAATTCTTTCATATATTTTATCAAGGACAAATCTTGATCGTTCTTGGTTTTTAACTTATTATACAGCCAAGAGACATGACCAGCTTTTATAAATTGAGTCAGCGAGTTTTTTCAACACTTATAAGCTTAATCTTGCCTGACTATATTTATGCAGAATAGTTTCCAGAAGAATGCCATGTTTATGAATCACATGGTGTTTGGATCAGTATCTGTAGTTTACTCCTTTTCTCCCCTTATTTACTGCAGGAGTCGTGAGTTTCTTTGGCAGGAAGGACATACAGCTTTTGCTACAAAAGAAGAAGCAGATGCAGAGGTTACTTGTCCTGCTTGTTTTATATTTGAGTTTAGATCATGTAGCTGAAAGCGAATTTGTGAATGGATGTTGTATAATATTTTTCGCAGTGGTTGGTTTTCATCAGAGTTCTACTTTATTAATCCTTGTCCTTCTCCTATCTTGGGTGCAAGGCAGGATAACTTATAGGTCCTTCAACATTTCTTTATTTCTTGTATTTTTTTATATAGTAGATCCTTGACACTCAATGGTTTTCAATTTCAAATCAAGTACTATCCTTTTCTCTATGGCTGTGCAGTTTTTTATTCAACTCGGTAGACTTATTTTTTACCTTTTAGTTAATCTCACAGCAAATAGCGCTTTTTCATGCCTCTAATTCTATCAAGTGCTGTGTATCGTGTCACAGACAGAGAGTCCAATCTCTGAAATAGAGCTTAGTCTCTCCATAGGCATGTAGAAGGCATAAATGCAAATTTGATAAATAGAGTTAGAACACCTTTTCCATAAGAAAAATTGTTTGATGGTTATCATCTGGCTTGTCAGTATTTTCCTAGTCTTGTTGAATTGCAGGAAGCAGATGTTGAAGTATCTGACAATGGTTTTGTTTCAGGTTCTTGATATACTGGAACTCTATAGACGTATATATGAAGAGTATTTAGCTGTTCCAGTAATAAAGGGCAAGAAGAGTGAGTTGGAGAAGTTTGCTGGTGGTTTTTATACAACTACTGTAGAGGTAAATGCTTAAAACAGAAGTGCATAAACCATCTTTTGTGTATTCTAAAGCCATTCACAGTGATTGGTGAATGCATAATTGTTCCCAGACACGTAACTCTGTCATCACAGTTGCTTATGTATTATGTGCCAGGCATTTGTCCCTAACACTGGGCGTGGAATTCAAGGGGCGACATCACACTGTCTGGGTCAGAATTTTGCAAAAATGTTCGAAATATTCTTTGAGAATGAAAAGAGAGAGAAAGCCATGGTCTGGCAGAACTCGTGGGCCTATACCACTAGAACGGTATATTTCCCTGTGAACTTGTTTCTAGTTGATGACTCATTTTAGGATGTTCTCAAATAGGTCTGACATATGCCCTTTTGATGATTTGTTGAGTATCTACATGTTTGTGGCCTGAAGCATCACTGTGAATTTGTGTAGACAACTTTTCATTACCTATCATCATTCTAAATAAATAAAATTTAATCATTAGCATCATCCTTGTGAGACTGGCTGTAAAATATGCTGCCATTTTCCTAATTCTGTGCAGATTGGGGTAATGGTGATGGTTCATGGGGATGATAAGGGGTTGGTTCTTCCTCCCAAAGTGGCATCAATTCAAGTTATCGTTATACCTGTTCCATATAAAGATGCTGATACTCAAGGTATCTTTGATGCCTGCACAACCACTGTCGATACCTTATGTGAAGCAGGTATTCGTGCAGAGGCAGACCTCAGAGATAACTATTCGCCTGGTTGGAAGTACTCAAATTGGGAAATGAAAGGCGTTCCTCTAAGAATTGAGATTGGACCGAAGGACTTGGCAAATAATCAGGTAAGAAGCAACTTGCTTCTCGACTATCCATTTGTTTGTGGCATAATCTCCTGCTGATTACATGTTTTCTTCACAAACCCTTTATTTTTGTTGGAGATAACAGTGACACCTTGGCATTAATAAACAGGTCCGAGCTGTTCGGTGTGATAATTCTGCTAAAAAAGATATACCAAGGGCTGACTTAGTTGAGCAGGTGAAAGAATTGTTGGCCAACATTCATCAGAGCCTGTTTGATGCTGCAAAACAAAAACGAGATGCTTGCATTCAAGTTGCAAAAACATGGGATGAATTTGTGGAAGCACTTGGCCAAAAGAAGATGGTTTTGGCTCCTTGGTGTGATGAGGAAGTATGTTTCCAGTACATTGCTTTCCATCTGTGATTATCTTGTGTCAAGAGTTCTTTCTTCAGTTGGTTGGCATTTACTTTATATGTTATTTGATTCCTTCTGTCACCATGTTAAATTCTTAGCTCCAAAGCCTGTGTGGCAGTTGTTTTTGAGAGGAGAAAAAGGGCTTATCTTTCATTTGCATTCATATTTATATGGCTTTGTCGGGAGAGAAACTCAATAGCTTTAGAGAACCTTTAATGGAAGTTTCAGATATAGCTCTTGCTGTATTGGGTTCGATTGGTAGTGTGCTTTTGTTGCATTGCAGCAAAACTGTGAATTTGTTCTTTAATGTTATAAATTGCTTGCAGGTATACATTTCCTTTTAGTATGGCACTATCTTTCTCTTTTTTACCTGAAAGCTTTTGCATTCCTTACTTTAGGAGGTGGAGAAAGAAGTAAAAGCACGGACGAAGGGTGAGATGGGAGCATGTAAGACACTTTGTTCCCCATTTGAACAGCCAGAGCTTCCTGAAGGTACCGCGATTCATTTTCCTAACTATGACATATTGATCTTTGCCTCTTGAGTTCATGATGTCTATCCATGGGAGAGGCCAATCTCTCTGCAAGGGTGGAAGCTAGACAAATGTCTTGTTTTTAGATTGTCTTTGACCATTTCTCGAGCTTGACAAACCTGAAGTGGCATTGACGTGCTCGGATAAAATTCTCTTTCTTTGTCAGTGTCATGAGGACTGGTCGGTGTTCTTATGTTATTCAGGAAGTCTAGCTGTGGGTCACGCTCATGTCACTTCTTCATTGTGGTTCATGCAGGTACTAAATGCTTTGCTTCTGAAAAGCCTGCGAAAAGGTGGAGCTACTGGGGCAGGAGTTACTAGTTCTACTTACGGTCCTTTCTGGACACGAAGATCGGATCGGCCCCAACTTATAGCAAGCTCAGTCCTGTGTTTTGCTAGGCTGCAAATTCAGACTGTTAAATCCTATAGCAATGCCGATTTATTCATCGGCAATGCCTCAAGCCACCTCAGTTTTCTGACTCATGGTTTGTCTTTTTCTTTTCTTCCATACACAGGTGATGTTTGGAAAATGCTTTGAAACATTGAGCAATACCACCAATTTTTTCCTTTGATATTTAGTAACACTCTTCTGCGCTGAGTTAGAATTCAAAAGATTTGTGTGCTGCTGGGATTTTTTTTTTCTCCAATCTTTTAGTTAAGAAGTGGTTTTCTTATGTTGTTCGAGCTCACGGCCGGACCATGGTTCACTGATCAAGTGCCATCAAGGCCGGTGGTTCTTGTGAAATCTACATGGGATCGGCAGTGATTTATCCGATTCATGTGGACTCCGGACTAGGCAAGTATGAAACCGTGTTCGGAGGTCGTTGTGCACGGTGGGCTCTACTGCCATACGATGAGCGACCGATCTATGTTGTAAGCTAGGAAAGAACTTTGATTTTGATCTCATATTGCACGCGTATGTTTCCACCTTGTGTCCCTTAACGCCACATGACATGAACGGAGGTATAGACGATTTGGTTAGTGGGTAAAATGTGGTGTTTTTTCTAATAATGGTGTAGTATACTGGAACACTTATATTACATTTATTCTAAATTAATTTTCATATCACAATTTTTTTTAAAACTGGTGCACCCTTGTCATTTTTATTTTAAATTATTTTTTATGTTACAAAAAATCTTAAATTGGTATGCTGATTACATATTTACTTTAAATTGGTTCACCAGTGCTATATATATCCCAATTTTTTTTTTGAATTTACTGTAATTTGGAAAGATGCAAAATTAATATATCAGTTTGCAATAAATGTGGCATGGGTATACTAGTTTGGATTTCTTGTGACAAAAAATTAATTTGAGGTAAATACAGTGTGGATGCATCAATTTAGTTTTATATTAATTGAAAAAGCAATGTGCTTAGCTCGTTCAAGCACTTGTAAAGTCTTTTTCACTATTCCCTTCAAACATATACTCCAACACGAGCTATTGAAATTTTTGTACGGTATGAAGTTGTGAAATTTCAATACATGTCGCGTATCATTATCGTCCGTTTATAGTGATTTGCTCTTGCTTCATGTGGCAAATGCCATCGTTGGCTTTATAACCCTTTAGAATTTGCGTGTGATGATCGACAGCAATGGTACTTGTTTTGAGCTAAGAGAGAGAGAAATTCTCCCAATGCTTAATAAATAAATTAGATTTTTTGGGGTTAATATCATGGAAAATATTAAATCGGTACACCTATGATAAATTTATTTTAAATTAATTTTTTGACCACGATATACTTGTGATAAATTCATCCTCCATTTAATTCTATCAAATTTTACTGTTAAATTGCTAAGTTAAATCACACATGTCACTTGACAAGTGTATTGATTTGGGATTTAGCTCTCCGTTCATCACACGTATATCATTTTTTAATTTTTCTTGATATTAATCTAATTTTATAGAAATTAAATAAAATAAAATAATTATAAATGTATCAATTTGGAGTTTTTGATATTTAAAAATTAGTTTGAGATTTTTTGCAGTCACATGTATATCAATTTTTAATTTTTGTAATATTAATCCAATTTAACGAACAGTAAAATTATTACAAACATATCAATTTTGGGTTTTTGATGTTAAATTTATCAAATATATACCGGTCGGTGGTTTTTCATGTTATCAATCCTACTTTTAATATACATGGTATAGCTCATTAAACAAACACAAAACATATGAAATATTTAATTATGGCAGTTAAATTTTAAATAAAAATAGAAAAAAATTAAAAAAGAAAGAAAATAAATAATGAACTGCAATTTTAAATTATAATTAAATATATGACAGTAATTTCGCCTTTTTAGTGAAAAAAGCCAAAAAGGGATTGGGTTTAGTGAAAATAGCGAGGCCCGAAACGAAATACAAAACTTGCTTCCCTCGCCGTCGCCCAAAGGTCCCTCGCTCAACAGAGCTGAGCTACATGGAAGGAGAAGCGCCTGGAGAAGTCTTGCAGGAGGAGCCGCCGGCGCCGGCGTCGGCGTTATCGTCGTCGGTCACCTACAAATTGGTCCCGTGGTTGAGCTGGGACGAGTGGGACTCCGTCCGAGCCTCTCTCTTCTCTCCTTCCCCGGACTCCGTCGACGCCGCTCTCCGAAGGGTAAGCAACTCGAGCACCGTTCTCTTCAACCCCTATCTTCATCGTTGCTTTTCCCGTTCTCGGTATCTGCAAAAGCTAGTCCAAAGTAGCTTCTCGTGTCCGCGAGCGGCCGCCTAAACTAACGGGGGAGGATTGGTTGGACGATGCTTTCGGTGGATTGCTTGTTGCTAGAGACGAGGGGGAATATACAGTTCGTAGGAGTAGTTTGATGGTTTGTTTGATTGCCGGACGACAATTGACTGCAGACATTGTGCTTTTCTTCTTTTTAGCTTTTTTTATCCGTGCCCTTAGAAGAGCTTCGGTTTGCAGATAACAGCGTGGAGAAGCAGAGGATGTCTTCCCGTGGCAGTGGAGGTCACAGCTTCGATCATCGAAATTCAGCAGAAAGATCCTTTCTTCAGGTACTAAATTTGCATTCCGCCTTGCCATTTTTTTTTTTTTTTTTTTGGGGGTTGTGTTTAGTTTCCTATTAGAGTTATTTTGATTTTGCATGACATATTGCTTTTTGAGATTTGGTTCATTTTCCGTGGTATTATTGGCAGAGTCATGCCACTGCAATTCATCGACGCGTTTTTATATATTGCAGAAGAGACCTGCCTCCCAATGCTTTATCAGATTCTGATGAAATCCTGACTATGCTCTACTGCATGGCAATCATGAGGTGAGAGTGAGGCCTATTTGATTAGCTTGCGATTCTCAGTTTGGTCCTTTGCATTGTTGTTTTGGCTTCTTGCTTAGCTTAATGCATTGAATTCCACTTTGAATATTAACCTCCAGTTGCCTTTTCAAACTCCTATAGGACTTGCGGATGTGTGCTACCACTGTCCTAATCTATTACATTTCTTTGCAATTGCTACAAACTGTAACTTTTTTTTTTTTTTAAACAACCAATCTGCAATGCTCTAAATAAGAAATCTTGTTTTCTTACATCTCAAGGCTGGTGAACGGTGTTATAGAAAAGACACGGAAGAAAACAGAGGTGTCAATTGCAGGGGCTGCTAGTGCAATTGGTATTCCGCGCATGCTGATTGATATTCGTCATGGTAAGTGATCAATTGCTGATGTTCTAGAGATTGCCTATCTTTCCGGTCTCAAACCATAGGGAGAACCTAGCTTGTAGTTTTGGCTGCCACTTTACTAATGGCAATCTAATTTTTGAGATCTTCTGGTCTAGGATTTTAACATACATTGTTTGGTTCTTTTATGTGCTGTTGTTGCAGAGGGTTCTCATCGGGAACTACCTGCGCTTCCCTTAGTTCGTGATGCCTCACTTCAGGTCTGCATTCTTGACCTTTTCTACTATCTGTCATAGCAATAAATGACAAACTTCCATCTTTTCTGGATTTTGCTTTTTTTGCTGCTTCAATAAAACATTAAGTGGACTCTCAGCATTCTTTTTCTTTGATTGAATGTAAATTCTTTTACTTGAGATCATGACTTCTATAGGCAAAGCGCTGTCAAGATGTAGTATAAGTGTCTCTCTTGCCATGGTTGTTCCAACCCAACTTTCTTTCTTTTTTTTCTATTATATAAAGATGAAAATTAAAGTAACACTTCATATTCATAGAATTATGCTTGATAACCCATCAAGAGTTGGTGATAAATTTTTATTATTTGGGAATATGTTAAGCTTGTAAATTAGTGAGGAGAGCCTTGTTTTTTTTTTTTTTTCATGATAATCGCCTAAAAGTTTTATCTCTGGCGTTTTGAGCATAAAGTCATGCATTTTCTTGATTTCCTTTTCATGAATAAAAAAACTTGGGAAATGAAGAAGTTTGGTCTCACGAACAATGGTATTGATTATAAATGGGCAAAGGTTTGGCTTTCTTGCAAATTTATCAAACAAAAAAATAGTATTAGCAGATTTGGCATTTCTTTTATTTCTACAGAAGATCTCATTACTTTATAACCTAGCTCTCCTTGCTTTGTGATCATTTTGTTTTCTTCCTGAGCTCATGTGATTTTACCTTTAGCTATAACATTGATGGTCTGGACTACTAAGTTATTTCTTTTCACACAGGCCCTTAGTTGGCTAAAGTCTTACTACTGGGAACCTCAGAAGAAAGCAATGCCGTGTAAAAGACATGGGGGTCTTCGAACCAGAAAAGAAGTCAAATCTAAACTTCGTGAATTGGCTATTTACTTGAGAAATAAGCACAGTCCGCCATCAACATCACTGGTTAAGGAAAAAGGTGCGTTCGATTTGACATCCCTTTTTCCACTTCTTTTGGGCGCTATGTAGCAGAATGTCATGGCAATAGCTCTTTCTTGCCCCCTCCCCACCCTAAATTCAAAGGTTCAAACCCTTGGACCTCTCTCTTTCCAGACAAGAAAGATGTCTTTGATCCAAGACCCTCTTGGCATTTCAATGGGTTTGTGATATTTATTTTAAAAAAAAAGCATTGTAATGTTGATTGAATTGCCCAAGGAGGGAGCATAGGATCGTAAACTTTAATGGTAGCATGTAAAAAATGACACCAATAGGGCATTGGCTTAGTATCCCATGTGTTCAAGAGACCTTTTTTTAATCAGTTTCATTGGTGACCTTGGCTTAAACATTTTCATATATCCTCACTAGACATGGCGATTTGATTTTAATGGTTATTTTTCATTTGCTTGATATTTTTTTTTGCTTTCACTTTTTCCAAGGCATAAAACATTGTGGGCGGAGTAAGGTTTTGTTGCTCATGGCTGGAAGGCTTCATGCATCTAAATCTGGAGGTAAGAATTTTTTTCAGGTTTACTTTTCCCCAATCCCATGGATGTTTGATCTTTCCTAATTTTATAAATACTTTTAGATATGTTGAGAATATATAGATTCCTGATTCTTTGTCTACTGGGGAAAAATCCACTGAGAATCTGTAAGTGAAAAAATCCAATGCTACTCTATCTGTTGGTCAATGTTTAACTCGCTGTGTTTTTTGAGTTCTTGGACCTATCATTATTACCTTCTTCGCTTCAAGGAATACTCTGCAAACCCCAGGTCAAGAATTGGGTCCTAATAAACATTGAAGAGTGCTCTGAGACTTGTTAATCATTAATTCTTCTGGGCTGCTCAAGGAGGTCAAGTAGTTATCTCTTTAGCTAATGTTGGCACTACAGCTCCTATAAGCACTTATTGCTGTTACTCTGGTATCTAGACATACAGCTTGCAAAGTTTTAGTGTAGTGGTTAGCAGCAAGTCACAACGAATTTACTATCGTGTAAAATTGTTGATAACTGACTTTATAGTTTTCAAAGCTTGCAGACTTACTCCTTTGTAAGTCAAGTGTGAAAATTTTCCACAACATTTCAGTAAATAGTCATTTTGAGGTGGCTTGGTGTTTCAGCAGTCGTGTGCACAGTGAGAGCTCCATGTTTATCATGATTGTACTTAGCTATATTATTTTCATTCTTCGTGTTGTAAGGCACGTATGATTGGATCAGAAATCTTAATGTCTTGTCCGAAAGCAGCAGCAGCATAGAAATCTGCATGTTTATCCTCAGATGATGCACTTTATTTTCCAGGTTCCAGAAAGACAATGAGCAAGATCTCGAAAAGTTTGGTGCAGTTATATGCATCCTTCTCTACAGAAGTAATCTCTGTGTTGTTGGAGTTTCTTCTTAAGGTTGTCAACTCTTCTGACATGTTGGAGCTTCCACAAGAAATCCATTATCCACATGGTAATCGGACTTTGCTGGATGACTGGATGCATTTGATGACAAAATTAACAAGTAAGGAACCTAAAATGCTTCTGGACCTTCTCAAGGCAGTCCTTGACACAATTGAAACAGAAGAAGCAAGCAACAGTGAAACTGGTAAGTGTTGACCGGCAAACATACCTAGCTGTCTGTGTGAAAAAGTATTTTATTTTGCATTTTCTGTGATATTTTCCTTAAAGATATATATGGTTTAGGATTAGGAGTCAAAGTACTGTTCTTACCCTTCTCCCATTTTTCATGCCAACCAATAACTAAAAGATCGTGATATGATATCTACCTTTGGCTTCCCCTACTTACCTTTTAGAATGCAGGGGTGGGGACTTCGGTCTTGCTTCTTGATAGTTCTTCTAGGTCCTTCCCTGGTTGGCACAATTTAAGTCGGGTTTGTTTATTTTGCTTACCAAGAATCTTATGTTTGCCTATGAGTCTACAACTTTCATCTTTAACCTGCTGATACAGCTGTAGTTTTCCTCCCAATTTTGGTTGCACATCTTTTCATGATCTCTAGATTACTTATTTCTTTTTCCGGGTGAAACCTCAACTGCTTATTCACGAGCATTTCATCTTTTCCGGTTGCTGATCTTTCTTTGCTCGAGTTGGACATCAAAATAAACTAATTGGTATAACTGCAAAATATTGGATTCAGGATTACTTGTTTGCAAACTCTCACAGCAGGCTGCATCTGCATAATTCTTCTGCTTTAGGAAATATTATCTCTTTACATACTGTTCAAAATTTCAACTGATGGTCTTCTCTACATCAGAATGAGATCTGCCAACTTCTTTTGTTTGTTTCTCCTCTAATTTTTCCCTCTTTCAGGAATGCAACATTTGATGCCGTCCCGACATAGAGTAAAGACCTATGAAATTGCCCCCATCTCCTCTTTGTTTGCATGGCTTGTTGCCATATTGAAGGAACTGAAGTCTTTCCGACAAATAGATTCTTCTTCTGAAACTGAAGTTTCTGTAGCACAGAGAAGTACATCCAGGGAAATGCTGATGAGTATCCTACGTAAAAGTCTTCGGGTTGGAGCTCTGGGGAACAAACAGCTCATGGACTCTGCCATTCAGATTTCCGAGGTCATCGGGAACAATTCTTTGGTGAACAAACTTAACAAATTCAGTTTGGTTTCAGTCACAACTTTGGATGTCATTAATGGAAGCCCTCGTAAGATGAGTTCTGCAACATTTGCTGAACAAGAAGACTGCCTCCAACAAGCCGCTCAGAAGCTCGAATTGGTGAGACTTAGTCGAGTGAAGAACAAAGCTTCGATCCTGACAAACACTGATGGACACAATAAATGCAGATGGACCGTTGCCAAGTCATGGAACCCATGTCCGATAGGCACGTTGCCACTCGACTTTGGGTTCTCTGGTCGGCTTCCTGTCCTTGATTGTAAAACGGGTGAAGCACTGAAAGCCTTAGAAAGAAACTCAACGAGGGAACTGAATCAGTGTGCTGGGAAGAGGGAAGCGAGCTGCGATGCTGATTCACTGCGAGACTCGGGGAATAAGAAAATGAGGGAGTCAGTGGCGGATTGTGAATTGGAAGATGTAGGTGCGTCTGGAGGTGCCGGTGGCTGTTTGATGATGGGTGGAGTGTGGAAGAAGGTTGGATTAGAAGAGCTAGAGGCCATCAAGACATCTATTAGGATTTTGGTTTGATCTGTATTCCTTTGTTGATGATGTAACCTTATTTCAACAGAAGCTCGAAAACAGAAAATGCTTTTTACAGTTTATATGTTTCTTGAGTCCTGGGTTTTTTCGGCCAAAACATGAGGTCAAAATGAAGTGCAAGATCAATTTTTCAGTCTACACCTTAAGAGAACAACTGAGAGAAATCGGAGGGGCATCCATGTCTCTGCATTTTCTTTGATAGCTCCTGAATACACTCTGACCGTCCGTCGAATCTTATAGTGGAAATTCAGGAAAGATTATATGAGAAATCCTAAATTTTGTGAAATACAATCGAGTTTTAATTTTTTCCATTAGTTCGATGAAATCTTAAACCTTTTTCAAAACGTGTTATCATATCCTTTTGATAAACAGGACCTAAAATTGTTTATGATTTACTGAAAGAATACTTATATTTTTCAGTTGCATTTTTCCACATAATTTTAGCTTAAATTGCATTTTTTTTATTACAAAAGTTGACTTAATTAAATCAATCGAAAGGTCCACTATATATATATTAATAAAAGGTTTTGAGATTGGATATGAAACATTTGACATGTTTAGACTCAATTCCAAACCATGCACAAAGCTCTGAGTACATTAAATAAAAAATAAAATACTTTTTCCAAAACCCATAAAGGAGAAACCGCTGTTTTGGACGGTTAAATTTATAAGTTATATAAATAAGAAAATTTATAAGCTGCTACTAAATTTTCATTACAAATTATTAAAACAATAACTCCATAAATGTATTAGTAAGTTATTGACAAGCTACATGAAAATAAAGTCATCGGCTATTTTTTTTAACCAGTGGTTTCTTAACGTTTTTCCGAACTCATTGAAATTTACCATTATTAAAAAAACCGTATTTTTTCATCACGGGCCATCAGAATTTTGCTCAAAAATGATTTCTAATCTTGAGTTAAGTTTTCGGATCTTAAAAAAAAAAAAAAAAAAAAAAACTTATCGGATGGTCCAAATCCTTAAATAATTCGTCACCATCGGTTTGCCTTTTGGGAAAGACGTGCCTTTCCCTTTCAGGGTGCTCTCATCGTCGCACTTCAGTACTTTCGATGCCATAAGGATGCTCAAAGTAGGAAGGAATATTCTTATCAAGGGCACTCCTGCAAATCCCCGAAGATCGAATTCTAAGATCGGATTCTTAGACATGGGTGATCATAGATCACGGGAAAATGTATTTGGATTATACGTTGAAAATGAATTCTAGGTAGGAGTTATGACAAAATGCATTTAGTACAATTTCTCGTCTCAATTCGATATACATCTTCATTAAATTTCAATATCTTTCTTTATATCCCCAGTAGATATCTCGGTGTTTCATGGATTAATTCAAAAATGCATGACAACTTTTCCAATTAGGGTACACCTAAAGCCGACTCTAGCCTATTTGCATCTATACCCAAGTAAATCGCCATTCTCGACTTATGGCTGTATTGCTATACCGTGACATGTATCTTTGCTCATAATCGCCCTTCCATTGGAGCAACCATGATGGTCATTGCATTTGGTACACTCATTAATCATGGGATTTTATTCCCTAGTTTAAGATTCGATCCATGAGTACATTCAATATTTATAATATTTCCTCAAAAGTTCAAATCATTGAGTTATGATTGATTAATCGAGTTATATTAACTGTTCGCAAACACTTCATTTATCCAAAATTTGATGATTCCTTCTATTGAAATCGTAATTTTCCCACTCTGGAGGGGGCACAGCATCATCCAATTTCAACAACCTTAGGATGACCCAAAGTTTGTCCGGAAGAAATTATGCCAGTCGGCAACCTTTCTCCATCCTTTCAACCCATCAGATTTGTCACGTCCGGGGACTTTTCTAAGCATACAGAAAGTATAGGGCATTCCCTAATCTAGACAATTTATAGTGAATTTTCTCATATCCAATTGGCCCGCCATTCCATTTTCGTCGTAGCTCAGTCCCATAAATCAAGCACATCACGAAAACCCTCTCCTACCTAAATTCTAATCATACCCTAAATGGCAAGTCCCGCTTATGTCTAATGCGCATAGTCTCGACCCATCTCTCAATTGAAATGAAGGCAAGTTCGCATAATTTGAACATGTGCACTAATTTTTCAAATTCCTAAACCATTTTAGCTTTACTATAGCAATTGATCTCATGTGATGTAAAAAAAAAAATCGAAATGAGGTTTTGAAGTATCTTCTTTTTCTCAAATAAAAATTTGAATTGAGCATTATTTCAAATAATGATTTAAAGTGTCATTGTTTTTTCAAATAAGTATTTGAAGTGGGCCTTGCTCTAAATAAGAGCTCAACTTCACCATCGATTGAAGGCATTTCCGTCATTTACTTTTTAAATTTTCTTACATTTTTTTCCTTTCTTTTTCTATTTTTCCCTTAAAAAAAACAAATCGAAAAAGGAAAAAAAGCTAAAATTAAATTAAATTCTAATTTAATACAGGCGGGAGGGCTAGCCTTAACATTTAAATTAAATTGGCAAGAAAATGGTAAGCATCTAAAAAAATTATCACATCCCATTTCCTCAGCTCCCCAAAAATGGAAAAAATAAAATATCCGGAAATAACAAGACAAAAAGAGCACACCAAAACAACCCCCCTCCTCATTTCCTCAGCTCGTGGACTCCTCTTCCCCCTCTCTCTCTCTCCTCAACTTCGAAGTCTGCAGAAAAATCCCATCTTTCGTTTCATAATGTCCGATGGGAAGAGAAGGCGTTCGCCTTCTCCGGCCGCCGCCGCCGCCTCCGCCTCCCTCCTCCTCCTCCTCGCCGCCGCCGCCGCCCATACAGCGGGGGCGGCGGCCCAGAGCCCCATCAAGACGGTGGTCGTCCTGGTGATGGAGAACCGGTCCTTCGACCACATGCTGGGGTGGATGAAGCGCCTGAACCCGGCCATCAACGGCGTCGACGGCTCGGAGTCCAACCGGCTCTCCACCACCGACCCCAACTCCACCCTGTTCCACTTCGACGACGGCTCCCACTACGTGGACCCGGACCCGGGCCACTCGTTCCAGGCGATCCGGGAGCAGATATTCGGGTCGAACGACACGTCGGCAGACCCGCCCCCGATGAACGGGTTCGCCCAGCAGGCCTACTCGATGGACCCGTCCCAGAACATGTCGAGGAGCGTCATGAACGGGTTCCACCCGGACAGTGTCGCCGTCTACAAGACCCTCGTCTCCGAGTTCGCCGTCTTCGACAGGTTCTTGCTTCCTCAAATCCCTCTCTCTCTCTCCGTCCGACCGATATCAAAAGATAATGCAGATCGTAACATAATCCGTTCCTTTCGACTTAAAATAAAAAAGTAAAAAAAAAAACATATTTTTCTCCTTCATTTCCTGGTCAAGATTGAAAATTTTTACTGAAATTTCGAGAATAGCTTCGTTTTAAATTATATGTCGATATTCGGCAGACAAAGTTTAAGATGGTTAGTTCAACAGATGGAATGCAAATGTCGTCACGCGTCTCGAGATAGTGACAGCCGTGCCTTCTCTTCCTGTCGGCGCGAGCCAACCCCACCTAGGAAAAATCTTTAGTTCGGTTCACATGCACCCGCATCAAGACGCGGGCCTCACGTGGGATCCATTAGATACGATAACACAAATGTTAGGTGATCTTTCGGATCCAAAGTCGCCCTTTTTCTTCAATTTTTTTTTTGTCATAATTGTTCGTAGATTAAAGTAGTAATTATACCTTGACAAAAACTTAAAGTGGGAGGAGAGAGAGAGAGAGAGAGAGAGAGAGAGAGAATATTCTCGGTTTGATGCGGGCTCATAGTGTTGGAAGTTGCAGTTACTATAAGATTAAAGCTTATAATGTGAGATGGTCACTGATAATCTCTGACAAGAATTCAAGTTCAAGGCAATCAATCTTCATACGTTTGATTAATGCTAATTGCCAGACATTGACAGAGAAAAGGAAAGAACTTTTTAATTGCCACTGTCAGATTCATGTGGGCGTGTTCTTACTCGAGTTTAATTGTTATTTCAAAGAATGTATAAACTTTTACCAATCATTTGTTTTTCATAAATTAACCATTTGGATGATTAATTCGTGCACATGCTTCCAGGTGGTTCGCGTCCGTGCCGACGTCGACCCAGCCGAACCGCCTCTACGTGCACTCCGGCACGTCGGCCGGCGCCACCAGCAACATCCCCGCCCTCCTCGCCTTGGGCTACCCGCAGCGCACCATCTTCGAGAACCTTGACGACGCCGGGTTCTCCTTCAGGATTTACTTCCAGAACATCCCCGCCGTGCTCTTCTACCGCAACCTTCGAAAGGTCAAGTACCTCTCCAAGTTCCGCCCGTACGGCGTTTCTTTCGCGGCTGACGCGAGAAAGGGGAACCTCCCGAACTACGCCGTCATAGAGCAGCGCTACATGGACACCAAGAAGGAGCCCGCCACGGACGACCACCCGTCGCACGACGTGTATCAGGGGCAGATGTTCGTGAAGGAGGTGTACGAGACGCTCCGGGCCAGCCCACAGTGGAATGAGACCCTGCTGCTGATAACGTACGATGAGCACGGCGGGTTCTTCGATCATGTTCCCACGCCGGTCCGTGGGGTCCCCAGCCCCGACGACATCGTGGGGCCTGAGCCGTTCAACTTCCGGTTCGACCGGTTGGGCGTGAGGGTCCCCACCATTGCGGTTTCGCCTTGGATCGAAAAGGGCACTGGTACGTATTCCTATCGTTTTTCGTTAACTTATAAGTGTGATTAAATGTGAATTAGTCTATTACAATGCGTGTGGATAATAATTTCCAAGTAATCTATTCTGTGAGCATACAATCGTAGACCGTGGCGAAAATTATGTCAAGATCTCGAATTAACGTCCTCAAATAGGTTGGACTCAAAATACAAGCTTATGAATCTTTTTTTTATAGAGTTCAATGTGAATCCAGTTACTTCTCAGTACGTGGTTAGCGTGTCGATGTCAAATGAGCATTAATGATATGCAATAATTCCTCCATGGACCACCTATCCCAGTTTCCCAAATATGTGCCGGTGGAGGGGCTAGGCCACATGTTTTCTCGTGATCTATAGCTTCTTCAGTTTGTCATATGCAGTGTACAGACATGATCCAAAGTCTTTGCTTTTCTCCTTTTTCCTTTTCTTTCTTCCACCTCTTTCTCATCATATTTAGCCTTTAAACCGGGAGGACAGATATGGGAAAGAGATTGACCTCATTAGTGGATCACTATAATACACAAATCACAAAAGAATGTCCACTCGCTCAACTTGCAAAAGTAACCCTCATTACTGAAGTTTCGTCACTTTATCTCTGTTGAGAATTCACTGGAATGTGAACAGAAGTGGGGTTTACTTTTCATGAAAACGATTTCTCTTCCTGAAGTGAACTTGATAAAAAAAGTGGGTGGTCCTATGGCTGCCTTTGAAATCATTCATTTAGGCCATTCGGACGCTTCTGTCATCCATGGCGCACGGTTTTATATTGATAAAAGAACTTTGTCGACCGAGTGAGGAAATTTGCAGTTCTTCTGTACACTGTTGTTCATGCTCTTGTGACGAGAAAATTTTTTGCAGTTGTCCATGGGCCCAACGGGTCGCCCTCTCCGACGTCCGAGTTCGAGCACTCCTCAGTCCCTGCAACAGTCAAGAAGCTTTTCAACCTCAGCGCGCCTTTCCTCACTAGGCGAGACGCATGGGCTGGCACGTTCGAGGGCATCGTGCAAACACGCACTGAACCAAGAACTGATTGTCCAGGTTCGGTGACAAATGCACTGATTATTTCCACAGTCAGAACAAACATCATTTCATGTATATGTAAAATGCACAATAGTTATCATTTCTCGATGCATAAGCACAGTATTTCGGAAACAACATCATAACTAGTATCTGATGAATGGCCTAGTGCCTTCAAGTGAACCCGCGTAATTTGTATTTTAAAATGCCGACAGAGCAACTCCCGGATCCGGTCAAGATCAGGAAAGGCGAGGCTAATGAAGATGCCAATTTAAGCGAATTCCAGCAGGAGCTCTTGCAGCTCGCAGCCGTGCTGAAAGGCGATCACATTTTCACAAGTTACCCCGAGAGATTCGGGAAGGATATGACCGTCAAACAAGGGAAGGAGTACATGGAGAATGCAGTCAAGAGCTTCCTCGAGGCGGGTCGTTATGCCAAGAAGATGGGTGTTGATGGAGAGCAGATTGTGAAGATGAGGCCTTCACTCACCACAAGACCATCAAAACCCTGACACATAGAACGCCAAATTACAGATGCTATACCAAAGCAGAGCAGAAATATTTGAGCATTGTAAAAAGCTAAAAAAAAAAAAAAAGCGAATAAAATCTGAAGTTCGCCTGCAACAAAAAAGAGAGCAACAGAGGAAGGTGGTTATTGTTTGCGAGTTCTCTTGCTTCTTCGCAATTGTACAAGTGATAGCACATGATTTACATGCTATTTGTCATTCTCTTTTGTTCTTAGGCTTTGCGCAGAATGTTACAAATGTTCATCAGTTCATCCCTGTACGACCAAACCATACTCCATTCTATCCGACAAGAACATTCGGTTGACACAACCCTCCGAGCCTCTTAAAACTTCTGCCGTGACCCGCGCTATAACTGGTTTTATACAGGAAAAGGAAAATAACGAGTATTGCATAACTGTCCTAGCATTTTCAATAAATCTATCGTGTGTCTTGAGCTTCTTGTTTAGTTGCCTGAGCTGCCAATTCTTATGAGTAAAACAATCGAAGAAAGTCAACCCTAATTTCTATAGTTTTTTCCCAAATTTCAAATCCAATTAGACGTCTTTCGGAGATAAATTTTTACGTCACCCAAAATGACTTCTTCTTGAATTTGAAATTTGGGGGAAGACTAGAGCAACAACTTGAAAATACCACATCACTAATGACGATTTTGGACAGTAGATTAATAGGGGCCAATATGAGACTCAAATAAAAAAATTATGGTAGAACTGAAATTGAAGTTAAAGTTGGGATTTTTTAAGGTATTAGGCCTAAATTTTCATCGCAAAATACTAAGAAATTTAGTAATTCCATAAAGATGTTGATGAGTCATCGACAAGTTACCTCAAAACAAAGTCATTGGCCATTTTTTTTTTACCAACATTTCTTTGACACTTCTCCAAACCCATCGAAATATATATCATTGTAGTAAAAATGGATCCAATTTTTTTTTAGAGCGGGTCATTAGAATTATGCTCGAACATGATTTCTAACCTTGAGTCAAAGTTTTGGATAGTAAAAAAGAAAGAAAACTTTTTGGGTGATGCACCATCTTTGAGAACCTTATGATGCCGGGCTCTCCTTCAGGATTTACTGCCAGAACATCCCTGCCGTGCTCTTCCACGGCAACCTCCGGAAGCTCAAGTGCCTCTCGAAGTTCTGCCCGTACGGCATCTCATTCGCGGTGGACGCGAGGCAGGGGACCCTCCCGAACTATGCCATCATAGAACAGCGCTACATCGACACCAGGAAGGAACCAAACCCTGCTACTGATCACGTACGATGAGCACGGCGGGTTCTTCGATCATGTTCCCATGCCGATCCAT
This sequence comes from Corymbia calophylla, assembly GCA_014182845.1. Taxonomy (NCBI): domain Eukaryota; kingdom Viridiplantae; phylum Streptophyta; class Magnoliopsida; order Myrtales; family Myrtaceae; genus Corymbia; species Corymbia calophylla. The sequence goes on from CM024702.1 coordinate 3,191,686, forward strand.
GGCGTCCCCAGCCCAGACGACATCGCAGGGCCTCAGCCATTGAACTTCCGGTTCGACCGGCTGGGTGTGAGGGTCCCTATCATTGCAATTTCGCCTCGGATAGAAAAGGGCATTGGTACGTATTCCTATCGCTCTCCTGTTAACTTAGAAGCATGATTGAATGTGAATCAATCTATTAGTAGAACGTGTGTGGATTGTAATTTTCAAGTAATCTGTTTTGTAAGCATCCAATTGGAGATCATGGTAAAAAATATTTCGAGATCTCGAATTAATATCCTCAAATAGGTTGGACTCAAAATATACGCTTATGGATTTAACTGTAGATATATGTCGTTTTCTATTGAGTTTTCAATTTGAATTTAGTCACGTCTTAGTATGTGATTAGCGTGTGGGAGTCGAACAAGCATCAACGATAAAGCGCGTTATAATTTCTCCATGGACCACTTATCCCACTTTCCTAACTAACATGTGTCGGTGGAGGTGCTAGGCTACATGTTTTCTCATGATCAATAGCTTCTTCAGTTTTAGTCTCTAGATATGATCCAAAGTCTTCGCTTTTTCTTTGTTCCTCTTCTTTCTTTCACCTCTTTCTGTCATCATATCTAGTCTGTAAACCGGGAGGACAGACGTGGTAAAGAGATTGCCCTCATTAGTGGGTCACTACGGTACTCAATCACAAAAGAATGGTGTGCAAGTCACGCAAGCTTTTTCCTTCTGGTTTTGCTTTGAAAATGACATATGGTGAGCTGATGGTTTTTTGGACCCTGGTTGGTGAACTCTCCTTCTCTTTTCCGGCCTTTTCTTTCTTTGTCCATTTGCTCAACTTGCAATAGTAACGCTCATTATTGAAGTTTTTGTCACTTTATCTGTGTTGACAAATCACCGGAATGTGAACGGAACTTGGGTTTACTTTTATGAAAGAGATTTCCCTTCCTGGAGTGAAGTCGATAAAAAAAAGTGGGTGGTCCTCTAACTGCCTTTGAAATCACTAGTGTTATTCACTTAGGCCATTTGGATGATTCTGTCATCTAGCCACACTGTTTGATATTGATAAAAGAACTTTGTCTGATGAATGTTTCCAAAGCCAACCGAATAAGGAAAGCTTGCAGTTCTTCTGTACACTGTTATGACGAGAAAAATTTGCAGTTGTCCATGGACCCAACGGGTCGCCCTTTCCGACGTCCGAGTACGAGCACTCGTCAATCCCTGCAACGGTCAAGAAGCTTTTCAACCTCAGCGCGCCTTACCTCACTAAGCGAGACCCATGGGCTGGCACGTCCGAGGGCATCGTGCAAACACGCAATGAACCGAGAACTGAATATCCAGGTTTGATGACAAACGCATTGATTATTTCCACGCTGTCGGAACAAAGGTCAGTCATGTATATGTTAAATGCACAATAGCGATCTTTTCTCTCGATGTGTATGCACAGAATTTCAGAAACAATATCACAACTGGTATTTGATGCATAGCCTAGTAGTGCCTTCAAGCAAACACGTGTAATTAGTATTTTAACATGCCGACAGAGCAACTCCCGACTCCGGTCAAGATCAGGAAAGGCGAGGCTAATGAAGATGCCAAGCCAAGCGAATTCCAGCAGGAGCTCTTGCGGCTTGCAGCGGTGCTGACAGACGATCACATTTTCACAGGTTACCCCGAGAGGTTCGGGAAGGAGATGACCGTCAAAGTAGGGAAGGAGTACATGGAGGATGAAGTCAAGAGCTTCTTTGAGGCGGGTCTTTATGCCAAGAAGATGGGTGTTGATGGAGAACAGATTGTGAAGATGAGGCCTTCACTCCCCACAAGACCATCAAAACCTAAAAGATACGCTTCCCAACCTATAGATGCTATACATAAGCATGCCCATTTTTTTTTAACCAGTGGTTAAAGAATTGGAAAGTATATGTTTGTTCCACACTTATCATTTTTGAACCGGTGGTTAAAAATAGCTTCTTTGAGGCGGGTCTTTGACTCCTCAATCCTGCTCTCTCACTCATGTTTATTTTTCCTTATCTTTCTAATATCAAAAGATAACGTAGACAGTAAATAATTGGAAAATACATGTTTGTTTCACACGTATATTTTCTTTTGTTCTACCTTAACTCTCAACTCACTTTCATACTTTTAGCCTACTTTTTTGCAAATATGGGTAAGCAGTTCCCAATTCTAAGTCCAGACTCTTTACAGGTTTCATTTGACACTTAGAACCTACCTTCGAATATAGGTTCATCATTTTTTGGAATATGAAATCTATCCGTCAGAACCTAAAATTTAGAACTTACTCTATTACAGGTTCTAGATTCGGCTCCAAGTTCTAATATATATATATTTTTTATTGTCACATTTCTCATTGCCTTGCAACTTTTTGGGCTGCGGAATGTAATCTCCCGTGGATCAACCGACCTTGGATGGAAAATGTCAGGTGGATTATCAATACGCTTTCGGGAAGTGGATTCTATGTTGACATTGCCAAGTTTTCCTTTGGCGCACTGTGTTATGTAATTTGGAAAACCAGGAATGACATCACATTCCAGTCATCTAATTTGTTTCTATCGACGATGAAACAGCACCTCATCAAGGTGGTCAAGGATAAAACCTTGGCTTTCAAGGTGGTACCGAACTCCCCAAGAAATAGGAGATTACAACGTAGTTGGGGCATAGATCCTAGCATTTTTGGTTAGGTGTTTTGGGAGGGTTGTATACGGCTGCTCCTTATTTCTACTTGTTGTACTTGTTTCTCTCCATTTGTGAACTCGGCCCCCCCCACTCCAGCGACGTGTTGTCCCATTGAGTGTGGGTGGTGCCTTGTCTCACACCCTTGTACATTTGTATGGTTGAAAATCATCTATAATACTTACCTTTACCAAAAAAAAAAAAAAAAAAAACGAGAATAAACGCAATAATAAAAATGAACAAGGATTTTATTATTGACAGCCTAAGAACAGGTGCCCATATGGACCTATCGAATAATATTAAAAAAATTAATAGTTTTCAATGCACACATTGCTCTTGTATTATATAGAATCATTATTTTGAAAGAAATAATTGCCCGAATATAGCTGCATCAAAGAAACAATTGGAGCTTCCACTGGTCTCATGGTCTACTAAAACATATTAGGGGTGAGCAATTCTGGATTTCATATAGGTGTCACATGGAATTCGGAACCTACTTGTTGAAATAGATTCCTTATTTGTTGAAACCTGAAACCTACCTTGTATACCGTAGAACTTAGAATTCACCATGTTATAAGAGGATCTACCTAAGTTCCACCTAGGGTGATCGGTTCCCGGTCTGGTCCGATTCTAAGGTGGAACCGGGAATCGGACCGGGAGGACCGGTTCCCAAATTCTAGGACCGTGGACCGGACCGGCCGATCCTGGGACCGGGAACCGAACCGACCGACCGGTCCGGTCCGGTCCAATGAAACCGGTAATTTTCTTTTTCGGTAAAAAAATTGTTAATATTATAGTACATTCTCAAAGACAATCCATTTTGTTTATACACCGCTTTATTGATTTGTCCTTTTAATTATTATATAATTGTATTTTCCTAAGATTTTGAATAATTTTCTTCTTTTTTTTTTTTTAATTCTTGAGAAACTTTAAAATATTTATATTAAAAATTATCGGTCCGGTCCGGTCGGTCCGGTTCCCACCTTGGAACCGGGAACCGGACCGACTAGCCACCGGTTCCAAGAATGGGAACCGGGAACCGGACCGCCGGCTACGGGAACCACCCAAAACCGGCCGGTCCGGTCCGGTTTGGGCGGTTCCCGGGTTGGGCGGTTCCCGTTGCACACCCCTAGTTCCACCTATATTATTGATTGAACGATTGCAATAAATTATCACATTTAATTATTATCACTTGCTGTTACAATTCATTTATCATAACTTATATTTAGATAAATAAAAAATATGAAACATTAACAAAATAAAATTTCCAGTCATAAAATAAAAGTTCAGACTAGTGGTTTCAAATTATACATTTATCATCAAATACCATGGACTACCTCGGGATTGCATGAAGACATGGACTAAGAAAAACACAAAGATTCTACCAACCTAAAACTTAAAATTTATCCATCAAAATAGGTTTTCCAAATTTTGGAACCTAAAACCTATCATGCATACCTTGAAACCTAGAACCTACAAGTTCTTATTAGTGCGATTTTCAGGTCTAGGTTTTACCTTCTAACCATGCTCACCCCTATTTGCAAAGTATAAGAATTGAAACCCACGCCTAAAACTAAACTTCCTCACTCTTAGCCCCCTAAGAAGTTGGGGATTGAACTCCTCACCTCCCCTTTCCCATATAGGAAAGGTGGCCACTAGGACAACCCTCGTGGTTACACATATCAATTTAAGAGGCAGGTCTCACATGAAAGCCACCTGATATAATGGCGGTGCATGATTGTTCCTATATAAATAAGTGTGATTATCTAATCTAGGTACCAATCCGCACAGTGCTATCCCTAATTTTTAGGACCAAGGACTAACCTTGTTGAGCTTGGGATGGAGGACTAGACTAAGCCTATGGCTTTAGTCTGATTCTAGGGTCAACATGAGAATAACTGGTTATTTTTTTCATTTTTTTGTGTTATTTAAAAGATTAAATATAATATTTCAAATTATATATCCATTAACAATATGATATTGAGCAACTAAATTATGAATACCAATACATATAAAACATAAATAGAAGATAAGGTAACAAAAATTTCACATTTGCTAAAAGCAATATACCATAAAAACGAACAAGCGAGGTAAGGGAATGGAGGCAAGCAACGATGTGAGTGAATAGAGGCAAGCAAGACAAACAAAGAGAGTCGAGCAAGTCTAAGGTGGGCGAGTAAAGAGGGTTTCTTTCTACTTTTTAATTTACACAACAAACTTAATTGCAAAAAATGAGAAAAAAAAAATAGAGGAGGAGGCACTAGGGTTTAGAGTAGACATAAATATATAATTATATATCTAATATATATTATATATAATATATAATATGTACAAGGTTGGTCTAACCTGGACCAACCCAAAACTCGTAGGACCGAGGACCAACCCGCACAATGTAGGGTCTAGGGGTCGTAGGACCAAGGACCAACTTAGTCCCCCTTGAGAACTGGACCAAAACTGGCTGAGTTGGGCCAATCCAGGGTTGGTCTAGGATTGACCCTAGACCAATGTTCGCTCCTAGATATAAAAATTCTATTTGTTTCGTAGAAAATACTTTTTTTATTTTTCGGCATCTGGTTGTCTTAAAAAAATAAGTTAATGAAAAAGATTTTTCTACTAAAGCTTAAATTTGAAAAAATGATTTCTTCTTTACTAGAAAATATTTTCCAAAGTATAACTAGGTATTAATGCTTGGACCCAAAATACTATGCTTAAACACGAAAACCCAACATTGGTTCCACTTGTCGCCAAGCTAGTGTCCATCAAGGCTGGATATGAGGTCGCTAGTCCATTGGTAGAGGAATTGGAGCTTTGTGATGGCGCCGCGACTTTGCTTTCTTTTCCTCCGTCGTCTGTTTCCTGAAATTGTTGGCTGCATTGGCCTCAGGCAAGCGGGCAAGCGAGGCTTAAAAAAAAAAAAAAAAATGATTAAGAAAATATAATGTTTTAAATAATTTTTCTATTGTCATTTTTTTCTGAAAAATGACCTCCTGAAAACATTTTTCAGAAATAGTACATTTTTTTACGAAATAAATGGAACCAAAGTTGCATTTTAATTTATTTTGCAATTATTAGATTAAAGTGTTATTTATATTTTGATGAAAACTTAGTTTGCAGGAGAGAGAGAGGATATTGCTTCCTTTTAATTGCCACTGTCAGATTCATGTACAAGGTTTTGCTCGTTGTTAATTCGAGAAAAGCGTTAAGTTTTCCGAATCATTCACTTTAAGCTTAAAAAATAAAAATATCTACTAATTTACTGTTCAAATATTTTATTTTCGAAGAGAGAAATTCACCATTTGGCTGATTAATCATACACATGCTACTAGGTGGTTCGCGTCTGCACCGTCGTCAACCCAACCGAACCGCCCCTAAGTGCACTCTGGCATGTCGGCAGGCGCCACCAGCAACGTACCCACAGCGCACCATTTTCGAGAACCTTGACGACGCCGGGCTCTCCTTGGGATATACTACCCGGGCATCCCCACGACGCTCTTCTACGCAACCTCCGGAAGCTCAAGTACCTCTTCAAGATCCACCCATACAGCATCTCATTCGCCGCAGACGCAAGGCGGGGCACCCTCCTGAACTACGCCGTTGTAGAGCAACGCTACACGGACACCAAGCTGGAGCCCCCCAACGACGACCACCCGTCGCACAACGTTTACCAAGGGCAGATGTTTGTGAAAGAGGTGTACGAGACGCTCAAGGCAAGTTGCAGTGGAACCCAACCCTACTACTGATCACGGACGATGAGCACGGCGGGTTCTTTGATCATGTTCCCAGGATCCCCAGTTCGGACGGCATTGTGGGGCCTGAGCCGTTCATCTTCCAGTCTGACCGGCTAGGTGTGAGCGTCCCCACCATTGCAATTTCACCGAGGATTGAAAAGGGCACTGGTACTTATTCATATCGCTCTCTCATTAACTTAGAAGTGCGATTGAATGTGAGTCGGCTTATTAGAATGTGTGTAAATAGAAATTTCCAAGTAATCAGCTTTGTAAGCATCCAATTGCACATCATGGTGGAAAATATCTCGAGATCTCGCTTTACATTTATGAATCGAGCCACGGATGTATAGTGCTTGGTGGAGTTCAATATGAATCCAGTTAGTTTTTAACATATGATTAGCGTGTCAGAGTCGAATAAACATCAATGATAACGCGTCATAATTTCTCCATGCACCTCCTATCCCAGTTTCCTAACTATGTGCCGTGGAGAAGCTAGGCCACATACTTTCTCATGATCAATAGCTTCTTCAGTTTTTCTCCAGATATGATCCATAGTCTTTACTTTTTTCTTTTTTCCACTTCTTTCTTTCACCACTTTCTGTCATCATATTTGGCGTTTAAACCAGGAGGACAGATGTGGGAAAGAGATTGACCTCATTAATGGGTCATGCAAGTCCCGCAAGCTTTTTCCTTTTGGTTTTGCTTGGAAAAGGACATAGTGAGCTGATGAGGGTTTTCTGGACTCTGGTCGATGAACTCTCCTTCTCTTTTCCAGCTTTTTCTTTCTCTGTCCATTTGCTCAACTCGCAAAAGTAATGCTCATTATTGAAGTAGAGTCACTTTATATTTGTTGACAAATCACTGGAATGTGAACAGAACTTGGGTTTAATTTCGTGAAAGAGATTTCCCTTCCTGAAGTGAACTCGATCTAATAAGTGGGTGGTCCTCCAACTGCCTTTCAAATCACTAGTGTCATTCACTTAGGCCATTTGGATGCTTCTACCATCTATGCCACCCAGTTTGATATTGATAAAAGAACTTTGTCTGATGAATGTTTCCAGAGCATTTATTAAGCAATCGAATAAGGAAAGTTTGCGGTTGTTCTGTACATTGTTGTTCATGCTCTGATGACAAGAAAAAAATTGCACTTGTCCATGGGCCCAACGGGTCGCCCTTTCCGACGTTCCTCAATCCCTGCAAGGGTCAAGAAGCTTATCAACCTCAGTGCACCTTTCCTCACTAAGCGAGATGCATGGGCTGGAACATTCAAGGGCATCGTGCAAACACGCACTGAACCGAGAACTGACTGTCCAGGTTTGATGACAAATGCACTGATTATTTCCACACAGTAAGAACAAAGATCAATTCATGTACAATAGTAGTCATGGCTCGATGCATAAGCACAGAATTTCAGAAACAACATCATAACTAGTATTTGATGAATGGCCTAGTGCATTCAAGTAAACACGTGTAATTTGTATTTAACATGCCGACAGAGCAACTCCCAACTCCGGTCAAGATCAGGAAAGGCGAGGCTAATGAAGATGTCAAGCCAAGCGAATTCCAGCAGGAGCTCTTGCAGCTTGCAGCGGTGCTGAAAGGTGATCACAATTTCACAAGTTACCCCGATGACCGTCAAAGAAGGGAAGGAGTACATGGAGGATGCAGTCAAGAGCTTCTTTGAGGCGGGTCTTTATGCCAAGAAAATGGGTGTTGATGGAGAGCGGATTGTGAAGATGAGGCCTTCACTCACCACAAGACCATCAAAACCCTAAAAGATACGCTCCCCAACCTATAGATGCTATACATAAGCATAGCAGAATTGTTTGAGCATTGTAAAAAACAAAAAAGTGAACTAAATTTAAATACACCTGCAACAAAAAAGTTGGCAACAGAGGAAGGTGATTACTGTTTGCAAGTTCTCTTGCTTCATAACACAATTGCACAGGTGATAGCACATATTTTACACGCTATTTGTCCTTCTCTTTTGTTCTTGGGCTTTGCACTGGAACTTACAAATGTTCATCAGCTCATCCCTGTCTCACCAAACCATACGGCGTTCTGTCCGACAAGAATGTTCGGTCGACACAACCCTCCAAACCTCTCAAAACTTTTGCCGCGACCGGCACTACAACTGGTTTTATACAGAAAAATGAAAATGACCAGTATTGTATGACTGTCCCAGCATTTTAAATAAATCTATTGTGTGGCTTGAGCTTCTTGTTTAGCTGCCCGAGCCACCGATACTTTTCTGTGACGTTAGATCACCGTAGGGTCATTCTTAAGATCACATGACAGGTTAGCTTCTATTTAGAAAAAAACTGTAAATGTTTTTCGATTAGAAAGCATGCATCCAGGCAATTGCTCATGATCAGGGCGAGAGGTCATATTGTCGATTGTCAGTCAACGAGAGTGTCTGCCAAGTGCGTTGCACAGTTGAAGGGAGATTATAAAACTCGAGAAGCCCAGTATAAGCAACGATCTATACTAGATAACCTCTTGTTAAGTAGAATTCAATTGAGACTTGCTACACTTTCCGGAAGACCCGGTGGAGGCAAAGAAAGATTTCTTGGAGGGGGACCACTAAGATAGGATCTTGTCAAAGCGCGAATTAAAAAGGCCATCGATTTAGTACTTCTTTTAAATTCAATGCCAATAAAATGTTATGCATAAGAGAAAAAATAATAAAAAAGTCACATCAGCATTTTTCATTAATCAAATTAAAAGGAATTCATAAGAGAATTTGATTATACTTTTGAAAATTTTAAAATTTAATTACCGTTTCACAATAAGTTTAGTAGTTAATATAGTACTTATCTCGAAAGATAAAAGATGGATACATAGGCCCAATTATTGATCTTTGACTTTTAACTTGTTACGGAGATGCAACATAGTACAGTTGTAAGTCGCACATTACAAGCGTCATGTCCTACATCATCTTTGCTCACCCACAGTATATATATATATATTATAACCTGCAGAGAGAGAGATCTGACAAATTGTTTGACATAGACCAAATGCAAAGCTGTTAAGTAACATGCAGCATGAAGTCCTTCCGAAGAATCCCTGGAATCAACAATTGCGACCAATTAAATATTGTCAAAGCAGTAGCCAGCCCCAGATCAACCACCAGGCAGTACGTAGGGAGACAACATTCTTCCAAGTTTTTTGCCACTCTACAACTCTACCGCCCATCCAAAGGCCTTGCAGGCTTCGGGGTCGTTCTCCATTCTTAAAGAGACATTCATCAGTGCAGGCGCAATCAATTTGCCTTTTGGGAAGGATATGACTTTCCCTTTCACCGATGTCTTCTCTTATTGTCATGTTAAGTAATTTCGATACTGTAAAAATCGTCAAAGTAGGAAGGGAGGCTCTTGTCAAGGGCACTTCTACAAATCCCCAAACAATCGAATTCTAAAGTATAAGTGATCATGGATAACAAGTAAATGAATTTTGATGTTACATCTAAATCTTTCGAAGTATATATGAGCTAGAGCTTTTTATGGAGGGATACGATAAAATGTAATTCGGTACAATTTCTCGGACTCAATTCTACATCTCTATATTAATTTCCATTTTCTCTCTTCCTATGTTACCAACAAATATCTTGATCTTTCACCAATTAATTTAGAAATTGTTGCGACAACTTTTCTAATTAGGGCACTCCCAAAGTCAAGGCTGGTATATGTATTTTACAAAAATAAATCATCGTTCTCAACACAGGACTATAATGCCTACCCTCATGGACGATCACCCTTCCGTTAGAGCGACCGTGATGGTGATTTTGCTTGGCAATCGTGTTGACTATGGAATTCTGAACCCTCGTTTAATATTCAATAACATTGATCTATCTTGAGGAGCTCGGCATATTCCAATGTCAGTAAGTTTAGGATGACCCAAAGTTTGTCCGGAAGCAAAAGAAACCATGCTGTCATCAACCATTTTTCCCATCCTTACCCCTTAAAAATTTCCTGCTCGGCTATAACCATAAAGGATGACGGAAGAAGACAGTGACCTTAACCAGTAGATTGGCACATTAGATTCGTCACGTCTCGGCCATTAGACCTTGCGGGTCGCAGGTGAAAGACGCACGGCACTTACTGGCCGAAAACGAAGCCGGTTCACATGGTCCGAGTACCTCATTTTAACATCTGCTCTCTTTAGCGGTCTCGCGGGGTATAAAAGAAGTCGAACTCACGATTAAACTAAAATTGATGCAATCTCAAATTATTACATCGCCATCTAAGATCTTTCATTACGTCGCGCAACCTATTCATACTCTTTCTCCCAAGCCGTCTCCTTTGTCCCCCCTCATTTGCTCAGCTCAAAGCTTCCGAAGCAGCTCACGGAACTCCCCTTACTCTTTCTTCCAACTTCGGAATCTGAAGAAGAATTCCCTTCTTTCGTTTCGAGAATGTCTAATAAGAAGAAAAGCGACTCGCTTTCTCCGTCCACCGCCTTCTTCCTCCTCTCCGTCCTCCTCCTTGCCACCGTCGCCACCCATGCTGCGGCGACGACCCAGAGCCCCATCAAGACGGTGGTCGTCCTGGTGATGGAGAACCGGTCCTTCGACCACATGTTGGGGTGGATGAAGCGCCTCAACCCGGCCATCGACGGTGTGGATGGCTCCGAGTCCAACCGGCTCTCCACCACTGACCCCAACTCCACCCAGTTCTTCTTCGACGACCGCTCCCACTACGTGGACCCGGACCCGGGCCACTCGTTCCAGGCGATCCGGGAGCAGATATTTGGGTCGAACGACACATCGGCAGACCCGCCGCCGATGGACGGGTTCGCCCAGGAGGCCTACTCGATGGACCCCTCCATGAACATGTCTAGGGATGTCATGAGTGGGTTCAACCCGGACATGGTGACCGTCTACAAGGCCCTCGTTTCTGAGTTTGCCGTCTTCGACAGGTTTTCCCTCAATCCTCCTCTCTCTCTCTCTCTCTCTTCCAACCCTCCAGTTTCCGATATCAGCACGAATACTGAAACTCTATACTTGGGCATGAAAATCTCAACATTAGTTCATGGATCCCAATATTCAGGATCAAGTCTCTGGCGGCCAAGCTAGGGTCCGAGACCCCAGTGCCCTAGCCACCGACGCCCGGGTTCATTAAAGTTGGACCCAAACCCTTTGTGCTTGTGCTAATGCCCGACACCAAACCTGGGTCATTAAAGACCAGGCTTGGGTTCACAGCGCTTGAGCTTTGACCCCATCACTCAAGCCTAGGTCCACAAACACCGTGTGCAAGTCCTCCGTGCTTAGGATCGAGTTATTGGTTAATAAAATGCACATTTTTACAAAAGTATTTTTTAAATTTGAATTTGTAATTATTTTTTTCTTTTTGCTTCTTCCTTGGCTAGTTCGGCCACAGCCGAGCTAGGAGAGGCTACTCCTTTTGTGCTTGAGGCCTATCCTCAAAATTTGTTCATACCATGGCCAGATATGAGCTTGTGAGCCGATCGGAAGAGGAACTAGAGCTACGTGACGGAGTCACGACTTTGATTTCCTTTCCCCCTTCATCCGTTTTCTAAAATTGTCAATTGAATCGGCCTTGGACAAGCAGGACAGTGAGGCTTGAGTTCACCTGTGGCTGGTTGCCGGCCACTAGCCAAGGAAAATGCATAAAGAAAAAATAAAAATGATCAAAAATACGATTTTTTTATAATTTTCCTCAAAAAGCGAAAAATATTTTCTAATATATTTTTCACCAAACACAAAAATATATATAAAATAACATTATTTTTCAAAAATGATATATTTTTTTTCCGAAATAAATGAAGTTAAGTCATTCTTTAATTTATTTCATAATTGTTTGATTAAAGTGTTATTTATCTTTTGACGAAAACTTAAAAAGTGGGGGAGAGAGAAAGAGAATATTCTTGGTTTGGTGCGGGATCATAGCGTTGAAGTTGCACTTACTAGAAGATTAAAGCTATAGAATGAGATGGTCAATGATAGTGTCAGACTAGAAATCGAGTTTAAGCAAAGAATCTTCGTTGGTTTGATTAATGCTAGACATTGATAGAGAAAAGAAAGTGGTTTTAATTGGCCCTTAGATGCATGTGGACTATTTTGCTCGAGCCTAATTGTTAATTTGAGGAAAGCATTGACTATTACAAATCATTTATTTTTCGCGAATTTAATTAATCATACACATGCTGCTAGGTGGTTCGCGTCCGTGCCATCGTCGACCCAGCCGAACCGCCTCTACGTGCACTCCGGCACGTCGGCAGGCGCCACCAGCAACATCCCCTCCCTCCTCATCAAGGGCTACCCGCAGCGCACCATCTTCGACAACCTCGACAAAGCTGGGCTCTCCTTCGGGATATACTTCCAGAACATCCCCGACGTGCTCTTCTACCGCAGCCTTCGGAAGCTCAAGTACCTCTTCAAGTTCCATCCGTACGACATCTCGTTCAAAGCAGACGCGAGGCGGGGGACCCTCCCGAACTACACCGTCGTGGAGCAACGCTACATGGACACCAAGCTGTTCCCCGCCAACGACGACCACCCATCGCACGATGTGTACCAGGGGCAGATGTTCGTGAAGGAGGTGTACGAGACGCTCAGGGCGAGCCCGCAATGGAACGAGACCCTACTGCTGATCACGTATGATGAGCACGGCGGGTTCTTCGATCATGTTCCCACGCCGGTCCATGGGGTCCCCAGCCCGGACGGCATCGTGGGGCCTGAGCCATTCAACTTCCAGTTTGACCGGCTGGGTGTGAGGGTCCCCACCATTGCGGTCTCACCGTGGATCGAAAAGGGTACTGGTACGTATTCCCATCACTCTCCCAATCAACTTAGGAGCAGGATTACATGTGAATCGGCCTATTAGAATGGGTGTGGATAGTAATTTTTTAGCAATCCATTCTGTAAGGGTCCCATCGCAGAACACGTTGGAAAGTATATCGAAATCGCTTTACACTCATGAATTGAGCTAAGAATATATGCACTGCTTGGTGGTGTTTAATGTGAATCCAGTTACTTCTTAATATGTGAAACGAGCATCAAATGATAACGCGATAACTTCTCCTTGGACCAACTATTCCAGTTTTCCTAGTATGTGCCGGTGGAGGTGCTATCATCTATGCCATGCAGTTTGCTATTGATAAAAGAACTTTGTCGACCAAGTTTGCAGTTCTTCTGGACACTGTTGTTCATGCTCTCATGACAAGAAAAGTTTGCAGTTGTCCATGGGCCCAATGGGTCGCCCTTTCCAACGTCTGAGTACGAGCACTCCTCAATCCCTGCAACAGTAAAGAAGCTTTTCAACCTCAGCACGCCTTTCCTCACCAAGCGAGATGCATGGGCTGGCACGTTCGAGGGCATCGTGCAAACACGCACTCAACCAAGAACCGACTGTCCAGGTTCGTTGACAAATGTACTGATTATTCCCACATAGCCAGTTAAATGTACAATAGTGATCATTTCTCAATGCGTAAGCACAGAATTTCAGAAACAACATCATAACTAGTATTTGATGAATGGCCTAGTCCTTCAAGTAAATATGCTTAATTTGTATTTTAACATTCCCACAGAGCAACTCCCAACGCCGGCCAAGATCAGGAAAGGCGACGCTAATGAAAATGCAAAGCCAAGCGAATTCCAGCAGGAGCTCTTGCAGCTTGCAGCGGTGCTGAAAGGCGATCACATTTTCACAAGTTACCCCGAGAGATTCGGGAAGGATATGACCGTCAAAGAAGGAAAGGAGTACATGGAGGATGCAGTCAAGAGCTTCTTTGAGGCGGGTCTTTATGCCAAGAAAATGGGTGTTGATGGAGAGCAGATTGTGAAGATGAGGCCTTCACTCACCACAAGACCATCAAAACCCTAAAACACACGCTACCCAACATGCAGATGCTATAAATAAGCGTAGCAGAAATGTTTGAACATTGTAAAAAACAAAAAAAGTGAATAAAATCTAAAGTTCACCTGCAGCAAAAAAGTGAGCAACAGAGGAAGGTGATTATTGTTTGCAAGTTTTCTTGCTTCATCACAATGGCACAGGTGATAGCACATATTTTACACGCAATTTGTCATTCTCTTTTGTTTTTAGGCTTTGCACAGGAACTTACAAATGCTCGTCAGTTCATCCCTGTCCGACCAAACCATACTTCGTTGTGTCTGACAAAAACATTCAGTCGACACAACCCTCCGAGCCTCTAAAAAGTTTTGCCGCAACGGGCACTACAACTGTTTTATACAGAAAAAGGGAAAATACCAGTATCGTATAGCTTTCCCAGCATTTTCAATAAATCTACAGTGTGGCTTGAGCTTCTTGTTTATCTGCCCGAGCTGCCGATACTTTTCTGTGACGTTAGGTCACCGACAGGGTCGTTCGACTCGTTCCTTGAGACCACCGGAAAAAATAGCAAAAAGAGGATATGCGCAGTTCTGTAATGATTTTCACATGGCAGGTTGGCTTCTATTTAGTGTTCCCACCGGGGAATATTAGCAGTGGCCTCATTTACCATCTTCACCAGTCGGACCTGCAAGAAAATTCGAAGAGGAAAAATGTGAGAGTTTTGCCTTCCCATCCGGTTGTTGTTAAAAGTGGCCTATAGACCTAACTGCACACAAGTTTGTTATCTTATACTCAAAATGGAGACCGTGTCTACAAAAAGTAGAGAATGATTCTGGCTTCCATAGCGGTTTAAGATCACAATCCAGAAAGACAACACAGAGTGACATGTTAAGTCCCCACAACATAAACCGTATCACCATGTTATAGATCACTGGCCATTTAGCAATGATGAATTGGCTTCCACCAAAATACTACAACAGCCTAGAAAGCATGAAAGATCACAGCAATCATGCCATCCATTGCCTATTTTCGGTTTCAAAGCCTTTTCAGAAAGAGTCTCTAGCTTATTAAATTGCATATGCAATATTAGCAGTCAATTCAAGGGCTTTTCAAAGAGCGAAAATTCCAGTACTTACTACTCTTTGAAATTTATAGTTGAACAACATTTTCTAGTACCAGAACGACAATTAAAACTATAGTTTCATCCCCTTCTTAAGCAAACTTCAGTTTTAGGAACAATATAGAACACAAATTCCGGCACTTTGTGAAGACAGACAGATTGCAGATTCAACAATCTTATTAGAAATTTAGTAGTGGTATATGGAAGCCGAAGAAACTTTAAATGGTTTATGATTAGAAAGCATGCACGCGTTCAAATGCTCACGACCAGGCCTAGAGGTCATATAGTTGATCATCAATCAATGAGAGTTTCGGCTAAGTGTGTTGCACAGTTGAAGAGCAATTATAAAACTCAAGAAGCACAGTATAAGCAACGATCTATACTAGATAACCTCATGTTAGGTAGAATTCAATTGAGACTTGCCACTTTCCGGATCACCTGGTGGAGGCAAAGAAACATTTCTCGGAGGTGGACCGCTAAGACAGGATCTCTTGTCGAAGCGGCATTCTCCTAATGTTCCTATATGTGAGCTCACCCTAAAATTAGATAAATGCAATCTTAAAATTTATCATGGAATTACAATTGAATTCCAAAACTTTTAAACAATGCAATCAAGTCCTTTTGTTAACTCCATCTAATTTGACTAACAGAAAATGCCGACATGACTTTTTTATTATTATCTCCCCTGTGTAGCATCTTCCATGGCATTAAGCTTAGCTAAAGTACTAAAATGATATCGTTTTGATCTGAACCATATTTTTACACCAAATCTTAACTAAATTAAGTTTAAAAAAAAATTAAAAAGCACAAAAAAGAGAGGAAAAACTACTAGCCGAAGGAGGCCAAACCATCCTCTACCCGTGATTGCTACCTCATCGCCAATGACCATATTGACTACAAATGGAAGGGTTGGTCCTACCCCACTTGCATGTGGTTGGTGAGGGTCACCGACCACCGTCGATGCCTTCCTAGCGATGAGGCAGCAACCATAGGCAGGAGAGCTGGCCCCCTATCTACATTTCTTCTTTTAGTTTTTTTTTATCTTTAACCAAACTTAATTAAATTTTAGGTTTAAAATTGATATTTTGGTCGAAAGGCCATCGATTTAGTACATTAGTTAAGTTTAACACCAATAAGACACTACGTAGGAGAGAGAAAATAATAAAAAAGTCACATTAGCTTTTTTCGTTAATCAAATTAGATGAAATTAACAAGAAGACTTGATTGCACAAATTTGATAAGTTTTAAAACTTTATTGTACTTTTTGAAAGTTTTAAAATTTTGTCGTACTTTCAAGATAAGTTAAGTTGTGAGATTTATACTATACTTATCCCGAAAATGAAAAAAATAAATACATAGGCCCAATTATTGATCTTTGACTTTTAACTTGTTACATAGATGCAACATATTACAGTTGTAAGTTACATTATAAGTGCCTTGTCCTGCACCACCTTTGCTTACCCACAATATAAATATGTGTGTATAACTGGCAGAGAGAGAGAGAGAGAGATCTGACAAATTATTTGACATAGACCAAATTTAAAGCTCTTGAGGAGCTCAGCATCATCCAATTTCACAAAGCTTAGGATGACTCAAAGTTTGTCCGGAAGAAACCATGCTGTCAGCAAGCCTTTTCTCCATCCTTTCAACTTTCAAACTTTCCTGCTCGTCGAGCAGTGCTCGATTATAAAAATGGAGGGTGACGAAAAAGACGAGACTCAACCTGTAATTTGGCAAATTAGATTCGTCCCGTCTAGGGGACCTTTCCCTAACATTCACTCTGTCTCGGCCATTAGACCATACGGGTCGCAGGTGAAGATGCACTGCATTTAGCGGCCGGAAACGAAGCGAGTTCACACGATCCGAGGACATGGTTTTCAATATCTGCTCTCTTTAGTGATCTCATGTGATATAAAAAGAGAAGTCAAACTTGTCCATTAAACTAAAACTCTCACAGTCTCGAAGTATTACATCCCATAAGAGATTATATTACGTAGCGCAACCTATTCACACTCTTCTCCCAAGCTGTCTCCTTTGTCCCCCCTTATTTTCTTTAGCTTAATTGTTGATTCCAAATCATTCATTTTTTAAAATTAAATTAAGCTTAAAAAAACAAAAATATTCTACTAAGTCATCATCCAAATATTTTATTTCCGAAGAGAAAAAAATTCACCATTTAGTCGTACACATGCTACACCATGATTCGCGTCCATGCCGCCTGTCGACCCAGCCGAACCGCCTCTATGTGCACTCTGGCACATCAGCAGGCGCCACTAGGAACATCCCCTCCCTCCTCATCAAGGGCTACCCACAATGCACCATCTTTGAGAACCTTCGGGCTCTCCTTTGGGATATATTACCAGAGCATCCCCACAACACTCTTCTACCGCAATCTACGGAAGCTCAAGTGCCTCTCCAATTTCCACCTGTATAGCCTCTCCTTTGCGGTAGACGCGAGGCGGGTCCCCACCATTGCAGTTTCGCCTTGGATTGAAAAAGGCACCGGTACACATTCCTATCACTCTCTCAGTAACTTAGGAGCGTGATTGAGTGTGAGTCAACCCATTAGAATGCATGTAAATAGTAATTTCCAAGTAATCAGCTCTACAATGGTGCAGTTCAATGTGAATTCAGGTTCTTTTTAGTATGTGATTAGCATATCAAAGTCGAAAGAGGATCGGCGATAAGGCGTTCTAATTTCTCCATGGACCACTTATTCCAGTTTCCTAATATGTGCCGGGGGAGGTGCTAGGCCACATATTTTCTCATGATCAATAGCTTCTTCAGTTTGTCATATGCAGTCTCCACATGTGATCCAAAGTCTTTACTTTTTCCCTTTTTCCTGTTCTTCTTTTTACCTTTTTCTGTCATCACATTTAAGCCTCCAAACCAGGACAGATCTGGGAAATAGATTGACCTCATTAGACATCCCAAAAGAATGGTGTGCAAGTCCCGCAAGCTTTTTCCTTTTGGTTTTGCTCGGAAAAGACAGAATGAGCTGATGATGGGTTTTTTGAATCTGGTGGATGAACTCTCCTCTTTTCCGGCTTTTTCTTTCTCTGTCCAATTGCTCAGCTTGCAAAAGCAATGCCCATTATTTAAGTTTTTGTCACTTTCTATCCCTGCGGACAAATCACTGGAATGTGGACAGAACTTGGGTTTTACTTTCATGAAAGAGATTTCCCTTTCTGAAGTGAACTCGATAAAAAAAAAAAAAAAAAAAAAGTGGGTGGTCCTATAACTGCCTTCGAAATCACTAGTGTCACTCATTTAAGGCCATTTGGATGATTCTGTCATCTATATTACGAAGTTCGATATTGATAAAAGAATTTTGTCGACCGAGTAAGGAAAGTTTGCAGTTTTTCTGTACACTGTTGTTCATGCTCTCATGACAAGAAAAATTGCAGTTGTCCATGGGCCCAATGGGTCGACGTTTCCGACGTCGGAGTATGAGCACTCCTCAATCCCTGCAACAATCAAGAAGCTTTTCAACCTCAGCGCGCCTTTCCTCACTAAGCGAGATGCATGGGCCGGCACGTTCAAGGGCATCGTGCAAACACGCATTCAACCGAGAACTGACTGTCCAGGTTTGGTGACAAATGCACTGATTATTTCCACACGGTCAGAACAAATATGTGAAATGCACAATATTGATCATTTCTCGATTACGTAACCAACATCACAACTAGTATTTGATGCATAGCCCAGTAGTGCCTTCAAGTAAACACGTGCAATTAGTATCTTAACATGCCGATAGAGCAACTCCCGACTCCGGTCAAGATCAAGAAAGGCAAGGCTATGGAAGATGCCAAGCCAAGCGAATTCCAGCAAGAGCTCTTTCAGCTTGCAGCGGTGCTGAAAGGGGATCACATTTTCACTAGTTACCCTGAGAGGTTCAGGAAGGAGATGACCGTCAAAGAAGGGAAGGAGTACATGGAGGATGCAGTCAAGAGCTTCTTTGAGACGGGTCTTTATGCCACGAAGATGGGTGTTGATGGAGAGCAGATTGTGAAGATGAGGCCTTCACTCACCACAAGACCATCAAAACCCTGAAACATACAACCCCCCAAATGACAGATGCCACACAAAAGCAGAGCAGAAATGTTTGAGCATTGTAAAATAAAAAGTAAATCAAATATAAAGTTCACCTATAACAAAAAAGTGAGCAACAGAGGATGGTGATTATTGTTTGCAAGTTCTATTGTTTCATCACGATTGCACAGGTGATAGCCCATATTCTACATGCAATTTTTCTTCTCTTTTCTTATTAGGCCGTGTACAGGAACTTACAAATGTTCATCAGTTGATCCCTGTCTGACTAAACCATTCTACGTTATGTCCGACCGACAAGAACATTCGGTCAACACAACCCTCCAAGCCTCTCAAAACTTTTGCCATGACTGGCACTACAACTGTTTTACATAGAAAAAGGAAAATAACCAGTATTGTATAGTATCCCAGCATTTTCAACAAATCTATTGTATGGCTTGAGCTTTTTGTTTAGTTGCCTGAGCCACTGATTCTTTTCTGTGATGTTAGATCTCTGTAGGGTCATTCTTTAAGACCACTGGCAAAAAATAGCAAAAAGAGGAATATGTGCAGTTCTGTAATGATTTTCACATGGCAGGTTAGCTTCTATTTAGCGTTTCCCACCGGGGAATATTAGCAGTGGCCTCATTCACCATCTTCACCAGTCGGACCTGTAAGAAAATTAGACAAGGAAAAGATGTGAGAGCATATCACCTTCCCATCTGGTTGTTGTGAAAAGTGGGATATAGACCTCAATGCTCACAAGTTCAATATCTCAAACTCAAAATGGAGAACATGTCTACACAAATTAGAGAATGATTCCAGCTTCCACAGAGGTTTAAGATCACAACCCAGAAAGACAACACAGAGTATGACATGTTCAGTCCCAACAACATAAACTGTATCACCATATTTAAGATCCCAGGCCATTTAGCAATGATGAATTGGCTTCCACCAAAATACTTCAACAGCCTATGAAGCATGAAAGATCACAGCAACCAATGCATCCATTGCCTATTTTTGGTTTTAAAGCCTTTTCAGAAAGAGTCTTTAGCTTATTAAACTGTGTATGCAATGCTAACAGTTAATTCCAGGGCCCTTCTGAGAGTGAAAAGTCACAGTAGTTATTTCACATTTATAGTTGAAGAACATTTCCTTGTACCGAAACAGACAACTAAAACTATAGATTCATCCCCTAATTCTGGCACTTTGTGAAGACAGACAGATTGCAGGTCCAATCATCTTATTAGAAATTTAGCGGTGGTAAATGGAAGCAGAAGAAACTATAAATGGTTTTCAATTAGAAAGCATGCATCCAGTCCAATGCTCATGATCAGGCCTAGAGGTCATCTAGTTGATCATCAATCAACAAGAGTGTCTGCTAAGTGTGTTGCACAGATGAAGAATAATTATAAAACTCAAGAAGCACAGTATAAGCAACAATCTATACTAGATAACCTCTTGTTAGGTAGAATTCAATTGAGACTTACCACACTTTCAGGAACACCTGGTGGAGGCAAAGAAAGATTTCTTGGAGGTGGGCCATTAAGATAAGATCTCTTGTCAAAGCGCCATTCTCCAATCTTACCATATGTCAGCTCACCCTAAATATCAACAACTTGGAAGTAAAAATTGGTTCAAAGAGGATACCTCAGAAGAATTTCCAAGATAAGAAAAAGAATAAATAGGGCCAATTATTGATATTTGACTTTAACTTGTTACAGAGATGCAATGTAGTGCAGTCAAAAGTCACACATGATAAGCAGCATGTCCTGCACCGCCAGCACTCACCCACACTGACATATACATGTATATATAATATTATATATATGGAGAGAGAGGGGGAAGGGGGAGAGGGGAGTGCCCTTCACCTTCCTAGAATAGTCACAGCCGTAAGTGTAATGAATTATGAACCTCTTTCCAACTTCTAGATCCCATGGTGGCTGAAAACAGGTAGAATCATAGTAGTCACGTTAGTTTGACTGATTGTTTGACAAAGACCAAATGCCAGCTGTTATAGAGTATCAAAACCTGCAGCATGAAGTCCTTCCAAAGAATATGCTTCACCTTGTGGAGAGCAGATGCAACAGCATAAGCATACCTAGAATAAAAAAATTACAACTCTCAAGCAGCAGCCAGCACAAGATCAACAACCACGCACTATATAGAGAGATAATATTCTTCAAGTTTTTGTTACTCACATTTCTAGCACCCATCCAAAGGCCTTATCGGTTTCGGGGTCGTCCTTCATTCTTAAAGAGACATTCATCCATGTAGGTGCAATTTCCTCCAAAATAGACTGGATCAAAATTTAAGTGAACATGAAATTCAAGAAATATGTAATGTCCTGACTTCTGGGATATACACAGAATTCATCAATACAGCTTTTGGTTCACAAACAAAGAAAAAAGAAGCAAGGAGGTAATATATGGTCAGTAATTCCCAGTCAACCAAACTCTCTTTCTTAAAGCCAACCTTTTGAATAATTACTGGAGAATTGCCAATGGGATCGATATCAGTTACAGGACCCTTTTCTCTCGGGTAAAACTTCCTAATGATATTTTTGTGGTCAGCTGGTTTGATGTAGAAGAATGGGTATCCTGCTGGGCGGCTTCCCTTAGCCAAGTTGGGCAAAGGACTTACAAATATGTGGTCTGGCTCCGCCATTAGAATATACCTATTATATTAAAGGAATGCCAAAAAACAATCAAATTTCATGACAGGAATGAACCAAAATCTTCTATAGGAACTAGTTAAGAACTCACTCTTCCTCAATAGTTGCACTTTCTAGCCATTGCACAAAAGCCCATGGTCTGTTCAAGACGATATAACCCTGCAGGAAATCACAAACGTCACATAAAAATGTCGAAAAGTTTCAAATGTTGAGATTCTGGGAAACAAGGTCAAGAATTATCAAAGTGATGTTCCAAAAATAGCTGCAATCATCATCCATTCCCCATGAATTGTCTGTGTGATGCACACATTAGTTCTTATGTCTTGTTTCTTTTGGCCAACCAAAGAGAGGATTACTCCTCATGTCTGGTTACAACTTATATCAACAAACCAAAGTGGTCCATTTGCCGTCAGATTATTACTCTGAGATAGAAGGCCGGTGCACCCGGATCAATAAAGTTGCTGTCAAGGACAGGCAATTGCATGATCATAGATATTGATAAACCCAACTGATGCATCAGCTCAGAGTAACTAATCCTTCCAATAACCGAGTAAGAGCACGATGCTGAGATTGAAAGAGAAGAGCAGCAAAATTCAAGCGCACAAGTAGCAACGACTCTGCATATGCACCGGAGAAACCCGCAAAACCACACTCACAACAAGACAATGCGTCAAGAACTAAGGCGAGAATTCCTTACTCGATCCAGGCCATCAGGAAGAGGGTCGACCACGAAAGTGGGCATTTCCTCCATCAAGTTATCAGGACTGCCCGAGTGCAGAATTCGGGTGAAGTTCCCCATGTCCGATCCGGGCATGTCTTTCACCTTCTTGTACCAATAGTACATAATCCGGCACTGCCACTGACTATAAGGAGCGCCGGTCGCCGTCACGGCGACGTGGTATCGCAACCCGGGATTCCCGGTCCCCGCCGTCTTTTCCGGCAGCCGGGTCCAGGGATCGGAAATTCCCAATGCGTCGGTCACGGCGGCGCCCAGGTTCAGGCTCTTGTTGTGCATTACCATCTGCAGCAAATTATAAGCGGCGAAGAGGAATACGAGCCCGAACACCACAAAGAGAGGCGAAACCCGCCTCACATGTCTCCTCTCGATCATGGGCATTCGCGATAGGACAAAATCTGACCGAAACTAAATAGGAATATGCGCCGGAAAAAAGTCAGCGAAGGAAGACGAAGACCGAGACCGAGAGAGAGAGACAGACAGACAGAGAGAGTCAATGCGAGATTAGATCTCATATACAAAAGCAGATCACGTCACTTTACCTCAAGAGAATTTCAGAGCTTCTTGCTTGATACTCGAGAGAAAGAGATGGGTTTGGGAGGATTTTGGAGAGCAGCCATCGAGGAAGATATATAGCAAAAAGCTGACCCAAGAAAAAGATCGCGACTTTTCTTTCTTCACTGTCAAAGCAAGTCTTAAAAAGGCTTATAATGCAGGAGGAATGAGAGAAAATTTACCATTGATAGGATAAGAATGTGAACACTGTGTTAAAATAAAAAATTCGTTTTGGACTCAAAAGCTAATCTTAAAAAGGCTTCATCTTTATAGTGCAAAAGGAAAGAGATAAAATTTACTAATAAGAGAATCATTAGATATCGATACGTAAAAATAAATAAAGAATGCATCTTTGGAGTTTGTCTCATTAGAGAACAGGCCGCAGAAGCACCATTGGAAGGGTCGGCACCTCTCTTGCCATCACCAAAGATCCCCAGAAAGCACCTGGCTGCGAGCAGCCAAAAGCTAAAGAAAGATAATATGGCAACTGAGCTGACCAAAAAGACGCAACATTCCCTCTCTTTACTCGTCTTCCGCTTCTTTTCTCCCTCCCTCATCGTCGTTTTGCTTGTTCTGCGTTTTCTTTTCGAGACTTTCCGAGTAGTGGAAGCCGAGCAAAAGTCGCCATTATTTTTCCGTTTAATTACTGCAAATGACTATGAAAGGGTCGAGCACAAGGTCCACGCTACGTGGCGACAATTTTGATCGGCAAGAACTCATGCTCTGTCTTGTCAGGCAACCATTGAAGAACAAAAAATAAAGGAGGGCGCCTTTTCAGGATCTTTTCTATTTGAGATTTTGGCACTACTCCCGTACAAAATATGTCTTGTTAGAAATCATAAGATAGTCCGAATGATTACACCCAAGAGTCCTTTAGTCATAATTGGATCACCATCATCACGACCAATTATAAAATCTTAAAAAGTGTCTGCAAGCAACACTTTCCAAGATCTCCTTTTTTATAATTTGTGATTAGGATTAGCACCCGGAATAAAAGACCAACCATCATCTGAGGGATCATCCATCAATGCTCTGTTTCCTGTCTAACTTCTGATAAAAGTTGATGTTGCCAGTTTTACCAGTTGCTCCTTATGATCAACCCCATGGAATTGGCAAACGAACTTCCCCCGAAGTCGAGGTTTTGACAAAGGCGATTTCCTGCATAATAAATGAATTTGGAGACTGACAATAGTATATGACTAGCTTTGCATCCGACAGCACGACAACTGTAATTGAAGTTTGCGACTAACTGGTCGTGAGGAGAAGAATCTGCTCTGTGCTCGAATCAACTATCTCGTGCTAGAGTTTTGCAAGGCAATCTGATGAAGAGCATATAAATCAAACTAATTTCTTAATATTCTTTGGTCATACAACTGTAGAAGAATTCACTTTCTGTTAGAATCTAATAGAAAAACTATAAACGCTAACAGGAAATCTCTATTGCTATCGTTCTTCAGCAGGTTGGAGATGTTGTACTACACTCCAACACCAACCATCTCTCATTCCGTCGTTTTCAAAGCCCTTCGGACAAGAATTAACCAGCAAAGCACACGATAGAGTACGAAGAAGCCGAACATGATCCCCACATTGATCCATCTGGTGTCCTTGTCGAGTCCTCTGCTCTTCAACACATCTTCACCAGTGAGCAAGCACTTGTCATCCTGATTGTGCCAAGAGAAGCACTTACTTCTCACGCTCCAGTACTCATTCGTGAGAAGTGCATCCAGGGGGTACCGATACAGTGAGACATAGTACATGAAGAGCCAATACTTTGGGATGATCTCTTTAGGGATGAAGTATCCTGAGAACAGGAAAAACGCTCCTAGGACAGTGCAGATCAGCGAATTCCCGGAAATGAAGTCCGGCGACACGGCACTCAGGAAAAGCACCAGAGAGCTGGCCATCAGGACAATGACCCAGACAATGAATGTGAAGAATGCAAATGCGCCAATCGATGGATTGAGCCCAACAATCCAGTAAACAGGCACGGCGAAGAGAAAAGCCACAGCAAACAAGAAGGGAAGGAACACGATGGTGTTGGCAACCATGTAGGAGGAAATCCTGTAAGCTCCTCTTGACGACTCCTTCATCAGGACACGCCGTTCTTGGAGGTAGATCGGCAGGGCCTCGACCGTGGATGACAGCAGGAAGCTCAGGCTGAATGCAAACAGTCCTAGCCTCTCCGCGACCCCTCCTTCATTCTTTCTCACGTTTATGTACACACTTCCTAGGCCGAAACCCCCGACAATGGCCTGCATTGTCCTTGCCAATAGGAGTTGCTTGTTTCGGTATATGATCTTCCAAAACCTCGAGCAGAGGAAAACTATCTCAGAGAAATCAAGAAGATAGTGATCGTAAGCCTGTTTTTCATTACTGTGTTCACCAACTCGTCTAGTTTCGACTCCTGGCCACATCGGAAAGGAGTATGGCAGGGTCTCTTTGTCTAACACGGCTGGTAAAGGACCCTGGCGATAAGATGTTTCCAATGGGCTTAGAATCTCCATCGCGAACTCTAGTGTGTTCAATTGGAGTGGGACCTGGAGTCCTAGCTTAGCGATCCTCTCCTCGAGCAATCCGATGTCGCCGCTATGGACGACTGACCCCTGATAGAGAATCAGGTAGTTGGAGATGAATCCTAGAATCCGATAGCTGGGTTGGTGGATGGATATGATGATGGTCCTTTGATGGGCTTTGGCCATTGAGGAGAGCAATTCAATCACCTGGAGAGCCGACTTGCTGTCTAGGCCTGAAGTCGGCTCATCCAAGAGCAGGATCGGCGGGTCATGGATCATGTCAACTCCGATCGAGACCCGTTTCCTCTCCCCGCCCGATATCCCCCTGTTCTCTTCATCCCCGACGAAAGTGTCTGCTGCGGAGGTCAGCCCGAGCTCCTGCATAAGGCCCTCAACCCTCTCCTCTCTCCCCTTTCGGCTCATCCCTCTGAGCCTGAACTTGGCACTATACATCAGAGTCTCCTTCACAGTGAGAAGAGGAATCAGATTGTCTTCCTGAGCCACAAAGCCACATTTCCTTCTCAGCTCAGCGGGGCTAGTCACCTGGTTGTGATTGATGGAGATGCACTTCGGGTCAAAGTGCTGATCTTTGACCCGTCCCGCCAGGATCCGAATGAGGGTCGACTTCCCCGTGCCGCTTGGGCCCACAACTGCCAGGATCTCGCCGCTCCTCGCTGTGAACGACACAGAATTCAGTATGTTAACGGGCTCAGGATTGCAAAACAGGCCGAAGGACCAGGCAGAGGCTAGGGAACCCCGCGGTTGGACACGATAGGAGAGGTCTTTAACGGTGACGTCATGGCGAGCCGGTTCGGACGTGCAGTGAGGAGGCCGCCGGGACGGGGAGTGCGAGAAGGAAGAGGAGGAAGGGCTGGTCGACTCGTCCGGCGAGTTCGAGGTGGAGAAGAGGATGACCGAGTCATCCTCCAGGGCTCTCTGCTGGTGGAAGAAGCAGCTAGTGGTGGCCATGGAACTTGGAGATCGGATTGGCGCCGTGGGGCTGACATTTTAAGGCTTGGAAAGCGGTTCAGAGGGAGGCGGATTGGAAAGATGTGAAGGAGGTTGGACCAACCCAAGATGGAGTGGGAGAGAAGGCTCTTCATGGATGGTTGAAGCAGGCAGAGGTGATGGTGTTTGGCAACAGTTGGGTAAGACAGTTTTGACATAAGCATCATTCAAGTTACATTTATTAGTAAAATAATCTCAAAGTATAGAAACTATACGTGTAGTACTCATGACTATACTCTTGTCAATATTTTTGGCCAACCATATTAATTCATCAGAATAGAAGCTAGGCAGCAGTAAAGTTTGTATTTTTTTTTTTTTTTTGGGCCTCCATATCAATTTACTAAATTTTTTGTTATTTTCAAATAATCCGATTCGATTGGAAGTAAGATTAACTCATGATTGACTCATGATTGTATCTTGATTTACCGGAGTTAAATAGCATTTCCGATGCATTCGCTTTTGTTTTCAGAAGAAATTATAAATAGATTATGCTAATTCAACAGTCATGAATCTACTCGTGGATTTTATTATTTCGATTAGGCAAAGTTAACTTGATTTTTCCATACTGAAGTCACCTAATTTGGCTGTGGAATGTTTCTCCAAAGTATAGAGAACGGCCCTGCGATTTTATCAATCAGCATCAACGCGTGTGAAGATAAATTGCACGCTTCAACTTAAAGTAACAATAGTTGATCTCTTTAAATCCTCATTTTAGAGGATATTATCATTTACTTCCGACTGACGTCAACCCACTTCGCAAGAATAGTTAGAAACAGGCAATGACCCCATGATCTAATGGGCCTCACGGGAATTGGGCTAAAACCTGGGCCAAGAGAGGGCCCAAAAATAGCCGATTGGGCTTGTGCCTAAAACTCGTTAGGGATGAGTATGGCTCCAGGGTATAACTTGAAACCAAAAAACCAAACCAATGACAATATATCCAATTTCAAATTTCAAAGTATGCAGGGTAGGTTTCAAGTTCCAAAAATTAAAGAACTTATTTCAATAGGTAGGTTCCAAACTCTAGATAAATGGAATGTATAATTTGAAACCACTAATATGAACTTTTATTTTATAATCGAGACTTCTACTTTATTAATGTTTCATACTTTTCATGTGCCTAAATGTAAATTATGATCAGTGAATTATAAAAATAATGAATGGTCATTAGAGATGATGATTCATTGAAATCGTTCAATTAATAAAATAGATAGAATTTGGGTAGAAATTGGAACCAATTGTGGAACCTGTGATGGAGAATTTCTTAGATTCTAAAATACATAGGGTAGGTTCCAAGTTCAAAAAAATAAACAACTATTCTAACAGGTGAGTTTCAGATTTTAGCAAAAACTTATACGAAATCTAAAACCGTTCATCCTTATAATGGGCTCTTGGGGTCTTGTAATTTTCATCCCATGTCGGCCATTAGACCTAGCACGGCGCTGACGCGGACCGCGATGTCCACGTTCGCGTCCCGATATATAAACGGAAGGACTAGCTTCAAGGTGGAAATTTTTCCAAAAAAAAAAAAAAATTATATGAAGATATATATAGGAGTTTGCAGTGTCCATATTTATTGTTTGTCGTCGTCGAGGGACGGACCAATTTTCACTGAACCCTAAAAACATTGTGGGCCCAATCCTGCAAACCCAAGTCCAAGAAAAGATTTGTGGACTCAAAAGATCCGAGCCCCACTTTAAAAAAAATCTCTGACCGTATGGAAAAAAATACAATGCCTATTACCAATTTACCCCCACCAGTCCCACGTTTCCGCCAGCGATCGCTGGACAGGTGGCCCGACAGGTCCCAGGCTGCAGATTTCGCCACGTGTCCGCGAGATTTTTATCGGAATTGGATTGCACGCGATCTCTTCGGGATTTGACCAAAAAATAATAATTCATTTTCTTCGAGAAATTGTTTATCCAAGATTCAATTTCGTGGAACAAGAATCAAGGCATTATCCATATGGACTATTTTGAAGTCTCCTTGACGACAAAATTAATTTTTAAAAAAAGTAGCTACCCAATTTAATAGATTGATTAATGACGTCACTATAATCCTCCTCCCCCTCAAGGAAAGGGCAATTATCTAGACATGAATTAGCGACATCATTTGTGGTAATTTAGATTATGGGCAATTGCTATATTTTATCTTGCCAAATTGCAAATTTTTTCAATCGATTTGTTTGATATATTCGGACTTGCGTGTTTTTTTATTTGAATGAGAAAGAACCCTAATGACTCCTTGATAGACATCAGCAATTTGGATTTTTTGTGAAGATATTTCCTCAAAATTTTCGTCGAACTTAATTGAGAGAGAGAGAATGATGGACACATTATTATTAAATTCTCTATTTATGGAAATTTTCAAGTTATAGAAAAAGCAAAAGACAATCCATGTGCAAAAGAAACCATATTTTGTCAAAAGTGATGAAATGATATATTGGATTCATAATCAATAGTAAAAAGAATTATTGAAGGGAGTGCATTTTTATTAAACGATGAAAAATATTTTTCATTTCATTTTCAAGTTTCAATTAAAGTCACCCTTTCTATATAAAAAGAGAGAGTTAAAAGATTTGAATCTTATCTTTTTAGAGAGTTGAGTGTAAGGATAATTTAAATTTAGATGTAAATTTCGACCATCACGTCTTGTAAGGAGATAGAGTAAAAACTTAAGAAAAGTAAAAAAAATAAAATAAAATCGATCAAATAAAATTTAAGTCAAATATCCAAAAATATTATTTTTTCTTAAAAATTGTCTTTTTGAAAAATATTTTATAAGAAGATGATATTTTCCGTCAAATTTAAAAAATATGAAAATATCGAAAGGTATAAAGTTGGGGGATAAAATTGAACGCGACATTTACTCGCTCAATCCGCGCGTGTCGGCCACCTCCACACTCACCCGTCTTCTTGGTTTAAAAGCCCCATCCCAATGAGCCCCCCATCAGACAGACTCCTCCTCCTCCTCCTCCTCTCTCTCTCGCGACATACACAGTAAATGACCGATGTCGCGCCACCGACGGCAAGCCTCGCAAGTGCTCCCGCCCGAGATAATCGCCGGCGATGACCCCGTCGCGCTCGCCGACCTCAGCCAGCCCGCCGAACGCGCGTCCACCGCCCCCGCCGCCCACGGCCCCGCCGCTCCCGCGAACGAGAGGTCCGCCGAGCCTCGGAAGGCCGAGGAGAGCGCATCCGCATCCGCATCCGCCGCCGCCAACTCTCGGCAAGCTTCGCTGAAGAAGCCGCCGGTCGCCGGGAAAGACGCCTGAGAAAGCGGGAGGAGCGAGAAGCGCCGGAGCTCATGTTAGTTAGCGGTCCGGTCGTCTCCATCTGCTGTACGGATTAAGGCATGAACGATGTTGTAGTCGTAGCTGTTTTTCGCCCGCGTCTGTCTTCGAATAAAAAGTGGAATATTTCGGTGCGATTTTCTTCTTATTTTTCCCCCCGCTCTTTTTAGTTTAAACGGAGCATTTCCTAAACTTTTTTTTTTTAAATTAAGGTTTATTAGGATCGAACGGTCACCGTTATTCCTCCGGCTATCCGTAAAAATTAAGGCTGCGCCGGTTATGTGACCGTTATCATGTTTTTGGATGCGCCGGAGGAATCTTAGCGTCGTCGATATTAATCTAAGGGAGTAATTAATGCTGATTATCTTAAATTTTCACCGCTTTTGAAGTTCATATATTTTTTGTTTTCCTGTCTTCTTTTTTTTGTTATTTTTATTTGTTAAAATTTTTGTCCTTCCATGGATGATGGGGGGTCGTGAACACTAATTAAGGGCTCGCCCCAAGCATAATATCGTCGGAATGAGAGAAAACCCCATAGGATCTGATTCGAGATTTGGTTGATCTATCGAGCGAATGAAAATGTAAATAATATCATAAAAGAGCAACTCAAAATGAAAAATGAATGGCAAATGACACTGTTAAAGTAATGAAATAATAAATCACGTCTTTATATCACAATATAAATTTTTAAAATAGTCAACAGTAATTATATAAAATTTCACATGATATCAAAATTAAATATCTTAAGGTCGAATCTTTTTTGATCTCATTTGTCTTCCTAATGAATATGTCCAAGTTTAATATTAGGCAAAAAGATCAAACTAATTGAAAGGATGTTAACTCAACAAAATCTCATATAGGTATTAAGCAAAAAGATCAAACTAAGTGAAATGATGCGAACACAAAATCTCACACGATACTAATAAAGTTTGAGGTTTTAAGTTCGAATCTTTTTAAATTTCATTTATCTTATCAATTAAGTTTTCGTGCGGGGAAGAGGTTGTTAACACAAAATCTCACATAGTATTAGAGTTGGAGTTTCGGAGTTTGAATATTTTCAAATCCATTTGCCTATCCAATTAAGTTTCATTTAAGAGATGATGTTTAAATATTTAAATAATAAACCGTACCTTCACATGACAGATTAAGTTAATCTCAACCTAATTGGTAATGTAATACATGAATTGTAAATTTATTCAATATGATTCTTCAACTTTATCTCGATATTCAAAATTCATGGATCACATTGTACTTATTACCAAAATTTATTAATCGTTTATGTCATTATCCCTAAAAGAAAAATGTCTCGTGCCTACACATATCAACTCTCTAGTGCAATTAAAGAGAGCTACGGCTTTTCTATTTTTTAGGTCAAGAAGATAGTTAGGGTTAGTAATTAATAATAATGCTCAAATTTCGAAGAGATGGGGAGGGGGAGGGGAATTTGGTCGGTTTGAAAAGAGAGGCCGAAAGGCATAGAAAGGAGATAATAAATAATTCATTTATGACCTAATAAATAGGACGGTGGCAGATGAACCAGGAAAGGGAGAAGAAGAAGGTTCAAAGCACCCAATTTATCACGTGATCATGCTTATTCTCTCATGTGCATGCAACGAGTGGTGTCGGTCCATCCGCGTGACGTCATCATCTATCTCTTTCTTTGATAGGCACGTTTTTTCTTTTTTATATGCGCAAACAAAAAATAACGGTGGACGAGCCTCGTTCGGAACAAAAGGCCTTTTTCTCTACCGACCTCTCGATTCTGATTCCTTTGTTTTTTTTCAATTATTGTGCATTTTGCTTTTTGCTTCATCGTGCTATCATCATTTTCTCCATTTTTATTTGAGAAAGAATTTCTTTTTTATATAAATATAAATATTATCAATTTTCAATTTTTATTTAAGTTTGCATGTGAACAACGTGCATGACTTGGTGTTGTACTTTGGGATTGTCAATCTAGAAATGATTGAAAGAAATTTACAAAAATCACATACAAAGATTAATATAGGAGAAATGATATAATAGAAAACAATTTTTAACGTGATGCCTTCCCTTATGAAAACTCGCAAGTCTAATTCTTTTCTCTCTTCTTTTATTTTGCATTTTGCATCATGGTATTGTTATTTCTAATGTCCATTTGTCTTTAATAAGAAGAAAAAAAATCTTTTGCTCTAATCTTAATCAGACCAACGACACCTTTGAACACGAACATCATTCACTTTTAATTTTAGTTAACTTATATGGAGATGATGTAAATAACTTCAAGGAAAAAAAAAAGAATATCTTGTTGTTTGGGTTTGTTTCCTCAAAAATTCAAAGTTTTAAAAATTACTAAACTGGTCTAATATTCCTGAAAAATTAGCTTTTTATGATTATATCGGTAATAATCCGGCAAAGGGGGAGGGTACGAAATAGGGAATTTCACTAAGTCAATTCTTAGGAAATCAACGTTATAAGCCAATAGTCGTATGTTTTGAAATATCTCAACTCATTCCCCTGTCAGATAATAAAGTTAAATTTCCAAAGGTATAGGGAAATAGAAAGAAGAGAAAAGAACCCAGCTACGTCTCATAGCTACAAATGTCAATTTAAGTTTTACCTAGGAGGACAGGCAAAAAATAAGGTTAAATTCCCACATAAATCCAGTTCTAGGGTTTACGAGTGACGTCATAAATGAGAGTAAATTAAGTGTCCTCACCTTCTTTTCTTTTCTTTCTTTCTTTCTTTTTTCATGCATGCATGCAAAAACAGTGTTAGGCCCATTTTCTGTTCTATCAAAATGGAGGGATGGCCCAGCCAATTGAACCTTCCAAAATTTTATACAAAAAAACACATGATATATATGCAAAGATTATTATCATGCAATCTTAACTATCTGTATTTGTACGCATATGTCGACCCTAATCTACTTCTGCAAATCGGAATACTCTGCGTACGTACAGCGTCTTCTTCCCTGAACTCTTCGTGGCATTGCTGGCACGATGATGACGATGATGAAGAGAGAGTTTAGTGCATGTCGCATGGTTTAATGTCGCTTGACGAGCAGCAGCGTTGACGATCAAGTGGGTCATTTTTCATTGAAAGTCCTGGCGAAATCTAATAAAGATCAGAGTCCATCTTCGCACGGACGCTGTGTTTCCTCCACTATCCTTGAATCTTCTGACAGGAGAGAAGATTTCGTGACTACAGAAAAGGGCAGGAGAGGGCCCGAGCATATGAGTGAGAGACGGGCAGTAACATGAAGTCATGAATGTTCATCAGAAAATGGTACTTGGCCAAACCGTACATTTATTCTTTCTGCAATTCAATCTTTCATTCAACGTCATCCCGGTTCCTCGTGTCAGGTCGAGTTGGCCCTCGATGCTTATTGCCGTGAGTAGGAGTACTGTGAGTAGGAGACGATGTCATTCGAACACAAGATCTGCAGTCATTGCAATAGCTTACTACGAGTTCAGCGACAATAATCACAACCCGTTCCGGTCTACGGATTCCTGAGCACATGGCTTAGGTACAGTAGCAGCATTATATTCCCATCTGCATTACATGCAGTCCATGAAATCTCACTGTTCCGAGTAAGGATGACTCTTTAACTATTTGTAACTAACATCGTGCTCTCGGGAGTCGCCATTTGAATATCATCTACAGACGAGACCCACCCACATGCTCTGAACTAGACTCGACCATCGATATCACAACACCAAAACCCTCGCCTCGCACAATGCAAGTCTCGACACGTAAGGGATGGGCAGTAATCGAGACGAGACGGAACAGGATATTTATGAGCTTCATAAACACACATGAAATGACAAGGACGATGTGTAAGTAACCAACTCACTAAGATCAGTAAATGTCACAATAAAGAAGAAACGAAGACAACATGAAGCAACAATGTCGAAGCATAACTGAGATAGCATATGATGAAACGAATGAAAGAAAGGAAGGAAGGAACCATGGCACGCTAGCACAATCACCACACCTTCAGTTGATGCATGTTTCTGCAGTTGGTTTAACTCACAGAAACAGTAACTCGGCCTGCGAACCGCAACATGTTCAAGGCCTTCACACCAAATGAATTCAACTACATGATCGGAGACCTGAATTAGACGGTCATCACTGCAAGCATTCTAATGACAGCTAGAGTTGGTGCGCAGTCATACAACAAGTACATGTGAATTTTAAAGATTGCCTCATGAAATAGCTGTCCGCCATTCAGGACTACTGGGCAAAGCAAGATCACAATTAAACTTAAGAGAACACCGTCAGATAGTTTAGAAGTAATAACGACTAGTAAAATGAGCATAGAAACAAGGATACTACATGATGAACAGCGTCGGAGTTGACCTTGATGTATTTTCAAGTATCAAACAAGTCTCGTCTATCAAGGCAGTGGAAAGTGAATAAAATCCCAACACAAGTGTGAAGGTCATAGGTGAAGGGAGAGCCCAGCTATTTTCTTACCAATTCGAATAAAATTTTGCACAATTTAGCCGCATGCACGGCTGAGCTGTTCATAAGCATCCTAATCAAACAAGAAAATAAAGTTCGCACTGAAGAAAAACGTACGAAATCTAGCATGCGAAGCAATTGACCCACATTACACATGAGACCATCTGGATGCACAACCAAACAAAGCATGAGTTTGCATGCATTGTTAAAACACCTAATTGCTGACATCCATTTATGCAAATGCACTGGAGAAAGGCAAATGTTAAACACCTAATTGTGATAGCTCGTTGTCGGATCATATCATCCGATTACTATCACATGAAGAAGAAAGGCTTAGCGCTCCAGCAAAGCAAGTGAATGCATGAAACTGAGAAGCGTATACATAATGCACTACAATATAGCTTATAGTCACCGAAGCAAAATTAATCACTGATAAGTAATGACGGAGTTTACTCCACATCATAAAATCGTACCAGAAACACAATTCTAAACATACGCAAAAGGGAAATATTAAGCACATCTTCAATAAGTGAATCCAGAGAACATCTCAGATTCCCTATTGTTTGAGAACTGCCGTGGAGCTAAACTCGGATAATCCCAGACATGGGAAAAAATGGAGGAAGGCATGCTTATTATCTGCAAACAACTTAAATGCCGGATTTTGTGAAGATCAGGCCCGATACATTGAATTGGACAAACTATAAACAGTGAATCACACTGCACTGACAATGATAAATAAATCTATGTGTAAAGCAGACATCCAAATAGGACAGCTGAGGCACAAACAAAATGTCCTTAAAAGAGACATTGAGCTGACATATCCTTTTGTTTATTCACTCAATGTCCCCAAATGCATGAAAGACAGTGTGGCCAGAATTCCATACAAGTGACCCTATGTATGTTCAAAACTTCACAAAGAATAATTTAAAAAGACCCCCACCACAAGCCATCGGAATCTCCGACAGCGAGCACACAATCTCAACATCAAAGATTTAAGGCAAGTGGCTGATTCATTGCATGAGGATCCAGCACATGCATATCTTTCCTTCACATTTCTTTTTTTCGCAGTAAAGCAAATGTGTCATAATATAAAGAATCAGGATGAAGGTGAGAGGAACCAGCACGGCTTAACTCTAGTCCCAAAGGAAGTACTTTTTGTGCATAGCAGGCAATGACATGATGCAACTTTGGGAGGATGAGCAGTGCCAATCCATCATCTAGTAAGTAATTCCTGAAATAGTGCAGAGTCACCATCCCACGCAGTGATATTATATAAGTGGGACAGAATTTTCAGCAAGAATAATTCAAAGTGAAACTTTCCATAAAATCATACAACATCAGGTTTCTTCTGGATGCAGAAACACAAGTAAAGCAGGTCGAAAGAGCATATGCAACTAATGTTCTTTACTTCGCAAGGGGTAAATCGAAAGTGATGTTGACATCACACCTCACATGGTGTGCATGACAAAAGTCTAGGGCAAAGGCCTCGTATGTTCGCTTAGTAAGAAATGCTTGGATTGGTGAACAAGGCGAACAACACTAAGTTCAACTATCCATGCTACTAGTGCAAACAATTCTGTAGTTAGGCCACCCACCCGGGCTCAAACTCATCTCCTTACATGCCCTTTTTGGTCGTCAAGGTACTTCATAAGCTCAGGCTTCACCCACCTAGAGAGAACTTTTAGGCAATAAATACTAAAGAAAAAAAGAGAACAGAAAAGAAGCAAGTCTAAGGGGATTGGCTCTGCAAATTCAAACTCATTAATATACCTCCTACAAGAACGAATTTGTCAAAGCTATAACACCTACCAAGGCAGGACGCCAGAAAAAATGCTGAAATTTCAACTACAGCATATTACTAGCTGTGACAAAGTGAGAGAATTAAAATGGGAAAAGAAGCACAAAACAAGAGCAATTATGAGTAAACTGAGCATATAATATATGTATATATAGTAAATGTAAAGAACTCATAATTTTCATCTCTTACACTGTGGAATTTACCTTTGCCAAAGGAATCTCCTGTATGAAGAAAACAGAATTAACAAAAGGCAAATTCAACCATGGCAACAGTAGGGGGAAAAAGTCCAAGCAAAGGATCAATTATGACAAAAATTAAAAAAAGAATGCCAACAATGAGAATTTCCTTTTCCTTCAATTAATTAAAAATGTTAGTAGTTAGGTAAAGAAGCACGAAACTTGATCTTCCACATTTTAATAGCTTATCAAGCAATTAAAACCCATCATTAAAGAGGGAACTTGCAGAGAAATAAGATGAGGTGGAGGCAGTACTGAAGACTTCAGGTGAAACTAATGAAGATAGACATGTGTTAATAGGGAACAAAGGTCTGCATATAGAGCTAGGAACAAATCACTAGAACCCCAGGTTAGAGTTTAATTAGCGATTAATAGGTGAACAATTACAACAATATTACAAATGTCATTCCATGGGGGGGGATGAATATAGACCAATCCTCAATTTAACCAGAAATGGCATTGTCTCAATTTATTGGGTTACCATAGCTTGAGCCTCCAAGCAATCCACCCCCGGAAGCAGCATAAACATCCGAAGGATCCATGATCGGAGACGACGATGACGCCCCGTTCCTATCTCCTCCGCCTCCGCCGCCCAAATGCAGATCCGACAAGTTCAGGATGTCTTCTCTCCCCTCGACACCTCGGTCATACAAGAACCCTTTGAACACATGACCACCGATCCTCACCACCGCCTGGTAAGCGTACTCGTCCTCCCCGTCGTCCACCGAGGTCACCCGCACGCACTTGAAGACCGCCGGCGCGCGCACCTGCCCCGGCAGCGACTCTTTGAAGCTCGCATCTGCAACACACAAAAACCCTATTTCAAGAAAACCACACTCATCATGTGCCACAACCCTAGACACGTCCTCGACGCTCCCAAAAACGGGACCCATGTCGCTTTTGGCGGCAGCTGGCGCATGGATATAAGCCGTAGAGATTCAAATTCCGAACCTTGGCGGCTCGAGCTCGTGTCGAAGCTCCTCGGGGGCGTGGTGTTGGAGGTCGAAGTGTGAGAAGTGGTGGTCGTCTGAGAGCCGACGAGCCTCGGCTTCTTGGCTCCGGAAGTGGACGCAGAACCGCCGGTACCGCCAGCTGTGGGGGCAGTGGTCATGAGCTGGCGCTCCCGCCGCCTTGCGGCCGGAACCCACGTGCTCTTCACATGAGTAGCGCAATCGAAACCCCGACTTTTGCAACAAGTCCTGCATCTCCGGTAGCTGCAGTCTTTCTTCGCCTGATTGCCGCAGTCTTGGCACGTCGCTGTGCTGCTAGAGCCAGCGGCGATCCCGCCACCACCGCCGCTTTGAATTAAGTTACCGGAGTTGCCATGGTCGAGGATCGGTGCCGATTTCTTCAAGTAATGATGGGAAGATTGCTGGTTCTGCCACAGCTGGAATTCAGCCGCCGCGCCGGCTCTGCCGCTCCGGGCCGTCAAATTACCGTTGTCGCCCTCGGCTGCGTTCGAAGGGCCGAGGCACGGGGTGGCGGTGAGTAGGGGGAAAACTCCCACGCCGACGCCCATACCGAGTGCAGTGGCGGCCGAGTTGCTGGAGCCGTTCGACGCGTCCGCGATGACGGGGTCGTGGGGGTGGGGGTGGTGGTGGTGGTGGAGGTGGTGGTGGCTCGTGGGGTGGTGGAAGGAGGTGGCCGGGGCGACGACGAAGACGTCGCGGAGGCCGACCATGCCCACATCCGGCGGGAGGCTGTAGTTGACGGCGGAGCGCGAGGAGGCGGGCCAGGCGGGGGCGCCACCCGGGAGAGGGGCGGCATTGAAGCCGAGAGAGAGGTCGTCGGGGGCGGCGGCGGCGCGGCCAGCGGCGGAGGAGGAGGAGGCCACCCAGTCAGCGAATGCGCCGGAGTCCGAAAGCAACCTCCTGGTAGAAGAAGCCACAACTACGCGCTGGCTCAGTACTGATACTGAATTTTTCTTCTTTCTTTCTTTCTTGGGCAGTCCTCGTTCGCCTTCTTAGTATGCGAAAAATTGAATCTTTTTTTTCTCTGGTGAGGTGGGTTTTAGAGAGGAGAGAAGGAATAGTGGTGGGAACGAGAGAAAATGGAAAGTTGGGTATGAGAGAGAGAGAGAGGGAGAGGGAGAGAGAGGAAGCAAGCTCAATCTAGGGATGCATCTATGTGGGTGTTATGTGGGTGAGTGTGGGGTCTCTCTCTGAGATCGCATCAGACAGCGCACAGACAGAGAGAGAGAGAGAGAGAGAGAAGAAGGGGGTGTGAATTTAAAGAAAAAGAGAAGAAGCGATCTTGATTGCTGTTTTGCTGGTGTGGAGAGAGAATGAGAGAGTGTGTTTGGGTGGAGAGAACTGAGCAAAGTTCTGTGGTGGGCTTCTGATTTCTGTAGCTGCCGCTGCCGCTGCTGCTGCTGCTGCTGCGACTGCTGCTGAGACTACGCTACTACTTCTACTACTACTTCTGTCCGCGCTTTGGCTGTTTCTGCGAAAAGAGAAAGGGGGGGTTTTTTTCTTGATTTTGCAGAGATAGAGAGAGAGAGTTTGAGCAGAGAAGCTCCGAACAGTGCAATAATAACGACTCTGTTCTCTTTTTATCTCTCTCTCTCTCCCTTTTTTGGCTCTGGCTAAAAATTTCCCCCTCCCCCTCAGCTACTGCTGTTCCTCGCTTCGCCCATCATCATCATCTCTCCTCCCTCACTCCTTTGATCTCCTCCTCCTCCTCCTCCTCCTCTGAGCAAATCCTCTCTGTCCCGATCTGCCGCTCTCTTCTCTTCCTCCTCCTGCTACACCCCTTTTCTACCCCTCTCTCTCTCTCTCTCTCTTCTCTTCGTATGGTTTCCTAGAAAGGGGGCTGAGGTGGGTTCCTCTCTACCTCTCACACTCCCCCACTCACTCTCACTCTCTCTCTCTCTCTCTCCAATTATCACGCCAACAAATATAAGGCAAAGAGGCAGAGAGAGAGAGATGGGTATAAAGTCTTGTTCTCTAGCTTCTTCTCTTTTTCTCCTTTTCTTTTGGTGATTTTGTTGGGGGGGGGGGGAGTTCTATAAAGTCACATGACGCCTTTCTTTCATTTTCCTTTCGGCTTGGCCAGCTTCTTCATGGCTGCACTGCAATACGTATATAATATATTCTTTGATTTTGATCTTTGCTTGTGAATACTTTTAGAATTCATTTTTCCCTGCCTACCGATATGGTTGAAAAATACAACCGATGCAACGCCGTCTCTGAACGATCACAACACGTTCGCATTGAATCATAATTGCCCTCAATGCTTCTATATAGATAAAAATCGATCATCACATCGTCAGCAAGTTAAAGATTCAATGAAGAGAAAAACAGCTAGTCATAAAAAGAGTCTCCAAGACCCCAACCGCTATAGATACAACAACCGGTGGTTTGAACTCCTCATGAAAATATAATCAAACTGGCAACAAACATATAGCCTTTTTTAAATCGATCAACAGCAAAAAGAATGTGATGACCACTAAAAGATCATAAGAGCCCTCACGAGATCCCTTTCCACTCCTTGCCATCAAACCCGTGCAATGATTAACTTCTTCATAATTATATGGAAGTCCTATAATCCTAGGACGCATCGATCCACAATCAATTATAACATTTCGATATTTATGGTCCATCGATAAATAGATTTCAATTCCATCAAGAAGCATCATTCTTCAAACTTAATCATTGAATTTGCCCATCCACATTCATTTGAAGCTCATCCACAAAAGTCCAAAGTTCAACGAGTACCACAGTTGAATGGGGAAAAAGTGTTCCATGGATACTGCACTTAACATGGTGTGCATACCATATGAATCTTCTAAACCTGTTGAACAAATAAGTCGGGTTGAGTTTGGCTTAAGTGAAAAATGATCCAATTTAAATTAACTCATTTAACTCGTTTTGACTCATTTTTTATTCAATACAAATATAGTAACTTATATCTAACACAACCAATTTTATGAAAACACTTTATATATTTGACCTAATTTATGAAAATACATGCCCAAACTAAGGTAAGAGTATATAATGAACAAGCATAAGATCAAGTTAGAACGAAAAAGAGTCGTAGGATAAATTAGATCCAAGTAAGTTGCAAATTTGAACATCCATATTATTTTAAACTTTTCCACTTTATACTCATTTTTTGAATTTTAATCAACTCATATAACAACCAAATCCATCAAATATGGGTTAAGAAATTGGTTTCCTGATCCATTTTGATTGGTCAAGAATCCCCGTGCCATTACAAAATCTTTCCTACGTTTATAAATTTTCTAATTGTTGCATTATATGCATAGACATCACTCAAAATTTTCAAAATTTCCATTAGTTTGCATGTGGACGGCAACCATAATATCTTCTTCCGGAGCGACTTTGCAAATGGCGGTCTTTTTCTTTTATTTTTGGTCAGACAAATGCCGGTCTATTTGGTCGCATTTGATGGAGTTTCTCTTCTTCTTTTTTCATTTTTTTATGGAAGGCGCGTGGGAAAACATCCCTAGTTGCTCTTTATTTTTTTCTGGGTAAAACGAAGGAAGGGATCGGCGGTCGCGATTGGTCACGAAGCACACGCGCAATCAGCGCATGATTGTGCTCGAACATCACATGTTGGATGGATCCGTCTGGGATTTTTGAAAGTAAAAGAGATCCCACCCACCCCTCACATGCCCGTATCCCCAGCCGCTAAATGTCTCCTCGCTCTTGGATTTTGTCTGAATGACTCAACGGGAGAAGATTGGTCGCCCCCTCCCTTCCCTTTTATAAACCGTTTCTTTAATAGCACGTTATTTCCATGGCTCGATCCACTGGGGCTTTCCATGGATGACAACTTGCAAAGTGTGTGCGTTTGGGTTAACTTGCGACGTCGGTGTTTACGGGGTTCGGTTTCAAGTAAACGATTCAATGTTTTAAACATGTTGCTGGAGAGCCTACGGGGTTGCCGTTCTGGATATGTCTTCGATGTCTCAATAGACTTACTTTTGATGAGGTTTCTAATGACCGTAGAAACTTATTGAGGCATCAAGGCAAGCAGTGCATAGGGTGGAGAAGCGTCCCATATTCGATTATTATTAAGTAGGAGTACTATTTGATTTTGATTGGTTTGTTAAACATCGAAATTAACCCAATGGCATGGCACTATCGTGGCTAGAGTTGAGAACGTTATTTTCAGTGAATTGTAGCGGTATTTAACTTATTATAAAAATAACAATTTTTTTTTTTTTGGTGACCCAGAAACCCCGCTAAAAATAACAATTTGTTCTAGACTATAAAAAATAAAATAATTATAAATTATTATGGGGTCCAATCTTTCAATAATTTACAGTTCACGACAAGTTATTATTTTCATAATAGCTCAAACAATGTTATATTAGCTAAACCCTTCTTCAATCAAGTTCGTGTGTAAGTGACCCAGGGCAAATAACGAAATATTGTCAAATCACTAGCTGGTAGCTCTTCGAAAAAAAAAAATGAGAGACTAACCTAACCCTTTTTCTTAGATCGCAAGAAATTCATTCTCCATGTAATAAATATTTAATAGTAGCACCAGACATAGCGAAAATACATTATTCTAGTTGAACTATTTGAAAATTGAATTACACACTTATCTAACTATATAAACTTTTACCACGGTTGTAATTAGTGCCGCATGATTGTATGGCTAGCTAAACCCTTCTTCAGTCAAGTTCATGTATAGGTTCTGACCAAAAAGAGTTAAATGTATAGGTGATGGGGGCAAATTACAAAATATCACCAAATCATTGGATAGTAACTCTTCGAAAAAAAAAGAAGATAGACTATCCTAATCCTTCTCCATAGATTGCAAGAAATTCAATCTCCATGCACTAATTATTAAAAGTATCAACAGACATTGGCGAAATACATGACCCTAGTTAAATTATTTGAGAACTAAATCATGTGCTTACCTAACTAAATAAACTCTTACAACGGTTGTAATATAGAGTCGCATAATTATATCGTTTTGCCGATACACTTGCCTTTTTTTCTTTTCTTCTCTTTCTTTTGTTGAGGTAATCTTTTAACTCTATTATAATTTGAAAACCCTAACTAAAATCAAATGCTCGCCACCAGTCTTAGTTCGGTTGTGTCGCGTATAGTTTCAACCTATCATTTTGACAATTTTTGGGTCTAACTCAACCCAAATCATCAGCCACACTAGACACGGTGCCGATGGAGGAGGAATTTTCAATGCATTGTACGGAGATTCCCATGAAAAATTCACCCTCGCAAGTTGGCTTCCTAAACCTTTTCCCACTCGCCCATTTTTCTTTTCTTTAATATTTCTATCACATAGTTTTCAAAACCTACCCTTTGAGCAATTAATTTAAGATATCATCTTCGATCTATTTTTCCAAAAGAACCTCCACTTTATGTCAAATCTCAATTTTACTGTAATTCTATTTAAAGAAAATCCCTAACATTCACTTTAATTCTAAATCTGTCGTGCATTCAAAAATCGCAACTAGTTTCGTTTAAATTACCATCATCGAAAGGTTTTTATTGTTCCACATGAAGGTGAGCATGTTAATAAAGACATGTATTTTGACAATAAATCTCTAACTGACCCTAATGTTGATAA
This sequence comes from Corymbia calophylla, assembly GCA_014182845.1. Lineage (NCBI taxonomy): Eukaryota > Viridiplantae > Streptophyta > Magnoliopsida > Myrtales > Myrtaceae > Corymbia > Corymbia calophylla. The sequence goes on from CM024702.1 coordinate 3,234,875, forward strand.
TTTTAACGGAAGTAGGGGCGACGTTTAGACGCGATAGCAAATTAAGGACTAGAGTGGAAGTTGGGAACATTTTAGGCAAAAAAAAAAATAGTTCAGGTCAAATTGGAGTTAAACTTTAAATTGAGGGTTTTTCAAGAAATTAGGCCTACTAAGTTCACCATATTTTGTACCACCTAGCCATCTCTGAGGCCACGACGTTGCGTATGTCATTTTGCTGATGTGAGAGCACGTATATATACGCTTTTAGATGCTAGGATTTCAGCCCCGTGACCACATGTGCCACCACGTGAAATCATTCCGGAGTTCAGCTAGTGAACTTTATGGTTAAACTCCCACTCACATCATAATAATCACGGTGCCACGATGCGCCGTAATCGAAAACGAGGCTGAAAAGTCAAGCTCGAATCATGTCGCAACATTGGAGAAAATCGAGTGTGTAGGGGCAGTTGATGTTGTACTGATCTAACGCGATTAAAAGATTGCACCATGCGCATTTTCGGTTTTCTTTAACGTTATTCTTGCTGATGAACGAGCACTAAACCACGTTCTTTTTGCCCTAATGTATTGATTTCGATGGGCCACACCGGCAAAAGCGTTTCTTTAGAGAACTAGGGTTTCGGGTGCCCTAGCATAAAGCCTAGTGTTAGACATGCATCCATTCTAATTTCTAAAGCTAGCTTTTAGCATGGAGCAAGGGACGCGTACCATGGTTTTTGAATGCTGTCTTTGTACCCTTTTTTATTTAACGACAACAAAGAGAGAGCAAAAAGAGACCATGGGGGTCATCTCCTCCTTTGGCCTTTTGGGTCCACCAAACTAAACTATCCAAAGAGAAGTCATTTTGAATGTGGTAAAGTCTCTTTTTCAAGATCAAAGCAAACCATCTCTCTTGCTGTTACTATACATCTTTAGTCATTCTATCCCTCATGTCATCTGCATTATAAGTACAGTCATATTTGATCCACTTAAATACAGTGATTAAATGTATATATATGGCGATTGGTTGGACTAAAGATTTGGTAACTCATGTCGTGAAGAAGATCTCTTGAAATGAAAACAAATTAAATTAGGTATATTATAGAATTATAATGCGAGACGAGGATCATGGGCATGTGCATGCTTGCTCACACAAATTTAAACATGTAACTTAGAGGATGAGAGAAGATTGGGAGGGCATGCAAGATTGTGGGGTTTCTTTCTTTTTTAATCATGGATTAGAAAAGCACGTACGGCACAGGTCTCGATTTTGCAATTAATTGGCTCCAATGATCTCGTTGGAAACTAAGCAAAGATTTAAGAGTTCTTTACACGGAAGGGGCAAGGATGAAAGGTGCTTTTATCTAATGATGAATGTCTAGAGAGATTCCCCTTTTGATCAGCATTATTGCAAGCACGCGGAATCAAATTTCGCCGAGTGTCTTTAGGAGAAGAAAAAGGAAAGGGAAAGGACCGACTTAGTGCTCATTTCTCTCTCTCTCTGGGGGCAAAATACATACACAAGTCACCGTAATTTCATGATCTCCTAACTTACGTACATATACGTACTGCTTTTTCATTTAATTTATCCTCGCTTGCTTTTCAAGGTCGAAGGCCCCGTATGGAAAACCAATGTGGAAATATAAAATCTATGGATGTCGATGGGGAACAAATAGACTTTTGCTGGGCACTCATGCGATGCTAGAACATGTATTATAATATTAGGGTTTGTGTTTATGTTGGAGAATATAAAAGGGAGAGGACAAGAAACCTATTGTACTATTATTCCCTCCGAGCAAACGAATGAATGGATGGACGATAAATGAAAGAATCGTGGTTTACTTATTCATTTGTGCACATCAATTAACATGGCATCGATCGCAAATATGTGATTGCCTCTTCTCTGAGAAAAGGGTTTGGCGATCTGCAGGCCTTCCATCTAGAAGAAACGAATTGGCTAGGAGAAATGCATTTACAGAGCTCTTCGTGTTGGGCGAAATGTTTCTGCACAAAGCTCGTGAATACGATAATTGAAGTTATCGCATTTAATTGGGGGATCAATCGAAGGCGTCACCGCACATGAGGAACTAGATACTGTAATCTGTACGTTCTCTCCTACTTCTTTGATGCAATCAGCGGAGTTGCTTGCTATAACTTGAGAAGAAGTTGAACGTGATTGTCGAAATTTTGTTTGGGGCGATGTTCAAGACAAAAAGAAAATTTACCTAGTGGGATGGGAAATGCTTTGCCAACCAAAGAACTATGGAGTCTTAGGATTTCGTAGTTTCCGCCGGAGTAATAAAGCATTTCTTATGAAACTTACTTGGTCATTAGTTTCAACACTAGAGTCGTTATGCGTAACTTTTATCAAAGACAATTAATATTGACATACTACCTAATTCTCTTCCGACTCGTCCCATTCAATCTTTGCTTTGGAAAGCTCTTAGCAAAGTATGGTGTGACGTCATAGAGGGTACCAGATGGGTAGTGGTCAGCGGGAGATCACTTGAATTCTCGACTGATAATTGGGTTGATGAAATTTGGTCCAATCATCCATTGGATTTTGCCATATGCTACTATGTAGAACCTTCACTGCTTGGTTCTAGATTTTGTGCATCATTAACCAATGAAGCCTCACCAGTCTAGCGTGAATCCTACCTCGTTCAATTTTGTCACGAATTTAGTCCATGCTCCCACCTACAAACTACAATAGCAATGATCTACTGCTATAGGGTAGCAATAGCAATGGGCATTTCACTGTTAGGGAAGCTTATGAATTAAGTCTTACCGAGACAAAACTAAAAGACACACAAGCTCTGGAATTTAATGTTGAAATGGGATGAGCTGCAAAGGATCAAAAGTTTTCTGTGCTAGTTTCACACTGCATCTTCTTACTAATCACTAAAGATTCTATCGTAAAATCATAGTGGATTCTTTTGCACTTCTTGTCCACAATCCTCTTAAACAAATTTACAGGCACTCCATAACTATAAGTATGCAAAGTTTATTTGGCAAGAGATTATGCCTACAAGTTTACGGGGTGAATTCTTTATTCTTGATTTGCATAAGTGGTTGTTGACAAACCTATCTTTCATAGCAAATCTGGTAAGAGATCATGACTAGCCACTGATATTTGGTGTAATTTGTTGACATTTGTGGAAATGGAGGAATCATAGACTATTCCAAATGGATGTTTCTTTTCCTTGTGCACCTATAGTTTTGATCTTAGAATATGTCCAGGATGTTTGTTAAGATTATTTACCCAGGAGGAGAAAATAGTTAAGTTGTGGGTTGAACCAACCCCATCTTCTTCTGATTGGGGCAAGCTCTATTTCGATAGGGTCTCTAAAGCAACTCAGATCCTACTTCAGTAAGTAGATTTATTTGTCATGACTCAGGCAATTGGTTTCCTGGTTTCACACAAACAACAAGAGTGTGTTATTCACTCAAAGCAGAACTGTATTATATTTTCTTAAGTCTCAAAATTGGAATCTCTCTTGCTATCACCAAACTTATTGGGGAGGTGGACTTGCAAGTGGTCATCTTTTCACTTTAGTGACATGCTCATTTCACAAATTGGAAATATGCTCAAATGTTTTCAATAGGTCAAGAGTCTCTGTAATTATGGGGAGGGAAATACACATATAGATTGGCTAGCTAATTGGATTCTTCAATTTAGCAATACATGTAATAATCTTGAATTAGATAAGTCATCTAGAGGTTTGCTCCCTTTGTTGTTAGGAGATCGGTTTAGATTATGTTTTGTTAGGAGAGTAAGGATATAAATTTCAGATTTTGCCCCTTTTATACCAAAAAAAGCATAGTCGGAACATAACCGGAAAGAAAATAATAAGGAAAACTACTATGAGAGTAAATGGCCTTGAGAGAGAGTAGTCGCACTCATACACAATCGATTATCCTAATATATTATTTTTAGGGTTTGCATAACTCATTTTTTCTAAAAAAATAAGAAAAACAATTTAAATGTGTAACGTCCATGTCGATGCATCACCTGACGTTTTCTTCACTGGAAAATGTTTGCTTTGAAGTTACGAGAATAAGACGGATTCTTCATTTCACACTTGATTTTTTATTTATAATTTGTATACGCGTATTTATGCAAGATAGAAGCCGAAAGTAAATAGATTTTTCCTCGTGACTTCTAGCCGCGAGTTTTATAAAATCCTTGCAATTGCTAAACAATTTTCCAGTTGTTTTACAAAAGTTTGTCGACTCCGAGTTCCTCTGCTCTTGATCCGTAATGAAGACGAGAAAAGCTGGTTAGTGCTAACAATACCTTTTGGACATTACCATAAGGAAATGATTGATTTGAGCCATCTAATTCCTTAGAGATGAGCAGCTCCAGGTTTCGTATATATTTCATTTGGATTTGGAACTTATCTGTTGGAATAGATTCCTCATAATCTGGAATTTTGAATATATAACTTATCTTACATACACTAAAACCTAAAACCTATAATGTTACGAGTTCTAGGATTAAATCCAAGATCTACCCGGGTTCCATTTTTAATTATAAATTGAATGATTATAATAAATTATCATCTTTAATAATATCACATGCTGTTACAATTCACTGATCATAGCAACAGAAATATGAAATATTAACAAATTAAAAGTTTCAATCATAAAATGGAAGTTCAGACTTATGGTTCCAAATTATATACTTATTGTCAAACATCATGAAATATCGTAGAACTACGTGAAAATATAGATTAAGTAAAACATAAAAATTTATTCTAAGTTTAAGGTTCCACCAACCTGAATATGCATATCAAAACAGATTCTCTCATTTTTGAATCTAAAATTGGAAAAATTCTTATCGATCTGGTTCTCACTTTTTAAGTTCACCACAACCTTAAATAGATTTTGGGTTTAAGAAGTCTTTCTAGACAAGGTACATTGTAGTTAGGCAACAAGTGTAGGTTTAAATATAATGTGAATCAAAATCATTACCTCGTGAAAGACAAGTGCTCTCTTTATCAAGAGGTTGACAAGTTACCACAACTCTATCAAGATGTCGGGATTAAGAAGTCTCGCTAGACGAGATACATTGCACTTAGGCAACTATATGTTTAAACACAATCTGAATCAAATCCGTCTCTTCATGGAAGATGGATGATCTCTCTTTATCACGAGGGGAACCGTTTTAATAACGTTATCAATGATTTCTTTTGTTGTTAAACTTATCCACGGACAAGAAATTAGAATCCCGAAAAGAGGCTAAGTACCCAAAAAAAATAATCATGTACTTGTACCGCGATGGACGAATCTTGGCCTCATTTTTCCAAATGTTCCAAATAATCTTTCGTCCTCTTGCTAGAGAGACAAAAATGGCCACGATACTCTTGTTCTATTTAAGTTGGAAAACAGGAGGGAGAGGACAAAAAACTCATTTGTACTTTATTCCCCAAGCACGCAAATGAATAGAAGGACAATAAGTGAAGGAATCACGGTTTACTCATTCTAGACCTCGTCTGATGATCCAAATAAGTGCTGAAAATCGGAAGTCCAATGCTCGATGAGCTTAAGCTTGCTTAAAGGCCTCAAATGAAATTGATTTAAATGATGGAACTAAGTAAAAAATTATAATATTTTTTTGTTAATCTCACCCTAATTTTCACAGTGTCGAATTTTTACCCTACTTTTTTATAGGATATGAGAATCTAAATCAACACCTAAAGTAAAATCGTCCATATCCTAATCTTGTTAAAGATGGGAATTCGAACTCTTAACATTCCCTACCTATATAGAGATAATGATTATCGGGACAAATCACAATAATTATATTAAAAACATATTAGAAAATATGTCGGTGAAATTGAGTCGTCGTCAGGCAGTTTAGACGAGGTTGGGCGACCCAAGGCGAGGGTGGCGGGGGCTCGCCGGTCACTCATTGATGGCATGTCGGCTGTGCGTAGGTGGCGCGTCGGTAAAATACAAGAAATAAAAATTTATAGGAAAAAGGAAAAACAAGAAAAGTAAAGTGAAGGGGAGGGGGAGATGGGTCCACGTGGCGGGGATCGAGAGGGGGGAACATTCCGGGGATGTGGACGGGAAATGGCTGGAAGGGGGTCGCGCCTGTTATTATTCCCCCAATGGCCCGTCACATCAGACGTCCCACGTCACCTCCACCTCGGAAACTCTGTCATCACCGTTCAAAAAAAGATCAACCCACTTGTGGCGTTGACTGCTGAACAGTGACCCCCCTCACGTCAGTGGTGGAACCCCCACCTCCCCATCCCGCCCCGTGATTTTGCTTGGGACCCGACCCGGCCCGGCCCGGCCCGTTCCTTCCTCTTTTTCTCCCTAGAAAATAAGAAATTTGTCGGATAAGAGTACGAAAATGAGAAAATTAGATGTGAATTTGCGATTCGGTATTTTACTCTTTTCTTTTTGTGTGGAGAGTATGGGATCTCTTGAATTATGGAAATTTCAAATTGTTGTGAGTAAATAAAATTTTGATTACGCTAAAAGATGAAACGAATAAGTTAATCTGAGTGGATTCGTATTGCTATTTCCAAACCAAAAAGTAACTACCCTTTTTTCACCCTCTCTTTTTGACTACAAACATGGCCCGATCTCTATCGAATCCTCTCGATTTCCTCATAATGCGACAGGAAAGATGAATGAGACAGAAGTGATCAATTCAACAAATTTCTGTGTCCGGCTCGATTTTTCCCTCCCATTTTTCTCGATCTAAAAGATGAACACTTTTGGTCCCATTCATTTCTTCTCTAGTGGTTGTCTTAGTCCTTACGCATGGTCAAATTAAGAGAAGGATTGACATCGACACGAGCGATTAACGATGAAAAGAATTGACTATGAAACATTTACTTGCGAAGGTTACGTCACTGACAACAATTTAACAAGGCACGTGCAATTATGCCAATATAGAGTGTGCAACTATCATAAACAAATTAGACCACAATAAGCAGATTCAAGTAACAGATTGAATCGAACATTACACCGAGGTACATATCGCCTTTTTCTCGACAATTTTATTAGAATTGGGATGGCGTGAACTAGATATTCGTTTGAGATTATTCATGTTTAGACTTTTAGTGTCCGGTAAATTTCAAATAGCTCAAAATTCTACTTTCATCATGGGCGAAATCCTAAATGAGTTCCTTTCAAAATTTAGATAAGAATTTCTCATTCTACCCGAGATAAATTAAATAAGAATTTTCATTCACAATTTTCATAAAATAAATAAATTTAAAGAGAAAAATGGGCGTAGGCCAATGGGGAAAAAGGGAGGTTCCTATTTCCAAAGAGGGGGCACTTAGCTTTCAGGGGGCTCACAGCAAGAATTTCATGTGACTCTCGAGAGAAAGACAAAAGCAATCGATTGTCCCTGGGATCCATGACAGAACTCCACTGACAATATTCGTTGAATCGGGACGGACACGATCGGGGATTTGCATGGAAAATGCATCGATCTGGACAAAAGAAATCAAATAGAAAAAATAAAAAATAATACGACCATATGTAAAAATTATGCATGTTTAACATATTGCGGTACTTAAAATTATTGCTCCTCTTTTTTTGTCTTTTTTCATAACGTGTAGATCATATACTCAGTTTTTCTTTTGACAAGTGTAAATTTAGCTTTCTTTTTTAACTTTCTTAAATATCTCTTAACACGACACATACCGTGTTCATTATATAACTTTCAATGGAAATGAGATTTTAGACATGCGTCGTGTATAATTTTTCATGTGCAATTTAGTGTGTGCTAATCAAATTCAAGGATTATCAATTGATTTGCACATGAATTAGTGTTAAGGATCGATAAATTTTGCCGAGTCCAGAGTTGCATCTTTCTTTAAATTGCTTGAAAATTTTGCCATAATGTGTATCATTTGAGAAAGTGCATACGGTTAATTTCAAACATTCTCGATGCATCCCGCTACTTTCGACTTTATATTGTCTTATTGTACTTATGGGATTATTATTATGAATTTTGTTAAGAATGCTTTCAGGGCTCTTGTTAAATATTCATTTAAGGAAGCTTTGTGATTTTTAACGCACGGTTTTTTTTTTTTTCATGTTTCATGTAATCAATCAAAACATCTCCTTGACATAGATAGTTAATTAGTGTCTCAACCATTCGTTAATAAGACCATATGATCATATCACATGTCTCCAATCGAGGTTGTTGTCGCCGATGACGAGTGGCAAAGAAAGTGGTAGTGAAATCATGATGATCATGATGAAAGTCAAATAATTGGCTAGGGTTTTCGTTTGGATCTATTTGACTTCTCGTCGATGCTTTTGCGTTATTTTTAACTAAGTTCATGTATTATTTGCCATTTAATCAAATCATTATACTTTCACAAATTTTCAAATCAAGTCCACCGAACACTAAATGCAACCAAATCCAACGTCGTTGAAAAGTCTTTTCCCGCATATCTCTCTTTTCCAATCATCTTCTTCGACCTTCGTCCATGGGAGGGTTTGAGCTAATCTCATCCTCCCCTCCCTCTTTTGACGACTTTGCTTGCGTTGTATTGTTATTTTCTTATTTTTTCTTTCTACTCATTTTAAATCTGGGAGATCTCTTCTTCCAATCTAGTTATTGATTTGAGAGTTTGAATTATTCCAATCTAGTTTTGGATTTTGGTACCATCCTCTTATGATCTAAATTTGGGAGTTTGAACATGCTCTTGGAGATTCGATGCCCATTTGCTCTGTTTGTGTATAGGTTCTCTGCCTTTAGCCTCGATGATAATCGCAAAAATTTTGGCATCTCGTTGAATTATGAAGATTTGCTTGTTCACGTGTGAGATGGATGTTTGTTCAACTTATTTTGATTCTCTGTACGAAGATGGTGAAAAGGAAGTAGAACCTAGTGCACAAAAGGAATTTTGACAAGTGCTAATCACTAACAAAAACACGAGATGTAGTAAACGGTAGTTGATTTGTTTGACAAATCTATTCTTGTAGAACGAATGCGTGATTAACTTTGCTAGTACTATGTTGATTGGATTTGGCTATGTTTTTTCAGTGTTCTTGCTCTATTTTGATTTGTTTTGCCATGAAAATTATGTACTTTTGGATTTTTATTAGTAATGAATATAAAATTTTCCGATGAAAAAAACCAAATCCGACCAATTTAGTATTTGGCTTAAGGCGTGGGTAGATGTCTAAGCACAAGTTCTATCCGTGTCCTAGCATTACTTTTTTTTTATTAGTCATATTCTAGTCTTACTTTAACATGTTGGGATTTTTATTCTACATTTTTACAGAACGTGGGAGCTGAAATCCACTCTTGAAGCTAAATCACCCCATCTCAATTTCTATGAGAAGGTGGCAATTCGAACCCCCATCTTCTCCTTCTTATGTAAGAAGGGTGCCAATAATTTTCTAGCATTACTCACATTGGCTAACTTTTCCGCAATGGCATCTATGTAGACTCCATATGACTAAACTTTATTGCCATCATACTTTTTCCGCGATGGCATCTATGTAGATTCCATATCACTGAACTTTATTGCCATCATACCTTGGCACAGTTCTAAATAGCAGAGACATTGGATTTGCCCAATTTGGCTCGATTTAATATATAGAGGTTAGAAAATTTGTGAAAATAAACAGTAGAGACATTGGATTTGGTTAGATTCTCCTTATAAGGTGTGGAAATTACATTTAAAATAAAATTGTCCTCACCTCAAATTTTTCTAAGAATGTGAGGATTCGAAATCCTCAATTTCTTATTTTCCATGAGAAGGTGGTACTAGGGCAAACACAAATATATATTTATATATATTTCTGAGATTACAGTACATCAAGAATTTGAACTTGCTAATGAGATGAATAAAACACAGATATATTTACTGAAAATAAATGAAAATACAAATTGCAATGAAGGGGATAACGGAAAAACACGAAGTAAAATGTAAAAAATAAATTAAATGGAGACCTTAAAAATAAAATGAGTAACTTTGATATTCAATTTCGACAAAAGCCAGTAACATTGAAGCATTATTTTTTATTGCTATTTATAAAGAAGGACTATCTTAATAAAATGAGGCCACTAAGGCTAAGCTAATCAAACCACTTCTTCGAATATATGAAATTGTAAACCATTCCATTCAAAATTAATCGGATTAGATTTATAATAATACTATCATCTTGATCATGGGTTTTTTAATTGAGAGTGTTCTTTTAGCGCCCCAAATTTGATGCTTTGCCGGTGTTCTCGAGATCGATACGTCATCATCCTTGCCCCAAAGTCATATCCTTTACATAACATACGATTACAATAAGCAGCTCACGATACAAATTTTCCCATTTTTAGTTCCCCGAAAGATCAATGAACGAATTCAGCGTACCGAAAATAAAAAGGAAAATAAATAAATAAATAAATCGCCAAAAAAAAAAAAAGAAATTAGGAAAGATAGATCGGGGGGGAAGCACCAAATGATGGAGAAATAATTAAAAAAAGAAGAAAAGAAAAACAATAAAAAGAGGAAGAGGAGGGTGAAATTATTGGAGGGTGTTTTGAAGAGAGAGAGAGAGAGATGGGAGAATTGAATGAAGTGGGGCCCAACCCAGAACGTACGGTCACTTCAGACATCACGCCACCTCCGTAAATTAAGGTTTGATTGTCCCCCATTATTAGCCTTTTCCCCCGCCCCCTCCCCCTCCCTCTCTCTCTCTCTCTCTCTCTCTCTCTCTCTCTCTCCTCCTCGAGCACCGTGCCACGCTGTCCCCATGTTCTCTCTCTCTCTACGCCTTTTCGGGGGGACGATGAATTCCCGATGATTAACGAGAGTTTGTTAATTAACCGCCCCCCTCCACCTTAATCTCTATCGGATTAAGCGGAAAACGAAGCCGCGAGAACCCCCTCCCCCTCCATGCCCCCGCCACGTCACCAGCCGATCGGGGCCTCCCGCGCGATCGATTATAATATCACCGACCACCACCTTCCCCGTCCGCGACGAAAGATCCCGTCGCTTCCGTTGGGCCGACCCACCTTGTCCGGTCGGGACGGATTTAGGAATTTTTTCGGTCACGTTTTTTTCAGCGGACGGAGCAGAAAGATCGTTTCAGACATATTTTTTCGGTCACGTTCTTAAGGATCACCATTTTTACCTTGAAAAAAAGAGATAATGAGTTTAAATTTTCACGTACTTGAGGTTGAGATAAGAACGAATTAACTTTAAATGTGAATTTTAAAAATTAGAATAAGGATATAGTAGGATTAATAAAAAAATAATATTTAGGTAAATTGAAATAAGTCTTTATCATAATTGGAATTATTTGGAATCGGGGGGCAGCGAGGAGAGGGAAGAAAAAGCAAAAACGAGGGGGACAGACGAGACAAAAGAGCTGCGATTTTAAACCCCGACCACGCACCGTCCCTTCTCTTCTTCCCCTTGCAAAAGACGCGGAAAGCGGCGCCTCGCGAACTCCACCCGCCACTCGCGGCGGTGTCGCGACGCGCGCGGCGACCCTCGCTCTGCGTAGCCGAGGAGAGGCGGTGGGGGCCACGAGCGTGGGACGGCGCGTGGGGGAAGGAAAACGGGGCCGGGGGGAAGGAGGAGGAGCAAGTTTTGACGATAATGTGATACAGCGCAGATCTAGTGTCTAGGAGTAAGTAGGTTTGCGCGCGGACACCGAGGTTTTCCGCTTTTTTCCCCTCTCCTTAAGCCTCGAGCCCTGCGAAATGCGACGCGTCCGTACTCTCTCTCTCTCTCTCTCTCTATCTCCTTCCTTCCCTTTTCTTTTCCGTTTTTCTCTCTCGCCTGTCTTAATTTCTATCGCTTGGTTGGCCGCAGGGAAGTAGCACAGTAGAGAGAGAGAGAGAGAGAGGGAGAGATCGACCGGCCCCACCACCCCCACTACCCCTGCTCGGGGTTGGACCCCACGCGCCGATCGGGTCGGCGGCGTCGTTGATTCTCGTTGTCCTCGCCGGACGGCCCTCGTTGCGTTTTCAGTGCGACGGTCGGTCGTTTCGATAATCGTAATTCGATTTATCGATTCCCCAATTTATAATTTTATTTTATTTTAATGGCGTTACGTTCATGTATAATAATACTTTACGAATTCCGATTTTTAGTTGGGGGGAGCACGAGGGCTAGGGAGACGTCCTACGTGGCGGGTGGAGGCCCCGGGCCTCCCCATGGAACCGACACGTGGCGCGATGGGTGCGATTCATCGACCGTCGGTTTTCTCTCCATTTTTCCCCCCGATCGGCCTCGGTTTCATTTCCGTTGCTTCGCCCCACGATGCCATGTCCTTTTTCCTTTTTACTTTTACTACCATCGGCGTCCTGCTCGTACGTTTAAATTCTAAGAAAATAATACCATGCGGTATGTAATAATTTATAATATGTATGTAATGTTATGTCGTCCCCTGTCCCTGGTTCGGGGAGCTTCGTAGGATCATAAAGGCCGATGAGGCCCACCCCGAGTCAAAAAAAAAAAAATGGCCGATGAAATGAAGGGACTCCTGTAGGGCCTGTTAAGTAGGCCTATTCTCGCGGGCTTTCATGACTAGAATAATGGTCGACGAAATGAAGCCCCAGATGCTATGTGAGCCTAGGAATCTCCAATTCAGTCGCATCTCTATTTGAGTCTAAAAACTAAATCGAAAAGTCACGCACCATATTGAACAGATGAAAATTCGAGAATAAAATTGTATATTGACTGATTTAAATTGGTTAAATTAAAAATTCCCGAGTGTTTATTCCTATTTAGAAGAGGGGTTTTTATTCGAAAGGGCGTTTCATGGCCCCCCCTAATGAAAAGAAGGCTCGTAGAGAGGGAGAGTAGACCTCTCGTGGGTTTTCATGACAGCATAAATAATTTGGTCAATGAAATTTAGGACTTGTCCCTATCGAATGCCGGGAAATAATGGATGATTCCTTAGGGGGACAAACGTGGAGGACATGAGATCCAAGGGAGTTAGAGTGGAAAAGTGGGTGGCGGTGGTGGCGGTATGAGCCTAGGAAGACTACTACTACTACTACTACTGCTACTAGTAGCAGTAGCACTAGTAGGGATTTTGATGGGGATCTTTAAGGCGTGATGTTTTGGATAAAAAAGTTAGGGGGAGGGGGGGCGTGGGATGGGAAGTTGGGCTGTGTTTTTTGGGCTAGAGCCTATGACATGATTCTCGAGAAAATAATTGAGGTTCGTCCGTACCGAAATTGGTGACGGGGTGGTCCCCCACGCCCTCCCCTCGGAAACGTGTCCGGCCCCTTCGCCGGTCGAATCGATTCAACCCTTTACATGGATCTCCACTTAAAAAAAAACGATATATGAATTCTGAATTTCGCTTCAATTCCGAGGAAAAATGATGAGATGGTCCTTGAATTTTTATTCGATATGTAATATAATTTGTAAATTTTTAAGTTGCTTGGTATGATTTACGAACTATTATTAAATGTTGAAATTATGAACAACGTGATAAAGATACTGCCGTGTTGCTTTTTCTTGAAAAAACAAGCCGGAGAGTGGCCACTGACACAAATACCAACCCCCCCTCCCAACGCGTTGGAAGCCATTAGGAGTGTCAATGAGTCGGATCGGATCGGATTTTGATGTTATCCGACCCAATCCCAATCGTAAAGGGTCATGCTTTGACCCGAAACACATTAGACTCGAATTAAAAAAAAAAATTGGGTCGGGTTGGGTTGGGCCAAAGTGTGACCCTTTACAAGTTTGGTTTCAATTTCTTGTTTAACTTAAAAAGTCTAGAGGGTTGAGTAGTGGATGAGGGCCAAAATGCACGGAAAGAGGGGATTGCTTCTTTTCTTTTGTTTATTTTATCTTACTTTACCATTTTCTTACAACGGATGAGCGCCAAAACGCACGAGCAGTACTGGTGTCAAAAGGCTTGCACCGGCCCAACCCGACCCTAAACTTAGGGTATTTTCGAGTCGGGTCAAAATCTTAAGCCGGCAGAAAGTACCTTAAGTTTCGGGTCGGGTCGGGTCGGGCCTTTTTGACACCCCTAGAAGCCATGAAGTCTCACTGCCTATGTGGCGAATGTCCGACACGCGAGCTCGTGGGGGGTTCGTTGGGCCCCTCTTACCACCTGGTTGCCGCAATTTTGATAAATTTGGGCCTGCAATTAAATGTCAACCCGGCCCTATATTGTTCTCTTATTACCCAAAAAAAGGCTGTTGCCTCAGTCCGGCCCAAGATCCGAACTCGAAAGTACTACGCTCTAATATCGAATTTGATTTCTGGAGTTACAGGAGATATTAAGATATGACGTCATATTCGAGTTGGACTGCGAATGATCATCCGATGGGCTCTCACTGCCATAAGTCATATGGGCCGAAGAAATAGCGACCGAAGCCCAGAGGAGGACTCGTGCGAATAATTTTGCTTGTGCGTGTTCTTAAAAATGTGATTATTGAGGGTAAAATTGTAATACTTTCTCCATTTTCAGCCAAATAACACTTTGCCTCTAGTTGCTCGAAAAGAAACTAAAAAAATAAGTACAAAAGGTACAGAAAGAAAGTCCGAAAATGATATTTGGGCGGAATGAGCAACGAAAGAAACATTAATAATAAAATAATAACAGTTGTTGTTTTTGGGCGAGGAAATATTATTCACATTATTATCACAGTGTGGTCAAGAAACGTTGAAGAGAAGCGTATTGATGTGTGAAATATCACCGGCCAATTAATAGATAGCAACTATTTTCCGTCCAAGAATAGCATAAAAATAGTTATGGAATTCTTGAAAATGAAAAATAAAGAAAAGATTGACTGATATCTTGAATCTAATCAAACACATCTTGGAAATTACTGATGTATCGACATGAGATAAATTTGCACCATGTCTCATGACTCCGCGATTATAGCGGTTATTGTTGACCGAGTAGGGACAATATATATACATATATATTAGCAAGATCTAGGTTAACCTAGATCTTGCTGATAATGTAGTATATTGACTGTTGCTTAATAAGTCTCCAAATAGCTTCGAGCATCTCTCCTAAACCAAGTCAAGAAAGATTGGTGATAATTGAAATTAGGTCACAAGGGTCGGAATAATGTGTACAATCACTTGCAGTGTCTTGGTGTTTGATTCGACAACGGTTTGATCAAGCAGTTCGATGAAAGGTGATAATTTAGAACATAGATCAAGAGACAAGTTTAGAATGAATCGAAACCATTAAGAGAGTTTAATTGGAGAAGAGATGTTCTAGTTTGTTTTATTGCGCGAATGGCAACTAGAGCTCACCCGGGGTTTAGTTTGAGAAGACACACAAAAGCAAGTCGATTTCCAAATTCAAATCCAACGACCTGATTATTTTGAGTTTAAATAATCCCTAAGATTCATGGAAAAATTTGGAGAAGATAAATAAAATCAATAGTTCGGCATATAAAGGATTGTCCTTAAAGATAATTCCGTTCCTTGGAGTGCGAAACTCGATGCAACCGATTCTAGCAATTATTCTCTTAGTAAAAGTGAGTGGTTCCATATTTCGTATAGGTTTTACTTGAAACTCGAAACCTATTTGTTGGAACAAGGTCCTCATTTTTTGAAACCCGAAACCTACCATATATATTCTAAAACCTGAAACCTAATTTGTCGCAGGTTCCGGGGTCTACTTAGATTCCACTTGTATTATTAACATATTTTATGACCACCACTTATTATCTCAATTTATTAATCATAACTTAAATTTAGACACATAAAAAATATGAAATATTAACAAAATAAAAGTCTTAATCATAAAATGGAAGTTGAGAGTAGTGGTTTCATATTATATTCTTGTCCTTGAATGACAAAAATACTGTAGAGTCATGTGAAGATATAGGCAAAAAAAAAAAACTTGTTCCGGATTCTAAGTTATAGGTTCTGGATTTTACCAATCTAAGACTTGAAACTTACTCGTTAAAATACATTTCTCAATTTTTTGAACCCGAAACTTACTCTACATACTTTGAAACCTGAAATCCGACAGCTTTCCATCAGTTCGATTCTCAGGTTACAGGTTCTATCTGAAACCATGCTTACCCCTACCTCTTAGGATACAACATACATTTCTCTTTATTTTGCACTGAATAATAGAGGGAATAAAAATAATAAAATTATACGTAAAACCCTATAAAGAAAGGAAAGTAATGGAAGGAAAAATAAGAGAGAATTTTCTTGTTAAAGTGTGTATATGGATTGTGGCTTTGGAGGTTCTGCATGTAAGCAAATGAAAGAGAGCCGTTTTTGCTTCATCAATCTTTTCATCATCCATTATTCACCAGGTTTAAAAATAAAGTCAGTCACAAAATCGTTACAAAAACAATGACTTTAAATTCTGTCATCAAAGCCATAACAAAATAATAGCTTTCGGTTTTTCAAAACCATAGAAATATCCTATAAGTTTTCCCTATGATTTTTTAACTCGAAAGTAACACTCTAAATTGGACAAAAACCTCTCTGAATTTCCAATGGGCATTACACATATGCTTGCGAACTTTTATTACGAAAAACTTCTCTTAACTGTCCTTTTCCTACACTCCCAAATTTTTTAAAACGTGTTTATTGCGGGTAAAATTGTAATCTCATCTATGTTTTTGGGTCAAATAACCTTCTGCCTCTAGTTGCACTGAGATTAAAAAAATAAAAATAGAACACAGAAGTTACAGAAAAGAGTGAGAAAACATCTAATGATAGAAGAGTGATATTGGGACGGAATTAGCAATGAAACAAAATCTCAACAATAAAATACTAACAGTTGCTGATTTTGGGCGAGGAAATATTATCATACTGCATTATCACCTTGAGCCGTAACTTGCTAACCGGTCGCTCATGTCGCATTCAATCAATCACTTTCACTTGTTTGATGGTATCCATAAGTCAAAGATATATTAATTATATCAACTAATTTATTTAGTATGTGCTACCTTGAGAACCATTTTACGCTCGACAAATTGCTAAGGATACGTGGTCTGATGAAATTTATTATTCATAATACGAAATAAATCAGCTGCTTACCACTTGTTTTTGACTAATTATATATAGGCCGTATAGCTCTGGGAAGTCAAATCTCAAATAAAAGTTAACTTGTCACAGCCGTCCGTTAAACTCCACGTACCACGAGTTTACATAATCTTTTTTCGTAGTAACCTAATGATTCATTAATGCTTAATCAAGGTAATTGCCAGTCGACATTTTATGATGTTGGCTATCGATGTTATCCTCTTTTTGGTAGGAAGACAATCGTGTGTGCTTATTATTATATAAAGGTTATCCCATCTAAAGTAAAATAAAATCGACAGTAAAGAAATCCATTCATTTTGCAAAAGAATGAATGATTTTAAAAAGTATATTTTTAAAAATGATTGTCTATATCGTTTGTGAAAATGAATGAATAGACAAATATATTCATTGTGCACAAAACTATGGAAAAGTACCAAAAAAGATTTAAGCCTATTATATATGCGCCGATTTAGTTGTAAGTTTTTTAATTATACAGATTGACTCATAAACCTTTTTATAATTTGCCTATGTAATCCATAAATTGCTGATATGAACATTGATCGTCCTATCAAGGCAAGGGGTTGGCGGCCATTGTTGATGGTAGGAGAGGGCATTGGGGTCCTCACATGGACCAAGCAAGAACATCATGGCCCTCATTGGCCAACAAGTGAGGGTGGCGATCCTCTCCTAAATTTGGATGAGGGCCTAATGCCCTTGCTTGTGGCTGGCGAAGGGCCGATGCCCTCACCCAGACCTCGCTTGTAGCCAACAATGGTCGAGTTGTTGGCCCAAAGTTGGGGAAAAAAAATTTAAAAAGAAAAAGAAAAAAAGTAATAAAAACTCTTGATAGAACTAAAAAAATTGAAAATTGTCTATATTAGCATTGGCTATACCCATATTGGTGATTTTCAACTAAAGTTTGTTGAAATGACTATATTGACATATTGTTAACGTATCAACATGAGAATAACTTGTACAACGTATCATGACTCGACTAGCATAGCAGCTATTGTTGACCGTGTAGGGACACATTTTTATGCAGAGGCTATTTTCTGAGTTGACCTAGACTTTGATGATGATGTAGTATATTGGCTACTGCTTATAATTCTCCAAGTAGCTTCCAGCACATCTCCCTAACCAAGTCAGGAAGGATAGGCGATAACTGAGGGTAGCTTGCAAGGGCCAAAATCATGTGTGCAACACATTGATTTCAAAATTCAAATAGAACGACCTAATTATTGGCTTTCAATTCTATTATCAAAATCATAACGAAATAATGGCTTTTAATTTTTCAAAACCATCGAAATATCCAACAAGTTTAGACTATGGTTTTTGGAACTTCAAAAGGATACTGTAAATTGGACAGAAACCTCTCTGAATTTCCAATGGCAGTACACATATATTCGCGAACTTTTTATAGCGAAAAACTTCTCTTAACTGTCATTTTCCTACACTATCAAAATCTCAGTTTAATTGTGTATTAGTTTGTTCTTAAACAAGTGTTTATCGAGGGTTAAAAAAGGAAGAAGTGCAGATGTATCTAATGATAAAAAAAAGTGATATTAGGACGGAATCAGCGATGAAACAAAATCTTAACAATAAAATAATAGCAGTTGCCCCTTTTGGGCAAGGAAATATCATTAAACTTCATTATCATTAGTTAACCAGTTGCTCATGTCGCATTCAATCAATCACATTCACTTAACCCGATGGTATCCAAAAGTCAAAGATATACTAATCATATCAACTAAATTATTTAGTATGTGCTATCTTGAGAACCATACTTCACTCGACAAATTGCTAAGGATACGTGTCACAGTCAAAGTCCGATGAGATTTATTATTCCTTATACGAAATGACTCAGCTGCTTACCACTTGTTTTTGACTAATTGTATATTGGCCGTATAGCTATAGGAAGTCCAATAAAAGCTAACTTGCCACGTCTGTCCATCAGCCCCCGTATACCACGAATTTACATAATCTTTTTTTCGTGTTAATCTAATGATTGATTAAGTCGACCTTGTTGACATTTTATGATGTCGGCTATCGATGTTGTCCTCTTTTTAGTAGAAAGATGATTGTGCAGGCTTATTATTATAGCAAGGTTACCTCGTAATAAAATGGACAATAAATGATCCGTTCATTTTGCGGAAAAATGTATGATTTGAAAAATATATATTTTAAAAAATGACAATCTATGTCATTTGTGAAAATGAATGAACAAACAAATATATTTAGGATGCGCATGGTAACACTTCTGTTTCCGAGAACAATTTCTGCTTAGAAATGATTCTTTTTTATTCTGTTTCCGGGAATAATTTTTGAGCATTTGAAAGCATTTGGTAATTGTCCAAAATTTTAACGAACAGATTTTTGTTCCAAATCTACTCCCAAGAACAAAAGAACAGAAATTTTCACTGTTTGGCCGGTACTAAATAGAACCTTATCGTCCACGAAATTGTGGAAAAGTACCACAAAATATTTAAACCTATTGTGCATGTTTTAATTCAGTCATAAATTTTTTAATTATACTAATTGACTCATAAACCTATTAATGATTTTCTAATGTATTCTATCTAATTAATTTTTGCCGAAAATCGCTAATATGGATATCAGTCATCTTATTATGGCAAGGGTTCGATGGTCGACGAGGGCATTGGGGACCTCACGTAAACCGAGTAAGCGCATCACAGTCCTCGTTAGCCAACAGGCAAGCTTCATGACCCTCTCTTGAATTTGGATGAGGGCCTAACGCCCTTGCTTGTGGTCGGTGAGGGGTGGATGCCCTTGCCTAGACCATGCCTATGGCCAACGAGGGTTGAGTTGTCGGCCTAAAGTTGGGGAAAAAAAGAACATAAAGAAAAAAAAAAGATAAGATAAGATAAAATAAAAAAAGTAATAAAAACTTTTAGTAGAATCACAAAAATTGAAACTTGTCCATGTTAGCGTCAGCTATGTCTATGTTAGTAATTTCCAATCAAAATTGATTAGATGAACTATATTGACATATCGTTAAAAAGGTTTATAACTTAATTGAAATGTTTAAAACCGAATTGACAGAAACATAATAGATTTAGAAACATTTTGATACTTTTCCCCAATAAATTTTTAGTTATAAATTGTCATTAGGTGATGAAAATAATTTTCACGAACTAATTATTTTATGTGAAACATACGATTATTATTAGAGAATATTTTCTACATCATTTATTCTTCACAAAACAAACGGAGCCTCGCATATTTATGGATTGTGCCAAAAGAAAAACAATTATGCATGCTTGCTTTATACATGTAAAGCTTCTGGGTTGAATTATACATGTAAAGTTGAATGGGCCATTTTCTTGGATTTCCTTCTTGTTCTCTTTTCCCTATATTTTGTCACAATTCGTACATCTCCTTAACTCATGAGATTTTGTCACAATTCGTACATCACTCTTTTGTAAGATACTACTAATCCTTACTTTTGAGGAGTTTTAGAATAATGCTTTTACCATATATGATATATTTTTTATGAATTAATCCTTATTAACCAGATATATTATTAATATTTCTTATCTCCAAAACGACTATTTTTTTTTATAGATATTAACTTTTTTATTGGCACACATTATAGATATTGAATTTAAGGAATAGTGGAGAGCAGTTTCACAATATATTGAATCGGTAATTCTATTTAGTAGAATTAACACATACTAGCGTTTAGTACATGTAGTAATTATCCATGGTGCAAAAATCAGACTAGACAACGAACCCAAAAAAAAAAAAAACTACCCTTTGCGATCATTACCATACCAATCACATGAAATACAACATTGAATGAACAAATATAATCGACGAAAATCTAATCGACCAAGCAGGCATGATGAATTAACAAGAAACCATATAAATTCTAATATAATTATTTCGAAATTGATGTCTATCTTTAATTTTATTTTTTACAGATTGCTGCTTGTGAGGGAAAATTAAACTGGGTTATAAGCAAAATTTGACAATTTCTTCTAAATTCACTTTGATCATTACCAAAAGGAAAAAAAACCTATATCATCAATTCATCATCATCAGCCGCTACACATATTAGCCAGACAAACATGTACATTTCAACCTTCCTTCTCCCGTTGCGTCCACTCCAATCCCATGAACCGGCACGGCGAATACCTAATCCTGTGCTCCGATATCGTCTCGAGCTTCGGCGACCACACTTGCTCCCTTGTCCCGACCAACTGCTGGTACTGCTTCTGCAGCTCCGGCGTGCTACAGAGAGTGCCGTGGCACGGGCTGACCGAGCTGCTGTTATTGCCCTCCGCATCGTCCACCCCTTTCCCTTTCATGATCAGCCTCGTGATGAACTCCGGCACGACCTTGATCAGGACCCTCCCGTCCTTGCCCTTGATGTACTCGAACGGCCCGCCCTCGCCGAAGCTCATTGGGCCTGGCCTCGGGCTCGCCGATCCCAGCGCGGCGAGGGAGGAGGCGGAGAGCGTCCCGGCGCCGCCGCCCGGGAAGCAATCGAGGGGGAGGACGAAGTACGTCTCGCCCGGCATGAGGTCGTCCTCGATGGCGAGGGCAGGGATGGGGCGGCCGAGGAAGAAGGAGCCCGCGTGGCACACCATCTTGTCCGGGAACTCGAACATGATCTCGCCGGCGACGTGCTTCCCCGTCAGCGCCCGCGTCGTCCCCTCCCAGAAGACGAGCTTCACCTGCGATCTGGACCCGTCTGGGTTGTGG
Organism: Corymbia calophylla; assembly: GCA_014182845.1. Classification (NCBI taxonomy): domain Eukaryota; kingdom Viridiplantae; phylum Streptophyta; class Magnoliopsida; order Myrtales; family Myrtaceae; genus Corymbia; species Corymbia calophylla. The sequence continues at coordinate 3,256,543 of CM024702.1, forward strand.
CAGCACGGCGACACCGCATTCCCCATGAAAATTAACGAACGAACGAGTCCGCGCCTGCGTCTGCGCCTGAGAGAGAGAGAGAAAGAGATGGGAAGTGAGGGAGACAGAGGGTTTTCCGGGTCGTAAATATACGAGGCGAAGCAAATCAATCATTTGACTTCCTCCAAATAGCTAAAAAAGTCTGATGCTTATTTCGCATTAGGGTTTTTCTTTTGTCTAGGGTTCTTTGAGGATTCGGTCTAACATGCCGGCTTTGACCGGCTCTGGCTGATAAATAGATTGATGGACTTTTAAGTGGTGGGGCTTCGTTCTCCTCAGTAGCCAAAATATACTCGCTTGCCAGTGAGATTCCAGCCTACCCAAAAGCCGCTTCCTTCTATTTAGTAATTACCCATGATTTCTCTTCATTTCAGTCCCCAAAAAAAGAAAAAGAAAAAGACCAATCGTATGAAATCAGCCTCTATTCAACGTGAAAAACCAGAGTTTTTTGGCATTCTTATGTAAGTACATCTGCATCTGTTCGTTCATACGATCAGAGTTTCGTCTCGCGGTGTAGGCCGTGGACGGAATCCCGAGAAAGGCCGACCCTCTCGGGAATTGGATTTTGATAGGTAGGAGGATTGCGTGATCGCCTCGGAAGCACGATGGATCCTGTCCGGTCAGAGGGAAATAAACAAACGCAGGATCCCACTTGCACCTTGGTCAATACAAGTTAGAATCGATGAAGGAGGGCGATTGGTGGATAGAGATTAAAAGGGTTTTCTTGCACGCTTTTTGCAGGCGCTGCCGACTCGCGGAGCAAATTAAATGTCTAGTCTAGATCGGATGGAATCAGATAACCTAGGAAGAGGAATGGCTTCCTTAGATCTCTCTTTTTTCTTTTTCTTTTTCAATTCATTTTGACCGTAATTTAACATCGTAAAGGAAGGACAAATCTAAATTAAAGCGAGCCGTGAATTATCACTCGAGAGCTACGAGTCACGGGGGATCGATAGGGACATCATGCACCAATATGAAATTGCTTTGAATATCGCCAATATGCTAATGTGAATTGGTGATGAAGGGGTTGACAAAGAGAGCAAATTGCAAGTTGAGGGGCATGCGAGTTGGGCATTTACCCAAGTGTCTGTGATGCGGCCTAGTGGAGGGTTGACCGCCGTACCGATCTGCCTGTCGAAAGAAAGTCACGTTTTGGACTCTTAACCAAAAACATCAAAATCAACATTCATTGCTCTTCCACTGCTACGTGCTGTCTCTCTCTCTTTTGGCGAGACTCATCGATGCGGTCCTTCTCGGTCTGGTTGTAGTAGTTACACTTCATTTTTGAGTTGTGGATGCCGTGATAAATGCACCATAACGAAAAAATCAAAAGAGAGAGATAGAGAGAGGGGCTAGAGTTCGATCCTGATGCTAATATGGGGGCAGTATCCATGTTCATTACCTATCAATCAAAGGCGTGATTGGAGGAAATTCCCGTCAATCAAAATGCGGCCGAAAAGGCGATCCTTGTATCGATAGCCAGTATGTTGTCGTGATCTCTTTGGAGGACAAAACAATGGCTCGAATGATCTGATCGGGAAGATTCCTGAGCTACAAGGTTCGGTTTCGGCCTCTAAGGAGTTGTAAAACATTTGTCAGTGTATATTACAATGGGAAAATAGTTGGAGAATAGTTAGATTAATTGAATTGGTCGAACAGACATGCAACATGGGGCTGGTAATATTTGTATCTTCATCTCATAATCATGCCAGGTCAGAATTTAGGTTTAACCCGAACACAATAGGGTCATTACTTAGGTCATATCTCAAACACAACGTGTTTATCAAATAGGTTATATGATGCGATACTTCGACAAGCTTAAATGTGCCAAAAAAAAAATACAACGTTTAAACATATATTAAAGTGTCTAATTGAATGTATATAGGTGTGTCGTGTTGATATGATATACATGTTAAGCTATTTAGTCAAACCTTTCCGAATATACCTAAGGTGATATGCATGTCAATCCGTTTAATAAAGTACATTTGCATCGTATGTCATAAACCGGTTAAAAGGTCAACCCTTATGTGGATGGCGAGTTTATCATTTGTACAAATGGAGCTACTTGGGTTTCCATCCCGAGATGCGCGCCGGTCGTCGGACGAGATCAGCTCCATCGGTTTCCGGTCTTCCACGAGGGCGACCGAAGCGAACGTGCATGGAAGGTAGTTCGGACAAGATCTGAACGGCCGTCGGTTTTCTTGGACTGACGCTTCGCGTTCGTGAATTGCGTGATGCGGTCGAAGTTCGCGGAGGGCCGGAACACACGACGCGGCTGTCGGAACGACACAAGGGGCCACCGAAAACGACCCGGGGGGGCGATCGACATGCTCGCATGCATGCATCTCCCTCGTAATGACACGACTCCCCGTTTCGACGTCGGATTTCACACGCGGGGATCGGGATCCAACGTTAATCACGTGCTGCTCATATGCCTCGTTTACAAAGTGGCGACATGCCGTAAGAGAAGTGGTTTCGCGACTCGCGTGTGTACATGGATCGGCGTGAATCGAGAATTGTCATGAAGAGATGGACCTAGGATTTCACGAAATGACCATAAAATCACGGTTGGTTCAGTGTACATTAGCGACGGTTGTCCGTGGTGATATTTGCATGAAAACTTGGAAAAAAATGACTAAAGTTTGTGCCCTAACCTGTGGTATAGTGTTTGATTCTTGCTCAACGATATGCAATTTTGGGCTCCGTTTGTCTGGAAAAAGATGAAAGGGTTCTTGAAATAATTAGTCAATGTAATAATATTACCGTTGACTATAATTTATCTTTGATAATTTTCACATACAATAAATATATTTTTCGTTTGTTCGTTTTTGTAAGATATAAGTAATTGGTTTATGAAAATATAATTTAGATCATTCATTTTTATGAAACAAGCGTGCCCTTAATGGGATAAGAATGCATTAAAAATTGCAAAGTGAATCTTTTTTTTTTTAATATGAAGCAATAAAATTAGAATGTACAATGCAAATTGGCCGTCCCCTTCTCATATCGAGAAAAAGGGTCAAAAATTTTAAATTTTTTCCGGGAAAAGAGATCGACATTGTTGTTTGTAAGTCTTTCATTAATTGGTAGGATGTTATATTTAAATGAAGAGAAAATGCCAAAAAAAAATTTATATATAGAGGAAAGAGAGTGGTTCAAAGTAAACCAAATCTATATTCTATACCTTGTCCGCTATGACTACAATTAACACCGGGACTAAGATAATTGAAATACCCTTTTGTATAATCTCATTCCTATCAAGATGTGTCAACTCATTATGCACATATAAATGTATACATATAATAAATGATTTATTTTATTTGACCGATGAAGCAAACAAACAATTCCATATAAAAAAATATTGCTTTTATTCAAAATCCCTCGTGATCTTCAATCTATTCCACGTTTCAATATAATTATCAAGAGTAAGCGCTATAACTTGTTTTTAATATTCAAGTGTCTGTAGTTTTTAGAACTTTTCCTATCGAACGGCCTGTTCTCCCCAATCGGAGTAGATGGGTCAAATTCTATCCCCTAGAACCCTGCTTGAGAGCTTCCCGCCTCACATGCCTTGTCATTCAATTCTCGTGACATCCTATCTTTTTTTTTTTTTTTTTTTTTTCGAATTAAGCAAAAAGCAAAAGAGGGTTAATTCCACCTTACCAAAAAAAAAAAAAAGAGGGTTAATTCCACGAGCTTCGAACTTGAATTTTTCCATTAAATATTCGGCCACTTGGTGCCAAATTCGGTTGTTTGTTGATCCAACCCTTTATGCTAACCACTCCAACAGCGACACTCAACCGGATCCATCGTCCCATTCGAATCTTACAAAACTCAAAAAGTCACAGGAAACAAAACAAAATAAAATATTTTGCTATAATGTCGAGTTCGGCAGATGAAAATAAATTAAATTTCAACGGATGATGTGGCACTCAATCCGATGTACAGTACGACTTTGACCGCCCCACCCCTTTGTTTTAAAGATATTGACTAGAGATGACACACGGTGCATGTATCTCCCCCGCTCGCATTTCTAGTTGGACGACGTGTAATTTAATTTCTTTTTTTTGTCGGGTTATTGGAAATTGGTGTGAAAGAAGAATTCTATCAGCTATTCTCCCTTTTTTTTTTATTGTTATTTTAATTTCGTTTTTTGAATGGCATGAAGAACGTGCTCGTTTGACAATCTACTGATTTTGGGTAATCCCGAGGGCTAATTTTCCGCCAACGCCCGACTATTCATCGTTTTCACATTGTTATCTTTAATGTTGTTTGTTTATGCCTAAGGCAAATTTTTGCACAAGGATCATGCCAACATAACCCTAACTTCGGGTCTCGATTTAATGTATGCTAATTCACACGCACATGTTGCGCTATGGAATGCTGCTTTTGAGAGGGGAAATTACTCAACTGAATCCAAATTCATCATACGATTGCTAACCCCTAGTCTTTACTTTTCATAATTTTCTTGGAAAATTTGTCAAAAAAACCCTAAATTTATTGTGCCGATGTAATTTAATCATAAATATTTTGATTGTACTAATTTAGTCATAAATATTTTGACATTTGCTAAGATAACACTTCTGACCAAATATCCAAATAATAGGTTTAAGAATGAATTGTCAAATTTTTAAATGATTTATGACTAATTTACACGAAAAATATAATGACTAAACTGACAAATTATCAAAACATTTATAACCAAACCGGTTTCCACGTAATAGGTTTAGAATTTTTGGATAATTATCTTCAATTTTCCAATAAAGTTATCTTAGCCAATCTAAATCAAGAAAAATGCTGACGTGAACATCCAATCAACTAGGCCATCCTATGTGGCACGGCGGCATATGAGGTGAGAGAGAGAGAGAGAGAGGTGTCGCTTTTTGACTCAAATATATAAAAGATACGAAGATCATGCGTGCGTATACATACGTATGCGGGCGAAAATGACTATGTGCTGGAACTTGTAGATAAGTACAAAGAGCAACTAAATCCGTGATCCTTTTAAATTTCAGCATATCGTTTCTCAATCGTGAGGAGACCAGCGTTGCAGCTGGTTTTTCTTCACCTGGACGATGCTTTTTGACAGCGATTGAAATTCCGCCATCTAAAAAACCCTTTCCCGAATAAAACCTGCGGTCATTCCACATCACTGGCACATAAAATTCACGACGTGATGTCACCAGACTAGTTTGATTACATGTATCCGAGCAAAAGACAAAGACATTGAGTTTCCTTTCGGCCAGCAATGGTTGAAAACAGATGATTTCATGGATAAGGTAGATGAAAAGCAGCGGCAACATATTGAAAAGTATAGGGTTGTCCTACCTACCGCATTACAAAGTTATACTTTTGTGTACCGATTGTCCCGTTGTGAAACTCATGACTATTATATTTAGTGGGATCCATGTTTGGTATGACTCGTATAATGTTTTGAATTGGGTCCATGTGAGTTTTATGCTCTCTGAAGTGTTATTGGATTTTCGGATGGAAATTGCATGATGCTTGAGAACACACTCCTAGTCAACGGGTTAAAGAGGTCGGTGCTGATTAACTTCTCAAGCAGTTTCAGGTTTCGAGTTTATGCCATGAAATATTGCTAAAGATTGCAACGAAAGCATGAAGGAAAATGATGTGAACATCTTTGATCGCTCCCTCTGTGGATTACAAAGAATCAATGGCGATGAATTTTTCTTTTAAGTTCGTATATTTGAAATAATTTCGGATGTTCTCCACATGGATAGATGAATATCGAAATGCGTGAGCCGTAACATTGAAAAAAAAGGTAAAAGTAAAAAAAGGAAATTACAAGAGCCATGCATGGATGCCAGGAGGTTGCTGGACTCCTTAGTGGGCCATAAGTTCTGAACTTTCAAGCCCAGGTGAGACTGTGAGTAGTTCGTGAGTCTGTGTCTGGGCCCAATATATTTAGGGTTTATAGGGCCCAATTATGATGCTTTTTTTCATGCTTTTTCTCATTCGAGTTTTAAAACATAAATAGTGATAAACTATTATCGGGTTATGTTTTCGCCCTCCCCTTTTTGATTGACGGATTAGCAAGTATAAATATGGCCCATGATCGGTCAATTCATATAATCGATGTACACGGCCTCTCTCCCACTAATTTGAAGAATGGTTTGGAGTATATAGCCTCGTAACAGTGGTGGTGTGCAAAAATTGAAATATAGAAAATCACACAATGTCACTAACTTGGAAAATTTTGATACATAATACTTACACGTGAACCTCACATTGGTAGCGAGTAAAAACTAAAGAAAAGAAGGAACATGCAACAGGGTAGGGTGATGGTTGCGGCCGCTACTAGCAATGGTTGGATAAATTGGTCTCCTTGACTCGAGTGATGGGTCATGAGGCTCTTCTTGATTGAGGGGGAATCGAAGGTGTGGAAAATTAGGGAAAAAATCAATCTCTTCAATCCAAGATTGTAATGAAATCTTTACATTTGACTAAAGGAATGATCTTAGTTGAAGTAAGTGGAATGCAATATGGGGCTTGAGCAACCTATAGCCTGTTTGGTAATTGATAAATTCTTGATTATTTTTATTCTTTTATTCCCTGAAAAAAAAAAAGAAATTTCAATCTCCTTGACCCAAGATGGTAATGAAATCTTTACGTTTGACTAAAGAAAGAATCTTAGTTGAAGTAAGTGGGATGCAATATGGGATTTGATTAATAAATTCTTGATTATTTTTATTCTTTTATTCCCTGAAAAAAAAAAAAAGAAATTTGTTTGATAATTTCAGTTAATTTTTTACTCCCAATAACAAATTTGTTCTCGATAAAAGATTTTGAATAGAATTCAGAAGTATAAAAAAGTTATTTTTTTTCCTAGAAATAATTATAATATCAAGTATTCTTTCTTCTTCTTCTTATTTCTCCTCCTTCTTCCTCTAGTCAGTTGGCAAGCTTGGCGATGGGCGGCAATGAGATTTGATGATCTTACTAGAGCCTCACCAGCCCTCAGCAAGGCTCTCCCAAGGTTGATAATGTCGTTGGCTATTGGATAGAGGAAGAAGAAGAAGAGAGAAAAGAAAAATCTTATAACATTATTAAAAAATTAAAAGAAACCTTACTTCACAAAAAATTAAGGGTCGCACCAAACACATTTTTATTCGATAATAGAAATTTTGTGCGGTTATCAAACATATTCGAATACTCAAAAACTTATATAGAGAACATAATAAAAAAAACTATTTTTAAGTATAAATTATTTTCAAAAATAAAATAGTTAACAAACAGTCTCTCCCAATGCCAAGAAAGTCATTTTTTAAGAAAAAGTTGCCATTTTGCTCAGATTTCCTCCCTTTCCAAATTTAGCAGAATCAAATTCCTCGCATTTCTCCACCTCAACATTCTACCCTTTCAAATAATACCAAGGAATATCAACTTCATTTTGCTTTTACCTCCTGAGATTTTTCGAAATAGAGGGAAAATTTGCAAGAGCCAAAGGGAGTAAATTGTTAAAAATCAACCGCTCGCGGGGCACATTTAAAAATATGGAAAGTCGAGTGGGGTTTTTTGAAATTAACCCAAAAGGGGGAGGGGGAGCTTTAAAAATTAAGAAAATGCAAAGAAAGATAAACGGCAAGGAAAGGCGAGACGGATAGTTTCCCAAATCTGACATGGCGACACGGGATTGGCCCGAGGACGTGGATCTCCCGAAGGGCATCGCCATCACGTTCGGCGCACTCGACCGTCCGTTAGGTGACGGCCCAATAACGTCACAGCCCGTAAGCGGTCCGGCCTTCGGATTGGCTTTCACCGATTCAGTCCGTCACCGTCAGTACGATTAGCAATAACTGAGAGGCCGCTCGATCAAACTTTATTTTGACCTGGGGACGACTTTCGCAAAAGGTTAAACCCTATCGCTACTCTGCAAATATCGAATTCCCTCTCTCTCTCTCTTCTTTCTCTCTCTTCTCGTCGACGGGATTCGTTGCCGATCTGCATCGGCATCGATTTGCAGAGGAACGCGATACGGGGATCTCTCTCGCCAAACTCATTCTCATCGGAGTACGTTGCAATCCGTTTTGTTTTGTTCATTTTCTTTATGAGTTCGCGCGAGTTGATCTTGGGGGGGCGATTGATTTGGTGAATTCATTTGCGATCTCGTGCTTTCGTTGTGGGGGAGCCAGCGCGAATTCTCGCGATTCGTCGTTCCGCGTGAAAGAAGTCGCGCGAGAACGGGACGAGGAAGAGAGAGCGTTACGGGTTCCCGTCGCCGCTTGTGGATTGCTTGTTTTCTGTTGTTCGCGGGGCTTGGGAGTTTCTTGTTACGTTAAATCTTTTGTCCGCGTGAGGGGTCGTGAGGAGCTCACTCGATCCGGATTAGTGGCTCTTGACTGACTGGTTAAGCTGCTTGTTGATTGCCGCGTGATATTTTCGCGTCTACTGGGTGTGACGGGTGATTTTCTTTTGGACTCTTGGGTTGCAGGGTTTTCGCAGTGCAAGAGGCTATCTTTGATCGTTTTCAACTAGGGCTTTTAGGATAAATTCAGCCACAGGAGTGGTGCGATTCGCATAAATTTTGATTTTCAGCGTAGTGCTTGGAGGAAGAGATGAAGAACTGTGAACGCATTGCGAACGTAGCTTTAGCAGGTTTGTCTTTTCTCGTTTTCTTGATAATGTGCTTAGAATTTGGTTGCCTCCCTGTTTAGGCAACCTTCTTGGAGCAATGAATGCAGGGAGCGTCGGCCAAAAAAAAAAAGTATTTTTATGTGTTTCAATGTGAATTGTGTGCATGACGATGGAACTTATATATGCTGGTAATTGGTGTTAGTTGATTCACTTTATTTAAGCACTCACTAATTGTTAGTTCAAACAAATGAATATTTAATTATGGCATCTTGCCCATTAGGTTATTTGCTCCGAAAACGGGGTTGATCTCAATCTTTTGATCGAGACCTTTGGTTTTCTTATCCATAGTTGTATTGGAGGCCAACTAACCATTGGTGCTACATGTTTTTTACCTGATTATAGGGCTGATTTAGGGCTGATTTCACCTCCCGAAACACTTACAGCTTGTTTAATGTGATGGAAAATCTTCACGCAAGGCATTTTCAGTGAGAAGACAATTGTGGAAATATAAATTTGCTTCCTTTCTTTGATATGAAAACTGGAAATAAAGTCAATAAGTGTGTTAGTTCAAGTTGGTTTAGTTTTTGACACCATGACACTAATGCATTAGGTCAATCTAAGCGTTTTGATATCATGCCAGGAGAAATTTTATGTTGCTTCAGTTTGTGAAGAAAATGTGCTGTCCTCTTCAGTGCATGGTGCTTGCATGATTGGGGGTCTTATTGAACACATGTTTTAAAACACGTATTTGGGTTTGTGCACTTTCATTCTTCTGGTTTCAGCAATGTCACCCCTTTTTTTGGTGGTCATTAACAATAACATAATTACTGGATGTATATTGGAGTGCTGATTGGTTAAAATCTTCAAGATACACTTAATCCTGTGGATCCACTATCTGTTTGTGTTGACCACCTTCTATGTGAAGCATCTTCTAGTAATTGCCTTATCCGTCTACCTGCACTGCAGATGGGATCCAAATGCTATATTTGTCTGAATGCTATACTGATATTGCATCTTGTCCTAGTATTGTTGATGGTTGACATAGGCACTGGATTTGATCATTTAGCAACTTTCTCTCTATATCTGCACATTTTATTCGATGACCAGGTTTTTAAATTTGGAATTGTTATTTTTACCCTGCACCTCCTAGTATGGTTGATGGGTGAAAAAGATTAAGACTCGGCAGATTTATCAACTTGGCCTATACCTCAAAACAAAAGCATCCAAAAAAGAAAAGGAAATTAAGAAGCATTTCAATTTCTTAAAAACATCTGGAATGTTCTAATAATCTTTTCTGTTCTGCATTCTTTCTAGTTAAAATTAGCTTGTGATTTGGATGAATTTCACTAAACTTTTTTTTTCTGATTGATTCCTGACTATGATTGATCTTATTTCACGGTTTCTGTCTTGCTTGCAGGCTTAGCATTGGCACCTCTTGTTGTCAAGGTGGATCCAAACTTAAATGTCATCCTGACTGCATGCCTCACAGTTTATGTGGGTTGCTATCGATCTGTCAAGCCTACCCCACCTTCTGTATGTTCCAGAGCCTATCTTTTGTATTTTTTTTACCTCTGCCATCAGGTATGCTGTTCCTGATAACTATCATGGTTAAATTGCAGGAGACGATGTCCAATGAACATGCCATGCGCTTTCCATTCGTTGGAAGTGCAATGTTGTTGTCACTTTTCTTGCTGTTCAAGTTTCTTTCAAAGGATTTGGTTAATGCTGTATTGACCTGCTACTTCTTTGTTCTTGGGATCATTGCCCTATCGTATGTTCTTGTCATATGAATTTCTCATTGTATCCCATATTTGATTTGCCAATTTTTGCCCTCAATTACCTCTGTTCATTCATTTTTCATTCATTCTTTACAGGGCGACACTTCTACCTGCTATTAAAAGATACTTGCCCCACCACTGGAATGAAGATGTCATTACATGGCGTTTTCCATATTTTCGCTGTATGTTTGTTCTTTATTGTTCTATATTTTAAGTTCCTTTAGACTCTGGAGTATTGACATCTAAGATTTTCTTGAGTTCATGGTGCCTTTTCCATCCCTTTTTTTTTTCCTTCCTTTGGCTGAGAACTCCCAGCTATTTCAGTTTACATTCATCTGTATACTAATCAACATGGTCATGTTATTTAGCCATTTTTCTGGGTTGTGATCATTAAGTGGAGTATTAGTAGAACTGGGTGTTTTTGCTTTTACTCTGTCTGATCCTTTGTGGTTTCTTTTGGCCCAGTTGACGCTATTTTGCTTGTATTGTGCAGAGTGTTATTGTTCCTTATAGCTTCTTTCTTATACAGCTTTGGAGATCGAGTTCACTAGGTCTCAAATTGTTGCCGCAATTCCTGGGACTTTCTTCTGTGCTTGGTATGCTTCTAAGAAGCACTGGTTAGCTAACAATATCCTGGGCCTTGCATTTTGTATTCAGGTTTGCTTTTTCTCTCTGTTTTCCCTGTCATTTGTTCATTATCCAAATGAAGTATATATCCTGCACTTTTTAGCTGCTGTTGTAAGAAAGAAGAGACCAATCATCCTTTCCCCATTCTCCCCGATTCCACTTTCCTTCTCTATTTCTTTCACTTCCCTGGAAATTAGGATGCTTCTGTCATCATCTTTTTGACTATGATCCATAAAACCTTTGGTCTAGATAAAATATTATTCAGCATGTTATGAACAGTTTGACTGGATGAATTACTCTCTCTGATCTTGCTTTTCTCCTCTTTGTGCGAGTTTCATGCTTTAATATTTCTTCCCTTTCCTTTCTTTCTGCAATAGAAGATGCTAATGTCAAACAGTTTTCCCCTTTACAAGCAGCTCCATCCCATCAATGATGTGCATCATTATGTTATAACCACAGCTCACATTTTATTAAAATCAATGTGATGATGTGCAAAGATTGTTAATATACTATAGAAGTTGCCACCTAGCGTGGTAGCCCATTGAGGGGCACACTATTTTCCCTGAGATCACAAGTTTTAGCCATGTCATGAGCAAATCTTTGGCCAGCTTGTGCTTTAAGCATTTGCCGCCTCATGTGGAGAGACTTACCAATATACACCTATGGGTGGACTGAGTAACTGTGGCTCAAATGGAACGTTTTGCAGAGGGTGGGGGCAATCCTTATGGAGGGGTTGCTGTATTGGCCGCCCCTCCTGACCCCTTTTACCATAAGAAAATACTATGGAGCAATAAATTGGCTCTCATCAGGGATTGCAGGTGCTGATATTTGCTTTAGTTTTGGAGTTGATAGAAATATTAGCGGCTGTAGCCATTTGTCTGATTGAGGCCTTAGTTTTGATGTGTAGTCATTGCTCAAGCTAATGGATTGGTTTTTCGCTTGATGATTTCAGTATATATGAGATGTTGCCGAGTATGTAACTCAGTTAGTCCAATGGAAAAACTGTGTCTATGAGGATATTAGCAGAGTTGTGACATGTGAGCTCTGAATTTAAATATGCTTGAGAAAGTGACAAGGCAACTGGCTTTTCTCTGACGTCACCCTTGTGGTGACTACTTGCTGTGCTATTGCAGCTGAAGGGATTCTTCAATCATGGCCTCAATTTTACATTTTCTTTTGAGTTGAGAATGTTCTGTGATTTTCTTTAGAATGAATTCATTTGCATAACTTCATCTCCCTGATAGTTTTGATGGAGCAATCTACATATTTTATTTCCAGGGGATCGAGATGCTTTCTCTTGGATCTTTTAAAACAGGTGCTATCCTGCTGGTAAGTTTGGAACTTATGAAGCCATTTGACTAATTTTTCTATGGTTCAGTAACCTATTCAACTTGCCTCTTTTTAATATTATTTTACCTTATCTGTGCATTCTAGGCTGGGCTTTTTGTCTATGATATATTTTGGGTTTTCTTCACTCCGGTGATGGTTAGCGTAGCAAAATCTTTTGATGCTCCGATAAAGGTGAGTCTGTCTTGTTGCCAAGTTTGAATTGGTGTAATGTGATTGGTCTTTGCTGCTATTCTGTTGTATTACTGAATGGATTTTGTGCAGCTTTTATTCCCAACAGCTGATGCTGCACGGCCGTTTTCCATGCTTGGTCTTGGTGACATTGTAATTCCTGGTTAGTTTAATTTTGTAATTTACACCTTTATCCCTTTTAACAGACGTTATGGTGTTAGGTTACTTGAAAGAGTGAATTTTTCGGTTTTCTGTTCCACTTAAATAGGAATTTATGCAGTTGATTTACTTATACTAACAAACACTAGTGTATGAGCATTGGGAATGTCTTGAACATGTTGGGAAAGCCATAGTTTGTACTCTGAAGTATTAACAATTCCATAATATTGGTGAACTTCTCTGTTGATTACCCTTTTCTTGAGTCTAGACTTGAAATAGAACATTTCATAAATCAATCTAGATTGTCTGTTTCTAACTTGCATCAGGAATCATTTCTTACAATTATAAACTTTCTACACTGAAATGGATGCTACTTCTTGTTATAGCAACTCGAGATATACTCTAATTATTTAAGATTTTTTTTTTGTATTAACTTTTTACCTGGATTTTCATGCACTGTTTCGTTGCAGGTATCTTTGTTGCATTAGCATTACGATTTGATGTTTCTAGAGGGAAAGAGAGCCAGTATTTTAAGAGCGCATTTTTTGGATACATCGCTGGCGTGGTGCTGACCATTATTGTCATGAATTGGTTTCAAGCCGCTCAGGTAATTGCTGGAGGATTTTTATTGTAGTATTCTTCTTCCCTGTGATAGTCTGTGCGCAGTGATGGTGCCTTCAATTTTCGATTTCTTACTCCTTTCATTCGTCAATAAAAGTTTATGCTTGCTATACTTTCAGCCTGCATTGCTGTACATTGTGCCCGCGGTTATAGGATCTTTGGCTGCTCATTGCTTCTGGAATGGTGATGTGAAACAGGTTAGATAATTGCTCTATAGTCTTCTCCAATGGCAGTTGATTTTCCTGGTACTTGTGCATTGTCACCTGTTTTGATTGTTGCTATTCCCATGAGTTGGAATAACAAGATGATCTTTTGTATAATTCTCTATAGAGACAGATGTGGATGTTTTCTTCCGCATGCTAAGCAGCTTGTTATTCAACTTGAGCCCTTTTCCTGTGGATGCCTACCTCTAAATTGTTTTGCCACATGTAGAATTGCAACATTAAATTCAGTGTAAACAAGGAGGGGCTTATCTTTCCTACATACTGAGAAATGGGCCTTGAGAGCTTGCATCCACTGAATTAAGTGGGGATAGCGAGTGATGTTTGCAAGACCTTGCTGAAAGTGATGGCTGTGGTTTTTATTATTTGCTGATGCTGGTAGTGGGATGAGTTTTTATTGGGTGCGTATGTGATGGCTTTTATTATTTGCTAATGCTGTTAGCGTAATGAGTTTTTATTGGGTGCGTATGTGATGGCTTTTATTATTTGCTAATGCTGTCAGCGTAATGAGTTTTTATTGGGTTTTTATTTGATGACTAAGGTTTTATTATTAGCTATTGCTGGTAGTGGAATGAGTTTTCTTGGGTGATTATATTTTGTGCTTCCTTTGTATATTTAATTCAACTAATAGAGGCTTCACTCTGGTTGCAGTTGCTGGAATTTGACGAGTCCAAGACTGCCGCATCATTGCAAGAAGATGCGGATGCAAAATCTGGGAAGGCGGAATGAGGGTAAAAACTTCTGGTTTCCAGATTTTGTCTGGATAGAAGAGAAGGCATACGAGTTGTCTTTGTAGAGAACACAGATGCCTCTTTAGCTTTATTTTGGCTAACTTATGCGGCCGCGCAGCTCAAATGTAACAGATTTTGAAATTAAAGAAATAATATTTAGCGTCTCACAGAAATTCACATCTTCTTCATTACTTCAACTCTTAAGGATTTGGACATGGTTACATGGGTCGATTGCGTCCGGTGGGCATAGTTACATCGGTTGAGTGTTGCTTAACTGGGTCGTAGCTGTAACGTTACCCGAGATTTTACTTCATTCTGATAAAGCGTCATCATGTCAAACAGTCGAGACAGAATTTGAGCATATTAAAAACACGCCTGAGGATGTTTTGAAGTCGAGCCCCCGAGATGCTGGTGATCAGCCGGCAAATTGGCAATTGAAATTTCTGGAGATCACCCGAGGCGGAAATACGATTCTTCTCAGTTCATGCCTTAATGCGATCAAATTGCTACTTTTTTGGATTGATGTTGTGTCTTCTGCTAATGTCAGAGGATTTCCAGCAAAGCCTGCCGCCGCTCCTAAAGATTTAAAGATGGGTTTTTTCTGTAACTGGGGAAAAACCTAAAAAATGTGACGCGGGCAAATTTCTAGATAATTCAGATTCTGCCGGCGTGGTAGGCGTGCTTGAGTAAGCCGTTGGTAAGCTGGATTAGATATTCCAATTATTATCCATGAAAATCGGGGGGAAATTAAAAAAAAGGGGTTAAATATTAACTTTCCCAGATTTGGCTAAATAAGGGGCCTCACCAGACGAGCAGCAAACCCAACTTCGATTTATACATTACCTGATGTAGAAAGGGACCCCAAAAAAAGAAGAAAAAGAAAAAATATGACAAAAGCTCGTCGTTTCACGTCTTTATTACGTACGAACTGGCCATTTTTTTCGCAGCGAAAAAGAAAACCAAAAAGGTTTCGATAGACGTCCCACTGCTAAACCGAAATACGGTTTGGCGACTGGGGATTTGGTGTGGGGGAGGGATCCATCGTCTGGTCTCGTCACGCTCTTCTGAAAATCAGACGGGGGATTTTAATTAAATTGAGTTTAGGGGGGAAAGAAATTCCCCGGAGAAAAGAGAGAGATAAACGCGAAGGGATGTGCCAAAATAGGGTGGCGATTGAGATTTGGAATCGAATTTCCGGAAAAGAAGAAAAAAAAGGGGAGAAGAGGGTTGGGGGAGAAAAGAAATGAAGAGAATTAAATGGAGATTCGGAATGCGATAAGGAGCAGGAACAGCAGCAGCAGGAACAGCAGCAACGACAGACGACTCCTGCAGGTTGATAAAACCGGGAGCGAGATTAAAAGAAAAAAAAAAGAACAAGAGATTATTATTTCTCTCGATGTAATTTTAAGGTTTTTAATCTCTCTCTCTCTCTCTCTTTCGCCTCTTCCTCACGGAAACCCCTTCCCCTTCACCTTCCCCTTCTCCTCTCTCTCTCTCTCTCTCTCTCTCTCTCTCTCTCTCTCTAGAACTGGAACGAGGGCGGAGCTTGTGATCCGCAAGCGTTGAGGGTGGAATTCGTTTTGAGACCTCCACGGCACGGACTTGTTGGCTGAAATGACGATTTGCTTGTCGAGCTAATCGGAAGTCGAGGCGCGCCATGGAAGGTATTGTCCCCGTCTCAGATCCAATTCATGCTTCGTTTTCTCGGGTCGGCAAATTTTCTTCTTCTCTTTATATGTTCGTGAGGGAGGATGAGGCGATTGATCTGCGGGCTTTCTTTTTTTTCTGGGTCGCTGGTTGTCGGCATTCTTGCCCTGTTTAATGGATGTCTGAGTGTTCGAGTGGTCGGAGAAATTGAAGAGAGCGAGGGAGAGTAGGAATGCATTCTCTTTCTTTTTTCTTTTTTTGGGATTTCCTTTTTGGGGTTTCCGGCTGAATCCCTTTTCGCCTGCTCGTCGGTTGATTCGGCTCGAATCTCTGGAAAATCAGAACGTCTGACATTTCCTCTCATTGCATTTGTCCCCATAGTGTTTTCTTTTGGGGTAGTGAAATTCTCTGTTAATTGATGGGGCTTGTGCATCGTTCGGTTGCTAGATTGCATGTGAGGAGAGGGTTACATTGGCTGAGTATGAATTTTGCCCGCGCAAAATAGTTTGGGGGGAGAAACTTTTGTTCTGTATGGGTAGATTTTATGGTTCTAGGTTTTAATTGTTGTCCTTCTCGCTCTGATCCTCCTATGCAATTTGCTTACATAGGAATGAACTTGTTTGTACTTTGGTTCTATTGAAACAAAGAACGCTGTGTCTCTGAAGTGTCCAGACTATTTGTTTTAACAAGTGGAAAGGATAGACAAATTAAACTTATAGGTTAAAGACATGAGAAGCTATTCCAGATTGTAGTTCTGATGCGTTGTGACCCGCTTGAGAAGAAAATTGATGCTCAGTTATGTAGTCAGCCGATCTCTTGTAATCTTTGTTTTTATTCTGAAATTGGTGTTTAACTTATTTGTCACTGTAGAGATTAGTGGTATCGAGCTTTTTACGGGTTTGATGTTTCTTTGAAGAAAATTGGATTGGTTTGTTATGAGAATTTTCAATCTTGCGATAGTTGTTTTGCTCATTTCTGTCTCTTGTTTTATAGAGTCAAGCGAAGCACATTCTGCTGAGGAGAAGGCGTCTTCTGAGAAGAACAGAAGACGCTTCAAGACACCAACTCAGCTTGCAGCTTTAGAGAGCTTCTACAATGGTAAAGATGATATTGAGACTGGTGTGCATTTTAGACGCTGTTCTTTTCTATTGCCTTTGAGCAATAAATATATTTATTCCCTTCCAGAACAGAAATATCCCACCGAAGAAATGAAATCACAACTAGCAGAGCAGATTGGATTGACAGAAAAGCAAATATCTGGTTGGTTTTGCCACAGAAGATTGAAGGACAAAAGGTTGTTGAGGGAAGAGGTATATGCTGATGGACGGCAAGATCGTTCGAGTGGAGTCGTTCAAGATCGTGGAAGTGGACTCAGGCAAGATTCTTGTGGCAGCACCAAGCAAGGGGATCGTAGACTTTTTGATCCTAGGGAGGTTGAAAGCCGAAGGCTCTATGGCCAGAATTCTCCTTCCGCAGATCTTACCTTTGAGCCTAAGAGTCACCTGGCAGGCAATCTTGCTCCACTGGATGATACATCTTCAGGAAGTAGTTCGGCTTTGCAAGATGGATTTGGTTCTCCAGGCACAGATAAGTACGACAATTGTAGACCCATGGCTAAACATGAAGGCATTTCTTCCTTTCATCGCAAGAGTGCCAATGACATGAGATATAGGCCATCTGGATATTTAAAGGTGAAAGGTGAAATAGAAAATGCTGCTATTACTGCAGTCAAAAGGCAGTTGGGTAGGCATTACCGGGAGGATGGTCCTCTACTTGGAATTGAGTTTGACCCTCTTCCTCCTGGTGCATTTGAGTCACCACTTGGAGAATCAACCTATGGTAAGACTTTTCTCTTCCATGCAGTGACGGAATTTCAGGGAGTCCTAACTGATCTTGTTGCCAAGAGATGCCTGGTGAATGTCAACCAAATTTTTGACCATATCTTTCTCCTCTCACTGTAATTCATTTTTACATGCTTGGTTTGCACGATATGTGCAATCCATGCAAAAGACAGCAGTTTGTAGGCTGATTTTCACATCAAAATAGTGATTAGCTCAATATCTTGCTTTTAGAAGCAAGAACAAATACTTTCTGCAGCCAAGAAGTGCTTATGAACTGTCAATAAAATGGACCAACGCAAACTGCTCTGTTATGTGACAATGTCAGAGCTGAGAATAATGTAATTTATCTGACACTCTCCTCAAAATTTTTGGCAGGACCGCGCTATGAGGAGGATCCTCCTCTGCCCCAATCTCCAGAAATTTATGGCATCCAGAAGCAACCCAGTCTGAATACTGTAAGGGCACTTCCTCAAGATCTCTTTAAGTTCTTGTCAGTAGGTGCCCTGAGGACGATAGTTAAGTTCAATAAAAAATAGCGAAAACAGGTTTGGAGGCACTTTGAATATTGAAAAATTTACATGCCGAATGCATATTTAATGAGGTTTATCAAGTGTCCCAAGGACTTCTAATATTTTTGTTTTTGGAAAGTTGAATAGGAAAAAGCTCCTTGTGATTTAAAATTGACAGTCATGGTGATGCAATTAATCTGTAACATAGACCACAACATGATATCTCGACTACACTAGTCAAGGATTGCCGGTACAACTTTGAGGCATGCCCATATATATGCATCTAAAGTGAATTGAAGTGTTGAAGCTGTATATGCATCTTCTCATTTGGACCACTGGTTTGGACTCCTCTTTCCTGTTTCTTCATGTATATGGTTGGATAAGTCTTTTTCCTTTCTGGGGGGGTTGGAGGGAGCTAAAATATTGTCTACTCTAAAAATGAAGATTGTGTACATTGTTGACTAATAACATGTACTGTAGAAGCATGCTATGTTCAACATCAATGCTTCATTCCTAGTCAATTATAGGCAGACCCAGCCAAATATTTGCAGATGCTGAGATGGCTCATGTCATGGACTTCTACCCTGTGGACTCTGTGGTGATTGGTATTTCATGTTCCTGTCATAATTCTCTTCCCACTTGGAAAAGTAATTTGAGCCACCTTGGCATGTTATTCACATTTTGGCGTGTCAACAATGCGTGGATGTGATCTGTGGATATGCATGATGTGTCCTTGCAACTTGACAAAATATTCATCCTGATTGTGTTTTGTACTTCGTTGGTCATCCTTTTTGACACTGATATTTTAGATTTCCTATGATGTGCCTGTTGTCCAGATAAACTTAATGGAAGTCATAGCTTGGTTGTGAACTCTGCTTATATGCTGAGCTACTTTCTCTACCCTGTTATCCTAACAAGCATTGGCACACCCATCTATACTATGCTGGTTTATAGTTTTCCCATCTCATACTCTGGAATTGCCATATGACAACCACATTCAATTTATTGCCTCAGAAATGGCCTTTTGGATTTCTAGACAGGATGCCCACCTCTTAGGGGTGTCTGGCCATAAAGTTAGTACTAGTTTATCTACAAAACCATGCTGAATCGATCTAATTGGAGTTCAAACCATTTTCTGTGGCACCCATCTAGAAAATAAACTGGATATTTCCCTTCCTTTTTTGTGATATTGGCTCGAATTCGAGCGCTATATTCCACTGCAGATATTTGTAAGCATCCTTCTGTACAAGCAAAGAACTATGGCTCGTTCTCATGGAAGCAATTTGAAGTACTTGTTCTACATTTTTTTTTTTTTTGTAAATTGAGTCAATGGACCTAAGTAAAAAATTTTAACATGTTATGCTATGTTTCTTTTGATGTATACATTATTTCTCATGCTTTCAATTATTGTGTCCTGCAGCAGCATGAAGATTATAATTCAAAGTTCAGTTCTCAGAAAACTTATGAAGAAGGGGAAGATTTCAGCACTGTAGATAGGCTTGATTACAGTGACTATCGGCCACATAACCAATTTAAACAAAGATACAATCCTAGCAGTCAAATAGGTGATCTTGGTGGCTGGAAGTCTTCAGTACATATGCAAGAGTATCCTACGGGTGATGCTTATGCTTATAATAATGGAAGGAGAAGTGGATTAACATCAAAGCATGCTGCAGAAGGGATGAGATCTGATTATGCATCCGATCATCTTCACACCACCAGTGCAAAAATTACTAGCAGAAAAAGGGAGTCCTGGTCGAATGACTATGACGCTATCCGCACAGAATTTGTCCAAAACAGTGAGGTTGTGAGACCTAGACCTTCTAATCTGGTGCTTCAGCATAGTGAGTCTTTCAATTCAGGGGAGGGAGGGCCATCTAAAAGGATCTCGAAGGTCTACTCCTTTTAATGGTGCTTATTATCTTAGATAGTCTTCAATCGATACTGAATTTTTATTTAATATGCATTCATACAGGAGGATAAACGCCATCGAGAACGGGGGACAACTGTGGGATACATCGAACCACTTAGAGAGAAGATGCGTCCACCTAAGGAAATGGCAGTAAGTTTGCATTGTTCACTTTTTTGCAACTGCAACCACCTACATGCTTGTTGTGTATATGTCATAGCACAAACTCATAAAGAGAGTTCCATGTTATGCAACCATTGACTCCTTTATTTGCTTTTTATTATCTTCAAGTCTGGAAAGCGGGTCAGAACAAAGTTTCCGCAGCAAGATTTTGTGACAAAAACATCAGTAGTCATGCCTCCATGGAAGAATCAGATGAAAGGGTCAGTATACTCCATTTTTCAATGATGCATGGGAGACTGTCCTTTTCCATATGCATGGGAATACCATAATATAGTTGCGCATTTGCATGCTTAAGTACTTGGCTTATCCGTGCATCGTTTAAGCTTACTATTGTTGCTGATTATCAACAAATAACTCTTGCAATGTTGGATAGATGCCACAATAACGACTGTTTAACTTTCACGAAAAACAATTTGATGGAGTGAAATGATAGGAACATAAGACTTGTGTGGGAGATTTCTCTCTTGGAAATCAGTTAATCTGCTGTAATGTGAGAATTCACTTGAATGGCCAGGGTTCAGATGCTGTTGATTGATCTAGAACAACTTTAGTGATGAAGGTTATTGTGCATATGAAGATCGATAATCTTATAATTTAATACATTATTCATTGATGAGAAGTTGCCTTTGAGTATGGATAGAGCTTTCCTTTCTTCTTGCTTGTATTGGGAGCTATACCGTCATGTTCTTTTGGCAGTGTAGTGCTGTGTTGAAGTGATGACTGTGTCATGGCTTGCTTTTGGATTGAACGTCTATAATGCACTCTGATAAAAAATAAAGCTGATATCAGTAATCTGTCGATCAGAGAATCGTGAATCAATTCTAGTAGCACAATCACAATTGGGATTTCAGGAATAAGTTGTTCTTTGTTAATATGAGGACATGTATTATTGTAGTGATCAAGTTTTTCAAAGTACTTCCTGTACTAGTTTCAGTTGATTGGCCTACCTTTTGGCTGTATCAGGGGATTATAGTAAGCCCACAAATGGTATAATAGCTACTGCTTTCAGGGGAAATATTAAGCTGTTTGAGAATTTTCCCCTATTTCCCTTGCTGTAACTTTCCCCCAAATTCCTGCTTTACCTTTATTGACAAGACTGTCTGCATTCACGGAATCTGGTTGCTTCTGTTTTCTCATCGCATTATGTGGATTGCAGTTCTGCTGCACAGATGCCATCTAGCTTGAGTAATGATGAAGCTGCAGACACAAGCTCTTCGCTAGGGTAGGAATCCTACAGCTGATGGGTGGTAGAAAGCATAGCAATCGACTGATTTTTTCTCAGGAAGAAACAACGATTGTCAAGCCCCATCTACTAATGAAAATGTAGATGGGGGATGTATAGTTGGAAAGAGATTGTCCATATTAGCCGCAAAGGCCAGCTTATTGTTTTGTCGACGAAGCCTTATCAATGTTTTGCTGTGTATGTTTTGTGGGCCTTAGGCTACTTTTTTAGCATAGCATTTTTCAGAAGTTCAGCTGCTTCATTTAGGAGGAGGATTGAAGCTCGAGTGTAAATCTTGTTAGCCTGAAGCTGTAAGTTGTAGAGCTATTTAAAACCTGACATAATAGGTTAACCTGGTGTGCTGACTGACTGCTCCATGATGGCAATGCTGTGACTGTAAAGCTCATTGTGAGGGAGGAGGCCAAAGCAATGAACCTGAATTTGCAATGAAATGTTCCAGCCAATGCAGCTTCAACCTTATGAGCTTGCGGCATTGATCTGTATCACATTCACGATTTAACAGTGACGCAGCTTTAATGTTGATAGATCATTTGGCTTTGGGTCTTCATGTGTCCTTGCAGTTATGATTCAGGCGATGCCCCAAATGGCATGAGGAGAGTTTTGGCAAGTTAATGTGATTTTTATGTACAGGGTTCATCAAGGTTGTTGTGTTGCTCTTTCCCCATGTTTTGTTGCCAGGAACAGTGTAATATTCCTGTATCTTCAACACCTTATTATTATGCAGCCAAAGATGGTTAATCCCAGGTGAAGCTACTCACTGTGGTGAAGCATTCTTCTTCACTGGGATGACCATACTTTTGAAATTAACTTGCTGCGATGCCAATCATTTCGAAAGTATGGATATGCCCACGGTCATCTTTGGAACTACCGAGTACTTGTACGCACTTCATTGTTTCTCTCGAGTTAACCTTGGACAAACCAAAACAAGCTCCTCTTGGATGGCAATTCTGATTGATCTAGAATGTATGAAGTAAGTGAAGCAGCAGCTTGATGACCATTACCGTAACGCGATAGCTGCATCCTGATCTGACCATGCTAACCATAAAGAAGAAGAGGTGGTCCATCCACTCGAGTCTTCCACGAGCCATGCTAGCCATAACATTCCAGAAAGTGAAAGCTATCGAAGCGAAAGTACTTACAAAGCGATGGCATGTCTCTCACGAATGACATACTCCGAACATGACATTCTCATTATTTGACAGGGTGAGAGGACCAGCAGAAGTGGGATGAGATCCAAATCTGGGGAGGAATAGACAGGTAACATGAACAGGAGAGGGAAGGGTTTGGCCAGGACCTTTCAATCCTCCTTCTCCCTTCCTCATCTTTTTTCTCATGGGCGTGACTTGTGAGAGAGTGGCTGTGAGGCCTCTGTTGATAAAAGGGGCACATCGTCCCACACAAAAGGAGAGGGATCCATAACCAAAGTAGGGACCGGCCTGAGCTAAATGGGGGGACCCCAAATTCTGACTTTGTGGCCATTTCACAAGCTTTTCTCAAAAGCGCACCACACCCCCACCCTCCCCATATGGGCGTTGTTCCTCATCAATTATGGGTTGGAAAGACAGGTGCCCCTCTTGCCGTTCGGGTACACATCTACATGCATGGATCAATGAATGTAACTGGAACACTCAAATCTCCCCTTTTCACATGGGTTTCCAATCGCTATCCCCTCTTCTTCTTTTTTTCTTTTTTTTCCTTGGTGAGACGTAGGTGGGCTCACCACATTCAAGACTGTTTAATTCTATCTCGTATCTTTCGTAAGATTATAACCACTAAAATTTGCCACATTAATCATTCTACTCTTTTGAGAAAAGAGAGTCGGGGAATTCGAATCCTCATCTTTTCGAGGGTTAGAGCGGGGATGATTAGATTCGAGTATGGGTTTCGACTCTTACACTCTGCAATGAAATATAATAAAATTCTGAAAATGAGTTGAGCATTAAATTATGACATGAAAAGAATTTAGGTTTGTATTTATGGGTTATTGTATATGTAAATAAGGAGCGAAAGAAGCCACACATACATCTAGAACAATCTTTTCGAACCAGATCATTATAATGCAAATTTTAATGAGCTCTCCCGATTCTCAATGTGGACAACTCAGTCTCAGAGATGAAGATCATTACAAGAAATCCACTTGATTATGAATTCTCCCGATTGCTAAGCGTCACGTCCCATTTATAGAAAAATTTATATAATGGATAGTGAAAGATAAACGCACCGGCAATGCGAGTCATCTCAATCAACTGTGTGCCACATAAGCATGCATGCATGCCTTCCCAAGGGATGATGTTTGCTTCCAGTAATTATAATAATCAAGATGATCAAGAAACAGTTGAACCTGTTTAACGAAATCTCCACTCGTCAAACCTCGCAAAAGAAAAAAAAAAGAAAAAAGAAGAAAAAGGAGGAGAAAAAAATTGAAAAGCAGTTAAAAAAGAAGGGGAGAAGAAAACCGGTGGGGCTCTTATACCACATGTCATCGCTTTTTCCACTAATTAGTCCAAATTCCTCCTCTTCTTCTTTTTTTTTTCCGGCTCTCACTCTCTCTCTCTCTCTCTCTCTCTCTCTCTCTCTAAGCCAGAAAAAGAAAGTCGCAAAGCAGACATTTTTATTCTCTCTCCTCTCTCTCTTTCTCTCTGCGCAACTGATAATCCGGATCCTAATCTTTCTCTCTCATCCTTCATTTTCTCGCTCCGAATCTCTCTCTCAGAGACTTGCTTGAGCTCCATTGCCCAGCAGATTCTCGCCTTCATCGGAATCAAGAACACGTTCCCGGATTCCAGCTCCCTCTCCTCAGTCGATTCTTTGCTTGCGCCCCAATCGCCTCGAAGCTTCTGCTACTACTTCCGCAGGGCGTCCCCCTCCAGTCCACGAGCTGCGGCGCCGGTTTGACTTCGATTCGGCGACCCACGAGAGAGGGGGGATCGCCGGCGGGACCCGAGCGGCGGCCGCGGTGCCCGATTCGGCGATTGCTGCGGATTCGGAGCCGTTTTGACTTCATGAGGTCGGGGCATATATGGGACTCGCGGGCGGTGCTGAGCTGCGGGGGCTTGGTGGCGGGGAGGTAGATTCCGCGATTCGCGGGGGTGGGTTGCGGGTTTCCTCGGGATGTCGAGGACGGATAGGATGGCTTCCGATCTTAGCAGGGCCGGGCCAATCGAGAGGGATATCGAGCAGGTAACTTGTCGGCGATTCGTTTTTTCGACGGTTGTTTGATTTTCGAGCTGTGGAGCTGTACGTATTTGAACTGTAGACTGAGTGTAATGTGTGGCGCTCGTGGTGGGCTTATAGAATGAGCCGCTCACTAAATTGTGTTTCTTGTGCTTTTACTCGGTGAGGTGGTACATTGCTTACTGTTTGCTGTAATGAATGGTTTGATTAGATTAACTAGTGTAACCAGTGGCCTTCATTATCGAATCTTAATGCAATAATTAAAATGCCATGGCCACAGATGGGAGTCTTTGTGGATGCACAAGAACAGGGTGAAAATCTTTGGAAATAGGATCTGGATACTCTTATTGCAACTGCAATTAAAGTGCGATTGACTTTGTAATCCCGTGATAATGAACTGGTTTACTTGAATGTTGGGAACCTTATTACCCTTTATAACTTATATTATGATGGACCGGATTGCATGGAAATGCAAGGTTAAGGATTTGAATTGTTAGTAATGAACAACATTAACTTCCTCAGACCAAGGCACTTAATTTCAGTCTTGAGAAATTCTGTCTTTTTAACTGTTGCTTACTGTGGCCTTTCTTGGTTAACAAGCAGCTTTGGCATAGATGGGGGCGAAGTTGTGGAGATTAAGCTGGTCCTTTTTATTTGGGAGACATTCTATATGTTCTTTTTCCAAGTGGACTCTTCAGTATCTGTTTTATATGTTCTCTTTTCTTTCTGTTTAAATCTGTTGATTGTCTTTAGCCTTTTTTATTGGCTGGCACATATAGCTATGCCTTTTTTTTTTTTTTTTTTTTTAACAAGTCTATACAATCCTTGGGGAATACACTAGTCAAATGCAAAAAATTCCCTTACTTGGAAGCATATTATTCTTCCTGTAATCTACCTTGCCTATTAGTAGGTTGAAGTTTACATATTAGATGCAAATCTAGATTATCCCCAATGGGGAAAATCAATGTCTTTCAGTATTTATTTTCTGTAATCGCATTGTCATTAGTTTCATGTTGTCCAATATCATAATGTGGCAATCGTCTGTAGGCTTTTTGATGATATATTCAAATATTTATATGACTCAGTATTAAACAAATGTTGGCTTTCTGTATCCTGTTCACTTACCTTGAACTCATCTTATTTCCTTCTTGCTGCTTTAAATTTGCATGCTGTGTGCTTGCCTTTGCCTGGTAATTTCATCCTGACCTGCAAATGTGCTGAATATAATTAAGTTAGTTTGTTGCTGGATCTTCATAATAGGCAATTACTGCATTGAAGAAAGGTGCTTACTTGCTTAAGTATGGAAGGAGAGGAAAGCCCAAGTTCTGCCCCTTCCGACTCTCTAATGTAAGTCTTGTATATAAAACATACAATGGCGCCCTTAGAGTGTATTTGCATCATTTGTCTTAGTGACAGAGACCATATGCTTCCAATTTGTGCATGTGCTCTTTTTCTTTTCCTTTTTTTTTTTTGCGCTTTTTTCTTGCGGGTGGGGGGCATCCCTACTGACATGCTAAGAAATGAAATACAAGGTTTAGAGAGGCCGAATGAGGGATTTTCCAGATTTGAAGGGATAGCAAATATTCCTTTTCTCCATCCAACCAACCACGGCCAGTCAGATTGAGGAGTTGGGTTGGGTGAGATGTTATTATTGAAGGTGTTGATAGATGCTTTACTAGGGGAAGTCTTGGTGTGCTGTTCTACACTGTTAAATCCTTATGAGAGATCCATAGTATAGCCAGTTCTTTTCGTAGGTGAAAGCACATCTTATAAATGATAGTATAAGCATCTATACGCCAATTGTGCTTGTCTACTTGCTAAGTTACTTGTGCACTGTGAGTGTGGTCTTTGGTTTAGTGCAGTTTAAACTGAACCAATTTTTGAGGCTATCCTTTTAAGAATTGTTTGAATGAAATCGTTGCTTTCAGGATGAGTCTGTGTTGATATGGTTCTCTGGAAAGGAGGAGAAACACCTGAAGTTAAGCCATGTCGACAGAATTATATCGGGCCAGCGGACTGTAAGTTTCTCATTCTGATAAAAAGCAACCACTGGACTTTGATTTTGGGGACTCATATGATGTTCACCCTATGGTGGAATAGATAGTGATTCAAATGTTTCAAGTTCCCAGTATATATCCAGCGTAATACGTTTTTCTGCTGAACTGTGTTAAAAGTAATATCCACTTCAATGCAAAAGACTGATACATTTGACAAACTATTATCTGTTTACATTCTTCATTAACTTATGAGTTATGATGCTTAAATTTAGAGTACACTGGTTTCCCACTTCTACTATTTGGTTTTTATTGCATTTAGCAATGTCAGATGCTCTTCACTTGAATAAGGGATACATATGACAACATTGAATACATTGCAGTGGTAGACTATATGGATTTATGTTCCATTCAGGATTAAGTTTCAACATCCAACCAACATTGTTTACATGGGCTGCAATTTGTGGCCACTATTCTAAAGATCAATGTTAGGCTTGACATCTTGGAGAGTCAGTTAATGGGTGGATGATGCCAATGTGGCGTGTGCTTAGTTCCATTTGGATTGGAATCATATAGTAGTCAGAAAAAATATTCTATGACGGCCACAGAAATCCTCTAGGTAATGGTTAGGCGAGTTAGTTGAAAAAGAAGATTTTGGATTGGTGTTTTACTGTTGATATATTACCAACGCATTGCCGAAAACCCAATATGTGGTATATATTTTGCATTGCATCTCTTTTATCTGTCATGACTAGGGGAGCTTTGGCTGTGGCCCTTGAATGGGTATTAAAGGCCTTCTTTGGTGAAATTCTGCATAATTATGGCATATTGTTTATGACTAAATTGTATCCTAAAGAAGTAGATCAACAAGAGATGGCAGTTGATGTCACCTGCTGTTAATCGTGGGCCTTTGCATTGTAGCTTATATTGATTTACATGTTAAATGTTGCTTTTTCCAACTCTCTTAGCTAATTTGTGCCGAACACATCTTTCTGATATTTATTAAAGGTACTTTTGCATGTCCTAAATCTTTAGCTCTCAAAATTCTTCTTCTTTGACCTGTCTTCAACTATTATTGCCGATCACAATGCCATAATGTTGTCAGAATTTACATTGCTCAAATCTCTTCTTGACACCTGTACCTTTAGGTTTCTTTTCTTCCTGTGCATTAAAAATATCAATTTCTTTTTCTACAGCCAATCTTTCAAAGGTATCCTCGACCAGAGAAGGAGTATCAGTCATTTTCACTAATTTACAGTGACAGGTCATTGGATCTGGTAATGGCTACTTTGTGAATGCATTCATTCCATATCATATCTTTCTGTTGTTAGCTGCATCTTTTTTGGATATCTAAAAGAACCCCTTTATGTCATGTTTACAAAAAGATTTGCAAGGATAAAGATGAAGCCGAGGCATGGTTCAGCGGCTTGAAAGCATTAATTTCCCGATGCCGTCATAGGAAAGTTAGAACAGAATCAAGAAGTGATGGAATTCCATCTGAAGCAACTAGTCCTAGAACATATACAAGAAGCTCTCCTCTAAATTCTCCATTTGGGAGTAATGATAGCATGCAGAAGGTATATCTATGTAGCTGGAATGTCCACAATTCTTGTCCCATCATAATTTGAAAGTTCCATATTAATAGACTTTCATTGATTCAGGATAGTGGTGATCACCTTCGACTCCAAAGTCCTTTTGGAAGTCCTCCTAAGAATGGTCTGGACAAGGCATTTTCTGATGTGATACTGTATGCAGTTCCTCCCAAGAGTTATTTTCCCCCAGATTCAGCGAGTGGTTCTGTTCATTCTTTGTCATCAGGGGGTTCGGATAGCATACATGGTCAGATGAGGCCACTGAATGTGGATGCTTTCAGAGTTAGTTTATCAAGTGCTGTAAGTTCTTCGAGTCAAGGTTCTGGTCATGATGAAGGTGATGCTATGGGGGATGTTTTTATTTGGGGGGAAGGCACAGGTGATGGTGTTCTTGGTGGTGGGCTTCATAGACTGGGAAGTAATGTTGGAGTAAAAATGGATTCCTTGCTTCCAAAGGCCTTAGAGTCTGCAGTAGTACTTGATGTTCAGAATATTGCTTGTGGCGAAAAACATGCTGCTTTAGTGACCAAGCAAGGAGAGATCTTTTCCTGGGGGGAGGAATGGGGTGGGAGACTTGGGCATGGCGTGGATTCTGATGTTTTGCATCCAAAGCTCATAGATGCTCTCAGCAATACAAATATTGAACTGGTAGCATGTGGTGAGTATCATACATGTGCCGTGACTCTTTCTGGTGATCTATACACTTGGGGCAATGGGGCTTGTAATTTTGGTCTTCTTGGGCATGGGAATGAAGTGAGCCATTGGGTACCAAAAAGAGTGAATGGACCCTTGGAAGGTATACATGTCTCATCCATCTCCTGTGGACTTTGGCACACTGCGGTTGTCACTTCTGCTGGCCAGTTATTTACTTTCGGCGATGGCACCTTTGGCGTTCTGGGCCATGGAGATCGAAAAAGTGTATCGATACCAAAGGAAGTGGAGTCCCTTAAAGGGCTTCGCACCGTTCGAGCTGCTTGTGGTGTTTGGCATACAGCTGCAGTAGTGGAAGTCATGGTCGGTAATTCCAGTTCCAGCAACTGCTCATTGGGAAAGCTGTTTACATGGGGAGATGGTGATAAAGGGCGACTTGGACATGGTGACAAAGAAGCGAAACTCGTGCCTACTTGTGTTGCTGCTCTTGTTGAACCCAACTTTTGTCAAGTTGTTTGTGGACATAGCCTAACTGTTGCACTTGCAACCTCAGGTTATGTCTACACCATGGGCAGTCCTGTTTATGGTCAGTTAGGAAATCCTCACACTGATGGAAAGCTCCCAACCCGTGTTGAAGGTAAACTCTCCAAGAGTTTTGTCGAGGAGATAGCATGTGGTGCTTATCATGTTGCTGTGTTGACTTCAAGAACTGAAGTCTACACGTGGGGTAAAGGAGCTAATGGTCGACTAGGCCATGGGGATACGGATGATAGAAATTCTCCGACATTAGTTGAGGCACTTAAAGACAAGCAAGTTAAAAGCATTGCTTGTGGGACTAATTTTACGGCTGCTATTTGCCTTCACAAATGGATTTCTGGCATTGACCAGTCTATGTGTTCAGGCTGTCGCCTGCCATTCAATTTCAAAAGGAAACGTCACAATTGCTATAATTGTGGACTTGTTTTCTGCCATTCATGCAGCAGTAAGAAGTCTATGAAGGCTTCTATGGCACCGAATCCTAACAAACCTTATCGTGTCTGTGATGGTTGTTATAGCAAACTAAGGAAGACTATTGAGAATGATGCTTCTTCTCATTCGTCTGTCAGTAGAAGAGGTGTTATAAGTCAGCAACCAAATGAGATGACCGATAAAGATGAGAAGCTTGATTCCAAATCTCGCGCACAACTTACTAGATTGTCCTCAATGGAGTACTTAAAGCCTGTTGAAAGTCGAACATCCAAGAGAAATAAAAGGCTAGAATTTAACAGTAGTCGTGTCTCGCCTGTGCCAAGCAATGGTTCCCAGTGGGGTGCACTTAATATCTCAAATCATTTAATCCAGTTTTTGGTTCGTCCAAGAAATTCTTCTCTGCTTCTGTTCCTGGATCAAGGATAGTATCTCGGGCAACCTCTCCAATTTCAAGACGACCCAGCCCACCTCGGTCCACAACACCAACCCCAACCCTTGCAGGACTTACCTCCCCAAAAATTGTTGTAGATGATACAAAAAGGACAAATGATAGTCTCAGCCAAGAGGTGGTTAAACTAAGAGCGCAGGTATCCTGTCTAATTGTTTACTTACAGATTTGTTGATTTTATTGTAGTGAGGATTAATTGGAAAGGAAAATTTTTTGCTTGATTTTGGGAGGGCTCAAACTTATGGTATGCTTGGCCATTGATAGGTCTGTGTTGATTTTAGAATGCCATCCATTCTTAATTTTAATACAGACTGCCTTATGTTTTAAAATTTGTCTAATTTGAACAAAAAAGAAATACATTTTATGCTCTTTATTTATTCTGTAGTCTCTACTCTCTCAAGGGGTAATACATTTTAGCTTGAGTTTTGAGATTTGTCTTGCTTTTGCCCAATGGATTCCACCACAATTTAATGGCATTATCTCAGTCCTCCCTGAATGAGAATACTTTCATTCGAATAAAGGTGAAATGTACACACAGCAGCTCTCATAACTGCCTCAAGCCAGGTTCAAAAGGCAGAAATGCGAATTTCGTTCTACTTGAGTACTATTCAGGTGCTTTTTATTGAAGCCATGGACACTGCAGTGCCTCAGACTTTCATAAAATCAGGGAGGATTACTTTTGTTTGTCATTGGAAGAAATGAACAGTTATAAAGATATTGGACTTAATTCAATAAAGTAGGAATGAAGGAAAAAATAACATGAAAACACGTTTCATTTACAGCATGCGCATTTGCCATGCTTACGCGTCTAAATCTCCTCCACTATCTGGTTGTCATTATTGCAAATATCTGTATCTGACTTTAAAAAATGGGATTTTCGAGCTTACTGTGTTATACATGAGCTCTAGATTACTTTATTTGATCCTTATTCCCCATTTCTCATGGCATCAACAGATAAATGTTTAGAAACTTTCTAAAATGCAAATTGATGTATTTGAAGGTACTTTGATCAAAATACTGTCTTTTATTTTATCAATAGTAGTATGAGACAAATACTTTGGTTTTCTGTCAAATATTTTTAATGGTGCCAGATAGATGGGGTAAACTGACATGAAATCTTTGATGTGAAACATCAAAAACACAAATGCCAAGTAGAAATCTAAATGAATTTCTGTGCGACAAGTGTTCATTAATCCCTCAATAACTTCAGTTGTGTCCAAATGTGGGAAATATATCGACATCTTCATTATACCCACTTGAGAGGCTGCCACATAATTCAGGAGAGATGCAAGGAATGAGACAAGCTAGTTTCTTTCTCAATGTTGTATCTATGAATTTGAGGGGTGGTTACTATTAGTTATTTTCTTAGCGATGTGGATGCTAGGACTCATCTGATCCTCCAAAAGAGACGGTGGTGGCTTCTCAAGAGGTTTAATTGATGAAGATCCTAATCCTTTTTGTTAGTCATTTTGAGGTGATGTTAGTGATGCGTAGGTTACGGTTCTTGAAGGGTAAGATTATCAGTATCATCTTCTTGCATTATGCTAAACCAAATTTTACCTTGTAGGTGGAAAATCTTAACCGCAAGACTCAACTCCAAGAGGTTGAGCTGGAAAGGATGACTAAACAGCTGAAGGAGGCAATAGCCTTTGCTGCAGAAGAGACTGGAAAATGCAAAGCGGCAAAAGAAGTGATCAAGTCACTTACTGCCCAAGTAAGTCAGCAGTTATTTGGGTGTAGTTGTCTATAAGCTATTGCTAGGATATTGATCTCGATAAGCTATGCTCTGGATAATAGAGTTGAAGATATCAGTATCTTGCATTACTGACAAAGCCTGCTTCGCATCTGCATTGGTTATTTAGTGTTGCCTTCCTTTTCTGTCTATATTTCATGTCCTAATTGAATGATGTGTCAAAGTTGAATACTTATGTTAGCTGCTTTAGTGATATGATAGAGTAGTCTTCTGCCTTTTCATGTAAGATGCGAACTTTTAACCATCATAGTGATGTTTTTGACTGCTGTGTATATTCCAATAAGATCTCCAGTACTTGTCATATGTTTCAAGTCATCATGCTGGAGATCTACCGAATCTTTCTTCTTTAGCTTTATAGCTGCCCAGTTTGAAGGGTGAAACAGTAGGTTGAATGCACTTTTAATGTATATTCTTTTGAATCTTCAAATTTATGAGCTTGGCTATTAGATGTTAAGTTTTTGTGATGGTAATTTTTAATGCCTATTCTATCTTGGCCTTTTGTTTTTGATGGCCAGTTCTTTCATCTGCTATATAAGTTCCAATGAGTAGCTTACAGCGACTAGTATTGCCTCTAACAAACTGTGGACATTTGGATGGAGTTTTTGTGCACTGGTCTTGTTAGCAGTTAGTCATCCACTGCTCTTCAACTGTTGGCATGTGTTTTCGCCCCTAGTAGAATTCTCTCTTGGGTTTTTGATTCGGAGTTCCCTACTTATGTTTTCATTGTTTTTTACATTTTGAACAGTTGAAAGACATGGCTGAAAGGCTGCCAGTGGGAACTGCCCGAAATGTTAGATCCCCCAGTTCTACTTTGTTGGTCTCACCTCCTGCTTCTGATGATACTTGCCATACTTCAATGGACCGGTTGAATGGTCAGATCACATCTCAAGAGCCAGATTTAAACATATCAAACACTAGTATCCTTCCTAATGGGTCAAGCACCACAAGCAATCACAGTTCAAGTCATAGCAGACAAGTGAATTCAGATGCAGTTAGTAGAAACGGCATTAGAGGTAAAGAAAGTGAATCTCGTTCTGATAATGAATGGGTTGAGCAAGATGAGCCTGGTGTCTATATTACCTTTACCTCTCTGCCAGGAAATGCCAAAGATCTAAAGCGAGTTCGCTTCAGGTACCTTTTTCATTTTATTTATAGAAATGGTTTCCTATTTTATGCCTCCAGCATAGGAAAGTGCCATTGAGTCTGCTTGTACATTTTAATCTGGGCATCCTAGTCATGCAGTCAGCTTAAATCTGGTTTGGAGCTTTGTTCAGACGTAAGATAATTCCTTGGTCCTTTGGACGTTAAGTTCCTGCTCATAGAATAGAACCATCTTAAAGAAGGCATCTGTCACGTTTTTGAACTAGAATTTACTCTCGTTAAAG
This sequence comes from Corymbia calophylla, assembly GCA_014182845.1. NCBI lineage: Eukaryota > Viridiplantae > Streptophyta > Magnoliopsida > Myrtales > Myrtaceae > Corymbia > Corymbia calophylla. The sequence goes on from CM024702.1 coordinate 3,290,133, forward strand.
AGTAGAGCCCGCGAGTTCTTCACCCCCTTTTTCTGCTCATATTATTATAAATGAATTATCATCTTCTCAATAATCTGCCCTTTTGGATGTTCAAGGACTGAACTATAATATTTGTGTGCAGTCGCAAGCGGTTTAGTGAGAAACAAGCGGAACAATGGTGGGCAGAGAACCGGGCAAGGGTATACGAACAGTACAATGTGCGCATGATTGACAAATCAAGCATTGGTGCTGGAAGTGAGGACTAGGCTTACTGAGACAGAGATATCCATTAGTCACGTGTAAATGAGATGGTGTTTTCCCGGAGTTTAGCTGCATTTAGGTCATATTCATCGGCACGAATTGGCTCTCTTATTGTACATAGAGTGCCAATCATAACCGGGCGGTTATAGAGGCGAGATTTAGAGGGATGGGGGGTTTGGTTTGTGTTTTGGTTTTCCTTTGCATGCATTATTTGTCTTAGATTTGTTTACATGGGTCACCGAAATATATTTTTTTCCCCCTGTTAGTGTGAGTTGCCTTGGGTTCGAGGGTTGAGAATTGTAAATTCTTGGTAGTTGCTGGCTCTTATTGAAAAGCAGCTACTTTGTATATTCATAAGGAAATATATCTGAAGAAATTGATGTTTCTCGGTTTATAAATTCAGTTCTGCCTCGCGTGTGCTTTGCTGATGTCTTTGAACCCGACAGCCCAAATCCCGAGGGCTTGATTTTTTCTTCGAGTGGGTGAGTCAGAGGAGAGGTGCCGACAGGTTTCGTTCAGTTATCTACTACGTATTCCCTAAAATTTAAAGGTTGGGATTGCTGTCCATTGGTCTCTTGATCTCATCTCTGCTGGAGAAATGTGAATCCATGTGCCACCATGTCTTGCATAATAGTAGGGGAAATTTGATGATGAATTGGAACTAATCACTTGGGCGTGAAGTCAAACATGAATTTTGAACGAGTCACTTTTAACCTCTTTAGTTAGTCCATGTGTCATAAATAACATAAATAGTTTCTAAATTTTCTTGTAATGTGTAATATAATTTTTGAATTTTTAAATTGTTCAATGTGATTAATGAATGAAATATAGTTTTTGCATTTTCAATTCGTTTAATGTAGTCTGTAAATTTTAATTCAATGTATAATATAATTTAAGAATTTTTAATTTGTTTAATGTGATTTTTGAATTTTTGATAAATATTCAATTTAGTATCTGGATTAGATTGAATTAAGGGATATAATAATTTAGGAACTAAACTAAATATTTATCAGAAAGTTTAGGAATTATTTTGCGGATGGATTATATTGAATAAACTAAAAAGGTAAAGTTCACGGAGATCGTCTATAACAAGGATGGTAACCAGAAGAAGGCAGTCGCTTCGGGCACGAGAGATTCTATTCTACTCTGAATCAAAACTCCTCGTACACGCCGTTATTCATGCAAACAGCCGACGCTGTTCTCTTTCTCCGGATCGCCGCTTTGGAATGGTGATAAGACGATTATCGGCTCTCTTGAGAGCGTGCACTTCGTTCACTCGGGGCAAAGTCATTCATCAGAAGATAATATCTCTGGGCCTTCGTAACAACGCCGCCTTGTGCAAAGACCTCGTGAACTTCTATTTCTCCTGCCATTCATGCCACGCTGCGAAGCTCGTGTTCCGCACTGCCGAGGTCTCGTCGGACGTCTCGGTGTGGAACTGCCTCATGGCTGCTTTCGCCAAGAACTGCATGTTCTTTGAAACCCTTGACCTTTTTCGGGAGTTGTTGGCCGACCCATTTGTGGAACCGGATGTTTATACGTACCCAAGCGTTTTGAAGGCGTGTGGCGGTTTGGGAAGAGCTGGTTGCGGCGAAATGATTCATTGTGGATTGCTGAAGACTGGGTTTGTTCTAGATGTGGTCGTTGCGAGCTCTGCGGTGAGCATGTATGCGAAATGCAATATGTTTCGGGATGCGACCCGGCTGTTCGATGAAATGGCGGAGAGAGATGTGGCGAGTTGGAATGCTGTGATTTCTTGTTTTTATCAAGATGGGCAATCGGAGAAGGCTTTGGAATATTTCGAAAGAATGAAAGATGCTGGGTTTGAGCCTAATTCAGTGACTCTGACTACTGCGATCAGTTCATGTGCTCGGCTTATGGACCTACAAAGAGGGAAGAAGATTCATGAGGAGTTGGTCAAAAGTCGATTTAAACTCGACAGTTTTGTCTACTCTGCCCTTGTTGACATGTACAGCAAATGTGGATGCTTAGATATTGCTAGAGAGATATTTGAACAGATTCCTCAGAAGAATGTGGTTTCCTGGAACGCAATGATCACAGGACTTAGTCTAAAGGGTGATAGTGGATCGTGCATTGAACTCTTTAAAAGGATGAACGAAGGAGGAGTTAAAGCATCATTGACTACCTTAAGCAGTGTGCTTGCAGCTTGTTCAAGGTCAGCCCACCTGCTACATGGAAGGTTCATGCATGGTTATATAATCAGAAGTGAAATTGAGGTTGATATCTTTGTCACCTGTTCACTCATCGATTTATATTTTAATTGTGGAAGGGTTACATTGGCAGAAAATGTATTTAGGGATATGGATAGGACAAATATTATCTCTTGGAACGTTATGATTTCAGGATATCTGAAGGTAAGCAAGTACTTTGAGGCTCTTCGCATGTTTGATGAAATGAAAACAGCTCGTGTTGCACCAGATGCTATCACTTTCACTAGCATTCTGTCAGTTTGTTCCCAGCTGGCAAGCTTGGAAAAAGGTAAGGAGATCCACAATTCTGTAGTGGAGAGTAAGTTTAGCAAAAATGAAATAGTCATGGGAGCACTTCTTGATATGTATGCTAAATGCGGTGCTGTGGATGAAGCAAGTCAAGTTTTCAAGCAGTTACCAAAGAGGGATCTGATGTCATGGACTTCTATGATCGCTGCTTATGGGTCCCATGGTCAAGCTTTGGAAGCTCTGAATCTTTTTGCTAAAATGAGGCAATCCAACATTGAGCCAGATCAGGTTACTTTCCTTGCAGTATTATCAGCTTGTAGCCATGCTGGACTGGTCGATCAAGGTTGTTACTATTTTGATGAGATGATCAATGTGCATCGTATTAAACCTGGAATTGAACATTATGCTTGTCTGATAGATCTCCTTGGACGTGCTGGAAGATTACATGAGGCTTACAGATTTCTGCAAAGTGCCCCGGAAGTATCTGGAAATCTTGAATTGTTAAGCACTCTATTCTCAGGATGCTGTTTGCACAAAGATCTAGAATTAGGAGAGGAAATTGCAAATGCTGTTGCTAAAACCAATCCAGATGAATCATTTAGTTGTATTATGTTATCAAACTTATATGCTTCTGCCAAGAGATGGGATAAAGTACGGGAGGTGAGATCAAAAATGAAAGAACTGGGATTAAAGAAGAATCCTGGATGTAGCTGGATTGAAATTGACCAGAGGATTCAATCTTTCTTTGTAGACGATAAGTCACTCCCGCTAGCTGAAAAGGTGTACGATTGTCTTATGCTTCTTAGTAGTCAAATGGAAAAGGATGAATTTGCTCCATCATGAGATATTCCATGCAGATCTTGTGAAGAATCTGACTTCTCATTGTGCATGTTAAGACAAGAATCAGTGGATAATTACTCCCATTCGCCCTGTTGGAAGACTTGGTGGTAGATCAAGGAGGTATCCAAGTTTTCGCCACAGTTTATAACGAACTGGAACAATTACATTGAGGAGATTGTCTTGGCAGTGCTAACAATATTCTTCTGGTTACATTAAAATCAGCCTTTCCAGAAGGACAATTGACAACAGCAGCATTATGGATAAGTTATGCTGCATCATAGGACAACCAGGGGATAATATTCTTGTTATCATGAGAGGCTCACAAGCAGTTATTTTTTGAGACTGTCATGCCTAAATGTGAGAGCTTCTACTGCAAATTGCTCAGAGAAAATTAAGACTGCAAAGAAAAGGTGAGGACACTTGAATAATACTTGCAAGGCAGCAAGTTCTTCTCATAATGAGTTCTAACTATGTAAAAAACACTCGTCAACTGGATTCGATTTTGTGGGCAAGCTCTTTAGAACTGCTCTTGAAGATAAAACTAACAGGGTATTAGAAGAGAAAATACTATTCCACAAAAAGCTTAAGGATATTTCAGTAGATCCTGAATCTTATTCTAAGAAAAAATCATAATTTTCCTCCTTTCGCATTATTGTGTTGTTTGCATCAATACAAAGGAAGGAGTTTGTTGCAAAAGAATTTCATTCTCTGTTCCATTGCTTTAAGATTTATCTGCCTCTGAACTTGAAACAGTATGAAACAGCTTCTTAACCTGCTGCAGTCCTGACAAAATGTCACCAATGTTGGGGTTATTCTCATCACCTTCAACATCTGAACTAGTAATAATGCACCATTTAGCAATTTCCCCAAATTTTGCCAAAGCCCTCATTTTGCTATTTTCAGGGGGAATACCCAACCTTCCATCTAGGCCGTCCTGACCGTCAACAAGCTCATTTATCACTTCACAGCTTCTCAAATTTCTATTCTCCAGAGGCTCCCCTCTTAGAAGCTCTAGCATCAATAGCCCAAAACTCCTTACGTCTTCTGTCCTTACTACTAGTTCTTCATCATCACTTCCATCAAAATACTTAGCGGAACTGAAACCACCTAGCTTTGCATTGCAGAACTCATCAAGTAAAATGTTGTCAGATGTAATGTTGCCATGACATACTGGTGGATTCATGTGCATGTGCAGCATTTGGATTGCCGAGGATATCTGCATTGCTATCATTAACCTCTTCTCCCAGTCTATTGTTTCTCCTCTCTCTCTCAAGTTATAGCTCAGACATCCCCTACTCATGAACTCAAAGACCATAAATCGATTTTGAAATCTGTACCTGGTACATTCCATTAAGGAAATTATGTATGGATGAGAAGAAGTTTTGAGCAATATTTCTTCTCCTAGTTCTGAATAACAGGCCAAGTTCTTGAAAACTTTAATCGCCAAGAGACATCCTTCCATGAGAACTGCTTTATACACTACTGCCGAAGGCCCCTCACCAATCCAATTTTCCTCCCTAATAAACCTGCTTGCATTAAGTAGGAGGCCCTCATTAGCATGCTTTTGTTTTCTTTTACGCAGGAAAAGAGCAACGATGGCAACAGACAGACTTAATGCTAGTGCTACCAAGATAATGACAATGACAAACACCAGTGGTCGTTTTCCAGGCTCAGCTGGTGAGGAAATATAATATTCTGCCGACCAACCTTCCGTGCCCTCTGTTTGAGTGGTGAACGCTATTATGACCTCACCAATCAAGTTTATATGTGGGAGATCAGCGACAGGATAAAATCCTGAGAAGTTGGCAATCTGATGAGTGGAGTCACTGAAAATGGCAATGAAATCCAAATCACGAGTGACATTAATGTGTGTGAAGTTGAAGGAAACTCGAGTTCCTGGTTTTCCATGGAGGACCCATCTGCAATTGATGCCTTGTACATAGGATGAAGTTCCAACCAAACCATATCCTATGATTCCAGAACTGTTATAAACATCTTCCTTCCCAGTGCAAAGCCCTGAACAACTTGGATTATATCAGGTACATTTTCCATGGAGAAAGAACATGAAATCAGAAACAAAGGGGGTGAATTTGATCTGCTTTACCTGCCATATAGCTGAGCTCCCACCCTCTCGAATCGAAGGAGACATAATCACCGCTTATAAATTGGATGGAAGCTTTCGGGCCCATCAACTGGAAATTCTTAAATGAATTTGCATTTTGGGAGTTGACTTCTTTACATTGCATCTTGCTGGAATGCGGTGGGCAAACTCTGAGACTATCATTACTATCTAGTGCGACCGCAAAATATTCAACGTTGAAACTAATGAACTTTGCATTGGGCCACCAAATTTCCCAAAGACACTTCTGATTGGGCATGTATGGCTGCAAACCATCACTGTGATTAACAGCAATTCCTGTACTCAAGTACCCTTTAAACTGTTTCAAGATGACTGTATCAACCCTGCAGGCTTCTGCATCAGGAAAATTTCAATTTAGAAGTTTTCTATAAAGTGGAAGAGATGGAAGTTGTTTTACCAAGATCACAATCATATCCTCATGGTTTCTCAGGCCTCATGAAGGGAAAAAGTAAATTTATCACCTATGATAGTGGGATTGAATCCCAATTCCAACCTAATCAGTAACGTCCCGGGATTATGGAGAACCAACCGTTTCATTATGAGGGATTACAAAAATCCATCTTTTCTTTTGGCTGTATGACTTGTTCTCCTACCTTCTAAACCTTTCTCTTACAGAAAAAGAAAGAGGCAACTCAAAGAGGAGAAGAAAAGATGGCGAAACATGATTAAAAACGTTTCTTAGTATAGATCAGTTCATACATGTTCATACATGCTAGAAATTTCTTCTTTTTAGTGTTTGTTAAGCATAGAATCTTTTGCATATGATCACCTTTATCATTCTATGTTTACGTCTACTTTTCCCACGCGACAGTTCTGCAGTGTACTATTTTCATTACCTGTGGGTTTCAGTGCACAGTTCCTGATGTTCTGGTCCCACAGATACTGAAGAAGATATCTTTGGCCATTTAGACCAACGGCATTAAAACTGACATTTCTCTCTGCATCAATATAAAAAGGAGGATGCATCTTTCCCTCATTTTGAGATGCGCAGAGGCAGCCGATCGTGTTTGTGTTCCCATTCCCATCACTGCTTATCCATCCTCTCCCGTCTGCATTAGTAACTTGATCTGCTATTTTCGCCAGCACGTTTCCGACCAAGCTGTCCACCTTCTCATTTCCGTTTGGTGGGCCTCGGTAGGAACTTCCTTTCAAGAGCAATGAGCACTGGTCGTCTTCTGTGCGTGGGGCCCTAGCCCAGGCGACAGTGATCACCTCTTCTGCAGAGATATTGACTAGTAAATGACCGCTGCATGGAACGGTGAGTTCGTTCTGATCATTTCCGTCGACGAAGATCACATCATCAGAGAAGAGTGCAAGGTAAATACCATCCTCACTCGCTTCGAAGGCATGAGTGCAACTCAAACTACCGTTAGACCTATCAACGGCAGCACCATCAAAAACCGCCCGTCCAATCTCGATCACCCATTCTCGCGTCATGTTCTGATAAAAGCCGGTGTAAGAGCATTCGGGGCCCACACTCAACATGTCCGTGACTTGAGAGTTGGACTTGTCTCTGTATTGCCTGACTATATCCCACCAGTTTCCTAGGGTTGGCACTTCATACTTCTGAACTGATGAGTATCTGGAGGAGGTCAAAGAATTAATGGCATTTCTTATGATGGCTTTATCAGACTCTTGCCATTGAGGACCAAACCACAGAAGAGAAACAGTAGCTGGTTGTGTCATGATCTTGCCTCCACTATAAGAGAGGCCATGGGAGCTATCATCTTGAGATAAACAAGGAAACTTGGGTGCAAGGAAGAAAAGTAGGGTAACTACGAAAATGCCCACCATTTGCTAGGCTATGTAATTACAGTACAAGCTAACAGAGTTTGAGAAGATGATTGTGTCGAAAACCACGTTTGTGTTCTTGGTTTTGAACTAACTAGCGCAGCGGCCGTCCTGTTGCTGAAGTAAAGAACAAAAGCAATATAATAGTAATGGTCAACAAAGCAACCCAATAGCCGGCCTGCAAATAATATACATGTTTTATGACAGAAACATACTTAATATAATTGGAAATGCTCCCTGGTTTTCATAAGTTGACAAGAAAAAGAGACAAAAGCACACTTCTTATGACAACCCCATTTTGCTAAATTCTCTGAAGAAACTTCCAAGAAATCACTCTCTTTTGTTTCTCTGGAAAAGTAGGAAAAAATCCTGATGAATATACTCTGTAGTTTGTACGCAATGACACGCGTGCACTCAAAGGTAAGACGTAAGAGTGAGAGTGTTTTATCTGCGAATTATGCAATTTTGAGCCGTCCATGGATAATGCTAAGAACTGCCACGATTATATGATTACCTCATGCAAAAAGTTCAACAGCGCATTGAGATCGTAAAGTCTACAGTCAAGCACAAAAACTGTTATCCCATAGTCACGTGGATATGATTACGAAAGGGGACACCAATAATCTGTGACACAACAGAACGAGTTGAACTAGTCCAGTGGAAGAAGACCGTTCATGCATTCAATGCGATTGGAATCATTCAGACAGCATCAAGTCCATTAGGCTTCCGATGATCTCAGCATTAATAGTCACGATTACCGACTGAATGAGGTCATTTCAATATATTCAACTGCTGGCACAAATCGCCGTGGCCAACATTAAAAAATTTGTGCACCGCCCATGAACGGAAGGCATGGCAAAAAGATTAGAAAAGATCATAAAACCATCGTGCGCTATCCTATCCCTCCTCAAGATCTCTCTTTGGTAAATTCCATATAGTAGTTCAAAGATAGACTTTTCCAGAAGACACTAAATACGTGAATACCAAAGAAAATACATAATAAAGGAAGACATCATTGCAGCAATATTGCGGTGCATAAAATTTGGCATATTAGACTAGAAAATCATAGTAGCTGCTTCTTGCAATAAACAAGCAGATGCTGCCAAATAAAAAGAGTAAAGTTCAAAAACCAGTCTCTTGCTTTAGGACAAATTCCACATCCTCAAATTGCCATGCATATTCACATGATGTTGGGGTGTCCCAAAGCATCGGTGAACGCGGAGGAGAACTCCATTGTGTTGAATATTCAAAGCAATCAGAAAACTCTTCCATGGGAAGTTCAGATGGCTCAGGGTAGCAGCGAGGGCTATCATAATCAGCCTAACATGGGAAACATATACAAACAGAAGAAAAATCAATAAGCAACAAAGAGTGATGGTTAAAAATAACATTGGTGGGTTCAATGTAGAGGAAAAATTTTTAGGTGGGAAACAACAAATTTGGTAAAATGAACTACTACATATGCTCTGCTACTAACAGTCCAAAAAATAACGCATGCTTTGCAATGGCCTAAAAGAAAGAAAAGATGCCCTATTTGCTGATGGAGTACCTCAGCCTTTGCCTGTTCAGACTCTGAACGTTCTGCAGTAGACACAGAATCTGGCAAAGAAACTAATATTATTTCTTGTTCTTTGAATAATCATTGAAGAAGAAAGATGAAATGACCTAAAAAATGCAGAATCAGAATATAGAGTCAAGATCATTGAATGAAGATAGGCGTGTTAAAAGTCTAACTCTTCATAATTTTCTCATAAATAATGCCAATTTGAGCCAGCTCTTCTGTTTCCTTTTAAACGGGTTATTTAGGTTCACTCGTGGACTAGAGAGACTTCTGCTCAGTTCAGTTTCTGGTTTTTCTGCTTGATTGCGGCAACAGGATAATAATATATCTTAACATAAAAATAGCATGAGAAAAAGTGTGCTTCATACCAATCGTAGCTCTTGTCATAATGAAAGTGCAGTTTCTTGCTTAAGATAACATAAACCAATCTGATCTGAAATTAAAATCTTAAGTAATCATTAACTTAGCCACAAGTGTTGCATCGCTCTATTCTCAGGGGATTACAAGAAGCACTGTAAAAAGAGCCTATCCAGTATATTGACTGGTAAGCTGTAAACACAAATATACCTAAATCTAAGATGTAAGACTTTGGCTCGCTCACAGCTGCATGACATACCGTGTCACCAGGGAAGTCAACTTCCAATCTGAAGTATATTTTTGTTAAAAGAATGAATTACCATGACCAGGAAGAACCAAGTTCAAGTCAAAATTATTGAAGGCTGCTTGTTGTGCCTCGATGCACTTCTGATGGTTGTGCAAAAACATCTCCTCAGCTACATTAAATTCTTCCTTCTGTGGATCCTTTTTCTTTATTGATGCTTCAGGATGAAGGGATGATTTGTTTGTAATGTCCTGAAGTGCTTTACGACTTCCCAAGCCCCCTTCACCTCTCTTTGCAACAGTCTTAGAACTCCTAGTTGCTCCATCAATAGTACCCTCTAAATAGAAATTAGACAAGTAAATTAGTGATCTCCAAAGTACTAAGACAATTGACCAAATACATTCCAACATAAGGTTATGAAAGACACTAATTGCACCCAGCGATGCAAGAGTGTGTGCTTAATCAGACCTTGAATGGGATCACCTATCAGATTGCAGCGTGTATTCCGAAATATAATTGTTATTCACAATTGAAAAATAGAACTCAAGAAGAAAGAGGAACAGTACTTTTGCAACGAGCAACTTGATTCTCATCCTGAACAAACAGCAGCCCTTGAGTGACCCGACTTGCCATCGCGCTGTCTTCAGCTCAAAGGAACAAAGCTTGAGGGTGTACAGCTGCACAGCCCATAGCCAGACAACATTAAAAGATCTCAAAAAATTTGATGATCCATCTGAGGCTAAATTTAAAATAAGTCCTTAACCGATTGCATTTAACATATGAACGTGAAAAAAAGGGCAAAGTTAAATAGTTAAAAAGTATTCCTATGCTCAATTTGTCTGCTAAGGGAATATGTTGCCTTCTACTTATTCAAACAGGGATATCCACTGCAGATTGTATAGAGAATGCTGTGCTGCGCAACATGAACAAAATTCCTGGTGTGAAAGCATGCTGATTATTCAAATTAGTAAGTATCTATATTATAGAAAGTATTGCTCCCCGCTAGATTGTGCACCCAAAGAAAATTGTTTGGAGCATAGTCCTATGATCCCGGACAACATGGAAAACCCCAACATACGTATGACGTCTATCATTACTGAGAATCAGAATCACATCTAGTATGTCCCAAGCTCTAGTATGTGCCAAGCTATGTAATATGAACATCCAATGCAGAACAACTCAGTGGCCCATAGGGCAGAGTCACATTTGTAGCAGGCTAGCCAACAAAGAGAGCACTAATAGATGCTGAGTGTTAAGAATATAATAATTATCTTTCACAATGTAGCGTCACTAAGAATGAGAATGAAAGGACAGTGCCAGATATGTCACAAGCGCATTATCTCAGAAAGTATCCAACATCAATTATGCAGAAGCCCTGATACACAGGTATTGTTCTAAGCTAACCCAAATCTGGGACCGATATGCTGATCCAACCCACAAGAGATCAATCGCCGAGCCAACTTACTATTCAAGAGTTTGAATGGCCAAGGTGGCAAGTGAGCCCAAGAGAAACCTTAAGGGGAATGGGTGTGGCTTCTGATATAAGAATGAGTAAGGAAAAAGACTATATTTTCTAAATGTCATCCTCCCCCCCCGGGGGAATAGTAAGATGATCCTACCGGCAATATCAAACAAGTTCTGCTAGAAGAGAATCATCAGGGTTTCGAAGACATGTCTAGATGGCATTCTGCATCAAAAATCTTAGCTCGATAATTTTCCTTTTCCTATTGGGGTAAAAAAGAGAGCAAAAAGCCAAGCATTTCTAACAACCGAATGAGGTGTGTGTCAATATCTCTGTTTGTATCATCAATCAGCGAGTACCCACGACAAGAATTTATCTAAACTTGACAATCCATGACCCTCAAGACCGGCCAATGTTTGCCGTGCGGTTTTACCTCCTCCCCAAGAAAGAAAGGAAAAAAAAAAAAAAAAACTTTCACTGCCCAATCCCAGAACGCCGGGCTCCCTAAAACCTCACACAGGAAATTGGGAACGAGACGAAGAGAAACATAAACCAAGAACGAGAGGGGGGCGAATCACGAGTCGCCAAGAGACCCGCCCAACCAGACAAATGCCCGCTAGATGAAACGAAAAGCGTATCGAGAGAGCGCGAAGATTCGACATCCAAATCGAATTCGGCAGCTCGGGAAGAGAGAGCGAGACGCATGCACCAGAGAAACGTGAATCATCTTCACCTTGCTCGGTGGTTTTGCGCGCTGTGTAAATTGGGGGAAATGGAGAGAAGACAGGCTCGCGACGGATCCAGCCCCTCCTCCTGATTGAAGATTGGAGACTTGCTTGAGAATGAGAGCGGCCGCTTCTGGCGACTTGGGCGGGAAAGCGTATTTCTATGGCGGATGTCGTAATATTTAAAGTTGTGGAGAGAATGGATCGATTTTTTTTTTAAAATGGATACTGATATAAATAGTTCTTGAACTTTTGCTCAATATACAATTTGATTCATTAACTTTTGATTTATTCAATTTGGTATTTAGATTTTAGCTCAATGTTGAACTTTTAATTTGTTTAATAAAATCTTTAAATTTTTTATACATATTTAATATAGTTTCTGAACTTTATGAAAATATTCAATATAATTCTTAATCTTGAATTAATGGAAATGAATTACATTGAACATTTTTATACAGTTTAGAGATTATATTGAACATATACCAAAATTTTAAGGACCTCATTGAATATTGAACTAAATTTTATGGACCACATTAAATAAATTAATATTTCAAGGACCAAATTATATATTAAATCAAAGTTTATAAACTATTTGTGTCATTTTCCCTTTCCAAAATGAAAAATTACATTATGATTTTCTTTTTGACAAAATTTTTACATGCTCATTTTTTTGCTATGGAAAAAAACCACAAAATAAATTATACTTAATGTGACACATTTTCCTTGAACTTTCTTTTTATGACATTAACAAACCTCAAACTCTACTTATTGTAATACATTTACCCTATAACCTAAAGTTGTACCTTTGTGGCATGTTACCCTCCATTAATGTTCCATTATATGATTTCTTAGTCAAGATAATATCATTTTTATTTCACTTAATTCACGTGAGTTAATATTGTTTGTTTTCTGATGTCTATGCAAGTACATTTTTAATGGTTTTCGTCAATAGAACTTTGATAGAGGATAAATGTATCACATAGTTATAAATTTGAGATTTTTAGTGTCACTAAAAAAATCTTTAGGATAAATGTGTGACGGTGAATATAATTTTAATAAAGTTTGATTAATTTTTAAAACTTGAGCACAAGAGTAAAAGTAATACCTTTTTTATTTCAAAAAGTCTAGACAAAATTTTCCCCACGTGTAAAATTTTTCATAAGCTTAAGTTCCAGCATGAGAATACTAATTGCGCTGCATCAGTATTAGTGATTTCACGTATCTTCAATGCTGATCATTACAGCTTTGCTAACTATGTTTCGAAAAAGGCGGGGGAGGGGGGGATTATGATAGGCGAGAGAAAATTTAAATTTCTGAGTGATATACCAAAGCTCGACTCGTTGACTGCATAAACATGCTCAAATCTGATCAATATTGAAGTTAAGCAGGTTCAACAATTGTATTCGGATCAAGATCGAGTATATTTGGCTTGAAGGACTCCAGAACTTACAGGCCTAATTCAAATGGTCGGGGTTGATTTGAGCGGCATGAGTGTCTATATTTCTTAAAGTCGAGACCAGAGATTGAGTTCCAATTATTTAATTCAAACAGCTTACGAGCATAATTAAGTAGCTAAATTATATAAATACTGCAAAAAGGAAGAAAGTTGTGTTTTTCAGATACTTAACACGCGCGCGCACATGTATGTTCAGAAAATTGAAGATTTTAGTATTTCCGGTTTTTTGTTTTTCTTTGATTAAGTCGGATCGGTGACCGGGTGTTGTCGCGGTGTCCACCGGCGGCAGAACCAGACCACCAGACGATGCTCGACCTCAACCTCTTCACCTTCTCTCTGTGCACCATCCCCTTCCTCCTCCTCCTCTTCTTCTTCCGCCACTCGCGCTCCGCCGCCTCCCGCCGCCCTCCCGGCGGTCTTGCCGAAACCCCATGCCCGGAATCGCACCCCTTCATCGGCAACCTCATCGGCTTCCTCCGCAACCGCCACCGCTTCCACGACTGGGTCGCCGACATGCTGTCGCGAACCCCGTCGTCGACCCTCCGGGTCAACACCTTCCTCGGCCTCTCCCATGGGGTCTGCACCTCCAACCCCCTCAACCTCCAGCACCTCCTCTCCTCCAACTTTCCCAACTACGTCAAGGGCTCCCGCTACCATGCCGTCCTCCGCGAGCTCCTTGGCGACGGCATCTTCGCCATCGACGGCCACCTCTGGTCCCTCCAGCGCAAGATCGCCAGCCACGAGTTCACCACCAGGTCGCTCAAGCACTTCATCTCCGAGACAGTCGGCCGCGAGATCTCCGACCGCCTCCTCCCCTTCCTCTCCAGAGCCTGCGACGAGGGCAGAGTCTTCGACCTCCAGGAGGCGTTGCAGAGGTTCACCTTCGACAACATCTGCAGCGTCGCGTTCGGCGTCGATCCTAACTGTTTCGCCGCCGAGGAAGAAGCATGGGAGATCTCCGGCCGCAATTCGGCTTTCGTCAAAGCTTTCGACGAGGCGGTCGAGAACTGCTCGTCGCGGTTCATGTCGCCCTTGCCTGCTCTGTGGAAACTGAAGCGATTCTTCAATCTCGGGTCGGAGAAACGGTTCAAATCGAACATAAGAGTGATCAACGAGTTCGCGATGGACATCATCATATCGAAAGAGGAACGAATCGAATCGGCGGCGGCCGAACGGGAGAACAGCGACGAGATGGGCCGCGATCGAGATCTGCTGTCGAGGTTCATGTCATCGAGCGCCGATCTGGAGTTCCGCGACCAGGAGGCGAAGAGGAAGTTCCTGCGAGACATCGTCATAAGCTTCGTTCTCGCAGGCAAGGACTCGACGTCGACGGCGTTGACCTGGTTCTTCTGGCTGATCGCGGCGCACCCGTCGTGCGAGGGCGAAATCCTCAAAGAACTATCGTCGGCGGCGGCGTCGACGACATCGGAGGTGAAGATCTTCAGCTACGACGAGCTGAAGAGCCTCCACTACCTGCACGCGGCGGTGACCGAGTCCATGCGGCTGTTCCCCCCGGTGCCCATCAACTCGAGATTGACGGTGGACGACGACGTGTTGCCCGACGGGACCCGTGTGGGGAAGGGTTGGTTCGCCGATTACTCGGCCTACGCGATGGGGAGGAGCGAGGAGGTGTGGGGCCCGGACTGCAGGGAGTTCAAGCCCGAGAGGTGGTTGGGCGACGGCGACGGCCAAAACCTGCGCTTTAGGCCGACCGACCAGTGGAAGTACCCGGTGTTCCACTGTGGGCCCAGAATGTGCCTGGGGAAGGAGATGGCATACGTGCAGATGAAGTCGGTCGCGGCCGCCATGATGGCGGAGTTCGAGGTTTTACCGGCCGCGGATGGAGGCGAGAGCGCGAGGAGGATGGTGGACCCGCCCTACACGCTGTCGTTGCTCCTCAAGATGAGAGGAGGATTGCCCGTTCGACTGAGGAGGAGGAGGACGAGAGATTAAAAAGGAAGACGTTCCACAGAAGACCATGAATGAATCATTCTATCATCACTTTCATGAATGTGTATGTGTATAGATGTTTCTGTACTATAGTTGAGATTATTAGTTTCAACAGTGTATAGCCTCTGTATGTGTCAAATTTATGTCTCGTTTCTATTTTCTACTTTTTTTGTATTTTGTATTTTGTTATATAACATAAGCGGAAAAGTACTTGTGAATACCTAATTATTGTGGACTAGATGAATCTCAATTAGCACTAATATCCCACAAGCCCACATCACTCGAGGGTTGCGATCATGTGATTTATGAAGGATCGGATTCACGGGAGAATTATGTTATTGGGCATCTGCAATTGTTGGCGGATTGAAGTGATTAAATTTGTCATAAAATTGCTCAAGCAAGATGACATTATCAAAAAGAGAATAAAATTTGTCGAGGAATACTGAACAAAAATGGCAATGAACGAGGAAGGCAAAGGGTCTTTTTGGGGAAAAACAACCGAGCTTCATTATTTCAAGGAGTTCTCCATTACAAAAACACGGGTCTCGGAGACAATAATGAGTCCCATAATAAAATAGTAGGGAGATTAGTATGCTAGTCTCGAGGAAGATAGTCATGTTCATGAGCCTCGACAACTCAATTTGCGACTTTATTTGCTTCTCTCGCAAAATGGGCTAGCCTCAGCTTCTCGAATGGGCCATTTCTAACTTTGATGAGAGCCTCCTCTTCTCTCAAGAAGCCTTTTTCTTGATTTGTCACCGCCCTCATCATGTTCAAGTTGTCTGACTCCAACACACAAAGTGCAGGCAAGTCTTCAACCTCGGATGCTTGCACGCCTCTAGGAGAGCGAGGGTTTTGACTTTCCTCAAACGAGCCATCCACGTTCACCTTCAACTCCCTGGAATTCGATGGCTTCCATTCCTCAGGTAATAACCCTTTTTCCCTTCTCAATTTGTTGTTTTTCAAGTTTGATCTCTCAAAACTTTTGCGAATCGCCATTGCAGAGTCCACCGCCTTCGATGGCTCAGGGGTTCGTTGTCTAAAAACAAAATCGTTCCTTGTTTTCCACATCTTCTAAAGCACGGACACCAAATTAGCTTGTGCAATTTTGGGCGCGACAATATTAAAAACGTTTCGACAAATCGCCTTAAAACCTTTTCTTCTCAATTTGATAGTTGGAGAACGAAGTGCTTTTGTGAGAGGAGACAAATTCAAGACAATATCATGATAGTAAAGGAGTTGTTGCATCAGTTTAGAATTCAAAATGGAAAGAACAAGTTTAAAGGGTTGCTCAAATTAGACGTGAGAAAAGCCTTCGACAAGAGGGCAATGGGCATTTGAATTCTTCCGCTGTCTTTGAAATTGAATTTGCTTAACTCAGCAAGAAGGATGAATCTGCGAAGCTCATTTATAAAGGAAGGTGTCGGTATTTATTGTTTTTGTCAGAAGGTGTCGGTATTTGAATGCCTCATTTGAATATGATTTCCGCTAAGAGATTGACCGACAAGCAACCAACAAGCAACAACACGAGATCGGTCGTCAAGTTTCCAACGCATATTAATTAGCTCGACCCCACTCGCTACGTAAAAACATGACGATGACAGTCCTTATCATTCGATGTGGAATCATACGAAAACTAAGGTTTCGATAGTTTTGTAAAAAATTAATTTTTAATTTTTTTTTTTACAAATAATCACTTGTATAAATTGAAATTGATTAGTAAATGAAAAAAATCATTATGGTCTAAACATGCAAAAACATTTTTATATTTTATTTTTTTAAGAAACACAAAAAAATCGTTTTTAAAAAAGTAATTTTTCAAATTATTTGTTTTTTGCAAAACACATGAAGTATGAAGTTCGACAAAGTGCTTTACACTTTGAAACTGCAACCGGCAAAGAATGAAAGACGTGCAAAAGTCTATGGACCTTTTCCACAAAAAAGAAGCATCGATTCTTGTTCAAATGATAACTTTGGCTCCAAATTTCTAGTATTGCAAAAGAAGAAATGTTACTCTCAACTGAGGGGAAAAGTACAAAAAAAAATGTTATAACTATTTTGTATCATATCAATTTAGTCATCAATATTTCAATTTGATTATAGTCCTAAATTTTTTCACATTTTTTGTCTATTGACTCCATTTAGTCAATTTCAACTGAAATTATTGACGTGGACATCAACTATCTTATGTGACATGATTAGCGTTAATATTTAATATTTTTAAAATATTCTTTTAACTTTAAATATTTTCCTTTCCCTTTTCTTTTTCCTCGATGGTCAGTGAGAGCTTCCCTTGCTAGGCCATGCCTAAGTGAGGCTAAGCGCCAACAAGGGCCACCCTCATCGGATTTGGTGAGGCTAACCCTCCATTCCATGGCCTGTTGTCAGCCATTGGCAAAAGGAGAGGAGAAAGAAAATGAAAGAAAGGAAAAAAATATAAAAATATAAAAAATGTTCACATTAGCATTGATAGTTTCATATAGGACGATTAACATTCTCATGTCAGTAATTTCTTACCTAAATTGGCAAGGTGAATTCAATTGGTAAAGCGTGAAAAAATTTAAGACTAAACTGATTTAATTGAAATATTCAGAATTAAATTGGTACCAATACTTATGACTTTTTTTTGTACTTTCCCTATCATTTGAGAGATAATTTTGGCTCAACTCAATTTTCCATCGACTTAAAATTCACAAGATAGTGGTCATATATATGTCACGGGCCGATGCTTGAAATTGTGAACCGTGGGATACCTAGGTTCCCTTTGCATTCACTTGCCAACTTAATTGTAAAGAGAAAAAAGTGTTAAAGAGGAACTCTGGGAGAATTGCTTGGCTAATACAAATGCGATGCAGAACTCTCTTATTCATACATGAGGTCATTCAATTAATCTCCGTTTGGCCAACTACCATCTTCTCCATTAAATATAAGACTGCTATCTACTTCATTGAATGCAAGTAATATGTTGAATGCATTTTTAAGAAACCCTAGGCTTCTTCTGTCCTCTTATATTATTTGTCCATATATTGAGCCTTGAAAACCCCTCGACCGTGATACATACGTATACTATAATTAATGTGGTTTCTCACGTCATAATAAGCACAAGGGCGACAGAGGAAAAGAGAGAGAGAGCGTTCAAACAAACTTCTATCCCATGAGAAAAGAGAATATTCTTCCACACCAATCTACATCGTATTACTTTTTTAATACTTTAGAAAAGGAAAGCTCCTAAAAAAAGACAAAAAAAAAATCAACGATGTCACGCTACACAAAAACTTACGACGGCGGCGGACGGCGGCAGACGGCGGCGGACGGACACATCTTCGTGCAGGCGGGAACAGCAGGCGGCTATTGAATTTTTTCAAAGAACGATTGAGAATTGAACGGGTCGCGAAGAAGGAAATGGTTGGAACTTGGACTGGATTCGATCCGCCGTTGACTTAGTCAAATGAAGAAAGACCCGGGGGGGCGGGGGGGTTGATGATCGAGTGAATCGTCCCCCTAATCCGAGCAGTGCGAAATCTTCAGCTCGTACCTCCTCTTCCTGCTGCTTCTCGTCATCTCCACCACAGCTTCGTCGCACACCTTCCCTCTCTCGTCGTCTCCCCCGAAGGCGCCGATCAACAGCTCGGCGTCCCTCTCCATCGCGACCTCCCGATCGTCGTCCGCTCTTCGAGCCGCGGCGATCTTCACCCTCTTCATGCGGCGGCCGCTCGCCGGCAGATCCAGGACGGGAACGTACCACACGCTCACTCGGAGAGGGCCTCTCAGGCTCCTCAGCCTCTGCGACCTCAGTTCCTCCGCGGAGTTCCTCTTCGCGGGCGAGCTGCCGTTGAAGCTCGCGAGCTCTTCCTCTCCCATGCACAGCTTCCCCCTCCCGGCGTCGTCCGAGACCACGACGCTCCGGAGCCCCCCGTGGTCGCGAGGGACGAAGTAGACGAGCCTGAACGACGCGCTCACGAGCGAGCACCTCGTCGTCTCGAGGATCGACTTCTGGTCGGACTCGCTCATCCTCTCCCTGACGCGGCCAGCGCCCTCGGAGGCGCCGGCCGAGGTCCCGCAAATCGACTCCGCGGAGAGGACGACGCAGGTCTCGAGCCGCGATCCGAAGACGGCCTTCCACCAGGTCAGGGAGCTGCGGACCGCATCGTCACCGCGCGACCTCGTGGAGTTCCGGAGCTCGACGCGAAGATGTCCGAGCTCGCGAAACCGGTACTTGAGGTGAGACAGCTCGTCGTACGGGGCGACGCGGCCGCGGCGGCTGGAGCAGCAGACCGAAGCGGACGACCTCGGTCCGATCACCCAGGCGCGGAAGCTCTTCATAATCCTCTTCAGGGCGCGGGCGGAGCTCCCTCGAGAGGAGGAGCCGCCGCGGTCAAAGTAGTCGAGGGGGAGGGAGACGGCGTCGATCTGGGGGACGACGAGGCGGAAGCGCCGGCAGACGGAGGAGCAGAGGACGAGGGTGTTGAGGTCGGCGATCTTGGAGAAGATGAGGAGGAGGAGGGCGTCGGGGAGCGAATCGAAGCGGTTCTCGTCGTCGGGAGCGCCGCGAGCCCGCGGCGGAGTACTCGGGTACGGTTTCTGAATCATGGAGGCGACGGAGGAGGAGAAGGGGAGAGAGAGAGAGAAAGAGAGAGAGAGTTTGAATAGAAATGGCGGAGTGGTGACGTGGGTGGAGTATTATGTGTATGTATATATATATATATATATAAGGGATACGGTGGTGGGACGGAGTGGAGGGTATCGTCACGCGACATACGTGAGGGGAGGGGGCTGCTCCGTGACCTGCGAAGAGGATAAGTCGTTGGCCCCATTTCTTTCCTTTTCGGAAAAAGGCACGTTTTAAGGTTTTTCTCCATCAAAATAGAAATTTAATTTATAACGGTAAGTAGAATTCTTGGCGCTAAAAATCACGGCGTCTTTTTTTTTTCCTTTTTTTCCCCTTCGGTACCGGTTAAATTTTAATACGTGTTGGTATGTTCAAAAAATTTTCCGGTAGAGAGAAAAAAAGGAATTTCTACCTTTCCTTCTTTAGGTAATTTGTTGGTAATTCAGTGACATTTTCATGAAATTACCCCGTTCTTTTTCTATTATCCAAAAATTAGCCGTCCTTTTTACTAGCTCACCAACATCTTTACTTCAATAGCATTCAAATTCTCTCTCTCTCACATAAAATTATCAACCTAAGAATTGGCGATTTTTTTTTAGTTAAAAATTACTGATTAGTTTTCAGTTAATAACCGACGTTTAATTATTATTATTATTATTTTATTTTTAAATTTACTAAATTTGTTGTTTAGTTACGGGACCTCATGAAAAAGTTGTAGAGAAATAACAGCAGTGATTAAATCCAATGATTAGGGGTCTTTCCTAAACTCAAAAATTTA
The DNA here is from genome assembly GCA_014182845.1 of Corymbia calophylla. Lineage (NCBI taxonomy): Eukaryota > Viridiplantae > Streptophyta > Magnoliopsida > Myrtales > Myrtaceae > Corymbia > Corymbia calophylla. The sequence goes on from CM024702.1 coordinate 3,310,748, forward strand.
TGCTGTCAAAATCAAATCAATGCATTTGAACGATCGTTTCGAGTTGCCAGGAGAGGAGGGGGGACCAATGATTCGAAAATGTCGAGAAGATGTCGAGATAAGAGAAGAGACAAAAGACTGACATGCATGCATGCGTCAATTTTCGTACAATCTATGCCTTATTTTCAAAAGGCTAGTCAAATTTTTTCAAAAGGCTAGTCAAAATTTATGTTGAGTTATTTGGCTTTTGATCTAATTTTTCTCTCAATCGGATGGTCCTTGTTCTTGTGCCGTAAGAATCTCAAGGCTTTGCATTTAGTTAGAAAGAATACCCACCGTTGGACTAGAGTGCGCTTTCTCACATGATAAGTAAGTTCTTCTAGAAAAGCTATCACAATTAGGTATCGATCCGACGCGTGGATATAAACTTTTGATATTCAAACTTATAATTCCAATGGGAAAATCGATAACTTAAAGCGCATAGCAACTATTATAATATGAAAATTTGCTAGCAGTAATGAAAAAAGAAAAAAAAAACTTACTGAGTATATCATTAGTTGACACATACCACTTAGCACGTGCTATTTACTTTTTTGTATATTGGAAAGGTGTCAGCACATGAAAAGGTAATTGATTTTTTATGGCTCGAAAGTTACAATTGCATAGAAAAACACCAAATCGCAGGTAGGTACAGCACGTCACCACTTGCAGCTGAAGTCACTCGTTGCAATTAGTGATATAATGAAATTAATTTTTTTTTTGTGCCGCGTGCGGGAATCAATCGTCGATGGAAAGATTATTAATTTTTTTTCTTCATTAAAAAAGTGATTTGTCTAATTGAAACTTACTGATTACTTGGAAAACTTGCTGGCCATAGGGAGGTACTTAAGTTTTCACGCAGTAAAGTGTTGCGTAATCAACTAATTATATCGACAATGTTTTTACCATCTCAGTGGTTATATTTTAGTGAGCAGATCTCTACTTATTAATAGTAAATTTTTCAAAATGATTAATTATTCTGTATATGAAAGAAGTAACCTTTCAACATATTAACATTTGCTACAATCTTAACATGTTACGCAACTCACATAAAAGTGCAAAATACTTTTGAGATGACACGGTCGCAAAATTTGGGAGACGATATGATAACAATTGCTATGATACCTACTACGCCCAAGTGTGGCACACAAAAAAAAAAATACATTACTACACCCAAGTATCAAGCTAATATCAACGTACAAAATTAAATTTATGCGACGGGTTAGTTTAGTGGGTTGGAAATGGGTTTAAACTCAACCCATTTATTATAGCCTTTAAATTTAAAACTCATTTAAGGTAAGTTTTTCAAAATTGAAATGACTTATATATAACTCATTTATGTCTTATATGGATCATATATGGATTTAAGATCCATTTTGACTAGTCTAATAACGACGAATAATATACAAAATGCACGACCTATACGATGTGACACAACATTCACGGTAGCTCGGATTAACACGATTTTATCATCAATCAATCATTTGGACAAGTGAAATTAAAAAATATAGGTGCCTGCCTCGGCACGAAATCGGCGTGCGCAATTAGAAACTATAGCTGCAACAAGATGACAGGAATTATTAATTACCAGCACTAGCCGAACTTCTAAAATACCCGTGTGCGTATCCGTATCTCAATCCAGGAATCACCAGACATACGTTAAGGCACAAAACTCTGCGTAATGTATAAAAACGGCGCAGCGAAGAACGCTCTAGACCAGCTGCAAGACGGACGGATACAGAAGAAGCATCGTACGGTAGCCGGCGGTCAGCGACGGACGATGGTCTCGAAGCAGTTGAGCCCGTCAAGCTGAGGGGCCAACCGTGGCGAGGTCCACGACTTGCTCTGCTCCTCAGGGAGAAAAGGCGAGCTTCTCGACGGCTCGTTCTCTGCGATTCTTGAAGCTGAGGATGAAACCGATCGGACCCGCGACGAGTGCGTCCCGTGGGGATCCCTATCGCCCGCTTGGCTTCTTTTGCTGTACGAAACTGCACGAACCTGCAGAGAACCCCGCCATTAACCATCAAAGATTTCTGCAACCCACAGAGAGAGAGAGAGAGAGAGAGAGGGGACGACCGACCTCAGTGGCGTACATGGCTAAAGCAGCGAAAGAAGTGGAAATGGACATCGGTGAAGGGGAGGAATGAATCGAAGAAGAAGAAGAAGAAGATGATGATGATGATGATGATGATGATGATTGGGGTGAGCGGTGGTGACACCTGAGTTATGGATAACGAGAAAGAAGAGACCGACGCCTATATATGGATTATCTAAACACTGATGGCACTACGTGTGGACGGCGAAGCGTGAATAAAACGTGGGTTTTTTTTTTCTTTTTTCCCTCGTCTTTTCTTGTTTTGTATCTTGTTTTTTTGGTCGTTTTTCACGCTGGAACATCCGCGTGGATCCCTTTCATGTAAGGATAAGAAACCTTTGATACAGTTCGAATTCTATAGTATTAAGAGTTAACGTCGCGACTAGAGATGACAAATGGATCGGGCGACAAGCGTCTTCTGAGGACCAAGGGCAACTAAGGTGTGGCACTAGCCCAACACGCCCTATACTTTCGATGGAACATACTCAACCAATCCCGTTCTATATGAGCTAATAGAATTAAGAGAGAATAAATTTTGACTACCTAATAATTTTAAAAAAAATAGTAATGACAAATATTTAAATAAAGTTATTCATTGTCAAATTGTCAATATTACCGTTGATTTAGTGAAATTACGACATATGAGGATAGTTATTTCTAACCAACATAGCCCTTAAACTTTACGAACCGTAGTTACTAGAAGTGGGAAATCCATGTTATTTGTGATATTCTATTGAATAGTTGTGAATAACTTAGAAAATTCAATCTCACAAGATTTTGACATGAAGCCCTACATTTGACAGATGTTTACTTGTTTGTAATTCGCAAGGACATATAGGGTAATTACAATCATCGAGGAAAATTATGAAGTGTGGGTATAATCACTTAAGACAATTTGTGTTATTTTACTATGCCATTTGTTAAATACTAAGTGTCAAAACAATTCCACATCTCAGGCAAACATCATCAAATTTCAGGAAGCATTACATTCTCATATTCTCTCCATCTCTACTAGCTCCGTCACTTTGTGCCTGGGTTTCATTCTCATGTGCAGGCATCTCTTCAACATGTTCTGCCTCGAGAGAGCAGGGTCGGCCGATGATGATGATAAATGTGCTTAGCTACCACTTCGTACTCCAGTCCAATAGTCAATCTTAAAATGTTGGAGGGGGACTCTTTTGAAATTGGGCATGTGTCCTCTCGACTTCTCGAAGATGAATTTTCCTCGTACGTAATGTTTAGGCTAGTAGTTGTCGACAAATCAGTCCAAAAATATACATCATTAAACGGGAATAGACCCGCCACCGAATCTTGGAAACTAGGAACATTAGTCAATGTCGGAGTAGTGACTTGGGTACCTGACGCAGCGCCATGAATAGACAAAGCACCGAAAAGCTACTCCAAGCATTCGATGGACAGCATTGCGCGATGGATGGCGGTGGTACAATTTTATCTTCGAGATATTTATTTAGAGGATTGAATCCTCTTATTATGGCTGTCGTGGAATACTTCCTTGATTCGAGAATCGATTGGAACTGCTTTTGATCTAATAAGTGAAGAACGAAAGCGACTCTAGTCTGTCTCTTTCCCATAATGGGATCGAAACTTCATCCCTTGAAGTATATGGTTTGGTCAAAAGCTTCGATCTCAAACCTCGTTTCCCGTTACGACCAGCCAATTCCAATTCGGTGATTCCAGTAAACTCCTGACTATCAAAGTCCGATTCACAAGTTCAGCACAACCTCCGGTAGAAGCCGATGCAAAATGCTCACAAACATCGACAAAGCATTTACCCACCACAACCCACCGGTTTTTTTGTAGCAATCCTCCCACAGGAATAGCAAGCAAACTGTCTCAAATAACTACCATCATTATAACATAAGAGCGGCTTTTAACAGTCCAAATACGATGACAGGCAATGAACCATGAGAGGGTGCATCGTCTCATGTTGCACGATAAAATAAAATGAATTCAATAACTCCTATCAAAACCAGACTACATTTGCATTTGCCGTTGCTCAAGATAAAGCACACGACTTATCGAGAACTACGCAAAATTTGTAATGTACAATTCCCTTTCAGGATTACATGTGAACCTCTTTTTTGTATGTATACATTAGATGAGACCTCTAGCAAATTTACACGTTACATGTAGAAAATCGCTGACCTAATTATTTGAAGCAACTTGTAGCCAAAACAAATTTTATCTCCAAAAGATTAGCATTGCCTCTGTTTGTCAGCCACCTGTTTCACTAACTTCAAGGGGTGCGCCTGCACCGCAACATCTCTCACCCTGTCCATATGCTCTGCCAAAGAATACCAACAAGAATCATAGTGTGTCGTCCCGATGGACAAGTCAAAATTTCCAGGGAACAACCAGTGTGGCTGAAGCGGATGCAACTGGATGGAGACCTTAGGGTTCCAACCTACCAACCGCATGCAATCAACAGATTCCTCCGACATAGCAGTGTATGCTTATTTGATCCCCGAAGAAAGATCTGGTCTCTGGGGGAAGCTGGACTGACGCATTCTGTATGTTCTCTCGTTAGCAAATCGTCTACCATCAGATGGTGCGGCTCCGAGAATGCCCAGCGAATTCGGGTCAACTAAACGGGAACCATTCGTCATTTGCTGTTGCATTGGAGGCTGAACAGGGGAATATGCATCTGCTTCAGGTCTCCTCCTCCGTTTCCAGGCTTCTAATTTAACTGGATCATGGACTTTGTTCGCTGGCTCAGACATATGGTAAGAGGTCGCATTTCTGTAGCCTCTTTGGTTGGGGAAAGGAGGGAAATAGCCAGAATCGCCATCTCTGCCCATCGAGCCAGATGAAGAACCATTAACATGAGATGGCCCAACCTCCTCGTCCTGCTCCTGTCTAAGTTTTGAGTAAATCTGATGAAGTCTCTCCCCAGATAAGTTTGAGAAGGTAGACACATAGTTCCATAGTCGTGTGGTCATCCCTAAGTAAAGACATAGTGAAGATATAATGTTAAGTAAATAGAGAGAGAGAGAGAGTGGAATAGACAAATATAAATGGAAAGCATTGCACATCCAGAAAGACGTGAAAGTACTGAATTAGAAAACATACTGTCTTGCTTATAAGTCTCCTCCTCATATTCATAAACAATTCCATCAATCCTTCTTCCAATGAGCTGGAGATAATTTCGAATCCTTGCAAGCACCTGAAAAAGGTTTGTGAAGAAAGATGTAAATCTCGCCACATGATCAGAACTTGACAGGCAAAATATAAAAACTAACAACACCTTTTCCTTGGGAAGATTGGCACTGGTAGTCTGCAATCTATGAAGACGATTCAAGGTTTTTATCTCATCCGCCATGACATCTTCACACCATTCCATCCATTTTGCTTCCTTAAACTGCTCGTACACTTCTTCATCATCTGACATTTCGCCTTCCTCTTTAACTAATGGTTCAGCTTTCACCAATTTCTGAGGCCTTTCTTTTTTAGCTTGCAACTTAACTTTCACAGAAGTAGCAGCTCTGTTCTCCCTTGTTTGAGTGGTGTTGAGAACATTATCTTTGACATTCTTAGAGGCTTTGCGTCCTCCTTTGACAATAGAATTCTTGCCTCCAGCAGCAGCAAGTTCCTGACAAGAATTGCACAGGTTATCAGTTCATTTAAGTCCAGGTGCAGACTGGGCCAACAAAAAAGAAAAAAGACAAGGAAGTTCAGGAGCAGAGATTCTAAAAAGAAAACTGTAAAACCACATTGACAGAAATAATTCCAAGCTGTGTAACTCCACTTTCTATTACTTTTAATAACATGAAGAGAGGAGATCATGCACTCAAAACAATCAAAAGACTTTAGAGTGTAAAAGAGTAAAGCAATCCGTCTCAAGGAACAAAGCCCTAAGTTTCACTGAAGAAGCTCAGAACTAGGTGATTTTACTAAAGCATGACATGCATGTAGATGGTGCTGGGGATTAAAAAAACACAAAAAATGGAGAGATGCATCTACATGGTCTGAAAATTTGCCATCTACACTGCGACAAGAAATAGAAGCCTACTAAAGAACAGTAACTAGACACGTCAACATGACAAAGGTGGTCTTCATGTTACATGGAATTAAAAATCAGAAGAGATCTACCATTTCCAGAAGAGCAGTTGCACGGTCTCTCAAATTTGGAGCACGTGGTAGAAATGTCTCATGGTGCTGAAGTTCGACTGGAGCAATCTTCTTTGTGAGGCCAAGACTATCATCTAACCGTATCTTCTCCCAATTGCCAAATCCATGATAATAGATACCAAGCAGCAATCTTGCATCATCAACTGAGTATATAAAGAGCACGAAAAAGCAAGTACAAAGTCTCAGCTAAACTGAACAATCTCATAAACATCAAAAACCAAACAATTGGCAAACAGATGGAGAAGAAAGCAATCTACTCTGATTCCATCCGCAGCCTTTGGACCAATTCGAAGGTTTGAGGTAAGTCAAAACCCTGAACTGCTTGATTGGATCAGCGTAGTGACTGATGCGCTTTGCTAGGAGCTGGAGTGCTTGAACTCGAGTAAGAAGATCATTAGCTTTCACGGAGACACCAAAAAAATCTAAAAGTGGCCCCTGTAAAGCAATCAGGAAATGCAATCAGTAGAGAAACAGGGGCCTGGGTCCCTTTTTTTTTTCCTTTTACTTTGTTGGGGGTGGGGTGGGGTGGGGCATTGGGGGAAGACTATTACAGAACAAACCTTCGGATCAATGTTTCCCATTTTGACTGCCTCTTGACATCCATCAATCAAAGAGTTGAAAAGCTCAACCTGCGCTTCAGGAGGAGCTGCAGCAAATGATCCACCAACCTCCAAAGCAATAAGATCGATTTGGTTCTCATTCCCAAATTTCATAACCTAAATAACCAGAGAAACAAAATGATCAACAACTAATGCAGGACTCAGACCAAAGAAATGAAAGAGAACTAACCATAACATCATAACACAGACATAAATATAAGAAACAGAGCACAACAACTTGAGTGGCAATTTCATATACCTCTCTATCAACAAAAGGCTGGGATAAGAACAAATTAGAATCCAATCAAAGGAGAAATTTATGTTTTCCTATCTCTCCTTTGCAATGAAAATGTCCAGCTAGTTGACAAGAGATTGCCAACCAAATATGTGTAAAAATCACAAGACTAGAGTCATTAATTGAGAGATCCAGCAGAAAACAAGGAACAATCCCTCCCAATAAATAAAATGTACCATTCAGCATAAAGGCCATAAGATGAAATGCCCACACGTTTGGCACTTCAAATGTTCCACATATAAAATTCCTTTTCTCAAGACTTAAAAACACAAACCAGCTTCAACAAATGTTACAAAAAAACCCCCCTACAACCTCATGATAGCAAATATGAACCTCAAATTCAGCTCTAGTTTGACAGCTATATAAAATCCAGTTGATTTCCACATAGGGGTAATCTCGTAAATTGTCGCAAACACAGATTAACAGCCAAGTAATTAGGAATTGTGAAGTAATAATAAACATTATTGCCTATGAACAAAGTCAGTTGTACGATCCACACATACTAAATAGGTTGGTTCTTGGTTGGCTCGGTCGACCATGCAATTTCCACCCTCTTCCTAGCTTATAATAATCAGCCAAACGACTCAAGAGTCAAAATACGATAAGAACTCAAACTTATAAATGCAACAGATAGGACAACAAATAGATGATCACTTGCCCTTTCAAAATCAAGTTAGGCATGATATCTTTCAGTAACCCTAGAAACAAGAACCATATAAAGTAGGACCCACCGCACGAGAAAAGCGCAATGCATCTCTCTTAGACAGATTGCCGTAAGACCATCCTCTTACTTGAACCGCTGCACCATCAATAACTGTAGCAGGGGGGACAGAGTAATCAGTTTTGCGGCGTTTAGAGACCTTCTCTTGTGGTTCAGATTCCTTTTTCCTCCTTTTATTGGTTCTCTCGGGTTGGTCTGAGTGATTAACCTCAGCATAGCTCTTGATGTTCCTTGCAGCACGAGGAAGTAAATTTTCCTAGAGGGAGGACAGAGAATATTTTAATTCAAAAACTCTGATAAAATTGGTTAATTTTACTATGAAGACTCTTCCTGTGAGACTCCAACATAAAGCATTGTGTTTGTGAAATAAAAATGCTCATACTTCGGCTTGAGCTATAGCCTCTGGTTTGATCCATCGACTCCAAAAACTACTGTCCTCTTCAGCACTACAGAAATTAGCAACCTGGATACAAGAGGAGAATGTCATCAGAATAGAAATTTCAAGATCATACATCGATTTTCCTTTCTTTGAAAACTAAAAAGTTACGATATGTCGTGCTTGTAGTGCAGGACTCGACATAGAGAAGAATACAAACAGAGGTTGAAACCTAATATAACGAGTCTATTTTCCCAGAATAACATTATATTCATTTGCTTTCCTTTTACCTTGAAAGCACCCAATAATTCATGCTCCTCCTCCCCAGCTTCCTTCTCTTCAACTTTTTCAGCTCTTTCAAGAATTTCATCGATATCCATGCTTAGTAGTCTCTTCTTGCTCTCTTCATCATTTTTTTCCTCCTTGAAAAGTTCCTCTGCCCCAAATCTCAAGATAGCAGACAACTCGTTCTGCAAATGGTAATAGGGATAGAATTAAAAGCAAAAATTTGCATGATGGAAAATGAGTACCAAATATTGCATCAGCAGTGTAAAATATGACAAAAGGAAACCTAACAATAAAAAATGGGCAGATATTTGTTTCGTCCTTACTTTGTCAAAATAGCTCCCCTTTTTCGTTTCTTTCTTCTCCAATCTACCCTCCGCATTCAGTTTTTGGATTACCAAATGGTCAAGAACCTTGAAAAGCAAAGATGACCACAAGGAGAACATGTCAAGGGCAGCATCACTTTAAAATGTCTAACAAATAGTGGCAGCTTGGACAATCAAAAAGCTACCAGGAAAAATATTCTAAATACTCCTACCATCTTTCTCTTGGCACGCTCCAAGATGTCTTCCTCGACACTTTTGCTTGTAACAAATCTATAAATGTTGACAACCTCTTGTTGCCCAATTCGATGAGCTCTACTCATTGCCTAACAATAAAAGATCACAAAATTTTATCAGATTTCCAAAACATCAAGCGTGACATGCTCTACTCCTGATAGAGTGAAATGTCCACATAAAAGAAGGGTAAAGGGGGGAAAACAGTGAACACAGCACCTGCAAGTCATTTTGTGGATTCCAGTCAGAATCAAAAATTATAACAGTATCTGCTGTAGCAAGATTAATGCCAAGGCCACCTGCCCGAGTTGATAGGAGAAAACAGAAATCATCACTCCCAGGAGCATTAAAATGATCCATAGCCTGCTGGCGCAACTCAGCCTTTGTACTGCCATCAAGCCGCTGGTATTGGAACCCTCTAAGCGACATATAATCTGCTAATATATCCAACATTCTGACCATCTGCAGAGATCATCAATTAAAAGAAAAGAAAACTCTCGGTATCTTATAAGTAAAGATCTGAATGGGTGTTCAATTCATTCTAACAGTGACTTCGTAATGCAAATACAAAAGTCAATTTCCAGTACTCTCAACTACATCAATTGGTGTGATAAGCAGTTTGAGAATTCTGCAGCAACGGGGAGAGAGTATTCTAGCTGGAATTTGACAAATTTAAGGAGTTTTTTTTTTTTGGTAAGGGAAATTTAAGGAGTTAATGCGGTCTATTCTCCAACTTCACAAATTACTTATGGAAAAATTAATCTGTACAAGCATGCACGTATGATTGCATGTAAGCTCTTGACGCTAGGTCCACTGCCACACTGACCACCAAACCTATTATTCTTCTCAACTCCTGAACTCCGCCTGCCATTAAATCAGGTCTACCCCTTGGTACATTTTTAATGAATACAATTTCATTAAAAAACGGAATGTGATTTCCTAATTTGTTGCCATTCATATGCTTTCTTTTTACAGGTAAACTAGGCACCTTTTCCATCTCTCAATGCTTAAAAAAGGTTTTTAATGTGCCTTAAAATAATTCTTCAATCCTAGTCATGCTGGAGGAGGAAAAACAGCACACAGCACCAACTTAATTTGATTCGGTGTGAAGTCTCTATGCCTCTCTTACCGACATACATATATCTTCATGAAGTTTGCCTCAAACCACTCCCAGTAGATAAGAACAAAGCCAAGCACTACTCACGCACCACAAACTTGACAACATAGAAAACATTACGTCACTGTAGGCCAATTCACCTTCACTACCAGATAAAAGCAATGAAATCCACAACCTAAACAATGAATAGGTTCGTGGTACCATGCAATTTTGAGAAGCATGTCACAATAGCCTCCAGCTTCCAAAAACTATCCAAACGGGCCCTAAAACATACCTGGGAGAAGATCAGAACTCGATGCTTTGTCTCGTGCAATCTGACAAGCAACTTGTCAAGAATAACCAGCTTCCCACTACTCAAAACGATCCTCTCCAATTTACTGTTGTCACTAATTCTAAAGTCCCCTCCATACCCATGGTCTGCACTTTCAAACAGGAAAGGATGATTGCAGCATTTCTTCAACTCCACGACAATGTTTAAAAGAGAGACCTACAATTTCAGATTGATTATATATGTGAGCAAATTGCAAAAGGAATAACAAAGAGGGTGCCATTTTGTTTTCATAAAAAAATTGAAAAAATCTTAAAGCAAAAACTGCCCATTTTCTTAACACAATGCATACGGTGTGATGTCACTGACTACTAACAATACAAGATCTATCACGTAAGAGGCTACAGTAGAGCAGATATAGAAGTTCCAGTTGAAAAACAAGGTCAAGTTATCCAATCACCTGATTCCCACGAACTCCTTTGTTCAAGTCATGGAAATTTCTTTCTAATATCCACTTGTAGTACCTAAGAACAGAGTAATTAGAAAGTGAACACCACCAAAATGACATAAGTAGTATTAACAAAAAAGAAGGGAAAACCTCTTCATAGAAGTGGAGAACTGTACTCACTGTTTCTGCAAAGGGGACATTTCAACTCTAAGTATACGCTCGATCTTTGGAGGCAAAGACTTCTCCACATCCTTGATAACTCTCCGTAGAATGTGAGGTCGTAGTTCCATGTGAAGATTGGCCAGCTAAGGACAGACAATAAGCATTATCACAATCAATGGACTATTAACAAAGTGGAAATCAGGAGAAAAAGATGCAAGGAAATGTACCTCATTTTCATTAAACGAGCTGAGATT